>OY728145.1:129646894-130896894 GCA_963277665.1 Viscum album
TGGGTTTTAGTTGATCATTTGATGAAGGTTTCACACTAATTACCCTTGTGAGAGACTTTCATGATAGAAGAGTTAGGGAAGATGTATGTCAGGGAAGTTATACGTATTCATGGAGATCCTCATTCTGTTGTTTCTAACAGAGACACACATTTCAATTCACGGTACCGATAGGGGTTGTAGAAGGTCTTAGGTATATAGGCACTCCTTAGTATGGCCTGTCACCTGTATACCGATGGAAAGATAGAGAATATGATTTTGGTTCTGGAGTACATTCTCCATGAATATATCCTTGAATTTGGGGGTTCCTAGGAGAAACACATTCCTATTGTGAAGTTTTCTTATAAAAAAAGATTCTAGGCTACCACTGATATGGATCCTTATGAATTATTTTATGGTAGGCCTTTCTGCTCACCCCTGTGCTGGTAAGAGGCGGGGGAAGCCACTTTGGTTGGGCCTAATCTCATATAGAAGACTACATAGTAGGTCCAGCTGATCAGAAATAACATGTTAAAAGATCATTGTAGATAATAGTCATATGCCAACATATGTTGATGACCTCTTGAGTTTGAGGTCAGAGACTAGGTTTTCTTACGAGTCTCTCCTAGGTTGGGCATAGATGTATTCAGAAGCAGGGTAAGCTATCATCGGGGTTCATTGAACCCTTTGTGGTTGTGAAATGGATCAGACCAGTAGCTTACCAGTTGGCACTTGATTAGAGATTCTAGTCCATGTATGATTTATTTTATGTATCTCATCTTCACCAATATCATCCAGACCCATCACACATATTTCACCCTATTGAGGTTGAATTGGATATAGGTGATTCCTTCGAGGTGTATTCAGTGTATATAGTGGATCAGAGTGTGAATACACTTTGTGGCAGGTCCGTTCCTCTTGTATGGGTGTTATGGAAGCACAACTATGTACATGATGATAACTATGAATAAGAAGCTAATATACAATCTCAGTGGCCGAAAATCTTTGATGGAATTAACTCTTTACCCTCAAAATGGAAACTTGGGGATGAGTTTCTTTAAGGAGGGGAGGTTGTAATGGAAATCTTTTTAAGGAAGGTACAGATCATTACTTTTTTAAATTTTAATTCCTTAAATGGCCCTAATATTGATGTCTAATCAAGTAGAGAAGGTTCCAAGAGATCCTGGGATCGTTCGGAGCCTAAAGACCTAAAACGGGAAAAACAGACTAGGCCTCATGGTTTGTCTGCAACCACGTGACCCATGGTGGATGACTGTGCGACCAGTTGTAAACATGGGACATTGCCATTCTGCATGGTTTGTGCATGGTTAGTCAAGACATTCACCTAACCATTTGGGGAACCCCATATAGAAGTTAACTGACCATGATTTCTTCATGTTTGGACCAAACTGTGCAGCCAAACCATGCACTTTGACATTTTGGGGTGAAATGAACAATTTTCCTCTCACTTAAGTTTAAACCATATATCTTCTTTCCCCTTTCTATTACAGCATACCAACACCCCTCTATTCAACTTTTGAGCTCAATAACAACCAAATAGATTCATTGAATCATATTCCTCCTTTGATGTTTGATCTTCAATCCATTGGAAGCATTGGACCCATCTTAGTAGTCTCCCCTTGTCTCTCAAATCATATCAAAGTTTATCTTACCATCCATTGTGCTATTTGGATGCAGGATCATATGCCCTATTTTCATGGTATTTTAATGCTTCTTATATATCTACCAACCTACTATAAATATGAGTCCAATATTGAGAGAGGATTTATCCATGACCAAGAGGTAAGTGGTCACATCGTTTTCCATCGAGTTTTGGATGTTTCATAATTATACCATCATTATATATGACACACTTTTTCGAGAAACTTATTTATATTGATGCCTTCATGTATAATTGAAACATACACCTAGATATATATATTTTGAATCTTTTTATCTATTAAGAGATTTGACATACCATATATGGTCCCCCCATGGGTGTGCCAAGTAGATTTGGCCATTTTGGCCAATTGGTTCTAAATGTCGAACCTCCCTTGCACCTTACAACTTAGTCTTTAAAAGTAATTTCTATTGAGACATGTGTATTTAATGGAAACCAATGAACCTCATATGTCTTTATACCCCTTTTATATGGAATTACCCAATTAGGTATATGCCATGTTTCTGTGACACTTTTTCCTTGACTCTTGATCATTAGAAATGGAATTTCCATCTCATAGTGAATTGAATGGATTAGTTATGTTAGATTTTATTGATTGTATAGGATGGATTATACATGTTTGTTTTCCCTATTTTAAATGAATTAAATGGATTAAATGGTTGAAATGAATAGGATGGTTAAATGATGCCTTATTTTTATACATTATAAAATGATTCTTATGAATTATAATGGATTAAATGGAATTGAACATAAATAGTGCAATTAATAAAATATTAGTCCTTATGTATTAGGTTATTAAATATTTATTTCTTACTTACATAAATATGGTATTGATAATAGGTTGTATGAGAGGTTTTCCCTCATTACTTATACTATATATGGATTCACCTTTATAGAGGCTGTGATATGATGGTCAGGGGATATGAGAATGGCGGATAATATCACTTCTTACATCAGGATGTCGAGTTCATGGAATCTCACACCAGTAATACTATATGTATGTTGGGATGAGGTTCCATGTTACATGATTTGAGTGATGACATGATGTCCCACTCACCATCCTGATCACTTTTTCATGACGTCTCTCACTCTTCTTAGGTTGTAGGGAATGTACCCTTTTTCTTGATCTGATAGGATCGTTAGAATGGTCATGGACAGTGTGAGTTATGCCCTTATTTAGCATGCACTAGTATTCTAGGTATATGTCCATTAGGCGTCCGCACACACTTGGTTCATATAGGTGTATTCAATATAGAACTAAACTATATATATATTATTACTAATTATATTTATATAGTGGGATGATTAGACACATTATAGCCATGAGATGAAGCATGTAGACTCACCAGGTGTCCCATAGAAACCTAAGTGGTCTGGATATTTATTTCAACATTGATTTATTATTATTCATATACCTACTCACTATTAAGTATGAGGAATACTCAGATTACATATAAACACTATTGGTTATGGCCTACTAATATTTTATCTCACACCCTACTCGGGATTCCTTTGGTACTTGAGAAGATTATATTGTTAAAATTATGAATATAGAAAAATCCCTTACTATAGGTTGTTGATATGTGTTACATAGATGGATGTTAGGATCATAGGATTAGGCTTAGGCTCAAGATAATAGTGGAGCAATTTTTTCCTTTTTGTTCCTTTTGTACTTTTTGTATTTCATGCCTGTATGAATTTCACCTATTGCCTTTTTTATCAGAATTCCATGTATCCATGTATCAGACACTACCTTAGAGTCTTTTGATACTATTATGCATTGTTCAGTTTATTATCTTCCACTACTTCTTATTTAGTTATCTATTTATGCTTCCATAGTTATCTATTCTATCTGTTTATTTTATTCTTATAATACTGTATATATTTGATTGTATCTATTGTGCTAATATGGAATGAGGGTATAGTCTCCCCACCATAACACCTTTACACCCTTTTTTCTATTATAAATCCTCTGGTGTACGACAAAGAGTCCTTGAGGCCATGTGACCCACTTTCTCGGGGCATTGGTGAAGTGGATCTCAGTTCCAGACATTACAATGAACGTCGTGATCATATAGACAATGGATAAATGATGGAACCAAAAAATAGGATCATCAAATATTATTTACAATTAACATAAATAATTAAAGAATAAACTTACATGAAATTAATTTTTCTTTGATGGATTTGACAGTGGATTTACATCGTACCATCATTGCATTGTAAGAATCAAGATTAGATTATCTCTAGTAGTGACTCACACATGGTCCATGAATCTTTCAAAATCACTATAGGAATCTCCAAATTATGCATTGTAGATCAAATCAATTGTATTGTTCACCTTTGATCACCCCGAAAATCCATTCCTAAGGATTATTCTTGGTCTCTCTAAAATTGATAGTGGATAGTGGAGGAAGATCACTATCCTTTCATGGGAGCAGTCTTAGAGAAGGAAACACTGTAGGGCTTCAAGAGGATTATCTAGATTTCATTGTACACACCAAAAGAAATGAATTCTCTATCTTGGAAGATAATATAATGGGGTTTATATACCACAAGGGTTGTAAAATAATAATTGAACAAGTACCCTTTGTTATTTATTTAATCCCTTCACAACCCCATGTCTATAAATAAATAAATATTATCTTCATTAAATAGAAAATAAAAATTTATTAAATATTTCACTCAAATAATATTCTCCCGAATAATTTGTGACATAATATATGTGTTCATGAAAATATGAATAATTATTAAACCATGTATGAGAATAATATTTATTAAACTTTTTAAATAATAAATTATAATATATTATTTAACTAAAATTTCGGATACACATAGTGTGTGACCATCTAGGCCTATTTCTCAGTGGAATTATGTGAAGCGGCTTAAAGTTGATGGTTAGAATCTAGAAACATGACAAGGTACCTAGATAGAAAGAAGTTAATGCTTCAATGAAATAATACCTTATACATATGCTTACTATGAAATATAACCTCTTTATTATGGTATCTCTACTCAAGAAGTTTTAATGCTGTTTCCATCAATTTATGTGCTCAATGTATATTTTATTGAATTTCTGGAAATCAAAACTTCCTATAAAAAACCATGGAAATGGATTTATTTAGGCTATATCATTTCCATCAAAGGGCATTAGATATTAAATTCCATTAAATAATAGAAGGGAAAAATCCTTTCTCATATTATTCATTAACAAAATATTACTCATGATGAACCCAACATATCCAACAACCCCAAAAACATATGTTGTTACAATTTTTGTCAACACATAAAATAAATTGACTTATAATAATAATTAATTATAATATTAATGTGTAAAGATAAATACACACGTCAATGGATAGGGAAATCCAATGAAAAATATAAATGTGGATTTTCTAATGGCGAGTATCATTCTCATAATATCCTACTCTAGATATTACCAAGGGAACACTCCATGAGAAGGTGCCTCAATGTCCTATGAGTATCCACCCCTAATAGGCTATATCACTTGTGTCCCTCAATTATATCATCTATCTATATAACATATATTTAAGAATAATGTCATGGTACTTCTGGGTACTCATCAAAGTGGGGAACTTCCATGACCTTTTAGTGTGACAAATACTATTAGGAAATTATGTCATACTATGTTACATAGAAATAAAATCATTATGTGATAAAGAGTTCATTAATATTCAGAAAAATTAATATAGGTTATCATAAAGTACACAGAATTTAGTTCTAGGGAACCAAATCCAAAAGTATATCCTAACAACGAAGTGGTAATAGGTAAATTGGTTATTAAATCAAGAATAGTGAGAATACGATTTCATTATAGTCTTAAAAATTCTTTCATATAATGAATTTTTAGTAGAAATATTGAAATACCACCTCAAAATATGGAGGTTGAGTTATCGATGAAAACATCAAATGAGAAAATTCTTGCATCTTAGTCATATAAATCCTCCCAAGTTAGTATTTGTGGGTTGAATCTCCCAAAAAACATTATCATAATCTCTTTAGTGGAATAAAATGATATACATTGTATGGTTCAGATATACTTATATAGAGGAAATATCAACTAATAGAAGAATACTATCCCTTTTCGTATCCCAAATCATTTTATGATTTTATAAAAGTGTAAGGAGGAGGATGAATCACCTTTGGAAACTTCTTCTCAAGAATGGATATTAATTCCATATAAGAAACCATATCTATCTCAAATTATTGAGACAAAGGAGAATATTATACTTTATTATATTCCTATCTAGGGGGAATAATTTGATATATTCCTTGAAGAGTTTCTTATTATTGCTCCTGAAAATGAGTTTGAGTTCTCAATTGAACTTATACATGGAGCTCTATCCATAAACAATACCCTAATAGAATGTGCCCCATTGAAATAAAAGAACTGAAGAACTGATTATATGTGAATCTAGATAATGGTTTCACACGCCCAAGTACTTCACTATGGGGTGTGTTGGTACTATATTTCAATAAGAAGGATGGTTAAATGTTCCTCTACATAGATTATATTAAACTCAAAATGATTATGATAAAAAATAATTATCCAGTAAAACATATTTATGAATTGTATAGTTAGCTACATGGGGACCAATACTAATCAAAATTGGATCTTCAGCCAGGATATCATTAATTAATTGCAAAGAGGGACATTACCAAGAATTCTTTTCATAAAAGGTACATATAATATGAGTTCATATTAATGTTCTCCAGACTCACCAATTCTCTAAAAATATTCATGGACTTGATGAATATAATCTTTTGAGATTACCTTTTTAGTAGTTTTATAGATAATAATCTCATATACCCTAAAATTAAGGAGGAAAATGAGGATAATTTGATTATTTTACTGATGAGTTTTATAAAAGAAAATCTTTAAAGACTAGAAAATTTTGTATAATTTTTTTTAATTATATGGAATTTTTATGAGACCATAAAAATCTAACAGCATATGATTCCAAGGCCTGGAGTGCCCGTAATGATCTGTCAAAAAAGTGTTAATCTTAAAATAGTGTGAGTGAGGAGTTTTCATGAAAAAGTGGAATAAGTCTTAAATGGGTGCCCAGATCAGAAATCTAAGGGCACCGTTGTGTTTAGGATGACAGTTTTACCCTAGGCGCAACATAAGTTTAGTCAGCATAGACCTCCAGTGAGAAAACCCAAAAATAGAATAACCGTAAATAAAATAAAATAATAAAATAATTTTATTTTTCAAATGATTATAAATAACGAACAGTGAATCCTATTAAAAATCCAAGACTACCGCTAAACTCATGAGGGTGTGATTTCTTTAGGTGTATCCTAACATTGGCCGACGCGGGCCAGCAACAAAAGTTTTTTTTGGCCGCAAATAAAATAATTAAGTAACAACTATTTTATTGTTAAATTCTATAACTCTTAAATGGTTAATCAGATTGGAAATATGAGAGTACCGTTGAGCTCATGAGGGCATGTTTCCCTTAAGCAGATCCTAACATTGACCGATGCAGGTTGATGGTGACTGTTATTAATTTTTGAAATTTTTAGGTATGTTTAGTAAACATGGGGGCCACGATTTCTATCTTTTGAACCTGTGATCTTATTAAAAATCTGAGGGAACCGTTGAATTCATAGCGCCGAGATTTGCTTAAGGGAAGCTTAACTTCGACTAGAAAGGATCAGGCAAAAAAGTTAATTTTTGGACTTTATAAAAGAAAATAATAAAATAACTCAAGGTTATTTTATTTTTATTTTTTCAACCGTTGAAAAAAATGGCAGTGGGACCATAGTGCAATGTCAAACCATTAGTGGCTTGACCCTTAAGTTCTGTAACCACATAATTTGGAGTTTTTAATAGGTTGTGTAACTGAACCATTGGGAAAAATTAATAGGTTAATTAATTAAATTGATTAATTAACCTCATTAATTTTGCGATGTGTTGATCCTCTCCTCCCCTCTATTTAATCTGAGCTTGGGCTTGGGTTTTGGGAGATCTATGAGAGTAAGCTCTGGAGAAGTGCTGGAAACTTTCCAGTTTGATGAAAAATGTGATCGAGTGACAGAGGTTGGGGGAATCGATGGGCGATGACAAGTGCAGACGAACACCGTCAAATGTGTGCACTCCCTCCTCCTCTAAGGAATCTCCTACTAATACATGGTAGGGGGTTTATTTATTAAGGTTTTATTTGATGAATTAAAAATTTCTCCCACTTATTATAATATTAATACAGAGGTCGCAAGCCAAAAAAATAAGGCCCAAAACTTCCGCCAATTTGTTTCTTGATGAGTTCTTCATGGGATAATTTTTCAACTTGATGAAAAGTTGAAACTGGGAGGCATGAAACAACATCAACTTCCTGGGAGGGCCATAGGTACATTTTGAAGGAAGAACGGTCCCCCGGAGCTCACCCAGTGGCCTGCAGAATTTTTGCTAGTGTGACACCGACGACCGAAGGCGGCTGGCCATAGAGGCGGGTGGTGGCATGCCGTCACACACCGCGGTAAGATATGACATGACTCGAATCCGCGAAGAAGGCAGGGGACTCATGGATTATGAGGCGGTGCCACCTGGCGCTTCCCATTAAAGACCCAAACAACTCTTTGATCTATTCTAAAGGAACACCGCATGACCCACGTGCGGGTCGTGCCAGCCGGCGGGCCGAGCCACCACAGCCCAGCCCAGCCGGGGTAGGCCAGGCCAGTCTGCGGCCTAGCGTGCCGAGCCTACCGCTGTCTAACACAACCGGGCTGGGTCGGTCTGACTGGGTCAGACCAGACCCGGACCCCTCTCGGGCACAGATACGCTTCAAAGGCTATATCTTGCGAACCAGACATCTGTTTGATGAACCGCCTATTGCACTGGGATCCCTGGAGCGATAGAGTTCTTTTAAGATACTCCACGAGAGTTTTGGAGAATGTTGGAGTACGACTGGGTTAGATCAACTCTAAATCCAACCAGGCCCTCGACACTAAAATGTCAATAACTCACAGACCAGAAGTCCGGATAACACACCATCTATTATGTTGGAACCCTTATGACATGAAATATAATTGGGTATCTTCTACGTGGGACTTCATGACAATTGAAATATGAATGATGGCTTGAGGAGCGGTTTCTCCCTAAAACAAACTTACTGTGAGTGGGAATCCTGTGGGTGGCTGAGATGTGAATAATGAAGAGAAATCCTATGTGGATCAGCACCTAGCGATTCTGTGTGAGTCCGCACCGAGCGATTTTGTGTGAATCAGCACCTAGCGATTCTGTGTGAATCATCACCAAGAGATTTTGTGTGAATCAGCACCCAACAATTCTGTGTGAATCAACACCCAATGATTCTGTATGAATCCAGATTTAGCGATTCTATGTGAATCAGCACCTAGAGATTTTTTATGAATCAACACCTAGTGATTCTGTGTGAATTAAAACCTATAGATCCTTTGTGAATCAGCACCTATCGATCATTTGTGGGTCTTATGGGGGTTAGCAGCAATTGATCCAATGTGGGTCTTGCAGGGTTTAGTACCTATCGATCTTCTGTGGGTCAGCAGCAGCGCCTCTTAACAAAATAATATTATTCAGCCTTACGAATAATCATCTTTACTTCTGTACTCAGTTATACCAGGTTTGAACTGAGTCTTTTTCTTTGTTCTTTGTTATTGAGATCATGCTTTTTTGGGTTTTCCTTTGTGAAATTCTGAGAGACCATCCGGGGTCTCAGGGTCCCTAGTGGGTATTGTTATACTCATCTTACACTGGCTTCTCCCGCACCTTGTTGTGTCTTGTAAAGACATCGAGTAGTTCAGATGACACTATAGGAGCCAGGACCAGGTGGTGCATGGAGGTGATGGTTGATGTGGAGAGCTGTGGAGACGATCTGTACCTACCCTTCTGATAGGATCCTTGGCGGACAATCTCAGGAGCTGTTTTATATTTTCTATTGTAGTTGTATCTTTTCAGTTGGGCTTGTATTCCGGCTCCTTTACTTTCAGTACTTACTATTTCACTTCGTTGTGGTTACTATTTGTGGTTTTACCTTACTCTTCTGTGGTGTTTTACCTTGGCGTAGTGTAACCTACTTGTGTGTGTATAGGTTTTGAGACAATGCCTACTCATTTTCGAAAAATGAATTTTCAGTGCTAGTCGCTAACCCCTGGCCTATGGAAGGTGGGCTTGGGGTAGTCATGACACAGGCCCTGGGGGACAAGTCGTAAAAAAGTTGTATCAAAGGAGGTCGGTTCTACCAGAAGAACTAATAGTCTATGTTTTCAATGGAGAAATAGTGTTAGGTGTCATGAGTTCATATTTTAGTTTGGGGAGTCCAGTGTTGGTGCGGTGACCAACATATCCATACACCGTGACCCTAAATTCTGATTTCCGACTTGGTACACAAAAACTCTAGTTGCATGTGTTTTGAAAATGCTGTTTTTTTATCTATTTGAGTCAGTTCACCAGGTATAAATTATTGACAGTGGTTCATCTTTATTCTCTTTCAAGATTCATCCACATAGACAGCAAGCCAGGATTCCAATCTGTGACCATGTGTATGTTCCATAGTGTGAAGAGGCTTTCGTACAAGGACTATTGCCCGAGATGGAACCTTCGGGTGGTGTACCAATGATACCACTACCCATTAGTCAGTAGTTACTACCGGCGCTATCGATAGAGGAAACATATTAGCTTAGGGCCTTACACAAGTTTCAGTGACAGATACCCCTCCGGTTCTGAGGCGAGCAAGACTCAATGGCCTCTAAGGACTGACATGAGGTGGCGACCAAGTTTCCATCTAGCCATGGCACCATTAGATCAGATGGTGGTCCGGGAAGTGAGCATTCTATGTGTCTCAACAGGGAGATTGCAGAGTTTAGATTACCACTACTTTGTGATGAGGTGAATTTTATGTGAACAGAGCTTGAGAACCTTCCTAATTGAAGGGGTCTCTTTCCATAAAAATATAAGTGGTATGTGTTCCCAAGAGCTTCTATAGCTTCGGCAGGACGCCATGTCGGTATCTAAGTATTCATCGAGGCATGCCGACCATTCCAGGTACTCGATGAATACGATACAAATAGTGCTTCAGGGCTCAGACCTGTAACACCCAGATATTTTATGAAAAGTATATTTTTTTATGTATTATGTTATACGCAAAGGAATCTATCACTGCACACAACACTAGCTTGGCTTGCGTTACACGCAATCACGACCTTCCTTGATAGCGTGTGTAGTACGCAATACCGAGTTTCACTAAACAACTATATATTTTTATAATATTATAAACTAGCCGTTATGAATATTATTAACTGAATTTTTAATTTTATAACATTATAATTCATCTTATACATTTTGTAGAATGAGTTATGAAAACAAAATCAGTTTTTTGGATAAAAGAAGTATTTTTCAAAAAAAGCAGTTTTATCGCCTTTTGATGGAACACCCATTTTAAATCTAGTTTTTGATATGTTTATAAGTTCAATTTGACAAAATAAAATTCTTTATTGAAATCAGGATATAAAAATTTAATTTGGATAAAATTTTCATATTATTCGGATAACTTTCATATTTTGATAAATAGTAATAACACACTATATATTAATTTAAAACTTTTTTCTTTGCAATAATTTATATGGCTAGATTATATTTTTAATTGGTTATAAAGTGTAATTAGAATATGTTTTTACCATTTAATCCAATTTTGGTCATTGGAATTAATTTCACTTTGAAATTGGACATAAACAAGTGATGATCTTTCGATAGTTTTTGTTTTCAAAAACACGCTATTTGTTTTGATAACGGGAATTACTTTTAAAATTAATTGATGCCACTTTTATGTTTTGAATTTGGAATAAAAAACATCATTTTTTAATTCGGAATATCAAATATAGCTTAGGCATAATTTTTGGTATTTTTCTGAAAAACTTCAATTTTTGATGAATAGTGAAAACACTGAGTGTTTGGTTAAAACTGAATTTTTATTTAAATAATAATTTACTTGATTTAAATTTATTTTAGGTAAAAATAGATACATAATACTTATATAAGTTCAATTAAATTCATTGGAATCATTTTATAATAATTTTAGTATTATAAAAAATTGTATTAAACTTTTCACCGTCTTTTACCCACCTTCTAGAAGCTTTTGCAATTGTTCATAAAACATAAATTTACCGCTTCTGTGAGTTGAATTTCGAAAATCTGAGAGACACAGTTTATATCAAGGAGTAAAATGTGGTTCAATTAGATAAAAATAATTTTTTGTGAATAATAACTTTTTACTTTTATTTACCACGGTTAAAAGTAAATAGGCCAATTCAAGGTTAAAAGAAAATTATAATAATTCAAAATTACCTTAACACCTGTCCAAACCCTATTGGATAAGTAATGGCCAACCATGGGCATCCTTGGGACGATTTTGGGACCCCATGGAGCCACTTATGAAAGACAATGACACATTAGATTAATTAATTTAATGTAAAGACAAAATTGCCATTAACAAAAAATCCTTTAGTAATTAATTTTTCTAAGGGGATATATAAATTATCTTTTAGAATATAAATACTCATTGGAAATATAAATAGATTTCTTATATGTTGGTATTTTTTTTATAATTTTTAGATATCAAATAAATTAAATTATTTATGACACAATAATGATGCAGTATTTACCTCATTAATAAATGATTTAAATAAATAAGATTATAATGATTAAAATATTTTCTAAAACATGTCCAATTCTGATTGGATGATTTTATTTCTACCATGAGTCATCATATCTTCATCTTTAATGATTTTTGGACCTTTTGAAACCGAAGATAAGTTTATAATAAAATAATATTTTCACACTTTCCAAAGGTTCCCCTCTCATCCTTATTAAAAGGGCACCTCCTCCCTCTCATACTCACACCAATTTGACCATTCAAGCTCGGCCAACCCATGCCCATTTCACTTCCCCACTTCCTTATAAACCTACTAGAGGTACTGGTCTTCTCCAAAGACCAACTCTAGTGACCTAAGAGAAAGTTTAAAGGAGGCACTTCGAGAAAGAGGTAATAACTTCTACCGTTTTCTTCAAAGTTCCATTCTTCTTCTACTCACTCTTCTTTAGTTGTTTCATTATGAGGTAATAACATCAGTATCCCTCATATACGGATATGTTATTATAAATATGAAACAACCCTATTTCACCTCTTATCCATCCTACGGTAAACAAAATCACCGCGCGTGCGTATGCACGAAATACCGTCTCCACGCCGTGGTGTAATATGTTTTCCACCACCACCTTTCTTGGATGGGTATGATGGTATAAATAAATAACTATATATGATTATTGTAAATTGGTATTTATTCTGAAATATTATACATAAACTTCAATACAATTCCACGATCATGGGAATGATATCATCGCTCATGCGTACGTACGGCCTATCGTCTCCACGATCTGATGCGACTCGTTCTATATGATCTTCATTGAATAATGATTATATAAATGAATTTAATTAATTAATATGATATATATTACACTAATAACATTCTTTAAATGATTTATCTATATCCTATAGAGAGGAATAAGAATTTATTCGACAAAACACGCATAAGAACATAAAGCAATAAACACCCGAATAACAAGTAGCAATGAAATATTAATACTAAGAAGATACAAATATGACCATATATGATATCATAACAATGAATATGATTCTTTAATAAGTCAATTAAAATTATTTAAACCATTTTACAGGAGGTTCTGATTCATACAAAAGCATATCGGACCTAAGGTAAGGGAAAATCTCACAATCTCATTTTTATCCGAGATTGTTTATACTTCTGAATTTACTAGGGAATATTTATCATCCACATCCATGTTTCCTCAATATTTAATATTATTTCTATCCTCATACAATTGTTTAAATCTAGTTTTACCCTTCAATGAGTTTTTAGTAAAATATATGAAAGGAATCTTTTGTCGTTTTTCATAAGAGGTACTTTTTGACTTTTCCGACCAAACTACGAGAAGATTGTCTTTTTTTAACTTATACGACATGAATAGATTTTTAGAACATTATTTCCATAAAGATTCCTTTAAAAGCTTTCAAGTTTATTTTCAATCAACTTCTTTTAGTTTAAAATTGTATGACATGTTAAGAAAGGAAAAATGTTTTTGAAGTAGAAAGGATATTTTCCTCAAGAATGGAGTTCAAGCGTTTTATCAAAATTATTTTCCATATATGATAATATAGGGTTATGTTTCTATCCATAGTTTTACATTGATTTGATTTTGTTATGATGGAATTATTTTTATTAATTCCTTTTATCTTATATGGATTATGTTATGATGGCACGATGTTTAAAAATCCGATTTTTATTACACTGGTTATGCTATGATGTATGGTTTTTGATTTTGTGGCACACATAATAATGGTATCATTATTAGATGGGTGTGACCTATATCTCCAAAAAATGCATTGGTTAAAGATTTATATCTCATGAGATAGACATGGATGGAACGACAGGTTAAACCGGTTCAGTGAAACAGGACTGAAACGAGGAGTGAACTCGGTTTAGAAGTAGACTTTGTCTGCTAAGATAGTTTTGGATATGAGTCTTGACTACTAAGAAATGATTATCTATGATTATGTGTGTATGACACAAATTTTCATGTTTTAATTTATGATTATTGGGATTACATTTCACTACTATGATTTATCCCATGTTATGGTGATCTCTTTTGCAGGTTAAGATTTTCAAAATGTTATGTTCTTATGAATATGATATGAATGATATTTCTTTTGTTTACCCTTACTGAGCATTTGAGATCACCCTTTTGTATGTTTTCTTTTCCCCAGTTCAGGAAGAAGGATATTAAGTAGGATATTCCAAAAAGGGACTCTAGATATGATGAAATAAACGGGAGACAATGTAGTTAATTTTATGAACCAGTTGTTTATGTTTCCCAGTTTCTAAAGACACTATACCTATACGGTCCTTTCATGGTTCTGTTATATGGTGTAATAAGTATGCTTCAACTGTGAATTAATAACAATGTATGTAAAGTATGGGTCCTTATAGTTGGTATCAGAGGCAAAGGAGATAGGAATGTATCCAATCCTTGGGAACTCTCACATGTGAGCGTTGGACGAAGCATGGATCTCCGCCCAAGGGCTTCATGAGGAAATGAATGCCACTGGGGATGGTGGTGTGTCCCACCCAGGGGGTGTATCCGCCCATGGAGTGCCCTGATATGTATCAATTATAGTCCACGGGAAGTAATTCTAGACCGTTATAGTTGGTATCAAAGGAAAGGTATAGTCAACCTTTGGAAACTAGGATGCGAAAGCCTTAGTAAGAACCCTAAGGATAAGTCTAAGCATAGAACACAATCTTAGTGTTTTATAAATGGCCATGAAAATCCTTTGATAAGACCTTAAGTGTGAAATTTTATTCTTGATTTTGTGGTTTTCCTATTATGATTAGTGCTGCTCACACTATGCTTCTTGGTTTTAGTCAATGGATGGAACCCGAAGGAACTGTGTTAATGCTGAATTTGATGGGAAATGCAATGATTGTCCCCATGAGAAACCAAATGTTATGGGAGATGGAATGAAAAATATTATAGCCATGGTCACACAACTTTCTCAAGCTATGAACCATGCATGAATTCCAAACGAGCAAAGGAAGGAGAAACATTCTGTTGAATACTTGATGAGGCAACATCCACCTTCATTCAGCGGGTCTTCTGATCCATTAGTAGCTGAACAATGGATTAGTACCACTAAAAAGATATTTTCTTTTCTACAATGCTCTGAACATTACAAAGTCATCTTAGCAGTGTATCATTTGGAAGGTGATTCTGATCAGTGGTGGAATCTTATCAAGAATATGAGGTAAAGATATGAAATTGAGTCCATGGAATGGGACGAGTTCAAGAACTTATTTTTCAATAAGTACTTCCCTCGTATTCTTCGAACAATGATGGAGAAAGAGTTTCTTGAACTGAAGCTAAAGGATGATGAATCTGTTGGTACCTACGAAGCAAATTTTACAAGACTTGCAGGGTATGCTTCTGGGATTATTATCCAACCTGAGAGTAAAATTGATCGATTCTTTAGTGGCTTAAAACCAAGTCTTCGAAGGGCATTATCCATAAGGGACTTCAATAGCTATGAGGAAATTGTTAGATGTGCTCTCAAGGTTGAGATGGAGATTAGAGTAACCCATCAGTGTAACACCCCAAGCTTCTACGGTACGTTTCCCTTCGAATAATGCGATAGCGTGTGTTGTACGCAACCTCGAGTTCTAACACACACCACAACTAATTAAACTAGCCGTTGTAAATAGTGATACCTACTTTTTGAAATCATATATATTTTATATTTCAAAATGGACTTCATTTTTGGATTTGGAATATCGAATTTAGCCTAAGGTGAAATTTTGGTACTTTTCGGATAACTTTCATATTTTGATGAATAGTGAAAATTACTAAATTTTAATTAAAAACAACTTTTTAAATCAAAATAATTAATAGTGATAAATTATGAATTTTAGTAGTTTTAAAGTATATTTAGAATATAGTTTTACCATTTAATATAATTTTGGTCATTGGACATAATTTTACAATTAAACCGAACATAAACAAGTGTCAATCTTTTGATAGTTATTATCTCTTAAAAACACGCTTTTTGTTTTGACAGCGGGAATTAATTTTAAATTAATTTCTGACACTTCTGTATTTTGAATTTAGGAAAATGGATTCCATATTTGGAATCAGGATGTTCAAATTGTGTAAATAGGTAACTTTTATTTTTACACATTTTGAATAATTACTGCGGTAAATATTTTATTTACCATGGTTAAAGGGTAAATCCGGTAAATAAGGGTTAAAAAAATAATATTATAATAATACAAAATTACCCTAAAACGTGTCTTAACCCTATTGGTTGATACATGGTCGACCATGGGCATCTTTGTGTCAATTTTGGGACCCCATGGATCCACTTGTAAGTGATAATGACACTTTATTTTAATTAAGTTAAAATGAATACAAAAATGACACAAGCATATATCTTTTAGAAGAACAATTTTTACGTAGGGTTATACATGTTGGATTTTCGATTGTAAATATTCATTAGAAAGATAAAACGATTTCCTACATAATGATATTTTATTTATAATTTTTAGACATTATATAATTTATTTTATTTATGACACAATGATGATGCAGTAATTACTAAAATAGTGAAAAATAAACATAATTGATCTTATAAATACCCAAATAATTATAATATGAAACTTTTAATGAATTAAACTAATTTTATATGATAATATGATATATTAGGATTGATTTAATTGACTTTTTTCGAAGTAATCAATCTGTTAGGAGTTTCACAAAAATCAACTATTGAATAGTGTCAAAATTGACATAAAAGAGTTCTTAAAACAAATATTATATTATTAATTGATATTAAATTCCTAAAAATCTAAGGATCGGCCAAGAGACTTATATTATTATAGGTTCCTCATTAATGGACCACTTGGGGGTCGCTTGGATGTATATAGTAAGTTTATTAACCATATTATATAAAAATACAAAGAGACATTGTAAAAGTGAAACTAATTAACTTAGAGTTAATACTTAAAGATAAGGTTAACATAAGTACCCAAACCTGTCTAAATTCTATTGGTTGAGTTGTTTTCGACCTATCCCCACCTCATCCTTTGAATAGTCAACTTTGGAGCCTTTGTAAACCGAATATGAATTTATTATAAATTAATACTTCTAACTTTTCCAAAGGTGCCCCTCACCCCTCTTATAAAAGGGCACTCCTCCTTCTCATTTCTTCACACCTTCAAAGCCTTTTGGTTCGGCCAAACTCTGCCCAAATACTCTCCCAACATCCCTCACTACAACCTAGAGGCCTTAGTTTGATCAGAAAGCCAACCTAAGGAGCCCTTTTGATCAAATCAAAAGGAAGAACCCGAAGAAGAGGAAATGATTTCACCACCCTTTTCTAAGTTCATTTCTTCTTCCACTTCTTCTTACTTTGTTCTTACCATTCTGAAATAATAACTCCAGTATCTCACATATACTGTGATGTTATTATAAATATTGTACAATCATATTCAGTATTCTATCCACCCTTTGAATAACATGTCACCATACGTGCGTACGTACGGCTTACCGTCTCCACGTCGTGGTGTAATTGTTATTCAATATAATATTATTTGGATGGGTATAATAATGATGTGTAACTCATGTAAATAATAAATATAACATGTTAATGATTCTGTATATATGATATACCATCCATTTATATATTATTTTAATATCAAAAGAATGATATTGTCGCTCGTGCGTACGTACGGACTACCGTCTCCACGTACGCGATGAGATTCATTCTCCATCGTAACCATTAAAGCGTAATTATCATTTTATGATTTAAAAATGATGTTTAAGGACTTGATATCATTCTGGATATGAATAATATACAACCTATCCTTTACAAACATGTCTTACGTAACAAAACATATGAAAGAAAACAAGTAAGTTAACACCCGAAACAACGATAATACTAAGATATTATTATCAAATCAATATTAAAAGATCATATATGATATCATATTAATGTATATGATTCTTGTATAATTTAATAACAATTATTTCACCATTATACAGGAGGTTAACCTACCACAACCAAGGAAAAGTACAAGGTAAGGGTTATTTCACAATCTCTTCATTATCCGAGGTTGTATTATACGTAATAATCTACTGGGATCTCTTTATCATCCACATCCATGTTTCTTTGAAATGTATTTCAAAACATTTTTACTATTTACAAGAATATGGGTTAAAGTCATTTATACCCTTTTTTGACTTTTTATAAGAGGTTTATAAAGGAATCTTTCCGTCGTTTTCAAAACAAGGTCCTTTTTAACCTTTTCGACAGAATTGAGGTAAGAATGTTTTTTTTAACTTATACGGCGGGTGCGGTTATTTTACGCCGTTATAAAATCTTCAAAGCTTTCCTTACAAGCTTATAAGAATATTTTCAAAGAAAATGTTTTATATGGATCTTAAATGATTTCAAAATAAAAGGAGATATTTCTTTTAAAAGAATTTTGATTTCATCTATGTCAACATCCTTTGATGGATTTTAAGATTATTTGAAGTTGATTTATTAAGATACAAAACTTCTATATTGTATTGAAGGTTTTGTGATATGTTTGACTGTGGATGTGCTATTTTTATACCATTCATAGTTTATTGTGAAAGTATTGACATTTCGTATGCTAGTTTTAATACGAATGTTTATGTTATGTTTAAACCTTTTCATATGGGAATGCATTGGACTTAATAAGTGACGGGTGGAGCCCGCTATAGCTTCTCGATGCATCGGTAGGTCTCATGAGACAAACTAGTGTCTTGGCACAAGGCCTTGACAAAATCTTATTTGTAGTCTTGGCACGAGGCCTTGGCTATGTGGTTATGATAGTCTGGCATTATGCATTCCAACATTATGAAAGTGGTTATTGATTTTTGCATGTGATTATTCGATTAGTAGAATATCCATGTGAATAAGTAAATGGCATTATTTCATTTTATTTATGCCATACCATGTTGAAAGTTCATGTTTAAAAGGCTTTTGTTTTAGTTATACATTGCCTTAAATGTTTATTCTTATTTATGAAAGTTTCCGCTATATTGTTATCCTTACTGGGCATTTGAGCTCACCCCTTTTCTATGTTTTATTTTTCCCAGGATGTGAAGAAGTAAGTTATGAATGACCTGCAGGGATTTTATGAGGGGTTAATAGTGTGTATTGTGGAAACATTATGTTGTTGTATTAGTTTTTCATTTTATGATGTAATGTAAAACATATGAATATATCTAGTATTTCCAAGGCTACTAAACCAATCGGTCTTTCGAGATTTGATCTTTCTTGTGATCATGCCAATGTTACGAAGTAATGCACCGACTCTGGGTAGCTGGGGTCGGGGCGTTACAGTTGGTATCAGAGGAAGTTTAGTACAAACCTTGGAAGCTAGATTTAGATAAACTCTGATTAGAGCACGTAGACCTAAGATGAACTTTGAGGATTAGTATAGAAGAACTTCCTAGAATTTTGGTATTGTAGAGATTTTGTGAGTTTTCCGAGCAATACATCCCTGTCTGGATACGAGCAGGTAGAGGCGGCTCTGGCACAGATGTACCTAGGGGTAAAACCCGAAAACACCGCTTTGAGCTAGACTCGAACGGGAACTGGTGCACGACAACGGGCCTTGCTGCACTCTTGGTTACGACACTCCCGGGGGATATGCTTAGGATAACTCTCACTATCTTTACAAATCATTATGAAGGGTTTATGAGTATATACTTCCTCAAAGAAAACATTTTTATGATTATGGATTATATCCATAAATAGTTCAATTTATGCTAAGTGTTTTATAAGTATGGGATTATGTATTTTGATTCATAAACTGATCTAGTTTATGCCATTGTTTAGAAATGGCGCCTAGTGGAAGAAATGGAAACCGTATCAATGCACGCACTCCATGTAGGGATTTCCCTCCTGCTCAAGATAATTATAGTGGGGCTGGTGATGCAACTGGTGCCGATCAGCTAATCACCGTACTGGGACAACTTACTCAGGTTATGAATAATAACCTTACCCGTATGGAGCACCCTGATCCGCAGCGTGGAGGATCAATGTTAGATCGATTCATGAGACAACAACCACCAACGTTCAATGGGAGTACAAATCCCTTAGTAGCTGAGCAATGGATATTTTCCCTAGAGAAAATATTTCAGGCTTTGGGGAGTAGTGAAAGGGAAAAAGTTACCATGGCAGTTTACCGCCTCACTGGAGATGCTGATCAATGGTGGTCATTGATTCAAAACATGAAGGAAGATGATGAAGTATCAAACATGGAATGGAGGGAGTTCAAAGATCTGTTTTTAGAAAAATACTTTCCTCGCGACCATCGAGCAGATATGGAAAGGCAATTTCTGAGTCTGAGACAAAAGGAGGATGATAATGTCACAAAGTATGAGGCTAACTTTACAAGGTTAGCGAGGTACGCTGGTGATTATATTCGCAACCCAAGAAGTAAGATTGATCGTTTCTTTGATGGTTTAAAACCATTTCTCCGTCGAGCATTAGTCTCACAATCCTTTTCATCGTACGAAGACATTGTATCATGTGCTATAAAGACCGAAAAGGAATTCTCTAAGTCTTATGACTTTAAAGCAAAGCAAGAGAAGAAGAGACCTGCTGATCAATCTGGGAATGGAAATAAGGGGAAGAAGGGAAAGGTTGAATATCCATCTTGTGGTAAGTGCGGGAAGAAACACCCCGGTGCTTGCCTGAAGGGAATGGGAGTCTGTTACAAGTGTGGTGAAAAAGGCCACCAAGCTCATGATTGCAAGGGGAAGAAGGAAGCTACCAACGTTCAGTGCTACAATTGCAGGGAGATGGGGCATTATGCAAATGCATGTCCTAAGCGTCAGGAGAACTTACCTCAGAAAAGGCCAAGGGATCAAGGCCAGGCTTATGCTATCACTACTGCTGAGGTAGAAACTCCGAAAGACGTGGTGGCAGGTAATTTAATGGTTTCCTCAAGTTTAGAAAATGCATTATTTGATTCTGGATCATCGCATTGTTTCATATCTTCCCAGTTTGCTAAGAAAATTAGATATTTCCAATTTGATTTAATAAGGGAGTTGTCAGTTAAAACTCATAAGGGAAGTATCGTTGCAACAAAGTTTTGTGAATCAGTCCCCATTAGAGCACATAAATTTTCTTTATCTGCTGATTTCATCGTCATACCTATGATTGAGTTTGATATAATCCTCGGTATGGACTGGCTTTCGGACTATGATGCGAAGATTTATTGTAAGAAGAAAGAGGTTACGATTCATGATGATAATGATAAGGAGCACCTTATTTTTAGAGCAGAATCGTCACCACCTAATTCTTATTTAGACCCACCCCCAGTAGCTCAACTTAATTCAATTATTGGGGAGGAAGAGAATGAAGTAACTATCGGTGAGGAAAGGAATGTTCAAATAGAGGATGTACCTGTTGTGAAAGAATTTGTAGATGTATTTCCGGAAGATTTACCTGGACATCCTCCAGAACGAGAAGTTGAGTTTTCTATTGATTTGATTCCTGGATCAAGGCCTATATCGAAGAACCCTTATAGAATGGCCACTGTAGAGTTAGTCGAACTAAAGAAACAACTAGAGGAATTGAGTAATAAGGGATTTATTCGCCCTAGTGTTTCTCCATGGGGAGCCCCTGTTCTTTTTGTTAAAAAGAAAGATGGATCTATGAGGTTATGTATCGACTACAGGGAGATCAATGCTATAACGATAAAGAACAAGTATCCCCTACCTCGTATTGATGATTTATTTGACCAACTGCATGGAGCTCAATACTTTTCAAAGATTGACCTTCGATCTGGATACCATCAGTTGTGTGTAAAGAAGGAAGACATTCCGAAAACAGCATTTCGAACCAGGTACGGGCATTACGAGTTTACTGTAATGCCGTTTGGATTGACCAATGCACCCTCTGTATTCATGGATCTGATGAATAGAGTTTTCAAGGAGTATCTCGATGAATTTGTGGTAGTATTTATTGATGATATATTGGTATACTCCAAAACCTATGAAGATCATGAAAATCACTTGCGCATTATCTTGAAGACTCTGAGGAGGCATGAATTATATGGAAAGTTTAGCAAGTGTGAATTCTGGCTTCAGGAGATTTCTTTTCTTGGCCATATTGTCTCTAAAGATGGAATCTCTGTTGACCCTTCTAAGACCAAGGCAATCCAAGAATGGCCAGCACCGACGAGTATAACTGAGGTACGTAGTTTCATTGGTTTGGCAGGTTATTATCGACGTTTCGTCCAGAATTTTGCCCGATTGGCTAACCCATTAACGAAGCTCACACGTAAAGGGGTTAAATTTGTTTGGACAAAAGAGTGTGAAGAATGTTTCGAAGAACTGAAGAGAAGATTAGTCAATGCTCCTATATTGACTCTACCATCGGGGAATGATGGGTTCGTTATTTATAGTGATGCATCGAAGAAAGGACTTGGCTGTGTCCTTATGCAGAATGATAGAGTTATTGCCTATGCATCACGACAGTTGAAAATTCATGAACAAAACTATCCTACTCATGATCTTGAGTTAGCAGCTGTGATCTTTTCTTTGAAGATATGGAGGCACTACCTCTATGGTGAAAAATGTGAGATTTATACTGATCACAAGAGTTTGAAGTATATTTTCTCACAAAAAGAACTCAACATGAGGCAAAGGAGATGGCTTGAATTACTCAAGGATTATGATTGCACGATACACTACCACCCGGGGAAAGCAAACAAAGTAGCAGATGCTTTGAGCAGAAAAGACCATGGAGTTCTGAACATGATGAGAATTGAAAGGGATCCAATTTTCATGGATCTAGTGAAGATGGACATGGGAATAACCAGGGAAGGTGAAACATCAATGCTTTTTCAAATGGTTGCCAAACCATCTTTACTAGAAAGGATTAAGAGTTCTCAGACTGATGATGAAGAATTCCAAAAGAAGATTAAAGCTGTGAATGATGGGAGATTGAGAGACTTTGCGTATGAAGGTGGAATTTTGAAATTCGGGAAGAGACTTTGTGTTCCCAATATACCTGATCTAAAAAGGGAATTGCTGGATGATGCTCATAGTTCCAATTTCTCTATACACCCTGGGAGCACCAAAATGTATAGAGATTTGAAAGAACATTTTTGGTGGGACAACATGAAGAGGGAGATTGCTGATTTTGTGTCAAGATGTATGGTTTGTCAACAAGTGAAAGCTGGAAGGCAACAGCCTGGAGGAGTCATGCAACCGCTTCCCATACCGGAGTGGAAATGGGACAATATTACAATGGACTTTGTCATGGGGCTACCAAAGACTCCTAGAAGGAACGATGCAATATGGGTTATTGTTGATCGTCTTACCAAGTCAGCACATTTTCTTGCTATAAGAGAAGATCTACCCCTGGAACGTCTAGCAAGACTATATATTAATGAAGTTGTGAGACTTCATGGAGTACCCCTATCGATTGTTTCTGATCGTGATCCCCGTTTTACTTCAAGATTTTGGAAAAGTCTTCAGAAATCCCTGGATACTGAACTTCATTTGAGCACTGCTTACCACCCTCAGACAGACGGACAATCAGAACGGACTATTCAGACCTTAGAAGATATGTTGAGATCTTGCTCACTTGATTTTCAGGGTATGTGGGATCAATATTTACCACTAGTATAATTTTCCTATAACAATAGCTTCCATTCGAGTATACAGATGGCACCATATGAAGCGTTATACGGAAAGAGATGTCGTACACCAACCTGTTGGGATGACGTTGGTGAAAGAAAACTTGTAGGCCCAGAGCTGGTGGAGGAAACGGTGGAAAAGGTGAAAGTAATCCAAAATCACATTAAAGCAGCTCAAAGTAGGCAGAAGAGCTATGCCGATAATCGAAGGAAGGATTTGGAATTTCAAGTCGGTGATCATGTTTTCCTGAAGGTATCTCCATGGAAGGGAGTCATACGTTTTGGTAAGAAAGGTAAATTGAGTCCCAGGTACATCGGACCTTTCGAAATTCTAGAACGAATTGGGGCTGTGGCTTACCGATTGGCAATGCCGCCAAGTCTCTCCAAAGTTCACGATGTGTTCCACGTATCTCTGTTGAGGAAATACATGCCTAACCCAACGCATGTACTCACCTATGAAGATTTAGAACTGGAACCCGATCTGTCTTATTGCGAAGAGCCCGTCAGGATTCTTGATACAAGAGAACAAGTACTGAGAAACCGGACGACGCGTCTGGTAAAAGTTTTGTGGAGAAATCATAAGATGGAAGAGGCAACGTGGGAACCCGAGGAACTTATGATGAAGAACCACCCGAGTCTTTTTATGCAGTAATACCCTAGAAATTGCGAGGACGCAATTATTTGTAGGAGGGGAGAATGTAACACCCCAAGCTTCTACGGTACGTTTCCCTTCGAATAATGCGATAGCGTGTGTTGTACGCAACCTCGAGTTCTAACACACACCACAACTAATTAAACTAGCCGTTGTAAATAGTGATACCTACTTTTTGAAATCATATATATTTTATATTTCAAAATGGACTTCATTTTTGGATTCGGAATATCGAATTTAGCCTAAGGTGAAATTTTGGTACTTTTCGGATAACTTTCATATTTTGATGAATAGTGAAAATTACTAAATTTTAATTAAAAACAACTTTTTAAATCAAAATAATTAATAGTGATAAATTATGAATTTTAGTAGTTTTAAAGTATATTTAGAATATATTTTTACCATTTAATATAATTTTGGTCATTGGACATAATTTTACAATTAAACCGAACATAAACAAGTGTCAATCTTTTGATAGTTATTATCTCTTAAAAACACGCTTTTTGTTTTGACAGCGGGAATTAATTTTAAATTAATTTCTGACACTTCTGTGTTTTGAATTTAGGAAAATGGATTCCATATTTTGAATCAGGATGTTCAAATTGTGTAAATAGGTAACTTTTATTTTTACACATTTTGAATAATTACTGCGGTAAATATTTTATTTACCATGGTTAAAGGGTAAATCCGGTAAATAAGGGTTAAAACAATAATATTATAATAATACAAAATTACCCTAAAACGTGTCTTAACCCTATTGGTTGATACATGGTCGACCATGGGCATCTTTGTGTCAATTTTGGGACCCCATGGATCCACTTGTAAGTGATAATGACACTTTATTTTAATTAAGTTAAAATGAATACAAAAATGACACAAGCATATATCTTTTAGAAGAACAATTTTTACATAGGGTTATACATGTTGGATTTTCGATTGTAAATATGCATTAGAAAGCTAAAAAGATTTCCTACATAATTATATTTTATTTATAATTTTTAGACATTATATAATTTATGTTATTTATGACACAATGATGATGCAGTAATTACTAAAATAGTGAAAAATAAACATAATTGATCTTATAAATACCCAAATAATTATAATATGAAACTTTTAATGAATTAAACTAATTTTATATGATAATATGATATATTAGGATTGATGTAATTGACTTTGTTCGAAGTAATCAATCTGTTAGGAGTTTCACAAAAATCAACTATTGAATAGTGTCAAAATTGACATAAAAGAGTTCTTAAAACAAATATTATATTATTAATTGATATTAAATTCCTAAAAATCTAAGGATCGGCCAAGAGACTTATATTATTATAGGTTCCTCATTAATGGACCACTTGGGGGTCGCTTGGATGTATATAGTAAGTTTATTAACCATATTATATAAAAATACAAAGAGACATTGTAAAAGTGAAACTAATTAACTTAGAGTTAATACTTAACGATAAGGTTAACATAAGTACCCAAACCTGTCTAAATTCTATTGGTTGAGTTGTTTTCGACCTATCCCCACCTCATCCTTTGAATAGTCAACTTTGGAGCCTTTTTAAACCGAATATGAATTTATTATAAATTAATACTTCTAACTTTTCCAAAGGTGCCCCTCACCCCTCTTATAAAAGGGCACTCCTCCTTCTCATTTCTTCACACCTTCAAAGCCTTTTGGTTCGGCCAAACTCTGCCCAAATACTCTCCCAACATCCCTCACTACAACCTAGAGGCCTTAGTTTGATCAGAAAGCCAACCTAAGGAGCCCTTTTGATCAAATCAAAAGGAAGAACCCGAAGAAGAGGTAATGATTTCACCACCCTTTTCTAAGTTCATTTCTTCTTCCACTTCTTCTTCCTTTGTTCTTACCATTCTGAAATAATAACTCCAGTATCTCACATATACTGTGATGTTATTATAAATATGGTACAATCATATTCAGTATTCTATCCACCCTTTGAATAACATGTCACCATACGTGCGTACGTACGGCTTACCGTCTCCACGTCGTGGTGTAATTGTTATTCAATATAATATTATTTGGATGGGTATAATAATGATGTGTAACTCATGTAAATAATAAATATAACATGTTAATGATTCTGTATATATGATATACCATCCATTTATATATTATTTTAATATCAAAAGAATGATATTGTCGCTCGTGCGTACGTACGGACTACCGTCTCCACGAACGCGATGAGATTCATTCTCCATCGTAACCATTAAAGCGTAATTATCATTTTATGATTTAAAAATGATGTTTAAGGACTTGATATCATTCTGGATATGAATAATATACAACCTATCCTTTACAAACATGTCTTACGTAACAAAACATATGAAAGAAAACAAGTAAGTTAACACCCGAAACAACGATAATACTAAGATATTATTATCAAATCAATATTAAAAGATCATATATGATATCATATTAATGTATATGATTCTTGTATAATTTAATAACAATTATTTCACCATTATACAGGAGGTTAACCTACCACAACCAAGGAAAAGTACAAGGTAAGGGTTATTTCACAATCTCTTCATTATCCGAGGTTGTATTATACGTAATAATCTACTGGGATCTCTTTATCATCCACATCCATGTTTCTTTGAAATGTATTTCAAAACATTTTTACTATTTACAAGAATATGGGTTAAAGTCATTTATACCCTTGTTTGACTTTTTATAAGAGGTTTATAAAGGAATCTTTCCGTCGTTTTCAAAACAAGGTCCTTTTTAACCTTTTCGACAGAATTGAGGTAAGAATGTTTTTTTTAACTTATACGGCGGGTGCGGTTATTTTACGCCGTTATAAAATCTTCAAAGCTTTCCTTACAAGCTTATAAGAATATTTTCAAAGAAAATGTTTTATATGGATCTTAAATGATTTCAAAATAAAAGGAGATATTTCTTTTAAAAGAATTTTGATTTCATCTATGTCAACATCCTTTGATGGATTTTAAGATTATTTGAAGTTGATTTATTAAGATACAAAACTTCTATATTGTATTGAAGGTTTTGTGATATGTTTGACTGTGGATGTGCTATTTTTATACCATTCATAGTTTATTGTGAAAGTATTGACATTTCGTATGCTAGTTTTAATACGAATGTTTATGTTATGTTTAAACCTTTTCATATGGGAATGCATTGGACTTAATAAGTGACGGGTGGAGCCCGCTATAGCTCCTCGATGCATCGGTAGGTCTCATGAGACAAACTAGTGTCTTGGCACAAGGCCTTGACAAAATCTTATTTGTAGTCTTGGCACGAGGCCTTGGCTATGTGGTTATGATAGTCTGGCATTATGCATTCCAACATTATGAAAGTGGTTATTGATTTTTGCATGTGATTATTCGATTAGTAGAATATCCATGTGAATAAGTAAATGGCATTATTTCATTTTATTTATGCCATACCATGTTGAAAGTTCATGTTTAAAAGGCTTTTGTTTTAGTTATACATTGCCTTAAATGTTTATTCTTATTTATGAAAGTTTCCGCTATATTGTTATCCTTACTGGGCATTTGAGCTCACCCCTTTTCTATGTTTTATTTTTCCCAGGATGTGAAGAAGTAAGTTATGAATGACCTGCAGGGATTTTATGAGGGGTTAATAGTGTGTATTGTGGAAACATTATGTTGTTGTATTATTTTTTCATTTTATGATGTAATGTAAAACATATGAATATATCTAGTATTTCCAAGGCTACTAAACCAATCGGTCTTTCGAGATTTGATCTTTCTTGTGATCATGCCAATGTTACGAAGTAATGCACCGACTCTGGGTAGCTGGGGTCGGGGCGTTACAATCAGTCATATGGGTTTGATAAGAAGAGGAAAATGGAATTCAAAGGAAAATCTAAAGACCACACTAAAAAGAAGATGAGTTTTCCTTTATTCTCAAATTGTGGAAAGAAACATGTAGGGAATTGTCTTAAGGGGACAAACAAATGTTATAAGTGTGGAAAAGAAGGTCATCAGGCAATTGAATGTCGAAATAATGGGAAGATGATGTCTAATGATGTGAACAAAGGAAGGGATACACAAAATGAACCTCCTACACTTCAATGTTTCAAGTGCAAGGAGACGGGGCATTATGCCAATCAATGCCCAAATCCAAGGGTTGATGATGATGATCGACGTCAACAAACTCTTAAGGCCAAAGACAAAGGAAAGTCACATGCAATTACTATCAGTGATGTGGAGTACGATAACGAAGTGGTGAGAGGTACAATTACCATCCACTATAAAGTAGAAAATGTTTTATTTGATTCTGGATCCACCCACTCTTTTATTTCTGAAGAATTTTCTAAGGGTATCACTGTATTACCTCAACAATTAGATGTTGAGTTAGCTGTGACAACTCTTAATGGCACAACGTTCACATCAAAAGTTTATAATTCCTCTCCGATTGAAGTTTGTGGGAAAGTGCTTCCTACAAATCTTGTGATCATTCCTATAGTGGTATTTGATGTAATTCTTGGCATGTATTGGCTTTCTTTATACGGAGCTCATATCAATTTCCAAATAAGGGAAATCACATTTAATATTCCAGATCAATCTATGATCATCTATCGATGCAAGGATGAATATAACCTTCCATAGGAAATTTCTTCCATCTCATGGGTCTTGATTCCACTAAATAAAGGTTGTTTATCTCAAATGGTTGGGGAGAAACTCATGATTAAGAAGTCACCCATTGTACGGGAGTTTGATGATGTCTTTCTGGAGGAATAGTCAGGTCTTCCACCAAATCGCGAAGTTGAGTTTTCAATAGAACTCATACCGAGTGCTATACCTATTTCAAAGACACCTTATAGAATGGCCCCAATTGAGTTGCAGGAATTGAAGAAGCAACTCCAAGAGAATCTTGATAAAGGATTCATACGCCCTAGTGTGTCACCTTGGGGAGAACTTGTTCTGTTTGTTAAGAAGAAAGATGGATCAATGAGACTCTTCCTTGATTATCGAGAACTTAACAAGATCACTATCAAGAAAAAATATCTTCTCCCACACATTGATGAATTATTTGACCAACTACACGGAGCTCAATACTTTTCCAAGATTGATCTTTGTTCAAGGTATCATCAATTACGGGTCAAAAAAGAGGATATACCAAAGACGGATTTCCATACAAGGTATGGACACTATGAATTTATAGTGATTCCATTTGGTCTTACTAATTCCCCTACTATTTTCATGGATCTAATGAATAGAGTCTTTAGAGACTATCTTGATTAGTTTGTGGTAGTCTTTATAGACGATATTCTTGTCTATTCAAAGATCAAGGAAGAACATGAAGATCACTTGAGAATTGTATTTAAGACCCTGAAAAAGGATAATCTTTATGCCAAATTTACCAAGTGTGAATTTTGGCTTCAAAAAGTTGCATTTTTGGGTTACATAATCTCAAAAGAGGGGATATTTGTGGAACCAGCAAAAACAGAGGTTATCAAAAGATTGTCGAGACCAACAACAATAATGGAGATCCGAAGTTTTCTTGGTTTGGCTGGATATTATAGATGTTTTGTGAAATATTTTTCACGATTATCTAATCCACTCACCAGGTTGACTCGAGAAGGAGTTAAGTTCGTGTGGATGGAGGAGTGTGAAGAGAATTTCAAGGAGTTGAAAAGAAGGTTATAAAGTGCACCTGTGCTCACACTGCCTTGTAGTGGAGAAAGGTTTGTGATCTACAGTGATGCATCCAAGAAGGGATTGGGGTGTGTTCTCATGCAGAATTATATAGTGATAGCTTATGCCTCACGATAGTTGAAAATCCATGAGCAAAATTACCCAACTCATGATTTGGAGTTAGCTGCGGTAATCTTTGCATTCAATATTTGGAGGCATTATCTTTATGGTGAAAGGTGTGATATTTATACTTATCATAAAAGTTTAAAGTATATTTTTACACAAAAGGAGCTGAATATGCGCCAAAGAAGATGGTTTTAGTTGATTAAGGATTACGACTACTCAAATTCATTATCACCGTGGGAAACCAAACAAAGTGGCAGATGCATTAAGTTGAGAAGACCATGATAGCTTATCCATGATGAGGATCACAAAAGATCCAATATTTATGGATTTACAAAGGATGGATCTTGGAATTGTAATGGAAGGGGAAAAATCGTATGTTTATCAAATGAATGTTCAACCATCTATACATGTGAAGATTAAAGAGGCACAAAAAGAAGATGCAGAGTTACAAAAGAAGGTGAGAAATGTTCCTGAATTCAATCTTGATTGTGATGGGATAATAAGGTTCAGGAATCAGGTTTGTGTTCCTCCCATACCAGAATTAAAGAAGGATCTATTGGATACGGCTCATAGTTCTTCATTCTCTATTGATCCTGGAAGCACGAAGATGTATAGGGACCTGAAAGAGTACTTCTGGTGGGATGGCATGAAAAGAGATGTTGCGGAATATGTCTCTCGATGCTTGGTTTGTCAGCAAGTTAAAGCCGAGAGACAAAAGTCTAAGAGGATGTTACAACCATTAACCATACCAGAATGGAAATGGGAAAACATAACTATGGACTTTGTCAGTGGACTTCCTAAAACATCCAAAAGCAATAATGTTATCTGGGTTATAGTTGATTGTCTTACGAAGTCAGCCCACATCATTTCTATTAGGGAATATTTCTCTCTAGATCAGATTTCCAGAATATATGTAAAGGAATTGGTAAGATTGAATGGAGTACCACTTTCCATCATATATGATCATGATCCGAGGTTTACCTCGAAGTTTTGGCGAAGTCTTCAGTATACTCTAGATACAGAGTTGAGTTTCAGCACTGCTTATCATCCTCAGATAGATGGTCAGTCTGAGAGGAAAACTCAAACTCTAGAAGATATGTTGAGAGCTTGCTCTATGGATTTCAAAGGTGGTTGGGATCAACACCTACCTTTGGTGGAATTTTCTTATAATAATAGCTTTCACTCTAGTATTCAGATGGCTCCTTATGAAGCTCTCTATGAAAAGAAATGCAGAACTCCAACTTTCTGGGATGAAGATGGGGAAAGAAAGCTATTAGGACCTAATCTTGTTGATGAGATGGCAGAAAAAGTCCGATCTATTCAAAAACACATAAGATCAGCTCAAGGTCGAGAAAATATTTATGCTGACAACTGAAGAAAAGACCTAGAGTTTGAAGTGTGTGATAAAGTGTTCTTACGAATATCTCCATGGAAGAGAGTAATGAGATTTGGGAAGAAGGGAATGTTGATCCCTAGATATATCGGTCCTTTTAAAATTCGGGATCGTGTTGGGAAGTTAGCTTACCGATTGGAGCTTCCACCGAATCTCTCTCAAGTTCAGGATGTGTTCCATGTATCTCTCCTGAGGAAGTACATACCTGATCCTCTATATGTACTAAGCTCAGAAGTTGTACCGCTGGAGCAAGATCTTTCTTATGAAGAACAGCCGATAGACATTCTGGATCGTAGCAAAAAAGTTCTACAGAACAAGACCACTCACTTAGTGAAAGTTTTATGGAGGAACCACCATTTAGAATAAGCTACATGGGAACCTGAGGATATTTTGAGGGAGAGGTATCCTCATCTGTTTGTTATGAAGTGACGAATGTCGAGGGCGAAATTCATTTTAAGGGGGGTAGAATGTAACACCCCGATATTTTATGAGAATTATATTTTTTTATGTATTATGTTATATGCAAAGGAATCTTTCATTTCACACAACAATAGCTTGGCTTGCGTTACACGCAATCGCGACCTTCCTCGACAGCATGTGTAGTACGCAATACTGAGTTTCACTAAACAACGATATATTATTATAATATTATAAACTAGTCGTTATGAATAGTATTAAATGAAATTTTAATTTTATAACATTATAATTCAACTTATACATTTTCTAGAATGAGGTATGAAAACAAAATCAGTTTTCTGGATAAAAGAAGTATTTTTCAAAAAATGCAGTTTTACCGCCTTTTGATGGCGCACCCATTTTAAATCTAGTTTTTGACATGTTTATAAGTTAAATTTGACAAAATAAAATTCTTCCTTGAAATCAGGATATAAAAATTTAATTTGGATAAATTTTTCATATTATTCTGATAACTTTCATATTTTGATGAATAGTAACAACACACTATATTTTAATTAAAAACAACTTTTTTCATCGCAATAATTTATATGGCTAGGTTAACTTTTTAATTGGGTTTAAAGTTTAATTAGAATATATTTTTACCATTTAATCCAATTTTTCTCATTGGAATTAATTTCACTTTGAAATTGGACATAAACAAGTGATGATCTTTTGATAGTTATTGTTTCTTAAAAACAGCCTATTTGTTTTGATAACGGGACTTACTTTTAAAATTAATTAATTCCACTTATATGTTTTGAATTTGGAAAAATAGACATCATTTTTGAATTCGGAATATCAAATATACCTTAGGATGAATTTTTGGTATTTTTTTGAAAAACATCAATTTTTGATGAATAGTGAAAACACTGAGTATTTGGTTAAAAACAACTTTTTATTTAAATAATCATTTATTTGATTTAAATTTATTTTAGGCCAAAATAGATACATAATAGTTATATAAGTTTAATGAAATTCATTGGAATCATTTTATAATAATTTTAGAATTATAAAAAATTGTATTGAACTTTTCACCGTCTTTTACCCACCTCCTCGGAGCTTTTGCAATTGTTCATAAAACATAATTTTATCGATTATATGAGTTGAATTTCAAAAATCTGAGAGACACGATTAATATTAATAAGTAAAATGTGGTTCAATTAGATAAAAATAATTTTTGATGAATAGGAACTTTTTACTTTTATTTACCATAGTTAAAAGTAAATAGGGCAATTCATGGTTAAAAGAAAATTATAATAATTCTAAATTACCATAAAACTTGTCCAAAACTTATTGGATGAGTAATGGCCGACCATGGGCATCCTTGGGTCGATTTTGGGACCCCATGGAGCCACTTATGAAAGACAATGACACATTAGATTAATTAATTTAATGTAAAGACAAAATTGGCATTAACAAAACATCCTTTAGTAATTAATTTTTATAAGGGTCTATATAAATTATCTTTTCGACTATAAAAATTCAATGGAAATCTATAAATATTTCCTACATTTTTTTATTTTTATTATAATTTTTAGACATCAAATAAATTAAATTATTTATGACACAATAATGATGTTGTATTTATCTCATTAATAAATGATTTAAATAAATAAGATTATAATGATTAAAATATTTTCCAAAACATGTCCAATTATGATTGGATGATTTTATTTCGACCATGGGTTATCTTATCTTCATCTTTAATGATTTTTGGACCTTTTTAAACCGAATATAAGTTTATAATAAAATAATATTTTCACACTTTCCAAAGGTGGCCCTCTCCTCTCTTATAAAAGGGCACCACCTCCCTCTCCCCCTAACACCAATTTGAGCCTTCACACTCTACCAACCCCTGCCCATTTCACTTCCCCACTTCCTTATAAACCTACTAGAGGTACTGGGCTTCTCAAAAGACCAACTCTTGTGCCCTAAGATAAATTTTAAAGGAGGCACTTCGAGAAAGAGGTAATACCTTCTACCGTTTTCTTCAAAGTTCCATTCTTCTTCTACTACCTCTTCTTTAGTTGTTTCATTATGAGGTAATAGCATCAGTATCCCTCATATACTGATATGTTATTATAAATATGAAACAACCCTATTTCACCTCTTATCCATCCTACGGTAAACAAAATCACCACGCGTGCGTACGTACAGAATACCGTCTCCACGCCGTGGTGTAATATGTTTTCCACAACCACCTTACTTGGATGGGTATTATGGTGTAAATAAATAACTATATGTGATTATTGTAAAGTTGTATTTATTCCTAAATATTATACATACACTTCAATACAATTCCACGATCATGGGAATGATATCACCGCTCGTGCGTACGTATGACCTACCGTCTCCACGATGTGATGTGACTCGTTCTATATAATATTCATTGAATAATGATTATATAAATTAATTTAATGAATGAATATGATATATATTACACTAATAAAATTCTGTAAATGATGTATCTATATCCTATAGAGAGTAATAAGAATTTATTCGACAAAACACGCATAAGAACATAAAGCAATAAACACCCGAATAACAAGTAGCAATGAAATATTACTACTAAGAAGATACAAATATGACCATATATGATATCATAACAATGAATATGATTCTGTAATAAGTCAATTAACATTATTTAAACCATATTATAGGAGGTTCAGATTCATACGAAGCATATCGGACCTAAGGTGAGGGAAAATCTCACAATCTCATTTTTATCCGAGATTGTTTATACTTCAGAATTTACTGGGGAATATTTATCATCCACACCCATGTTTCCCCAATATGTAATATTAATTAAATCCTCCTACAGTTGTTTAAATCCAATTTTACCCTTCGGTGAGTTTTTAGTAAAATATATGAAAGGAATCTTTTGTCGTTTTCTGTACGAGGTACTTTTTGACTTTTCCGGCCAATGTACAAAAAGAATGTCTTTTTTTAAACTTATACGACATGAATGGATTTTTAGAACATTATTTACATGAATATTCTTTACAAGTTTATTTTTAATCAACTTGTTTTAGTTTAAAATTGTATGACATGTTAAGAAAGGAAAAATGTTTTTGAAGTAGAAAGGATATTTTCCTCAAGAATGGAGTTCAAGCATTTTATCAAAATTATTTTCCATCTAAGATAATATAGGGTTCTGTTTCTACTCCTATTTTTACATTTATTTTATTATGTTATGATGGAATTATATTTATGAAGTCCTTTTATCTTATATGGATTATGTTATGATGGCACAATGTTTAAGGATCCCATTTTTATTACATGGGTTATGCTATGATGTATGGTTTATGATTTTGTGGCACACATAATAATGGTATCATTATGAGATGGGTGGGACCTATATATCCCTCCAATTCATTGGGTAATGATTTATATCTCAAGAGATAGACATGGCTGGAATGACATGTTAAACCTGTTCAGTGAAGCAGGACTGAAATGAGGAGTGAACTCGGTTCATAAATGGACTTTTTCCGCTAAGATAGTATTGGCTATGAGTCTTGACTACAAATAAATGATTATCTATGATTATGTGTGTATACCACAAAGTTTCATGTTTTAAGTTATGATTATTGGGATTATATTTCACTACTATGATTTATCCCATGTTATGATGATCTCTTTTGCAGGTTAAGATTTTCAAAATGTTATGTTCTTATGAATATGATATGAATGATATTTCTTTTGTTTACCCTTACTGAGCATTTGAGCTCACCATTTTGTATGTTTTCTTTTCCCCAGGTCAGGAATAAGGATATTAAGTAGGATATGCCAAAAAGGGACTCTAGATATGTTGAAATAAATGGGAGACAATGTAGTTAATTTTATGAACCAATTGTTTATGTTTCCCAGTTTCTAAAGACACTATACCTATACGGTCCTTTCATGGTTTTGTTATATGTCGTGATAAGTATGCTTCAACTCTGAAGTAATAACAATGTATGTAAAGTATGGGTCGTTATAAGACCTCTGAGCGAGATGTGTTTAGGGACATCCGAGCCGATACTATTCTTCTGGGCATTCCTACTTATGTTAGGTTTCTAGAGAGAACCTTGGTGGTTGAATGTTCTTTTGTTGAGCAGAAATAACCAGTGATTTTTAGCAGTGGGAAAGCAGGAAACTGACACCAGTCTCAGAGACTTGGGTGTCTAAAACGTTTTAGGAATAAGAAGTTATAGGGACAAATTAATCTATAGGGAAACTGACTTGGAAGGGGATCTAGGAGATAAGCATGAGGTGGTATACATTCAGCATGTTACAACCACCACCCCAATTTGTTCCCCACTAGGCTTAGGGAGATAGAGGATAGGGGAAGGGAGTAGCTGCATGCAATCAAGGAGTGTGACCCAAGGGATCAATGAATTATTTGAGGTATGGTCTGTGTCTACTAATAGCTACCGTAATTAATAGACACAGGTAATAATCATTCCTTCTTATCACAAATATTGTTCAAGACTTAGAGTTTTCAGTTAAACCGTTGAATTGACCCTTACGTTTGTAGATACCTATGAAAGGAGACTCGATAATAACACGTATGCCGACGGTGTGATCTGAACCTTGAGATGAGAGTTTTTGTTGGAACCTCTTGGGGGCAGTGTCAAGGCCTTACGATGTTAGTTTGGGTATTGACTGGTCATCCATAGTTCATGCTCAGATTGACTATTTTCGGAAAAAAGGTTGTGGTATATCTATAATGTTGGAATGCGGTTTTCCGTGGTTAGTGAAAAAAAAGGAAAACCAGAGAGCATGAGTTAAACTCATGCATAGGAGGGTGTAGCCAATCACTCTTGAGTCGGCCAACCTTACCCCCGTGGCGGTAGGTGTTTTGAGTTTCTAGTTCCCAACAGTAGTGGCAGAGTGTGGGAAAATCCTTTCAAAAGATGTTTCCAATATTACCTCCCTGTAGGGAGAGGAACAACTACATTGTCTTCTACATAGGGATGACAACAATATCTACAACTACATATCATATTGTTTTCGTGGAGCTTCGAGAGCTGAGAGTATAGTTGGGAGAACTGTTTACAGTTTACTATGATCACAAGAGTCTTAGGTATTTCTTCTAAAAGAAGGTCTTGAACCTGAGACAATGATAATGGCTAGAGTTCCTCTAGGGATATGAATTTGAGATAGTCTATACTCCTAGGAAGGGGAACATGGTGACAAACACACTCAGAAGGAGGGATGGTCTACAGTTGCTGAGTGAGGTGACAAAGCAGTTATCCATGTTGCAGTTATCTTTAATGGATAGTGATAGAGTAGCTTACCTCTAGTCTACAATAGTTACTCCCCCACTCCTTCAGCGAGTTAGGGAGGCACAAATTGGGGGTGTTGATTGCGAGGCCCGATGTGTTCAGATATCCTCAGGACGAGCTCCTGATGGATTTTCTGAAGGTGGGGAGAACACCATCCTCTTCATGGGACACACCATGGTACCAGTGATTCTACGAGAGGAGGTGTTGAGGGTGTTACTCTCATTCCCTTTGGTGGTATATCTGGGTGTGGCAAAGACGTTTCAGCACCTACAGTGTCTAAACTAGTGGTTAGGGATGAAGAAAGAAGTGGAAAAGTTATTATCATGATGCCTCACTTGTTAGTGAGTGAAAGCTGAGCATCAGGTTCTTGCAAATTTGAGCACAACTTTTACCCCTAGAAAAATGGTCAAATGAAGAAGACCATACAAATTGTAGAGGACATGCATCGTGCTTGTGCCCTAGTTTTTTGTTATAGTTGAGAGGACCAACTACCAGGGGTGGAGTTTGCGTACAACAACAATTATCACCCCAACATCGGCATGACTCCGTTTGTGGCCCTGTATGGGGGACCTTACATGTCGCCTCTATGCTGGAAATACCCAAGGGAGTCATCACTTATGGGTCCTGAGTTGGTATAGGCTTCCATAGAGAAGGTTCAGATCATCCAGGAGCAGATGAAGACTACACAGAGCAGACAGAAGTCATATGCTGACAGGAGACGGAGACCCTTGGAGTTCGAGGAAGGAGACCATGCCATTATACGAGTATCACCCTGACAGGGAATGCAAAGATTTGGATGGGGCGATAAGATATCCACGATGTTCATCAGACCTTTATAGATTATCAGTAGATCTAGTGAGGTGGAGTACCACCTAGATCTTCCTCATAAGAAGCACTGGGTGCATAATGTTTTCTACGTGTCACAGATGAGAAGATTCGTGGATGATCCATCGCACATTATCGACTAAGGTGAGTTGGACTTTGAGGATGTGTAGACTTTTACGAAGTTCCGAGTGGAGATAGAGGATCGACATGATCAGGTCCTTTGTGGGCGGTTGATCCCTCTGGTTCGAGTTCAGGGGAAACACATGAACCTCCAAGAGAGCACATGAGAGCAGGAGGCTCAGATTCGTGCTCAGTACCCTCATTTGTTTGATTTACCTTTGTTTTGGATTTCGGGTACATAAAGAACTAAGGTGAGGAGAATTTAAAGACCCATAAATTCTAATTTTTTTAATTATAAGGAATTTTTACGAGACTATGAAATCTGATATCACATGATTCTGAGGTTCGGAGTGCCTGAAATGATTCTTCAAAAAAGTGTTCAGCTTAAAATAGTGGGAGTGAGTTTTTTTCCCGAAAAAGTGGAATAACTCTTAAAAGGGTACCTGGATAAAAAATATTATGGCATCATTGCATTCAGGATGGTGGGTTTTCCCTAGGCGTGGCTTTAGTTTAGTCGGTGTGGCCTCCAGTGAGAAAACCTGAAAATGGCATAACCGTAAATAAAATAATTAAATAAAATAATTTTATTTTTTAAATGATTATAAATCATGAAATGTGTGTCAAATTGAAAATCTGAGACCACCGCTAAACTCACAAGGGCATGCTTTCTATAGGTGGATCCTAACATTGGTTGACGCAGACCAGTAATGGAAGTTAGTTTTTGGCCACAAAAAAAATAATTAAATAACAATTATTTTTTTGTTAAATTATATAACACCTAAATGGTAACTCAGATTGGAAATCCGAGAGTACCGTTGCACTCTTGAGGACATGTTTCTCTTAGTAAGAGCCTAACCTCGACCGACACAAGTTGAGGGTGACTGTTATTAATTTTTGAATTTTTTAGGTACGTCTAGTAAACGTGCGAGCATCAATTTCAATCTTTTGAAACAGTGCTCGGATTAAAAATATGAGGGATTGTTTGAATTCGCAGCATCAAGATTCTCTTAAGGGAAGATTAACTTTGACCTGCAAGGATTGGATGTAAAAGTTAATTTTTGGACTTTACAAAAGAAAATAATAAAATAACTAAAGGTTATTTTATTTTTTGTTTTGAAACCTTTGGACAAATTGTGGTGGGACCATAGTGCAATATCATAACATTAATGGCTTGAACCTTAAGTTATGTAACCACAAAGTTGGAAGTTTTTAATAGGTTGTGTAACTGTACCGTTGGGAAAAATTAATAGGTTCATTAATTAAACTCATTAATGAACCTCATTAATTTTGCGATGCGTTAATCCTATCCTCCCCTCTATTTAATCTTAGATCAGGCTTGGGTTTTGGGAGAGCTACGAGAGGAAGATCTAGTGAAGTACCGATGACTTTCCACTCCGACGTAGAACGTGATCGAGCGACAGACATTGGGGGAATCGATGGGCGATGACAAACGCCGATAAAGACCTTCAGACGCGTGCACTCCTTTATCCTTTGCGGCATATCATATGAATCCGAGGTAGGGGGTTTATTTATTAAGGTTATCTTTGGTTAATTAAAAATTTCTCTTTCTTTTTATGATGTTAATGAGGAGGCCACAGGCCAAATGAACAAGGCCCAGACCCTCTTCAGATTCGTTTCTTGATGCGTGCTTCATGGGATGATTTTTCAACTCGACGGAAAGCGGATACGAGGAGGCATGCAATGATAGCGACATCCTGGGAGGGCCTTAGGCGTGTCTAGAAGGAAGAACAGACCACCAGAGCTCACCCGGTGGCCTGAACAATTTCCACCGGCACAGCGACACCGATGACCGGTGCCGACCGCGGAGGAGGGCGATGCCGCGACAGTTGGACAGGTGGCCCGCAACGGCCAACCGAGGAGGCGGGAGGCGGCGCGCCGTCGTACGCTGCGGTGAGACAGGCTGTGACTCAAAGCCATGAATAAGGCAGGGGAGCCGCTCCATGTGGGTCCTATAGGTGACGAGGTCGCGCCACCAATTAATGACCCGAACGACTCTTTGAGCTATTCTGGAGGCAGACTGCGTGACCCATGCGTGGGTTGCGCCAACCAGCGAGTTGAGACACTGTAGTCCAGCCCAGGCCAGTTTGGGCCGGGTCGAGTCAGACCTGGGCTGGGTCGGGTGACCCAAACTGGGTCGGGTCAGCTGAGACTGGGTTGGGTCGGCCCAGACCAGGTGAAGCCGGGTCGGACCGGACCCGGACCCCTCTCGGGCCCAAATATGCTTAAAAGTTCTTATCTTGTGAACCAGACGTCTGTTTGATGAACTGTCTGAGGCACTAAGATCCTTGGAGTGAGAAAATCTTTTTGAGATACTCTTCAAGAGTTTTGGAGAAAATTATCTTATAGATGTGTTGGATCGACTTCGAATCGAACCAGAACCTCGACACTAAAATGCCAATAACATACAGACCGGGCGTCCGGTTGATGAGCCATATGTTGTGTTGGAACCCTTATGACATGACACATCAGTGGGTAACTTCTACGTGGGACTTTGTGCTAGTTGAAATTCGACCGATGGATTGAGGACTGGTTTCTCCCAGAAACAAGCATACTTTGATCAAGAATCTTGTGGCTGGATGAGACATGAAGAATGAAGAGTGATTTTGTGAGGATCAGCACCAAGATATTCTGTGTGAATCAGTACTGAGTGATTCTGTGTGAATCGGTACCTAGAAATTCTATGTGAATCAGCATCCAACAATTCTGTCTGAATCAGCACTGAGCGATTTGGTGTGAATCAGTACCCAGTGATTCTGTGTGAATCAGAACCTAGAGATTCTGTGTGAATCAGTACCTAGCGATCCTATGTGGATCAACATCTATCGATCCTATGTGGGTCTTGCGAGGGTTAGTACCTATCGATATTGTCTGGGTCTTACAGGGGTTTGTACCTATCGATCATGTGTGGGTTAGAAAAAGTGCCTCTTAACAAAATAAGATGATCTAGCCTTATGACTAATCATTAGTACTTCTATACTCAGTTACACCTGTGTTGAGCTGAGTCTTTTGCTTTGTGCTTTTTGATTGAGATCATGCTCTGTAATTTTTCTTTTGTGGAATTTTTAGAGACCTTCGGGGGTCTCGGGGTACCTACATGGTATTTTTATACTCACCCCTGCTTAGGATTCACCCACACCTTGTAGTATCTTGTGTAGACGACGAGCAGATCGATTGAGACTATATGATCTAGGGACAAGTGGTACTCGAAGGTGACAGTTGACACGGAGAGCTATGGAGATGATCTATAACTGCCCTTCTAATACGATCCTTGGCGGACGATCTCAGGAGTTGTTTTCAGTTTTATATTTTAGTTGTATCCTTTCAGTTGGGCTTGTATTCTAGCCCCTTTACATTCAGTACATAATATTAGACTTAGTTATGGTTACTAGTTGTTGTTGTACCTTACTCTTACGTTGTTTTTTACCTTTGCATAGTCTACCCTTCTTGTGTGTGTTCATGTTTTGAGGCAATGCCTTCCCATTTTCTGGAAATTCCTTTCCAGTGCTAGTCGCCAACCCATGGCCTATGGAAGGAAGGCTTGGGGTAGTCACGGCACGGGCCCCAGGGGACGTGTTGTGACAAAAGTCATATGAAAATTATAGTAAATTTGAGTTTTGGATAGAGAAAGTATCTTTCATGGGGAATGTTATTATAATCCTGGGGATATCTATGGGTCCATCAAAGATAAGGGTTGTTGAGGAATGAATGAGACAAAAAATCTATGATAGAGATATATATTTTGCTCAAATTATTAGGGAACTATCAATGATTTTTGATAAAATTCTCATGTTTGACAAAACCACTAAACAAGATAACTTAGAATGGAGGAATGTTTTTTTGAACTTTTTATTGTGAAGAGAGATTTAATGACTTAGAGAATAGGCTATCGACAACAACATTACTCATAATAACCACCAATGGATAAGTATCTTTTATCTATAATGATTCTCCAAAGAATGAATTAGGGTTTTTCCTCATGGAAAACTATAATGTGATATCCTATGCCCCTAAAAAATTTAAGATTTATGAGACGAACATTCCAATGCATAATCTAGAGTTGGATATAGTAATCGCCACATTAAATATTTGGAGGAATTGTCTATATGGGGATAATTGTGACATATATATGATATCCCCATAGGGGGTCATTAATTCCCTATGGTATAATGAGAAAAAAATTTAATAAATTCAAAAATATGGTACCTGATTAATTAAAACACAGTACTAGGCAAGTTCAGGCTCTAAACCACAGAGACGATGAAACTAGTTTGATGGGAATTTTAAATTATTTAATTTTATTAATTTGGAGAAGGTGGTGAGAAAATACTTGCATAATTGATTTGAAGAAATCAAAGTGAAAACAAAGCAACAGATTGATTGGTTTGTGAAAACAGATTTGGAAGGCATGCCGAGGTAATGTAATTTCAGGGTTCAGGTGTAGTTTGATTTTAGAAAATAGGTTGATTCATGATTTGTGTTGGATTCAAGATAAGGAAGATCCAATGACCATGGTATCTTCTACTTAACACGAGAATACCTTATTTCCCTTGGTCTGATAATTTAGGGTGTTGGTGAATCAAGTTTATCTCGATACCACATTTAAATATTATTTCTTCTAAAGTTGACAATGGTCATTCCATATTTAGTGTAGTATATTTCACAATTTAAATGTTTCTTTTTTATTTGAATATCAATGGTCATGATAAAAGTCAAAGAAAGGTATTTTAATTAGAAGAATGAAATTATGAAAACCAAATACATGAATTATAAAAAGAATTAAATCCACCAACACCTCCCCCCTTCAATTACATCACCCTTTGGACTAGCAGGTTTACCCCCTCATCCTAATAATGAGAGAATAAGAGGGAAGGGGAAAATAAAACATAAATAAAAGAAAAGAAAGAACTTAGATAGGGTGAAGCATCTTCGGTCCAAGATTGTGTCTCTAGATGAACTCGAATGCCTCAAAGTAGCATCCCTCACCTCTATTTATAAGTTGTAATTGGGTTTTGTCCAACCTCCATCATGACGTGTAATTGAGGTACATGACATGTAATGTCGATTCACTTTTTTTGAATCTGTGTGACGTGTGATTGGATCTCATTTGATATTTTGGAAATTTGACAACTTACACGACATATACTTGGGTTACATGTCTTTTACATTTTACCCATGTTGCCTCTGCATTTTTGAGAATCTTGAGAAAATCTCATCCATAAATTTGAAGTTTTAATGTTGTCATGTTGTGTACTGAAGGTACACAACATGTACTTGTCATTCACATCACGTATTCTCATCATGATTTTTTCAACGCGGTCTTCATCATGTCATGAACTAAAATTACACATCGTGTACTGAAGGTACATGTCATGTAGGTGCTCTACTCAAGAATTTCTGGCTTCGGTTCAGTTTCAAAATTCCGGTATCAATCCTTGAGATTTTCTCATAGAGTGAAGTGTCTTTAAGCTCCAAAAACCATCTCTTTTCATTCATTTCTCAAATATTCAACTTTTATTTCCATAAAACATTAAACATTCAAATCAATCCAAAATTTCCAATACGATTCAATTAAATAAACAATTTAATACATTAAAATGCTCAAAAATATATGCATGAAATAAACTTATCAATATACATATCATATAATCCTCAATTATATATTCACACCGAAGGAGCTCAACATGAACTAATTTAGGTGGTTGGATTTGATAAATGATTATGATTGCTTAATCTATTATCATCTTGGGATGGTGAATAAAGTGGTATATGGTCTATGTAGAAATGATCCTACAACATTATAAATGAAAAGGATTGATAACAATATAATATTATTATACACACAAAGGGTAAACAAGTGAATAATAAAGAAATTAACATTATCATACCTTAAGTTATTACTCAACCATTTATTCTTGAGAAGTTTATGGAATCTCAAAGGGATGATTCTGAGATACAAATGATGGTCAACTCTATAATAAAGGGGAAATCTATGGAGTTGAATATTTATGAAGAAGGATTGTGAAATTTGGGTCACCACTATGTGTACTAAAAAAACATTAGATAAAGAAGGATCTATGGATTGATGCACATAGCTTGAATTTTTCTATCCACCTAGGGCACCCAAATATGTATACAGATATTCGGGAGAAATTATGAAGAAGGATATTATTAAATATAAATCAAAGTGCCTAGTTTATTAGAAAATGAAGGAATAAAGAAAAAAATCCAAGGGGATGATGCAACCATTATCTGTACGTTCATTGAAATGGGATAACATCACCATGGATTTTGTCACAATTATTCCAAATACACACAAATAAAATAATTACATGCGGGTTTTGGTGGTCCATCTCATAAAAACTAATCAGTTCATAACTATTTGAGAGGACTTCTCACTCAATCATATTACAATGATATACATCATAGTAGTATTGAGGCTACATGGAACATTACTATCAATTGTATCTTATCGAGATCCTAGATTCACCTCAAAGTTCTAGAAAAGGCTTAAATATTTATTGAACATTGAATTGAAAATTAGTATTGACTATCACCCATAGACTGATGGTCAATATAAATAGAATATCCAGATACATGGGGATATTATGAGAGCTTTCTCTATAGACTTTAATGGAAGATGAGATCAATATCTTTCTCTAGACGAGTTTTCATAAAATAATAGCTTCCACTTGAGCATTCAAAATGGATCCTTATAAATTCATCTATGGGAATATATGTAAAACACCTAAATGTTGGGATGTAGTTAGTGAATGTAATATACTGGGATCTAAAGTAGTTAAAGAAATACTAGAGAAGGCAAAGGTCATTTCACAACACCTAAGATAAGAATAAAATATATAAAAGAGATTCACTGACAATCATTGATGAGATCTAGAGTTTGAGTTTGTTGATAAAATTTCCTCTATATATCACCTTGGAATAGATTCAGGATATTTTTGAAGACGATAAAGATAATTCCAATATACATAATCTTATTTTAGATCCTTGACCACATTGGAGCAGTGGCCTATCGACCAACACTACCACCAAACCTGTTTGAAGTGAATGACATTTTCCAAGTACCCCTCTTATGAAATTACATACTATATACCTCATATGTATTAAATAAAGAGGTGGTATAGTTAAATAACTATATCTATTACTAGGAGAAGATTGTGTAGATGTTGGATTGTAGAGATAAATTTCAATGAAACAATACCACTCACATTGTCAAAATATATTGATGGAATCTTAAGTATGAAGAGGAAACACAAAAACCCAAATAGAAATGAAAGATAAGTACCCTAATTTCATTTCACCATACAATATAAAGTAAAATTTCATGGTAAAAATTGTTAAGGGGGGAAGACTACAGAGACACATACTTTTATAAATAAAAATACATTTATAGATATATAAATGTGTCACATTTGGTAATGTAGTATAATATTAAACACATATAGCACACAATAAAGATAAAAAGAAATTTATTATATTAATTTTAATATTATGTTTAGATAATAAATATAGTTATAAAAAGTAAAAGTTTTAAAATGTGACATGAAACATAGAAAAATAACATAACTAAAGTTGGGAAATTTGGATCACTATGGTCCCCTAGAATAATCACAACCACAAAACAATACTGTAAAAAATATACAAAACATTAGTAACCCAATAAACATTATTGAAATTAAAAAATATAGATCCTTTGGATGAATTGGATTGAATTATGATGGATAAAAATTAGAGGTATTTATAGGATGTAGATAAATAATTAGAATGTTGGAATAACAAACTAACCATTATGAATAGTAACATGACTGTTTGAATAATAATTAACCCAATTGAACAGTATAATAATATATTTGGTTATTTTAATAAATAAAATAAATGTAATTTATATCATAATTATATGAAATAAAAGTATTACCTACAAAGAAATGAATATTTTACATAATAAAATCATAATTATTTTTTTGGAAAAATATATATGATTTATTTTCACTAATTTTTTTTATTAAAATAAAAAAAGTTTAATAAAATTTAATTTTAATAAAATGTTTTCATGAAACAATATATATTTTCATAAATATGATAATATAATTTTTTAAACCATACATAATTATTTTAAGTATTAGAAATTTGATCATTTCATAAAAATAAGTACAGTTCAATATATAAGAGTTTTATTTTAAAATTTAATATTATATTATTGAATTTTTTTGATAAAATAAAAGTATTTTTGGAATCATAACATTAAAGTTATCCTAGGGTGATTTGGTGGCAATTTTTTTAAAATATTGAATTTTTGGGTTAATATTGAAACACTATAAAAGCACCATTTGAATACCATATGAAGTAATAGTACATTCGAATTAATTTTTAGGGATTATATATGTTATAGGAATATTTTAATTCCCCATTTACTTTAGATTCAAAATCCAATTACTATTGATTTACAAGGTGAGTCACTATTTGAAGATATAATATTTTATTCTAAAATACCCCTCTCCCTCTTATAAATAACACCCTTCATCACCCCATATCTCATCTAATTTTAAGAGTTAGCTCATCCAAAATCTAACCCAATCTACCCACAAGTATCTACCAAATTCATTGAAGATTTGGTACCATTAAAAGACCAATTGAAGGTTATTTATGTTTTACCCTAAGAGTGGACATCTAAAGGAAAATGTAATGTTCCCAACCTAACTCTCTTAAATTATTTTTTTTATAAATCGTTAAATCTATTATATCCATGATAGTATGATAAAATAAATACTATTAATAAATTGAAACGTTATTATACTAATGTAATATCCATTATAGAACCCCCTATAATTCTAATTCCAAATGAAAACATTGTTCATTTTATGGTCAGTTCATCACCTCAATGAACAACATATTTCATATTTTTACCACAACCTATATGGCTTGTTGAAGTTAAAATATTATTAATAAAAACGATTTAAACAATTATATTTTATATTTTTTCATATTATATAATGGATAAATATTACTGAAGTTAAATCAAACCAAATAAGTTCATCGAGGCTGTAAAAAAAATTCCTAAAGGAACTAACCATATAACGATAACATTTATACTGAATGAATCATCTTTATATCGAAACAAATATAGATATTTGGTACCCTATAAACTTCTAGAATGTAATAATTATCATTTCATTACACTTATGGTGTTATTGTATCATTATAAAATACATTTTCTAATTATTGATAAAACCACGTGATCTCCAAACCGTGTTACAAATATCCACTTGAAGGTAAACATAATCATAATATTATAATAAAATGATTATAAAATTACATAAAAGTGTAATAATAAATAGAATATGTTAAAAAAGTTTAATGAGTAAAGTATTTAATAAACTTAATCTAATTATTCAGGAGGTTATATAAACGTACTGAACATGTATAGGACCAGAGGTAAGGGATCTTCTGAACCACACTAATTACTTTTGAGTTAAAAATTATCTATTTTTCTTCATTTCCCTATACCCTATTCTCATATAACTATTACATATTTTTTATATATTTTACCTACATATATAACTATTCTACGTTAAATTTATTTTTTGGAGATAATACATGTTATTCATGTTCCTATATCAATTCATTCTTTTAAGAAAACCCATTTATAGGAAAATTGATTATTTATTATCTATTTTCATACACCACTCTATATAATTATTTTAAGAATTTATATTTTCTAAAAACATTTTTTATGGAAAACCATTTCGGTTAATTTTTGGTTTTAAGGAAATTATTATTCTCTTACCCTCTTTAATGACTCTTTACCCTTTTTCTTAAAACCCTGCTTAAGAGGTTCATTTCTAAACATACTTTTCCAATCATTTTTTATCTTCACTTTACTTAAACATAGTTTTCATGAACTATAACTATTTATTCATTTATTTAAATACAAAAATGATTTAATCCATTCTATCATGAGAATCATTATGATATTCCATTTGATTATGGTCTAAGACATGATTATGTAACCTATTTTTTTCAGGGGGTTTTCATATGTTTATGCCTTATGTTTGATTTAATATTTTTTTCACACATATGTATGTACATGTTATGAATGTTAAGGATGGGACTATAATTTTACCACACCCAATGCATTGGGTTATATTTTGATCTCATGAGATTCCAGGTCTTGTGAATGGGTAGTTATCTTAGCACATTATGTTATATTGTCTTGGTTGTTGAGCATTGACATATGCCTATGATGTCACATAATATGTTTTTTCCACATTCCTATGATTACATGATACTATGATATCATATTAATCATGAAATGATTTCATGTTAACATATATGATCCTTCTATTTTATATTATCATGATATGGTTCTTGTCTCATATGTATTACTTGTTATCATGCTTTACTCTAATTGTTCCCTTATTAGGTTTTATAACTAACCCTTTTCCTATATATATTTCCTAAAGGAATCCTATGCATTAAGAGAAGATCAATGGGATTTATAAGCGCATTATGAATAATTAAAGAAACATATCACTAGACCTCTAGATCTCTAGGTTGTATTCTATGTTTTTTATGTTAAAACTCGGAGAATAAAATGTATAAGCGACTCAAGATTTTATATTATATTTATATATATTATATTAATATATATATATATATCGGTATATATATACATTTATATATAATTATACTCAATTATATATATATATACTTGTATTTATTTATATTTATTCATATATAGATATATAGATATTTATATGCATTATATATATATATATATATTTATATGTATATATGTATATTTATATATATAACGAGGGTATATATATATACAATTATATTTAATAATATATATATGTATGCATTTATATGTATTTATATACATTTATATTTATTTATGTATATTGATATACATTTACATATATTATGTCAGTATATATATATCTACATACATTTTTATGTAATTATATTTTAAAATGTATGTTTTATAAATTATGAACAAAACTATGAACACATATATATGCATTTACATATATTTATCTGTATATATGTAAGTATATTTAAGTCTGTTTAGTCACCACATGAATGGTTTAGTGGAGTGATACAGATTTTGTATAATAATAAAAATATAAGGGGTTCATATCCCATACTACACATTATATGCTTTAGTTTATAGGGAAGGGGTGAGTTAAGGGGTGGTGGTCCATGACATTTTGGGTGAAGGTGTGGTGGTCTTGGGCCATTGTGGACCTAGGTTGGGATGATAATGAGATAATAAATAATAAATAATTATAAATTAAAAATAATTTTTTAATAAATAAAATAAAATAAAAAACCACTTTTAAATAAAAAACCGTAGTGAAATGATTTCATACATACTAAGACATAGTGGTTTATCGAATTTTCATATATTATTTAGCAACAGTTTAAACCATTGAAAAATTCCAAAACAACCATAGCTAAGCCCCTTTTTTATTTTAGTGTCAATAGAATATCAACATACATGTCGGGAAATGAAAACCCCCAATGTAGAAGACAACATTAAAATATCTTTAGGAGAAGCACAAAAACATATTTTATTGTTAAGATCTTTCAATTCACAAACACTAAAAGAACTAATATATTTAAAGGTGGGTTTTTAATATAATTCGAAATTTAAACTCTCGCTAAATGAACGTGATTTTATTTCACGACTAAGAACCATGAAATATTTAATAAATAAATAATCACAATTCCCTTCCATTAAACTCCATTAAATCCCTTGAATCCCTAACACCCGGTCAATACTAAAATATTCTTCTCAACTAATTGAATGGCCATTAAGCTCCCCTCCTTCCTAGTGAGGAGTGACCATCCTAGCATTGAGAATCTTCATGGTGATGAGCCCCCATGTCTGCCCCTCATGAAATGTGATTGTAAAACCCATATGACTATTGAATGTTTGATCTTTTTTATTTTATTTTTAAATTATATGTTTAAGTGGCTATTTGGATCAATCCTTCCCCATGACGATCACTTTGATGTTTGTTTATTTTTATTGTTAATGTTTTCTCTTTAATTGTTTATAATTTATGCGTGAGATCAAAAATTGTCTAAATAATTTAATTATAAAATACATCACAAAATCCAAGAATATGAAAAGACATTATTTGTTTTAAAAAACATGATTTTTATTTATGATCAGTCTAATAGTTGTCTAATTATATTAATCTATTATGTTTTTTAATTTTGTAAATAGTTGCTTAATTATATTAAAATTATATTATGAACTTATTTTGGTTTATGTCCACAATATATATAAAATATTGAATTATAGTTTAGTATGCTTGTTAAATATATCCATTTTCAACATATATTTAGTTTGTATAAATGTTATTAAATTTAATTTAGTGTTAAAAATGTTGTTCTTTAGTCAAATTACTAATGATGTTTATATATTTTTTGAGTTATTCACCATTAAAGTTTATATATATTTTATGAGTTCACTATTAAATTTTGGTTCATGTGTGTTCTTAGAGAATTTATAATCTGTGGTGTTATGGGGTGAAGTGGTTTTAATTGAATTATTTTATTTTAGTCATATATTATTATATATATAACTATTAGAATCAAGGTTATTAATGATTACGATTGTTAGAAACTTTAGAGAATTTTGAATGTGTAGTGTTGTGTTTGTTTTCAATGTAGGCTAAAATTCAGTTGTTCATAATGTTATTTGGTTTGTCACAAGGTTTTTAGAAGTTTGGATAAACATTTGGTGAACTTGTAACTGAATCTGGTGAAAAAAGTTCAGAACACACCTTAAATGGGCTACCTATGTTGTGGTGGATTTCAATATGTGGAAAAAATTATGTTTGAGATCATTTTAGTGCATATGGTGTGAATTTCAAATCATTATATTAAACTGGATAACGTTCCATTCCACATCAAAAGATGTTGTGCAGAAGTATAACTACTATGGCGCAATAATAAAATCCCAACTTAGTAATAGTTTTAAAAACATTAGCTAAATGTATTGATTTATATTTTTTAATGGTGGGTTTTGAAAACCAAGTCCATTTAGAGGTGATTTTTAGAAGTGGTGTTTTAAGAACCAACATGAAATATCACTACTATAAAATGTGTATTTAGTTTCCTCCAAAGGTAGTCGACGAAGGATTGTTGGGGCTTTCTACTGACCACTATTTAACATTCCCTGTTGGACATGTGGTGGGGGCCTATAATGATGACCAAATGATGGTTTCTATAGGCCATTGTAGCATATCCTATAATGTCTTCCAAGTGATAGTTGTTATTAATATTATTTTCTGAAAAATATAACTAACGAACCCTATAATTTGTATTACAAAAAAACTAAAAAATCTAGAATATGTATACATCATATATAATTTAATAATCTAAAAATTACCCTCATTAGATATTTTTTCAAGATCCACACCCATCATCTCATACAACTAAAAATCAAATAGATTAAAAATAAAAGGTAGCATAATATAAAATTAATGAAAATCTAATAATTAAAACCCAATATACTGTTTAAATTGAAATATTATTAAATAAACCATATGTGTTCATTTTTTCAACATATTTCTTATTTCTAATCATTTTATAATTTAAAACTACTTATTTATTTAGTTCAAGCACTCTTCATATCAGATTTATGTTTTTTGTCCGCATACATAGCATACAAAAATTAAAGATAGTATTATTATTATTTAATGTTAATTGTAGGTTATTTTTTTAGTTTTGACTATAAGATGCATGTTCTAGTGTTTTAAAACACTAAAATGAATTTTTAGTCCTATCGTTAAAAAAACTCAGATTTATTTGGATCTAGTTCCTACATTTTTCAGAACAATATATAGTTTATTATATGGTTTCATGGAAATCCAAGTTTTTTTACTTGATTTTGACCCTCCAACACTTGTTTTAAAGGCCGTTAAATTTTTACGAACTACTTATTTAGTTATTATGAGCACACTTCACATTATATTGATGTGTTTTATAATTATACATATCCTAAATAATTATAAGATAGTTTACCTATGATTTTCTATCAATCCGAGGTATATTTATGTGGTTTTGACCATTACATGATCATTTTAATGATTTAAATTTATTTTTGGACATCCTAATCAAATGGAAACTCTAATTGTACTTATGTTAGTGCCTATATTAAAAAAATAATTATACTATTTTTTCATATGATTTCATGATAATTGGAGTTTGTTTTCTTGGTTTTGACCCCATGATTCATGTTTTTAAAGAGTTTCAAATATTTAATAACTGTTTATTCAATCAGGTTGAGCACACTGCATATCAGATTGATGTGTTGTTTACTCATAAATTTTACTAATAATTGAAATACATTTTTCTTATGATTCTGGATCAATTATTGTTCATTTTCATGGTTTTAATTTTTATATGCATGTTTTGGTGTTTCAAAACACTAAATATGAATTTTCAATCATCTAAAAAAATAACATGGATTGATGAGATTTTTTTTTCAACATTTCAAATGTTAATATATGTTTTCTTCATATGATTTAATGGAAATAAAAGGTTGTTTTCTTGGTTTTGACCCCTAGAGACACATTTTTAGATACTATTAAATCTTTAAAAATTTCTTATCTAGTCAGTACGAGCATGCCACATGCTAGACATACGTGTATTCTGCTCATACATATCAAAAATAATCCAAACACCCATTTACTGTGATTTCACCTCAATCAGTGGTAATTTTATATGGTTTTAACTGGTACATGTACGTTTTAGTTTTTTTTAAAAAACTTCTTATTATAATAATAAAACGTAAACTCATATTTTTCATAACATCTATTCCTACATTTAAAAATTTAATCTATAACTTTTTCCTACGATATATTTAAAATTATAGGTATTTGTCTTATTTTTGATCCCCCAATGCATGTTTTTAATGACTGTAAAATCTTAGAAAATTTCTTATTCATTCAGTATGATCATGTCACACATTTTATTGATGTTTTTTATAAAAATCATTGGTTATTTTCTTGGTTTTTACCCCCTGATGCATGTTTTTAAAGACTGTCAAATCATTTTGCACTACTTATTCAATAAGTTTTAGAACAATGCTTATTAGATTGATGTTTCATTTATTTTTACTTGTCAAAAATAATTAAAATAATGTTATCATATTAATACACATTAATATATGTAATTCTATATGGTTTTAATGGTCACACACATGTTTTTTGTGTTTTAATACACTAAACTAATTTTTATGTTATCCTTAGCAAAGGAAAACTCAAATAAATATGAAGTTAGTTTCTAAATTTTAGAATTAAATATATGATTTTTTTCATATGATTTCATGGAAATTGGAGGTCGATTTCTTAGTTTTGACCCCATAATGCATGTTTTTAAAGTTGGTCAAATATTTAAAAACTTCGTATTTAGTCAGTCTAAGCACACTGCATTCCATATTGATGTTTAATATACTCATACAGATAAAAAATAATTCAAATATAGGTAATGTAACATATAATAATCACTAAAAGAACATTAGAACTATATAAACATGATTTTGTCTATGGTTTCATGGAAATTGGAGGCCAGTCTATTGGTTTTGATCCCCCGATGCATGTTTTTAAAGATAGAAAAATATTTTAAAACTAATTATCTAGTTGTTTTGAGCACAATTAATTGAATATTTATTTATCATAAACTCATAATGATAAAAAATGATTCAAATATCGGTTATATTTCAGCTGACCCTTAGTGATAGAACATTCACCTCGCCTAAACATGACCATCTAGCCCTAACTTGGTAACCACCAATAGTTTCCTCACATACATGTGTTATCTCCTCCCTGGGGACCGACCAAATTCCCTAAAGAATAATTAGACTAATGACTAATCTCAAATTCTAACACATATTCTTTCAATTTTATTTATCCTCACTCACACACACCATGAGAAACTTCATAAGTGGTCACCCATCTTGACACTACTCTAGGACAAGCCTCACATAAATATGGAGTTCTAATAAGGTTGGATACTAAAAATAAATATCCACTTTATTAACATGGGTAGTAAAATTTAGTCTTTTAAGTATTAATTTTCCATGGGCGTTATAGGTTACATATGATTTCATAGGAATTTGAGGTTGTTTCTACAGTTTTAACCGTTAAACACATGTTTTTAAAATTGTAAAACACTAGAAGAAAGTTTTTGGTTATCCCAATGAAACATCAACTTGAATCTATTTAAAATTAGTTCCTATATTTCAAAAATAAATCCATAATTGTTTTCCTTTCATTTCATGAAAATCATAGGTCTTTTTCTTGGTTTTGATCTGATACACATTTTTAAAGACTATAAAATCGTTAAAAACTAAGGATTCACAATGTTTTATATAAAAAAATTCCTTATTTTTGATATGTATACTTAGACATGTCAAAAATAATTAAAATATAGTTTTATTATTATTTCATTTCAATCCACGATTTTTTTCTATGGTCTTGACTTTTACATGAACTTTTTATATTTATAAAACACTAGAAAATATTTTTTGGTCTTGTCTAGAAAACAGAACTCAGATTAATGTGGAATAAGTTAATAAATTTAAACAATAAGTCCAATGTAGTTTTTATATTATTTTAGGGTAATTAAATTTTGTTTTCTTAGTTTATACTCCCAGAAACATGTATTAAAGGCTATCAAATCTTATAAAATCAGCTTATTCAGTCAGTCTAAGAATACCAGATTTTAGATTGATGTTTTGATTGCATTTACACATCAATAATAATTAAAAAATGGGTATTCTAGGATTTCACATAAATTTGTTGTCATTTACTATGGTTTTGACTATTACACACCTATTTTAGTGTTTTTAAACACTAAAAATTCATTTTTAGTCATCTAAATAAAATAAAAAATCATATTTTTGTACTTTTATTTTATACATTTTAAAAATAAATATGCTAATATTTTCCTATGATTTCATGTCAATTAAATGTTTTTTCTTTGTTTTGAACCCCAAACACACAGTTTTGAAGAATTTTAAACCATTAAAGACTGATTATTTACTTAGTCTGGGAAACGCCACAAGTCAGATTAATGTGTTATTTACTCAAACATGAGAAATAATTAAAATAAAATTTACCTATAATTTCATGTAAATCTAATGGAATTTTCCATGGGTTTGATCATTACATTAATGTTCTATTATTTTAAAATAATAATTTTTTTTTCAGTCATACCATAAAAATGAAAACTCAAATTGATGGGAAGTCAATTAAAACATTTAAAAACTAAATATATTTTCTTTTCCTATGATTTCATGGAAACCATATGTCATTTTATTGGTTTTTACAACATAATTATTGTTTTTAAAGACTAGAAAATCTTTAAAGACTGCTTATTCAGTTAGATTGGGAAGACAACTTGTTATATTGAAATTTCATCTACTCATAAATGTTAAATTTAATTCAAATAGATTTTTCCTAGGATTTTAATTTAATATGAGGTTGTAAACTATGGTTTTGACCATCAAAAACATGTTTTAATGTTTTAAAATAATAAACAAATATCTAGTTATCCTGAGTGAAATAAAACATAGATTGAACTGATGTCAATTCTTACATTTTTAAAATAAATATATTATTAGACTCCTATGATTTCATGAAATCAATTGGTCATTTTTTTGTTCTCCCCCTTTTACACATGTTTGTGAAGACTTTAAAATCTTTAAAAACTACTTATTCAGTAATTCTAAGCACATCGCTTGTCGAATTTATGCATATTCGACTCATAAAAATAAAAAACAATTTAAAGATAGTTTTACAATTATTTCATGTCAATCAAAGGTTTTTATGCGTTTGAACTTTACATGCATGTTTAAGTGTTTTAATACACTAAAATACATTTTTAGACATCCTAAGCAGAAAACAACCCAAATTTATGTAGAATATAATCCAATATTTTAAAAATTAATCTACATTTTTTTTATGATTTCATAGAAACTGGAAGTCATTTTCTTAATTTTTAGACCATGAAACTTGTGTTTAAAGATGCTCAAATCATTAAAAACTAATTATTTAGTATTCTCAAGTGCACATTTTAAATATACATTTCACCATCTCATACACATAAAATATAATTTAAATATAGTTTTATATGATTTGACATCAATTTGAGGACATTTTATTTGGTTTTAACAATTACATGCATGTTTTAGTGTTTCAAGACCCAAAAATGTTTTTTGGTCATCATAAAAATAAAAAAACTTGGATTTATGTGAAATTAGTTCCTATTTTTCAAAAATCAATCTATAGTTTTTTATGGTTTCATTGAAATTAGAGGTCATTTTATTGTTTGTTACCCCTTGATGCACATTTTAAAAGACTATTAAGTTTTTTAAAACTACTTATTCTGGAAATGTGATCAGACAACACATCAGATTGATGGTTTTCTTTCTCATAAACATCGCTAATAATTCAATGACATTGAATATATGATTTTATATCAATCTGAGGCCATTCACTATGTTTTTTACCGATGCACACATTTTTTATGGTTTTAAAACACTAAAAATTTGTTTTTGGTCATCCCAATAAAAAATGATACTTATATAGACTTAGTTACTATATTTCTCAAAACATATATGTTTTATGATTTCATAGAATTTGAAGGGTATTTTCTTAGTTTTGATCCCGTAACACATGTTTTTAAAGAACACTAAATCTTTTAAAAATGCTTATTTAGTTTTTACTAGAACCCCACACATCATATGAAAATTCCATATACTAAAACTCATGAAAAATAGTTTAAAGATACTTTTACAATGATTTTAGATCAATCCTGAGTGTTTTTTATTGTTTAGACTGTTACACTTATGTTTTAGTGTTTTGAAACACTAAAAATGCATTCTCAATCATCCTGATAAAATGATAACTAAAATTGATTTTTATTCAGTTTCTATATTTAAAAAATAAATATATAGTTATTTTCATTTTAATTCTCAATAATTGGAGGTCTTATGGTCTATTTTCCCCTTATCAAATGTTTTTAAGGATAATCTAATCTTTAAAAACCACATATCCAATCAGTCCAAGCACACAACACATTGGATTGACATTATAGCTCCCCATACACATTAAAAATAATTCAAAAGTAATTTTAATTTTTTTTAAAATCAATATAAGGTATTTTCTATGGGTTTGAATATTTCATTCATGTTCTAGTGTTTTAAAACATTAAAAATGAATTTTCGGCCATCCTAGAAAAATAATAACTTAGATTGATGCGACACCAGTTTCTATGACTCATAACTAAATCGAAAGATATTATAATATGATTTAATGACAATTAAGGGTTGTATATTATGTTATGAACATGAAACTAAAATGTGAGACACATTTTTTTCTTTATTATAACAACTATATAAATTTAAAATCAATTTTAATTATGCAACTAAAATGAAATGTTAAATAATGAAAATGTAATGGAAAATAACTAATGAATTTTTTTCATCAACATCAAGATCACCTATGGAATCACAAAGATTCTGACTAATTGTATTTGGAACCTAAAACACATATAAATACTATATATTATAATAATATCAACAAAAAAACAGTTTATGTGAAATGTATTTTATTTTTTTTCTAATCTCATCGATATTTATGCACGATCAGTTGGAAAATACGATGTCACATCATCTATATAGGTTACCATTTATGATAATCTCTCATCATAATCTTCCCATTGTTACTAAAACTAGTCATCTACTTTACATTCCATACTCTACAATGAAACATATAACTTAGTCTATGTGGGAATATTTGTATCTATGCATGCACCCATCACTTATTCTCTAACAAATTCATGTCACGAGACACTTTCAGAGTTGGTCAATGAGTAACCATGACTATCACACCCCCAAATACACCGAAATATCTCATCTCGATGCATAATACTTTATGGATGCTCCTACGGTAGTTCTTTTAGATCAATGTAAAAACTGAGCCTATTGTGAATACATAATGAATTAATAAACAAATGTGAATAATTTATATAAAATAAAAAATACATTTTTTAATAATTTTTTTCTTACTATAATTCAAACACCATCGGGATCACCCAACTGATGAGTCCTCAGCCATACTAACAATCGATCAATGACTGCACCTTGATGGTGTAACTATAATAAAGGTGACCACCAATTACATAATTATATATATGTTATACCACAAGATTTTAAATATTTTAATGAGAAATAAATTCTAAACTTACATTTTGTCTATCATATGACACGTACTGAATGCCAGGTCTAGAAGGTGAGCCCTATAATAATCAATTACATGAATGATTTCCAAACTCAGCCAATATTCAACATAATCAGTTATTAGATATGTTAAAATTTCAATCATTTATATATTAAAAGTAATAAAGTTTACCATCACCATCCCTCTTGACAAATATTAAACCAAATACTTGAACTTGGTGGGAAGAACACTAGAAGGGCCACGTCGTACAATGTTTGAAACACCCAATATGATTTCTCTCTTCGACTATACTTTACAATATTTCTATAAATTTTGTTATTTGGTTGTAAATATTCCTTAGAAATTATATGTACATGATATTAGATTATCATATTTAAAAAAGCTTCCTTGCTAAGATAAAAAATCATGACAATTTAAATATAAATTTTACCAGAACCTCTTACTAGAATCAGTCAATTGTATCCTAAGGGAATGACATCCACACATGAGTCATTAGAGGGAATATGTGGGGGTATCACATCATGTGACATATTTGAAAAATTAGCACACTCAAATCCTCTCTAATTGGACAAAAAGTGTCATCAAATAACTCATTTAGCCAAGTACAAGAGTTTTTAGATAGAATCCCTCCACCAAGACACTTATATCTTGAAGAAAATTCACCAGATTATGCTAAACATAAATTCATAATATAGTAAATAATAAATAATTTTAAATTAAAATCATAGGAAGACATATTTATATAAAATTATAGTAAATTAATAAAAAAAATGAAAACATACATACCAACAATTCTAGATGAAGCACCCCAAGATTCTTATGGCATATCTACATTTATAAAAAAAGTTAATTTCCAAAATTTTCATATATATAGTTTAAAAATATTTTTACAAATGTTAGTCTTTTTTATATGTAACTGGTAAAAAATTACATGCAAGATTTCAATGATCTTAAAAATCTACTGTATCTCATTTAACTATATCCATGACTTATTGTTTATATTCTTCTAAACAATTTATACTAGTTTGGCCTTGTTTCTTTTAAGTAAATGTAGTAATATCATATCCCTCTCTTTCAATCATGGAAACCCCCCTTTCATAAATTTTCAACATAGATTTCTAGTCCAAATTAGTGTTGATAAAGTAAACTTTCTTTTCCTACTATTCCAGTGTAAATGGATCATGCGTTACTAGTTCATATTTATTGAATATATTGTTAAATGTTTCCAATATAAATTGTAAATGGTCCAATTTAATTATAAGAATTGGATTGACCTAATCATAGCTCAAAAATATATATTAATCCATAAGAATAATTTTGGCACTGGAAAATGCGTCCATGTAATTCACCAAATGCTTTTATATATGATCTGGAAGCGTAGCTCATTCTACAAGTTTCGATTTGACTGGTCGTAGGGCCCAAACAAAGTTATGGATCAGAAGATATGGCTGTTTGAAGTCAGGCTTCTGGAAATGGACATCCTGGACTGTTTTGGGGAAAAGTATAGATTTGCGCGTAAAAAGGGAATCTTGTACGTAAAAAGGGAATCTTGTGCGTAAAAATGGGTTTGCACGTAAAATGGGAACCTCGGGTAGAAAAAAAATTGCACGTGCAGAATTTTACACGCACCACCTTGCGCATGCGGAATTTTACACGAACCGCCTTGTGCTCACGGAATTTTATGTGCACCATTTCGCATGGAAAACCCTTTGAGTGCGTGGTATTTTACACGCACCTCCTCCCTAGTTTCCACGTATAAATACAAGTGCACCGCCTTCTTCCCGAGGAGGGCCCTAGAGGATAGCTGTCACTCTAATGCGCATATGTCTGAATTTTCTGCGCCCAAACGTAAGACCCCCTATTATGTGTGAGAAACATCAATTTTGCGCAAAAAGGGGTGAAACTACCAAGTTTTGCGCACAAAACATTATTTTTGCATGCAATAGTGCCGCTGTGCCTAATTTTGCGTGCAACCCTTCACTATTTCGCACAACCATTCTTCATTTTGCTTAACCCTCCCCTATTACACGCAACCCTTCCCTATTGCATGTAACACTACCCTATTGCACGCAACCCTTCTCTATTTTGTGAAATCCCACCTTCTAGCATGCATCCCATCCTACGTGTCGATCTTATTACGCTCAATAGTGCCTAGGCCTGTGCCCGCTGGTCCATACCATAGGGGATGTGCCCTTGCACCCCCGATCGAGATCAGTGCCAGGTTGTGGCCCTGGCCCTTCGGGCCGATCCCTTCTCTACCATCACTGACCCCCATGAAAAATGAAGAGTCACACCACAAACTTTTCGGGCCGGGATGTCAGGATTTTCCATTGCGCCCTTATGCACTCCCACCTTCCACCTATGGAATACCATGATTTGTGATACTCCTCCGCACACTATGAAACACCTTGAGTCGACTTATTTCTCTTGGTTTCTTTATGATTTCATGAGTTGAGGTTCTCCTCATCAATTTCTTGAGTTGAACCATTCCTCAAGTACTCATCCAAAACCTATTACCTGACTCCTATTTCAGGTTGAACTAGAAAGGGCCTCCCTTGTGTAAGTCCCAACACCAGCCATTTCTAGGCTCATTATGCCTAATAGTCCTCTCCACATGACTATAAACTAAAGTACACCCTCTGTGCCAAATTTAGGATGCCTCTTGCTCTAAACAAGAGATTCCTTATACTCCAAGCATAAGATAGAAATAATCCTCTCTACATGAATTTAAAATGTAGTACACCATATATGAAAAATATAATATGCCTCATGTTCTGAATAAGAGATGCCTTACACGCCAATCATAAGATTCCAACAGTCCTCTCTACATGACTATAAAATGTAGTATGCCCTATCATTTAATAATAGGATTCCACTAGTTACAAATAAGAGATGGAGTAATCTCTAAGCATAAGATTCCTCATGTCATGTTTACAGTGGAATAATTTCAAGAACGTTGGAATCCATTCAAACATTCCATAAATCCACCTCATGCTTTGCATGTCCTTCATTCGGATCTTCATCCTCTTTCATGTCTGAATGGACCCCCTAACGGCCCAGTCCCATGCTGCCTCGGCTCACCTACCATCCTGGACTAACGCCGCAGAAGTCTTTGGATGACACTTTTAGTCAGGTCCTGTGTTTCAAACATGGTCAACAGTTGACCCTAATTTGTTTTTCCCCATTTCAGGCTAATGTGATTTGGATACTGTGTTTCAAACACGGTCAATAGTTATCCTCCATCGTCACGCTACCCTCACCATGTTCCGAATGTCAGGCATGTAATTCACACTTTTCATCTCCCTTTTTTCAGACTGATTTCAATGCCCTTGGCATTATCCTGCTTGTGCACTAGTGCATAAGTGTAGACCTCAATCATATTATTCAACCCACCAGTGAGTTGAGATACCCTCATGACCAGACATGAGGAAGACACCCGGGCTACTTCCATGCATAAGCCACATCCATTGTTGGCACTCCATAGTGGTACCTGGGATACTTCCATGTGTAAGCCCCATCCATCATTTTTACTCCATAGTGGTACCCATGCACACTAACGACTATTACTTCTTCGTATAGCCATGATAACATGGACCCCAATGGGATCACCTCACGACACCCCCTCCATGGCATTGCCGGTGCATTCCCTTCACCAAGGTGAAGAGGGTACCGATTATGTAAGTCCTAGGGGTATGGAGTGAATCCACCTCATCTGAGTTGCAAGATGTTAAACTACCAAGAATCATCATCCTCCGCACATGATGTTAAACTATGACTTCCCCCCATTCATCCTACATGGGGAAAGGGAAATTGCCATGGTGTAAGCCCCCTAGCTTTTCTGGCAAGAGAAAACATCTCTTACCCTCTTTTATTCAGTGCTAAATCCCTCTCCCGCTGTGCTTTGTCACCACCGGGCCTCAATCCCGGAGTAAGTCCCAATCCCCTGTTTCCTATTTGGGATACTAACCACATGTAATCCCCATTCTAATTTCCATAGACGCACCTTTGGCGACGTTATCATTAGGTCATTGCTGCCTCTTGTTTCTCACACCGAGCATGGCTCATGTGGGCTTAGAGTAAGCATTGACCATAACACCCTGGTCAACCTAAAGTGTAAGCCCCAAACACCATCCTGAACTATACGGAATTTGATCCTTACCAAGTCAGGGTACATTGGAAGCCTCCATGAGGATCAAGACTACCACCCCGGTCGTTCCGACCATTTTTATGTCGGTTCACCCACACCCTGGGTGGCCTAGCGTGTAAGCCCCAAACACCACCCGAACTATATGGCCATTGATCCTTGCCAAGGCAGGGTACATAGGAAGCCTCCATGAGGTTCAATACCACCACCCCAGTCGTTCCGACCATCTTCACATCGGTTCACCAACACCCTGGGCACCCTAGAGTGTAAGCCCCAAACACCACCCGAACTATGTGGACTTTAATCCTTGTTAAGGCAAGGTACGTAGGAATCCTCCATGAAGTTCAAGCCCAAAACCCATTGGTTTCGACCATCTTCACATAGGTTCCATGCCCCCAACCCGAACTATATGGACTTTGATCCTTGCCAAGGCAAGGTATGTAGGAAGCCTCCATGAGGTTCAAGCCCAACAACCATTGGTCCTGACCGTCTTCATGTTGGGACACAAAAGTCACCCCTCCCAAACTACGTGGAATTTGATCCAAGCTAAAGTGAGGTATGTAGGAAGCCTCACTGAGGTTCAATCCCAACACCCGGTAGTTCCGACCCCCTTCACGTCGGTTCGCCTACACCATCTATCTAGACCCTAGGTCCTTATTCATGTCAGTTCCACCCTGTCCTACATGACATTAAATAGTGTACCTTAATTAGCAGTAAGATATTGTACCCCATGTAGCGGTCGGACATTGTGTCCCTCAATAAGTGGTAAACCGTTGTATCCTGATCAGTGATAAGACATTGAATCTCCTATTCAATGGAAAGCCGTTGTAATCCCCTTCGATAAGACCCACACCTTTGGTCTTTCCTAGTGGCGTCATACCAACGTGGCCTGATAACCATGCATAATCCCCATACACATCATCAGGTTGTTGTCCTATGTGTACAACCCAATTCAAGATCATCACCTGACCTTTCCCTTGAGCCTATGTGTCTCGAGAATTTCATGCCCTAACCCAGAGGTTCCACTTCCTCTGGGTCCCCATCCACATTCTCACAAGCCACCTCCTCAGGAATCCCATCGCCCTCTAGAACTACATAGACTTTGATTCCCTGCCATAAGGATATGTAAGAAGTCTCCTTGAGACTGAAGCCCAAAATTACCATCGTCGTCACGGCGGTACCTTCCCATTGTCCACATATTTCACTCAGCACCCCATCAATTATCTTGATTCTTACCTAGGTCGCCACATCCTGGTGAGGTCATGTTAACCCACATACATCAGTGTGTCCTCCGGGGGTTACAATTATATGAACCACTCTAGTCGGTGTTTTTATCCGTCCGACCTGTCACCACTGGACATTAAACTTGTGGCATACCATGTGTTAAACATGGGAAGCTGAAGAAAACCTTAGAGACATGCCTATAAAATATAATTCCTCACATTAGACGCGGGATGCCTCGGGCTTCTGCACCCCCGAGAAGCCTTATAATAAGGGGAAGAAACCCAGAATCGCTAGTGTTCCAGCGTTATGACACGCCAGTGATTCCCAACATGACTGCTCCCCTGACCGAAAGTTGTTGACTTGACCAGACCTTTTAGAATGTACCAACAGAAGTAGTGTAATTAACTAGTGTCCATTGAAATATGGCACTAGGAAGAGTTTCATGAACAACGTCTTAATTATATAAGGGAGACCCTGACTTGGTAACAAGCTCCGAGGAGGAATCCACGGAAGGAAGAACCAACATGCCATCATCCTGTTTAAATCAAGGAGCAGATGTCCCTGAATACGTAATGGATTCCACCAACCTTTGGAAAGTGGGAATGCAAGGAAACAAAACCTTGCCTTTCATCCTCACACAAGACGGACGCACGTGCCCCAACGAAAGCATCAGAAACACATAAGTAACCTCAGTGATATACTGCAATAGTATATAATAATATCCTTGATCAATAGATAGACAACAAACACCACTTTTTTATGTTTCTTGATTCATTTCAACATCAGTAATATGAAATTAAAATTTGTTAGCATAAAAATACTTGTAACAATGATTCACAACAATCATACCATCTGCTAGTTGGTCATGTTTTTCAGTAACTATATGAGATCTTGATTCATGAATCTTGTGAATTTTTAAATTACACATAATTTAATGGATGGAGGGTTGAGAAAATTTAACTTAGATAAAATATAAAAAATATTAAATCAATTATATATACATATGTGAGTTCTGAAACACTCATGAAATGTGTTGGAATGAATTTATTGGATCTGATGATCGGTGCAACTAGGCCTTTCCCATTTGAACTCTGCGACATGTGTCCAAAATTACAACACAATAAAATATAACTAAAATATTAAATTTAGAAATACAAGGAATAATAGATAAACTATAAAACATACCGTATCAATGGAATAATTGATGGAGTGTTAAAAAACATGTATTGATGAGATTGAACCCCCTCATTGTTGTCTATATCAAATGTTCCCCCTCTCCAATTAGACCTTATTCAATCTGGGAGGGTTTAGGAAATTTTGTTTCAAAATCATCAATATATATATTCCATAAATTAGTGAGTTTCGTTCATCAAATAACCTTTGGTAATCAAATATTCTTGAAGAGATCTCTTGCGCGCATACCATTTAAATGTATTCAATTGTCACTATATTGAATACATGCACCTAAATTGCCTAAAACCACCTAAATTGACCTCACCAATTAAATATAGGGTAAAATTTATTATAAAATCAAAACAGGTGGGAATAATTCCTCCAAGTGATACAATATACCAAAAATATTATTCTTCATATTTTTTAAATCACTCATGCGATAATTTCATGAACAATGACACCAAAATAAAATTATAAATTTAAATCAATGACTCAATAATATGTGTAGGGAAACAATCATGAATTTCAATTGAGATTAACTATTTATGTTGAGTATGATTACCATGTCTTTTCAACCCATATAATTTCATCCTCGCCGTATTGACACACTTGAAAATAATAGAGTAATAACCACCATTCACCTTAACAGTCTTCAAACTTGATATAAATGCCTACATATCTATCTTTTACTCATCATGTACTATTAAATAGGAATTTATTCCCTATTAACCTAACCCATATGTAAATGTAAATGTCTTATCAATCACATTTCTTTCAAATCACGTCAATTATTAAATTAACCTTTTATTTCTCCTTGATGACCAAAATATTGTATAGTATATTATTATATTCATTTTTATCATTGTGAATCACATCCAAATTTGTCCTTAAAAAATTATCTTTTTAGTTAAGTAATTTTAATAAAAAACATCACTTATTACGATTATGACTGTTCTATTTATTTTCATCTGGAATAGATGAAAATGTAATAGCCAATAAATCCTAAAAATCATGTAATGTGTGAATGTTTTACTTTTCAAGTTTTATTAGAATTTGATAATTAGAAATTATATTTGATGTTGGGCCATTCTCTTTGGTCACATAAAATGATACAATAGCTTTTCTGAACATGTTCATTGGAGGAAGAAATCATTTTTTACCAAGGTATTTCTACTTTCTACCATAACTAATATATGTTGATTTATTACATTTATTACATCAAGGTTAGGTAGATTATCTTTTTCTACCTGAACCTAATAAATTAGAATATGTTGGAAGAAATTAATTATCAATAAAAATCATCTTGAAGTATAATAATTTCACTTGCTACCAAATCAAAAGTTATTACACCATATACAGAAAATTCTTACAATTCATTAATCCAATGTTTCATATAAAAATATCTTTTATCTTAGGGTCATTTTCTTCCATCAATAATATTAGAATATAAAAAAATGTTTGATTCATAAATATCCACAAGGGAAAGTTATATAAACCCAAATTATTAGAAATGTACTATGTGTCACACTAACCATTGACCTCAATTTTTGAAAACTATTTGCTGATAAATTCATAGATCATTACAACACTCTAAGGAAACTTTAGAGTGTTTATAATCAAACTCCTTTCATGATAAAGAATCTTCCAAGTTAGATAACTTATCAACCTCTTTGTTTCACTCTAAATTATACATCATTGTTTTAGAAATCTTAATTACATAAATAATCTATCATCCCTCATCTTTAGTTAGAAGTAATGAATTTAATTAGTTTCAATCTGTTTCACTTGAATTAATATGTTATAGGTAATAATAAGACTACCTTGAAAAAAATCATTGCCATTCGACCTATATGAGTTGCATGCGGTTGAACAGGACACGATGTAGTGACTTAGGGAGCTCTCACTTGCCTAGGGTTTACGCCGCCCTCCTGATAGAGTGCTTGCACCTCCAAATTCTCAACCTACCTCCCTCTCGTGAGATGTTGTTCCGGTCTTCTCTGCCACTCTGTCTGTGGGACCAATCGATGTTGCACGTTCTAGACTTCATCTTAGTTCCCCCTCACACGAGAAGATCTGACGTTCAATGATCCATAATCATCTCCCTAGATCCCATTGACGATGACCTCCCAAACTGGTGAGTACCGCCCGATGGTTTTAGGGTTCACAATAGTAGGGATCCCACTACCGAACCCTAAAACTCCTCCCTGAGCAGCACTGTCCGCCGCCGATGAACTCCCGGATCATAGTGCCACTAGTCCAAGGCTATAATCATTCCCTTCAACTGCCATATCCCATGTTCATGCCATGAAAAATCTCTCATCTAAGCGATACTGAGGACCCCATCTCCACTTCCTGGTTTGGTGTTCCTGATCTGTTTAGTTCCAGTCACAGTTGTACTTCGTGCTGCTGGTCCCTCTTTCTAGACCCGTTCAGATTTTTCATGTTTGTTCTCTTATACTTAGATATTCGGTCAAATCTTTTGAGGTTTAGGATTGTCTCATAGGGTTCACATGGGCATCCATGGTGCCGAATGCACGCAGGCATTTTCACAGACAATGAAAATTCAACCTAGGACAAGTTTTTATCTACTGTAAATGTTGAGGGGTTATACACCTAAATGGTTTTTCATTTCCTTGGTTCCCTCTTCTATTTCATCATTCTACTTCACGCATGACCCAAATTGTTTTGGGTTCGATGGATTATGCTGGTGGCCTTGGTGAAGGATGTACTCTTCGAGTGTTATTTTGTTGGTTTTGTGTGTTTTTGTGGTGTTTTTCTGGAGGATTTTTTCCTAGACAAGGTTCTTTTCCTAGAACGCCAATGACTCCATTTTTTGGATTATTGGTTCTAACTTTTACTCAAAGTGATTTTGTTCTGGAAGGTTCTCACTTAACCAAAAAGTGTTTTTGAAAACAAAAAAATAAATTTTTAGTCAGTCAGATGAGTAGCAAGCATTATAAGTACTGAGTTGTAGATTTTATTTTCTAAACAACATAGTTTTATTGGAACATTAATCAATGGTATCATATATGAAACAATGTTTTTAGTCAACTATAGATCTTGATAGTATGAATCATAAATATTTTCCCCAATAGGTAGTACATTCTACAAAAACACCAACAATATATCAATAGAGGTTTCTATCCCATGATTCAAGTTTTTTTGGTGTAAAATGTAAGTACACTATCTCTAATAACCCTGATTTAGTGTCTAATTTATTATATTGGAATAAGATACTTGGGATGACATCATAAGGATCAATCCATTTAATAGTCTCAAATAAATAAATACAAATATGCTTCCCATTCTATATAGTAAAAAAAATATAAAATTATAGAGAAATTAAATATTATGAATCCTTGAAATCATTCAAATATTTCCTTATTAATATCATAGGGAAAGGAAAAAAATACGGTTTAGCTCAAATTCACATTAAGGGTTCCATATAGTTGAATATTTATGATTAAATAATATTAATAAGGTAAGGTAAATCAAATGAATTTCTCATATATTTAATAATCACTTTAATTTATAAACAATATTTTTATCAAAAAATCTCCGTAATGAGTAAATGATATGGAATATCAATATTTCCCCAGTCAATCAAATAAATTTAATAGTAAACCATTATATATATAAATGGTACACAGTTTAAGAAATAAGCATTTCCATGATTCAAATTATATATATATATATACATACATACATATATATAATATAAATTTAATTTCCAATGAATGATGATTAAAAGAAAGTGAATATTTCAATGGAAATATAATAACTAAAAAATTAATAAAACATACAACATGACCAGAAATTCATCATAAATATAGGCTGTATAATCAATTCATGTATTTTGGAGAATAAAATAAAATGGAAGTGAAACTTTAAAACAAGCTTTTATTAAATATTTTTATTTGTAAAACCATTGAAGGATTATAAAAGAAGGTAAGTATCATAAAACTATTATGGTAATGAGAGATTTTGTTAATGCCATATATTTTAAAAAGAAACATTCATTTTGACTATTTTTAAAGAAAGTTGAAAATGAAACTTTCAGAAAACATTATAAAGGTTCCTTTTAATCCACATAAAATATCAAGGATAACATAAATTTTCCTTAATAAATCATTTGAGTAAATAAAAAAGAACTTTGTATTTTTTTGAAAAAAATGGACATGGAATAAAAAAATACTTGATTAAAAAGGGAAGTAATATTGGATTTTCTTTTAAGAAATTATTTTTCTGATTATAGTGTCAAAGAGAGGAAAGATTAGAAGAAATCACGGAAACTCCTTAAATTTTCCTATGATAATAAAATTTAAGAAGTTTATGAAGGATATATTTTAATATATCTTTAATGAAAAATATAATAAATCCCACGAAAATTAGATTGTAAAATAAATTCTTACCTCTATGGTAACTTTAAAATTACAACCCCTCGAAAGTCTAAAATTGAATTGATGCATTAATTTTTACGAATAAATATATTTTCATGTTAAATACATACAAAGGAAAGTATATATACCATATAAAATTGAATAGGTGCATAATACTAAATATGTCTCAATGGAGTAGAAATTAATATGAAATCCCTTACCTCATGCCTCTATATAGTTGAATGTGCTTCAACCTCCTATATAATAAATTTAGATTTATTATACCAACATTCTAGATCTATATAAATATATATAATATCATAAATTATCCAATTATAACATATTATCACCTATACACTAATAATATTTCATTATTATCATTTTCATCATTATCATCGCAATAGTGTAGCTCATTCTCCATACCACCACTGGACCCAAGCCATCCACAAGAAGAAAATAAAAAATTTGAAAATGAAACTAAAATGTGCATCAATCTGAGTACTATCTTGCTCATTCCATGAGAGCCAATATTTTCCATTTGAAGACATTCCCTAGAAGTCGAGAACCCTGTTATTATCTACACATCATGAGAAAGATCACCAAAAATAATTGAAAAACCCAAAACATACTCATCAAAATATATCAGAGCTGAAAAAAGATACATATTTACTGATCAAACATAAAAAAGATTTAACCGTTGTAAATTTGTTAAAAAAACCATCTTAATCGATTAAACTGTAATAACAATCACCAACAAGGACCCAAAAAGGATGAATACTACACTGGTACTGCCTATTGGAAACCATTTTCCACTCAAACAGCACATCCTATAACCTACTTGGACACCACCACACTAGACTAACTAGGAAGGGTGCGTTGGAACATGACATCAGAAAATATTTGATAGGACTAATGCCTCTATAGAAGTCCACAAATTCAGAATAACTTCATCCCCTCCATTGGGGACCCTTTCTATTAGAATACCAGATATCAGCATGCCAAAGAAAAATTCACTAGAAACTACATCATCATCAATGAAATGTGGTCGCAGTCACCCGAAGAAATCCCCCATCATTGTCATCATCTCCATCACCATTGGAACCAACATATATAGTCATAAAAAATATTCAAGACCATATTATTAATTTTATACCATCACCGTTAAATAGGTTAAATATATGCGATCAAGGAAACCTAAAACGTTGAACCAACATGAATAATAAGAAAGAAGCACCATCATAATTCAAAGAAAGTCAATGAAGTCCGTTGTACCTGGTAAGTCATTAACCATAAAAAAACACTTCCCAAAACCTCCATAAAAACCACTACAACAGGCTGAACTAAGTAGGAGTGATAGAGTATGAAGAAAGATCATAGTTAGAGGTGGAATATGGTCTCATCAGAGAACCACAACCTTTCTAGGGTAGAAAATCCTTACCTTTCAAACCAAACTAAGATAAACTATAAACTTCTTATAAAATACCTCTATTAAATAACCTTAATAAAAAACTGATCTCTATAATAACTAGAATCCCTAACATGTAATGAAGGATGATCCTCTTAGGACACTGATGATTACTCTTCCAACACATCCTAAACCAACTTGAAAAACCATCGATCCTAATTATGAGGGTTAGAACATTAAAGGATATGGAAAAAGTATAGGAAGAAAAGATAACAGTCTTAAGAGGGAGAAGGAAATACACATGAGAAAAACAAGATCTAGTATACCATGGCTCCAAACACCCCATAAACAAAAACCATCCTCCAAATAACATAAATGATAACAATAAAAAGGAAATAAGGAAATACCACCAGCGTGAGAGAATCTTGAAATATACAAGAGGTGAGAGAAAGGAGTGCATTAGAAGGAGTAGGTAGTTGGGGAAGAAGTAGGATATGGTGATTAAACACCAGAGAGGAATCACATAGGATCCCCTCAAAATATACACCAATAAGGAAACCCTATCTAAGAGTTGGGAAGATGATGCTTCTCGGAGGCTTTCATTTCAGGTGTTAAATTCTTAGTTTGCTTATATATGTTCCATCTTAGATGTCCTAGTTATTTTGAATAGGTTATAGTTTAATCATATAAAAAGTAATACTAATTTTATAAATATTATATTTATTCATTAGAAACATTTTTATAATCATCCTTGAAATACATACTTGAAAAATAAACACATCGGTTCATGGAGGTGGCAGTTCACACGTACCCACGAGTGATGTTATCATTTTTTAACATGTGGAAGCATAAGAAGGTAAATGATATCTTATACTTACAAAAACATAATTAATTCATAATTCACATACATATATTCATTTGTTCTAACTTTATAACAATCTAAGTAAAATGGTGATGAAAAATTAACAACACCACTATGTGGAGATGGTAGCCGTATGTACACACGACCAATGCTTTTTATTGTCATAGGATGAAATAGAGATAGAAAATAGTTGTTATATAATCATAATAACATCCCAATATGTTTATTTTTCAGGATTTTTTATTTTAGTACGTGTACGTAATATTTATATATGTTGAAGAAGAAATAAATTTGAAAGAGTTGATAAACACGATAACCTCTTATTTGGTATACTTCCTTTATGTATCTTCTTAAGGACCTTTGGAATGGAATTTTAAGAAGACCAGAACAAATAATTCATTGATATGGAAGTTGATAAGATAAATAACCATACTTTGGTCAAGATAGATGGCTCAAATTAGTGAAAATAAGATAAAGGATGGGTGTCCATTTATAAGGGAAGGAAGGTGTAATTTTAGAAATCCATGAAATAATATAATATAATATGTCTCTAACTGATGAAAAATTGTTTCAAAATGTAGAATATTAGAATAAAATGAGGATATAATTGTAATAAAATCATTAAATAAAGTTTATATTTGTTTATATATCATTTTAAAACTTATCTTTTGGTTTAACCTTTTGAGTAACCAATCTTAACTTTAACCATGGTAATGTGTTTTTAATATAAAGGGTTACAATTTTACTTATAAGGTGAAAATTGGATCATTAATGGTAAAGGAATGAAATTTTAAACCATTTATAATCCTAATTTTCCTCATTCAATAGTTTTATGTTTTTCAAATAATTTAATATAAATATTTATCATAAAATTTATTAATTTCATTTCTAAAAATATTTATTTAATTTGATTTTAATGACATGAAGATGGTAATTGATTTAAAATATATTCCATTTACCATAAATAATAAATTATGTTTTACTGAAAATATCCTTTTTAACCATAAATAATCCCAAATAAAATACTTATAATGTTTTTAAAATTATTTACTTTGAGTTTTCCATTCCTTGCATAAGAACCAAGTCAACGTTGTATAAAAATTTAAGGTAATTATGTAATCACTAAAAATTATATATAAGTTACCATAGAAAAATAATTCATTTATTCACAAAAATAAACTTTATCATTCAATTAAAACTTATATTTACCCCTTTATGAATACATAATAGATATTTAAAAGAAAGATAATGACATTTTGAATCTTTCTTCAAAATATCATATAAGTCATTTTTATGGAAAGGTGTCCCATTTAAATTTAAATATTGAAAATAAGGTGATTAAAGTATAAATAAATCTTTCAAATAATAATTAAGATAAAAAATAGTTCCATTATGAATTATTTTTAAGCTAGTTTAACCTAATTTACCCTTTTTCTGTGGTGCAAATTTTTTATTTCTTTTACTATTCATTATGATTAAAAATAAATTTAACATTATTAAATAATATTATTTATTATAATTATAATTATAGAATATATTTTAACAAATTTTATCGCAATTAGTGGTATAAATCAATTTTATAATAATCTTGTAAAGCTAGATGAAAAATGGTTTACAAAAAATGCCTTTTTAAGTCAAAACGTTTTTTATACCAAGATAAAGAATAATTTGATTCAAAAGTTACAGTTTGAATTATTTTTAAAAAAAGCTAATGGAATTTTAAAGCTAATCCAAATAAAAATTATACTTTTATAATATTGTAAAATTAAATAAATGTTTCTTTAAAAATTGGTGTTTTCACCGTTCACCCTAAAATTAACTTTTTGAGAAAATTCACAAAAACTTAGCCTAATATAACATTGATATGATGGTTTAAAAATGATATAATTTTAACGAAATTGTGTTTCTAAAAGTTCAATAAATTAATTTTAATATGAGCGTATAAAATGAAATAAAAACCATTTTAAAGAAAATATATTTTAAAAGAATAAAAACGAATTCACAAACTTTTGAGTTCTTATTTCTTAAGAATTAATCAATAAATTTCCATTGAGTAGGAATGTTATATATATATATATATCATAATTTGGTTGCTCATATTAATACTTAGCAATTTAACAGCTTGGTTATAATGGCTAAATTTAAATAATAATATTTTTATTGTATATAACAATTCACTTAATGCTGGGTATTGCATGATAAGAATAATATTGAGCTTATTATTATTTTAAAATAAATTTTAAGGGAATTTAATAAATGTTTAACAATAAAAAACAATTCTCTAAACTTAGTTCTTCATGTAAAAAATTATGTATGCACATTTTAAGGACTTATAATTTGATCATTGGAATTTCCCTTCTTATATAAACATATATTATTTAGTAATGTAGAATTATATAATAAAAATTCACCACATGATAGAACTGATTTTTTATTATATTAATTTTATCATTAAAGTTTGGGAAAAATATATCCATAAGAATTGAAAATATTAAAATATGATAAGAAATAGAAAATAAGATAACTATAATGTGAAAATTTGGTTATACTCGATTCACAAGAATAACCAAACTCACAAACAACACTATAGAAATAAACAAATATTAATAATAAAATATTAATCTTGAATATGAAAATATATATAAACTTGATATAAAATAGGAGTGAATGTAGAATGACAGAAATGTGAGCTAATTGTGGAATGTAGGGAACCTATATGACTATTACACATGTGACCATTGGAATTGTAATCTGAAAATTAGGAATATTAACTTGACTATTTGAATTACACTATCACTTATGAAAGTGTAAAATAATATTTAGATATCTTATAAAATAAAAATATTACATATTTACATTATGATACAAGTAAATAAATTTTCTAAAAATAAAAAATAAGCATTTATATATTTGTAAAGCATAAATGTTTTATTTGAATTTTTATAACAAATATAATGATTTAAAATATAGTTTATTTTCATTAAATGGGTTTATTAATTAATATTATGTTATATTATCATGATAATATAATTTTATGAGTTCTTAAGAAAAATTTAAAAGCGTTATAAAATTAATCATAATATTAAAATTGGTATTTTAAAATAAGTAAGGATTTTAATTAAAAACTAATATTATCAAATTTGTAAAATTATTTTGATAAAATGGAATAAATTTTCAAAATCTAAACATAATAAAATGTTTAGGTTTATTTTCTAGTATTTTTATAAAATAGTTGAATATATAGTGAATAGTGAAATATGAAAAAATATGGTAATTTTCATTATGAGAAAAATAAATTTAGAAACAAGTGATGGATGATGTAAGTGACCATTAGTTTTAACCAACATGAATTTTTTTGAATATATTCATATGATTCATCACTATCAGTATTCTTGATCCAAAATAATAGACTAATGAACATTATTAGAAAACACCCCTCTCATTCCCTTATAAATACCACCCCTCATGACCCCTTTTCTTAAAACCTTCTAAGACCCGGAGCTTAACCAAACTCTTCCAAAATCTTCCATAATATCTCTCAATATTCTTAATAGTTTTTGTCTCACCAAAATATAAAATTAAAGTTCCATAAAGTGTATTTCTAGAGATGTTTTAGAGGTAATATTCTTAATCTACCCCGTTTAAATTCATTTATTCCTCTACCTACTCCTCACATACCCCATCCAGTAGGAAATAATGGCTCCAGTATTATAAATATATTTCAATATTATTTATTATTAGAACATATGTCATATAATATATTCTCTTCTCTCCACATTCATAAAACCAAAACGTTATTTATATTATAGTGGATTCACCCCATCCTTGAATAACGTACCCTGTTTTTCTCCACTACCTTCAAAAATAGTTCTAGAAATATTTATTTTAAATATTATTATAATAAGTATATTACAACTCATTTAATGTTTTTTAATTTATTAATAACCATTTAATTAAATAAAATAAATCTAGTTCATGGTGGTCGGTAAAACTACCTAAATAAACTAATTGTATAATGATAACATTTATACTAATTAAATTATCCCTATGTCAAGAAACATATAGATATTTGGGAAAATTTAAATTTTTAGATGTAAATGAATATTATTTAATTTTAATTTTGGAGTTGTATTCACATTTTAAAATTACTTCAATAATTATCCATATGTGATATGGCCTTGGAACCATGAAATGAATGCCCTCAGAAATGCAAAATAAAATGTGTTATTTGAATGAAATGTTCGTAAACAAACAAAATATACTTATATTAAATCAAATATAGATTTAAAACGTTCTGAATTAATTATTTAATGAATTTAACCTAACTATTTAGAAATTTAAGTGAATGTTTAAATCGAATTCAGATATAAGGTAAGGGATTTCTCTGAACCACCCTATTTTATACGGGATGTGAAATATATCTATCTAATTCAATTTATATCACAATTTGATGTCCTGGAATGCTTATAAATTATTTATATATGTGTCTGAAATATATACCTAGCTTATTATCCCTTCCTTTGATGGGGTTATACCAGATGTAAGTTCATTTCTCAGATACATTCTTTAAAATAAAACCCGATTAAGGGGAATTCTTCTAACCCATAGTCCTTTTATGTAACACTCTTCTAAATTATTTATTCACATTTATGATTTAATTAAATAAAATAATATTTTAGGGATAAAAATTATAGTTTTATAATGGTTTTTTAAGAAAATACCATGTTCATTCGTCTTCAAATATTTTTAACAGATTCCTTAAAATACCTTTTTGAAGGTTCTTTTCTATATAAAATTCTCTACAATTTATCATGAAATATTTTAAAATGAACAAAAATATTTGATACCTATGATTATTTATTGATATATTAACATAAAAACTATTTAATTCCTTCTCATATTTTCAATTTTTATGAAATATACTTTGATTTTAAGTGAGGCAAGATTATGAAAACCATATCTTTCTATGGATAATTTTTATGTTTAAACCTTAGGTATAATTTCTCTTTGTGTAACATATAAGCATATACATGTTATTATGGATGTTTCCAGATATATCTATAATTCATTGGGTAATATTTATGTATTATGAGATGATATTTATGGTATTTTGGAGTAAATGTATTCCATTACTGGACTCTGTCCACCTTTTGATGTTGTCTTGGAAATTTTCCTTGACTTATACTTATAACATGTTTTATATTGTTACCACATTTCTATATTTCCATGATCTTATGGTTCCATGTTATTTTTTTATTAACCAATATAATTATCCATGATCCTTTTATTTTATGATATCATGTTATTAATTTTGCCTTATATGTTATGATTCTTCATTAAGATGATTCCATTACTAGGATTTATAAATCACCCCTTTTGTTTATGTATTCACTTTGCTATCATATTAAATGTTAAGAGGTAAAAGGGATTTTGGAACTCAATTTCCAGATTAAAATTAATATATTTTCATTTTAGTTTCATCATGGTGTTTTATTTACCTAGTCTTCTAAATAAACCAGGCCTCTAGATATTTGGGTTGTGTTTATTGGATATTTATTTTAAAAATTATATAATAAAATATTTAAAAGGCTTAGGTCACTATAGTTGGCATCATAGAAAGTTTTAGTTATTTTTTGGGGTTAGGACTAGAATACTTTAGTGATAACCCTAGGTATGAGTATAAGTATAGGAAAATATCTAGAAATTTTATTAAAGTATAGATAATGTGGTTTACCAGAAATAAAATCCCTATTTGGATACTACAAGTGGATGTGACTCTAGAAATTATGTACCTAGCGATAATAATTCTAAAAATAAATGTTGTATATTAACTTTACCATCACTTAGTGAATGAAAAAGCGGCCATATTGGACAATTTATCTAACTCTCCCAGGGACATGATTTGTACAATTCATGAACACTTTATTAACAACTATGAAGGACATGAATATATTGTTTTGTAAGAAAACTTAATAGGAAAATTACCATGTATAAATTAGATTGAAACTTAGAGATTTATAAGGTAGGATATAATTTTCATTTATAATTTATTACTTCTAATTTCATAGTATCCCTTTTATATTATTTATATTTTGAGTATTATTATACCTGATTTTTATTTTCTTCATTTTATTTAATAGAGAGAAATAAGAAGAACCATGTAAAAAACCAATGTTAGAAGAGTCATTACATATCAATGATATAAAGGAGGTTTTTAATAAAATTCATTGGAGAATGAGTGAAGTTTCCTTTAACTAGGATCAAATTAAGTGGACCAATAAACAAGATCACATTTTTGTGTGGGATTTTAACCAAATGAAGAGTACGATGGAAGAATATATTCAGAATTGGGATAAGCTGGTTGATCAGATTGAATCATATTTAAAGGAAAATTCACATATGAATGTAACTACGTTATATTGGGGGTTATATAAGGTGGTTGACCTTAATATCCTTAGATTTGTCTTTAATTATTTTGTGAGATATTTTTGTGGTTTTATTTTGTGTGTAGTACTTGTTCAGTTTCTCACTTTTTCCTAAAAAGTTATTTGAAATAAAAATTTACTTTTCAGTCAGATGTTTAAACTAATGGGAGTTGAAGTAAGCCATATTGTGATTATTCAAAACTAGTTATCATTATTTATATTTAAAAAATAGAACTTATTTTAATTTCTAAAAAAATTAAAGAAGATAAGGATGATGTCTCATAAAATTTCAAGTGATAAATATGATAAAGAAAATAAGATTTAGTTTCCTACATATCAAAAATTTGTGAAGTGGTAGTAAGGAAAATGTTATAAATTAACCAAAATATGATTTATGAGTGGAAAAGGAGGGTGTAGAGAAGCTAATTTCTGAAGAAAAGTTAATATTTTAGTTAACATGATGATGGTGAATAAATTTCAACATAAAGAATCCCTAATATTTTAATGTCATAGACATGGGAACATAGACATTATCCAAGTCAATGACATAATCCAAGGGATAATTAGAATGATAAGAAGCTATAATATCTAAACTAAGGGAACTATAAAGGGCCTACACTATGATTGTTATTGATATAAATAATAATAATAAAGGAAAATTTTTCCACTACTATAGATTTATGTATGTCTTGTTGTATTTTAATTCATGCTGCTCTATTATATCTATGAAGTTTTCTATGTGCATTGATTCACCACCCTAAATTATTTAATATCATTAGCGAAAACTTCTATGATTATTATATCACATGTTTGTGATTTTGGGAATATACTTATTAAAAATATTATTATTATATAATTAGTGGTATTTTATGCTATATTAGGCATGTATTGGAAATCCTTATATAAATCAAACATCAACTATTGGGATAGGTGGATGACTCTTCACATCCTGATTCATCGTTTGATTATATACAAGTGCAAGGAGGAGGATGAATCTATTTTGTAATCTTACTCTTAAAAGTGTATATTATTTCCTTATGGGAAATAATATCTAGCTCAAATTATTTATAGAAAGGATAGAATCACACTCATTGAGATTCCCATTATAAGAGACTATATTGATGTATTCCATGAAGAGTTTTTCGGTCCTCCTCCAGACTAATAGGTTGAGTTCTTAATTAAACTTATATCATGATCACTTAACATGTATAATACTCCTTAGATAATAAACACCAATGAGTTAGAAGAACTAAACAAGTAGTTACAAGTGATTCTAGAAAATAGTTTTATACACCTAAGTGCTTCACTATTGGGTGCACCAATCGTCTTCATAAAGAAGAATGATGGGTCAATGCGTATTTTTATTGATTATCATGAACTCAAAAAAATCATAATAAATAACAGGTATCCCCTATCATTTATTCATAACTTGATCTATAAACTATGTGAGAACTAATATTTATTTAAGGTGGTCCTTTAATTTTGATATCTATAATTAAATTTGAAGAAGGAAGTTATTCCCAAGACTGACTTTACAACAAGTTTGGGACACTATGAGTTAATAGTGATTCACTCTCAACGCACTAATTTTCTATAAATCTTCATGAAATTAATGAATAGAGTATTTAAATATTACCTCAAAAAAATTGTCTTCATTTTTATAGATGATATTCTCATATACTCAAAAATTAAAGAGGAGCATTTGAAAGATATTCTAATGAATTTATAAAATGAGAAGCTATATGAAAAGTTAAATAAATGTGCTATTTGGATAGATAAAGTATCACTATTAGGGAATGTTATCACCAGGAAATGGGTATATTTTGAACCTATTAAGTCAAAGGAAAATTTGGAATGGACTAGACTTGTATTTATAATATAGATATATAGTTTCCTTGGACTAGCTAGGTATTACCGATGATTTTTGAGAAACTTATCATGATTGTCAAAACTGCTAATCAAGAATACTCGGAAGGCTTATCACTACACTATTACTCACACTACCATCACATATGGAACTATTTGAGATATATAGTGATTATTAAAGGAAAGTATTGGGATTTTTACTAATGAAAAATGATAAAGTTATAGACTATGCCTTAAGGAAGTTGGGATTTCATGAGAATAACTACCCAACACAGATATGGTGTTGTTAGAAGTGATCTTCAAAATGAAAATTTGTTTAAATTATCTCTATTTGGAGAATTTTGAAATATATATGGATCATAAGAGTCTCAAATATATATTCACATAAAATAATATTAATATGTGATAGTGATGATGGTTAGAGATGATCAAAGACTATGACATCTCAATCCACTACCATCTTGGTAAAGTAAATAAAGTGTAAGATTATTTAAGTTTAAAGGATCCTAGAACCTTATAAATGATGAAAATTGAGAAGTATAGAATCTTATTATAATATTAAAGTATGTACATGGGAATCATAAAGTAAGTAACATTATCATTCATTTCTCTAATAATTCCTCAACTATCCCTTCTAGAGAAGATAAAATATACTCAAAGAGATTTCATAGAAATACCGATTAAGGTGGAAGTTATAAGAAAATGGAAATCTTCAAACTTCAAAATTGATGTAGAGGGAGTTTTTATATTTGGGTAATGACTATGTGTACCATAAAATCCAATGATAAAGAAGGAGTTATTGAATTATTGACATAAATTGACCTTATCCATCTCCCTAGGGAGCATTATGAATTATGGATATCTCTGAGAGAACTATTGGTAAGAAAATATAATGAAGGATTTTAAAGAATTAAAATTACATTTCATGGTATATTACCTGGTATAGGTTGAAATTAAAAAGTCCAATGGGATGATGGAAGCATTAACCATACCCACATGGAAATAGTAAAACTTCACTATATATTTTATTGTAGGTCTTCTAAAGATATGAATAAGTAATAATGTTATATGGGATTTTGTGGATCATCTTACAAAGAAGAATAATTTCATCTCTATTGAAGAGTTCTTATCACTCGATAAACATGCAATGATATACATCATAGAAGTGGCGACGATGACTGAGAAAACACTACTAATTATATATAATCGAGAACTGAGGTTTACCTATAAGTTCTGGAAAGCCTCTAATATGATCTTAACATTGAGTTGAACTTTAATTATACTTTTCACCTCTAAATTTATTTAAAATTTTAGTGGAATATCCTGAAATATTTAGACATGTTGAGATCATACATGATGGAATTTAACAGAGGATAGGACCAACATATTCCTTTGGTCTATTTATTTTATAATAATTGCTTACACTCAAGAATCTAAGTGGTACCATATGAATCCCTTTATGGGAAGATATATAGAACAACTATGTGTTTGGTTGATGTTGGTGAATGCATGATACCAGGAACTGCAATGGTTAGGGAAATGGTAGAAAAGGTCAAAATCATTTAGAAGAACATCAAGGTGGCTCATTGGTGACAAAAGAAATATTCTAAAAATCATCAATTATACCTAGAGCTAGAGGTTGGAGATAATGTCTTCCTATATATTACTCCATGGAAGAGAGTCATGACATTTGGTAATAAGGGAAATCTAAGTCCCTAGTACATCATCCCCTTGGATATTCATGATCGCATCAGAGCTGTAACCGATCAACTAGCACTCCCACTAACGATGTCTTAGGTACATGACATGTTCCACATATTTATCTTGATGCATTATATACCCAATCCATCACATGAACTAAATAAATAGGTGGTAAAACAAGAAAATGATCTCTCTTATGAGGAGAAACCATTGAAAAATCATGACTATAGAGATAAAGCTATGTGAAAAAAGACAACTCACCTAGTCAAAGTATTATAGAGGAATCATAAGTATGAAGAAAAAACATGGGAACTGGAAGAAGAAATGAAACAAAATCATGTTTTCACCATAGTTTGTAAAATGAAATTCCTAGGGTAGTATTTATTAAGGGGAAGAACGTAATAACCCCCAATTTTACTAATAGAATTTCCCTTATTATATAAAAAAATATTATTTAGTAATGTTGTATAATATAAAGAATATGCACCACATCATAGAACCGATTTTTTTATTATATTAATTTTATAATTACATTTAGAGAATAAATGTATCTTTAAGATTTCAAAATATTACAGTGGGAAAAAAATAGAAAATAAGAAAACTATAATATGAAAATTTAGATATTCTCAATCCTCTAGAATATCCACACTCATGAAAAACACTATAAGAATTAAAAAATATTAATAATATAATATTGATATTGAAAATGAAAATTTATATAACCTTAAGTTAATAAAAAACTGAATGAAGAATTAATAAAATGTGAGGTATTTATAGAAAGTAGGAAACCCACATGACCATTACAAATTTGATTGTTGGAATTGTAATTTGATCGTTAGGAATAGTAACATAAGCATTAGAATAAAATACTCATATATGGAGGTGTAAAATAATATATATATCTTTTAAAATAAAAATATTCCATATTTACATCTTGATAAAAGTAAATAAATTTTTTTAAAATGAAAAATAAGTGTTTATATTTAAATAAAACATAAATGTTTTATATTAATTTTTATAAGAAATATAATGATTTTTAATATATTTTTGTTTCATAATATATATATATATAAATTAATATCAAATTATATTATAATGATAATATAATTTTATGAGACCATAATTAAAATTTTAAAGTTTCCGAAAATTAATCATAATATTAAAATCAATATTTTTTAATTAAATAAGGTTTTTATTTAAAAATTCAATTATTCATAAGTATAAAATTATTTTCATTAAATGAATTTCATTTTTTTAATATACTCATAAAAATATTTTTATGGAGAATTTTTGGTATTTTTCTAAAGCAGTTGAATTTTTTTGTGAATAGTGAAAAAAACAAGATTCAAAAACTCCCAAACAGGATTCATCACTATTGGAAGTCTTGTGCCAAAATAATAAAATTATGAAGAAAATTTTAAAAAACAACCATATCCTCTATTTTAAATACTAACCCTCTCTGACACTTCTCCTCATATATTCTATGACTTGGAACTTATCCAAACTCTAAAAAACTATCCCCTCATCTCTCCCCTTGTGATCATAGTTTTTTCCCACTAAAAAGAAATATCCAAGTGCCTTAAAGTGTATTTAAAGAGATGATTTTTAAATGGTAATATTCTCAATCTATCTTATTTAAATTTTATCCCTCTTCCAACTCCACCTCACATCACCATACAACATGAAATAATGAATCCAGTGTTACGAACATACTAATTTTTTTATTAATGGAATATCTATAATCCATTATAACAACTGGGCCCCACCGATAGCATAGACACCCCACTTTAACATGGCCATTGGGTCCTGGCCCGATAGGTACCACCAGTTGCCCTGCATACATGTGGTCCCCACCCTAGGGCCCACCCACATGCCCGAACAGGTCATTTGACTAATGGCAGTCCCAACCGGCCAACACATGTCATTTTTATTGAGTTTTGTTCTCACTTACACAAACCCTAGGAAACTTCTCAGATGGTCAGCCATCCAGATCACTACTCTAGGCCAAGAACGCCTATTTGTGGAGTTCTAATAAGGTATGCTTCCAAAAAAGATGGTGTGCCTTGTTTACATGAGTCATATTATCTAATCATTTAACCCTTTACCATTATGGGGTGGTACATTCACCCCCTTTTAGAGCCCAACGTCCTCATTTTGATCCCTACATCTCAACCCAAGAATGGTTAACTTGGAAACTTCCAAGAAGGCCACTCATCATAATCACTTCTCCAGGCCAAGCAAGCTTAACTATGGAGTTCTTATCAGGGCGGCTCCATAAAAGGATTGTGCACTATGTTGACATGAGTCATATCATCTAGTCATTTAACTGTTTATTATTCTGAGGTGTTACATTCACCCCCCTTTAGAGCACAACATCCTCGTTGTGGGCCAATATCTAAACCTAAGCAGTGCACCACACTTAAGGCTGGGTTTCTCCTTTGATATCAAATGTTATAACTGGGACCCACTACCATCACAAACACCCTGTATTAACATGGCCGTTGGGTCCTGGCCTGGAAGGTACCACTAGTTGCCCCGTAGACATGTGGGTCCCACCTTGGGGCCCACCCACATGCCTGAATAGGTCATCCAACTAATGAAAGTCCCCACACGCCAACACATGTCATTTCTAGTGTACCTTTTCCTCACTCACACACACCCTAGGAATCATCCAAGAAGCTTACCCATCCCGATTACTACTTTAGGAAAAACACATTTAACTGTGGACTTCTAATCAGGCATGCTCCCGAAAATAAAGGTTCCCCTTGTTGACATGAGTCATATCATATAGTCATTTGACCCTTTATCATTCTGGGGTATTACATTCACCCCTATAGAGCACAAGGTCCTACTTGTGAGCCTTACATTTCAAACCAAGCAGTGCACCACACTTAAGGCTGGGTTCCTCCTCTGATACCAAATGTAACAAATAGGCTCCGCGGATACCAAAGACACCCCACCTTAACATGACTGTCAGGTCCTAGCCCAACATGTACCACTAGTTTCCCTACAGACATGTGGTCCCCACCCTAGGGCCCACCCATGTGCCCGAACATTTCAACTAACTAATGAAAGTCCCCACAGGACAACACATGTCTTTTCCTGTGTGATTTTTCCTCACACACACCATATGAAACTTCCCAAATGGTCACCCATTCTGATCACTACTCCAGGAAAATCACACTTAACTGTGGGCATGGTATAACAAAGCTTCACATCTAAACTGCTTATTTAGCTGCCTCATAAGCTGTGATATACTAAAACTCTACTATAGAATCTATGACCATGCTCTGCATTGAGATCTTCCAACTCACTGCACATCCCTTCAAAGTGCAGATGTATCCTATTTGCGACTTCATGTCATCTTGATCAATCTGGAAACTAGTATTTTCATATTCTATGATGACTAGTTCCTCATCTCCTCCATAAACCAAGAATATATCCTTAGTATGCCTTAAGTACTTTAGGATAGACTTGAATACCATCCAATGGTGGTAACATGGGTCAGATTTATATCCACCTACCACACTCAATGCGTAGGCAACATCTAGCCTAGTATATGGCAAGACCTACATGACTGACCCAATCGCTGATGCGTATGGAGTCCTTTCTATTATCTTTCTTTCCTCATGTGTCTGAGGAAAAATTTTCTTGGAAATATGAATGCCATGTGACGTTGTAAACAATCCCATCTTGGATTGTTCTATACTGAATCTCTACAGTATCTTATCAATGTATGTACTTTGACTTAGGCCTAGAAATCTCTTGGATCTATCATGATGTATCTTAATCCCAAGAATATACACTGCCTCACCCAAGTCTTTCATAGAGAAGCATTAATTCAACCATACCTTAAAATTATGTAATATTGGTATCTCATTTCCAATATGTAATATGTCATCAATATATACTATTAGGAAAACAACTAAACTCCCACTAAACTATTTGTAGACACAAGGCTCACATTCATTATTGATAAAAATAAATTCTTTTATGGATTCATTAAAACACATTTTCCATGACCTGGATGCTTGCTTTAATCCATAAATGGATTTTTGAAACTTGCAAACCTTATTGACATCTTTTGGAGTCACAAACCCTTCAGGTTGTGTCGTATAGACATCTTTATGAAGGTTCATATTAAGGAATTCTGTTTTGACATCCATTTTACAAATATAATCGTCATGTTAAGCTGAAATGGCAAGTAGAATTTTGATGTATTTTAGCATTGCAACTATTGAGAAGGTTTCATCGTAGTAAATTTCTTGATGTTGTTTAAAACCTTTTACAACCAGTCACACCTTATAGGTACTGACTTTTCCTTCCATGTTCAGTTTCTTCTTGAATACCCATTTTCAACCAACAAGCTTTTCATCAAATAGAGGATCTACCAAAATCCAAACTTAGTTTTGGTACATGGAATCCATTTCAGAATTCATGGATTCTTTCCACTTGGAAACATATGTTCCGCTTACTGCTTCCTTGTAGGTTATAGGATCATTATTATCAACTAATAATGAGTCACCATCCTTGGTAAATTGAAAACCATACCATTCAGGTTCTCTAACCTCTCTTGTACTCCTACACAATACTTATGTCTCTGGAATAGATTCTTCTTCCACAGGGCTTTGTCGAATTTGTTCCTGTACCAACTCTTATGTACCTTGAGCCTCGACTTCATCAAATCTATCTCGCTCCCACTCTCTCTTTTTCAGATGTGCTCCCTCTCAAGGAATATTTTATGTCTTTCCACTATAACCTTTTTTTCCAAGGGTATGTATAGGTAATATCCCCTTATTTCCTTGGGGTATCATATAAAGGTACACTTTGTTCCATGGGGTGCAAGTTTGTTATCTGAAGAGGCCTTAACAAATGCTTTACTACCCCACACATGTAAATTTGATAACATGGATTTTCTTCCACCCTAGAACTCATATGGAATACCATTTATCAATTCAGTTGGTACTTGGTTTAGTATGTGTTCCACTGTTTGAAACGCATATCCCCAAAAGGTTAATGGAAGACTCGCTTGATTCATCATTGATCTCATCATGTCCAATAGGGTGCGGTTCCTCCATTCGCTCACACCATTCCACTGGGTCATGTTTGGAGGAGTGAGTTGGGATAGGATCCAAAACATCCATAAGTAATCAATGAAGTCTTGATTAAGATATTCTCCACCCATATCTGAGTGGAGTTTCTTATTCTTCTTACCAATCTAGTTCTCAACTTCATTCTTATGTTATTTGAACTTATCAACAGGATCCGACTTATACCTCATTTATTAGATATATCCCAATCTACTAAAATCATCAGTAAAAGTTATGAAGTATGAGTACCCTCCCCTCGATTCAACTAGAAATGGTCCACTCACATTGGTATGAACCAATTCAATAAGTTCTTTATCCCATTTCACCTTTCAAACCAAATGGGGCTTTGGTCATTTTTTCTTGTAAACATGCATGACATACGCCAAGTGGTTCTAGTTCAAAAGAATCTAAATATCCATCTTGATGTAACTTTGTCAAGCATTTCTCATTTACATGAACTATCAAGTGATGCCAATGTTGGGTGTGGTATGAGTCATGTGAAGTATCTTTTTCATCTATTTCCATTATCTGGTTTGTGTAATCCAACACATAAAGTCTTTTTTATAAATGTTCCCTACCAAAACAAATGCTATCTTTATAAAAGATCCAACATTCATTTCCAAACATGAAAAAAAATCCATATATATATCATTAGGATACAAGAAATTTTGTTTTTGGTTATAGAAGGCACATAAAAACTACCCTTTAACACCAAGATCATCCCAGTTGGAAACGTGAGGTGGTAGTCCCCAACAGCTAAAACAACAATTCTGGCTCCATTGGCTGCTCGTAGGTCTACCTATCCTCAATCAATCTTCAAAAATCTACATTGTTATTATAATTGTATACATATGTGAGCACCACAAGTAGTGTCTAATACCCAATTTGTAGAAACATATAGATTACATTTGATAACAAACACACCGGAAGCTTCCCCTTTCTTCTTAGGCTGGGTGCAGTTCTTATTCCAGTGGCCCTTCTTGCCACATGTGAAACAAACAACCTCATGTTCCCTTTCTCCCCTTTGATATTACTTTTCTTGGAAGGTCATGAAGAATCTTTGGGCTTAAAGATCTTTTCCTTCCCTTTCCTCTTATTCATCATAAAGACAGAAGGCTTTTCACGCTTCATATCTTTGTCGACTGGGTGAATGAGGATAAATAGATCAGATAGAGACTTCTCAATGTTATTTATATTAAAATTGACAAAAAAGTTAGAGAAGATCTGAGGGAGTGATGCAATAATGAGATCATTTCCCAATTCTTTGGGGAGTTTAAACCCTAAAACCTCTAGGACCTAAATATTGCCAATGAGCTTGACTACATGAAGCACAGCTAGGGAACCTTCTCCAAGATTACTCTGAAAGAGTGCATTAGAGATGTCAAACCTTTTCTATCTTTCTATCTAATGGTAAAGACCACTAAGGTGCTCGAGCATGCTATAATAATCCATGTTTTCATGAGACTTCATGAGCTCACAAGAAATTGAATATAAAATCAAATATTGAACATTGACCACGTCATTCATATGTTTCTCATAGACCAGGAAATCTTTATCACTCACCTATTTGGAATGGGGATCAGGTAATGATGAATCTTGAATGTAAGACTTCCGTTCATGGTGTAGGATAACCTGATGGAATCTAAAGCATTCCTAGAATATACTGTCAGTGAGGATGTTTTCTTTATCTAGAATTGATCATAGGGATAGTGTGGTTGAAAAGTTTTTCATTTTTATTCTAAAATTAAAAGAGCAGACCATTAGTACTTTCTTGATTACATTTTATAAGAAATAATAATTTTATTAAGTCTCCCACTATTTTATCAAGTCCCAATAGCCTTCACCATTGAACTTAGAATGTCCAGTTTCCATGACATTCTAGTGGCAAGGATCCATATTCCCTTTCGCATAACCCCAAAAAGGGTCGATCCAGATATTAAAAGGTATTTTGGTAGGTAGGTCTTTCCCAACTGTGGGTTTCCAGCTCCTTGATATTTTGAGTGGACTCCCCAATCCTGAAATAATGAATTTGGATTTCCTCAACTCTTGCCTCCAATACTACACCAAGTCTAAGAAGGGCTACTTATCTTGATGTAATATGGTTAATTCATCCCGAAACCTTCCATAAGGGCTTCCTGTACAAAATTAAGTGTCCCAACAAGGGTGGTGAAACACATAGTTTTATTGAGTTATGCTCTTAATCATGTAATAGAAGGCTTGTTATGACTAAATATTTTATTTTAGGGATTTTTATCACTTATTTATGAATTGATTATTATCCTTATCACACACTTGGTAACATTAAGTAGAACTTAAGTGATTAACCATGTCTTGATAATATTTATGCAATAGTATCTTTTATTTTAGTTCCATCTTGCATGCTTGTTTAATTCATTAATTATGAGATCATGACAACACATCCATAATGATAAACCATGAAACTGACAAAAATAAAATAAAGTAAATTGAATGACCATGAACTTTTCTAATGGTTTTTTTATCTAGAGGTTGATAAACTATCCCTGAAATAGTGGAGAAACACCTTGAAGCTTTTGGGTTCATGTTTACAGCTTCCACCGGTCTACTTCGGTATCTCTTGGGATTGGTTTCATCTCGGCTCTAGCTTGAACTTTGTACACTATCTTGGGAGTTACATCAATTACATATGCCCTTTTTAACTCATATATAGGTGAGGAGTAAAGAGGATTTTAACATACAAGAAACCTTGGGCACGTAGGCCCTACATATTAATGAGGAGAAGGCCCACATGCCAAAAAATTTAATTCAAATAAATAAATTAAAAGAAACCATCCACATAAAAAGGTCTTTTTCTAGCTCATGATCATCCATACATGCAACAATATTTATGCATAAATAAAACTAGTAATCAATTATTTAATCTTTCCTGTTTAAGATAAATCATGCTTGAATTAATTAATTATCATTTTTAATCAATCAATTATTTAGTATTGAAACCTTTTCTAAATTTCCTTGAGATTCTCATCCATCATAATTTTAAACAAATAAATTCATTTAAAATTATGTTTGTACATAATTTTTACCTTGGAGGCAACCCCGTGAATTCCCTTTCATAACTACCCAATGAGTAAAAATGAATATTATAGAGATGTTAAATTAAACACACATATATAAATCACTTATCAAGTGTTGTGCCTCATCTTTATGCCTGCACGATGGTACACGTCTCAAGGGTTTGTATAATATAATAATAAATTTTAATAAATCTTCATAATTTGGATGAGTACACGATGTGTCGTTCCAACTACACGATGTGGATTTTTTTCATCGTCTATACGAAGTACCCGCCCGGGGAAAAGGCATGTGAGTATACTTCAGAAATATTCGGAGTACACGGCATGCCCAGTGGGCCACACGTCGTGTAGTTCCTCGTTACATGGTCTCCAGCCAGGCAAGCCATGTATGAGGTACAAGGTCTAACCCAAACCCAAAGGGACTATACACTGTGTTCATTGGGCCACACAGCGTGTAATCTGAAAACCACGTTCCACCTATTCCTGGTCAACACATGGAGTCATTTAAGACTTAGAAAGACTCCAACACATGACTTGGTTTGGTGGAACGGTCCAATGTATTGAATCTTGACTACACGGTATGTACTGCCAAATACACATTGTGTGTTCTGGTTTTTTATGTCTACGAAGCTTTGGCACATTCGGATGAGATCCCCTATTTTATTTTAATCAAAATTAAAAGAAAAGACCATTTCTATAAGGTGAACAAGAAACTAAAGAGGAGTAATAGATCTTGAGATTTAGATTTGCAGAATGATTAACTTGAATTGAAAAAACTAAATTATTAAATGCGTAAGTCATCAATGAGATATTTAAATAATTATAAACTATGATGTAATCGCTCTGATACCACTTGAAGGTTCCGGGCATAGTAGTAGCATGGTTGGGACGTCACCCAGTTTTGATTTTTACCTTGATCAATGATTATTATAGGATCAATACAACGATGAACAAAAATCTCCATGGAATATAATCAAATATTTTGAAAAAGAATAAAGAGGCCCAAAACCTTTAGAGAGGATCTTGTACGTCATGTTTATATCTAATTTAATTAATTTCATAAAGAAAAATAATATCTGGATCTTTTGGTATTTTTCTTCTTTGATTATTTTTATTGTCCGGAATGACCCTTCTGGATTATCTCATTTCCCTTGTAAGGATCCAAACTAGAATCCCTGTAGTGGTGATCCACACATGCTCTGATGACCTCCAATCGACACTGCTCATTCTCCGAGTGCTACCACGGTGAATTGAGTGTCTTGTGTCGGTCGTTATTGATCGCCTATTCTTCAGCATTGAAGAATGTCTCTCATTATTGAGAGGGGAAAGAAGAGGATTTGAGAGAGAAATCGTTTGGCTAAAAATTTCTCAATTAACCAGGGGTGTGGTGTGGTGTATGGAATAATAGGCGTACTTTCCTATTTATATACAAAGAATGTCAGTTACAATATTTAATTTCATTGCAACAATTAAATACATTCATGAACTTAGAAAAAACCCTTGCATTTTATAATAATACCACATCATTATTTATGGTGCACTAACTTTAGCAAAAGGGAATTATAAATAAAATTATATGTCACCAAATAATAGCAGCGTTATTTTAATTTGTGCCAACTAGTTAAATAATTATTTACCATCTTGCAAATAATTATTTTACTTTCGGACTAAACTCGGTCTGCTCGAACTCCAATTCCATTTATTGAACACCCGAATAAATAAATAAATAAATTATTATCTTAAATAAATATTTTATTTACAAACTAGTAAATAAATATTAATTAAATGTTTAAGAAAATAAATAAATAAATTTTGTTTAATTTATGCGATCATTTTAACTTGAATAAAATTATTCCATAGTCTTGAGAATAGTATTTATTTCATTAATCAAATTCAAATAGAATTTGATCGAGACCAGCAAAAACACCTAGTGTGTGAACCTCTAGGATTCTTTATTGTTGGCATTAGGTGGGCTTTACTAAATTAAAAGAGTACTGTCTAGCAATGGGTCAAGGTACCTAAGAGAAATAATGTAAAGTCGCAACAACGACATCCACAAATGAATGCTCACAGTGTAATATAATCCCTTTGTTGAAATATCTCATCAAGTATGTTTCATTAATGTTTCATCAATGTTTATGTTTGATATGTTGTTCTTTGACTACCTAAAATAAACTCATCGTTATACCATGTCCATGGAATTTCACGCAATGGTTATATTTATGACATGTGAGAAGTATGGAAGGAGGAACCTAAGAAAGTGTATCAATGTAATGATTAAATTATTTATGTGTGGGAATAAGGACATAAAGAAAAGTATTGCTGAGGAAAAATGAAGAGTACGGTGGAAGGAAATGAATCTAATCTGAAGAAATCCTTTATAGTTCATTTTCATAAGTGTGGGGAACCTGGAAATTACCCAAATAAATTCAATATTCTAGAGGATAAAATATAGAATAAGGAAGGATCTAAGTTTAAATACATGGTTAAAGTATTTATGTATTAGTGTTGTATTGAAAACCATTCTTAAATGGCTATTTAGTGATTAACATTATTTCAAGGATATCCATCATATTTATTTTTGAAAAATATATTAATATGGTTTTAGGAAAGGAAAAACTATAAAAAGGGAAACTACCTATCATGTTCAGAAAGGATGTGGGTCTTAAACCCATGATAAAAAGATGATAAAGGTTTAATGCCAACCACTAACCTACACAATGTTCTGGTTAAATTTTCATTGTTTTTAGTTAAAATATTTTATGAATAAAAGTTAATGATGAACTGATAGTATCAATTTTGAGGATTAGAGATTACTTTGTCAACCGTATTAGTTTTGGAAATATTTAGAGACAAATAGTTAGATTCATCACTCTTTTATAGGCCTTCTGATCCATTAAATGTTTCTTTTAGTGCTTTAAGAATAAAATGACTTCATTATTGGTAATTAATTTCTAGGAGTAAAGAGGTGAATTATAATTTGATTGAAGGAAAACCAAAAGTTGGGATTATTTATAGGAAATTGAAACCTATAATGTAAGAATATTTCCCTATAATCTTGGTCACTAAATCAATTACCCAACATTTGGAAAATGACTTCGAAATAAATTTTTTTCCTAATACCCTAATTTACGTTTAATCAATGGTCTTTTAAATCATTACAGATTTATGGATTTGAGGCCCTCAACCTTCTATTGATCCTTAAATTGTTTTTATTGATGATCTCAATAAATCATAACTATTTACACTTTTAATCCAAGTATTTATTTTCACTTGATAATAATTTTCCCCTACCTAAAGACCTAGTTACTTGGTAGTCCATGGGACATTTGTACTTCCCATTCTCTATTTTCTAGAGGATGTTCTAGGAATACTTATAACAATGTGGGATCTGAACATTGAAAAATATAAAACAATTTATCACCAAGATTGATTTTAAATTTATAAGACACAATATAATTAGGGGGGGGGGGAGAATGTAACACTCCTAAATTCTAAATCAAGAACCTTGTATTTGATAGCTTGTATGACACGTGGCACCAAACACGTAAGGGAATATAATATCTAGATACTTTATAATATATTTACTATATAAAAAAGGTTATATATACTTAAATGATTGAAACAATGAGTTATCTAGCACTACATGAAAGATAGACCTTCCTCGATAGTTTGTGTTACATGAAAGAGAGACCTTCCATGATAGTTTTCATTACACACAAGAACTAGTTTCACTAAATAAAAATGTATTATTAAAATATTATTATTTAATATAATATGATATAACCTAGCCATAATATTAGAGTTTATGAATATAATTTACTATATTATTATTTTTTTGTTTATATAAATATAAAAAATTAATGGGTACCAACTAATGAGAAACTAAAATAAGAACCAATTTTATATAAAAAGAAATACTATTATTTTTATGCTTCTAAAGGGGTATTATCTTAATAAACACAATTAGTTACAATTAGTGAATTATTTTAATGAAATATTTATTTTATATATTGAATAAAATATTTTTAATATCAACCCATTAGGTTTGATAGACATAGGATAAGAAAAAACCCAATTTCACACATAAAATCCTATGTTTTAATCATTTAAATTTTACAGTATTTTAATGGGGAACCCATTTTAAATATTAATTTGGAAAATTTAATTCATTTAAAATTTCGAAAATAAACTTCATAGTTGAATGTAGAACATAATAATTAGGTTACGTTTATTTTTTCTATTTTTATGAAATATTTCATTTTTTTAATGAAGAGTTAAAAATACTTAATTTAAGTTCAAAACTGGTTTTTCATTTAATTTATTTATTTGGTAAAATTATAAATTTAATTGGTTTTAAAGTGTAATTAGATAATATTTTTATCAATAAATACAATTTATTTCATTGTAATCCATTTTAATTTCAAATTGATTATAAAAATATAGCAAACCTTCAGATGTTTTTACTTCAAAAACCCGTATTGTCATCCCACCTATAGAATGAATTTTAAATTAATTTATGACAATTATATAATTATAATTTGGAAAAATGGATTCCATATTTAGAATCAGAATAAATTATAATGTCTAATAAGTCAAATTTGTTTTACACAAATATTAGTGAAAGTGATTAAAATTAATTACATTGATTAATGTAAAATTAAGCTTAATAAAGGACTAAACCTTTAAATTATGGTCCCAAATGAACTAGAAAATTGTCCAAAAACTAATTTATGGACATAATTAGGACATGAAACTTATTTTATTGAGTTTTTATTGTTTTTTTAATATGGTTTAAGTAAAAATGTGGGTACACCTAACTTCTATTCAAAAATACCTAGTGGGTCATCTTCCTCCCTTATAAAAGGCCAAAACCTCTCCCCATTCCTCATGCTTATAAATCTACTTAGGATTGGAAAATATATGACCAAATATCTTCCCAAAATCCCTCTCCTCTACCTTGAATCCTCCATTTGGGAATAAATCCTTCCAAGGAATCTTTTTGGTATAAACCAAAAGGAGTTACCTGATTTTTAAGGTAATGCTTTTTAATGATCACATTTATATCATTTACTTCTCCACCACCTCAAATATTATTCTACAATGTTCATATAACGACACCAATATACACAATATAATGTGATGTTTTTTTATTTGGTCTTCAAACTATACCAACACACACTTCTGTTTAATGGGTAATGAACATACTATTTCTGTGTACAGAAAACTATCACCTCACAAAATGATGATTGTTCATTATTTCCATTACAAAATTTCATGGTTGGAAATTATGATGGAAAAGCTATTTATATATGTTATATATGATATTTATTATTTATTTATACTTATTTAATCCTTTTATAATAGAAAAATTTAATACTTTCTATTTTACATTAATACGATAACATCGTTTGAGGAAGTGTGGACTACCTCCCCCTCAAAGTGCTGTGATTCATTCACATGACACATTAAATAAATAAATAATGGTTATAGTTAAACTTACGAGGCGTAAAAAACATATATATGATATTAATTATATAATTAATTTTTTGGAAATAATATATATATATATCATTTTATTTTTTACCCTTTAACACACTAAAAAGTGATAACGTTGATCGTGGACGTGTGGACTACCACCTCCTCAACAAAATGTGATTCCTTTTACATCACAAGAATTATATATATTAATATATATGATTAAATAAAATGTAATTTATTATATAATTATCATTTTATAAATATATGGTGTTACTTACCTTCTTTCAATAATGATCATTGAAAAATTGGAATGTTACTCATGCGTACGGATGACCTACCATCTCCCTGATTGTAACATTTATTCATTTTTCATTAACCATATTTAATGATTAATTTTAAAATTATAATTTATATATAAATTTGAAAATTATTTCATTGTTCAAATTCTGATGATATTATATAATGACCCCTTTGACCATATTTGACATACTAATGTTGTTTTTAGACACATAAACCAAATATTATCAAAACAACCGACATAAAAATAATTGATTAATAATTTTTATAAAACAAAGTATTAAGAGAAATAAAAGTAATGGTAAACATAAAAAGTGTTCTTGATAAAGTATATAATTAACAAAAGTTTATTATACATGAAGTTAAAGGATGTTCCCCGAAATGAAATTCCAGGTAAGGGATTCTCATCTTACTTTTTACATCAATGAGTTAAATGTCATGTTCACCACTTACATATTTTTTATGGTGTATCTAATGCTCGTGTTTTTATATTATATCATTAATAATTTTATATTCATGGTATTTCATAACTTTCATTAAATGTTATACCTCCATGAGGATTATGATTTAAAATGGTCCAAAGTGGTATGAGAGTCTTTTGAATTTTTAAAGATTATTTTCCTCAACAATAACATTAATGATATTTCGATGGTATTTACATTCAATAAATTATATAACCATTGTTCTATAAAACATCTTATTTTATCTTATATATTTATTCATGAAGAGTTTCATGTATCAGTACAATTTTTCCACTCTTTGGTACTCAAAATGTTTTTCAAAAAAACCTGACTTTTTCTCTCCCTTTAGTCAGAGAAAATATTTCGTACAAAAACCATGTTTTATTAAAATATTTTCAATTTTTTTTTCAAAATGATTTTGTTAAATGATTTTTACCTTTTCCTTTATTTTAGAAAAGTTTTCAAAGGAAACTTATTGTTTCATTCAGAATAAGGAATTTTCCTATCCTTTAATCGTGCAAAAGGAATCTTCTTTTTACCATGTATGACTTGTATGAATTTACCCGCTATCATTTATTCAAAGATTCCTTTTCATGTTTAAAATGAGAATTTTAAAAGAAAATATTTTCAAAAGTTATTTTGAAAGAAATCTTTTTTCAAAACTAAATAATATTTTTCTCAAGAATGGTTTTAAAAAATCTTTTTAAAATGTTTTCATTCATCAATGACAACAACCCTTTACTTTTTTGAACTTGGGGAATGTTGTATTGATACCAACCTTAATATTACTCTAGATGGTTTATGTTTGACTTGGATAAAGATAATATTCACATTCACTTCCTTTATTACTTTTACTCCCCTTTAAATATTCAATTACATAGGATTATTGAACATTGAATTTCCCCCAATTATCCATATCATCTATCATGAATATGATTATAGTCTATAACATATACCATTTTTAATATGGTGTTAATTTTGAATGTTATTTTATCATTTAGGTAAATATAGATAAATATGTATACCTTATTCAATATAGATATTTGATAAGTAATATTGTTTATTCGATATGAGGAATATTTTGGACATGAAATACACAGGTTTGGGATCGTTTAAGGAAAGCCCTATGGGTTGGGGACCAGTTAATGAAAGCCCCTTTGAATGGGTATAATGTATCTTAATGGAAATGGTTCCATGTACCTAGGAAAAATGGAATCCAATAATTATATATTTTCTTTTATTTAGTTTTTGTTATTATTCATCCAGGATATTTTTCATTGGCATATATATGAATACACTTCATTTTCAGTTCATTGATTAAATTTCATGTGTTTTAGTTTATTAACTTTCTATATTTATTTTTACTTTTCTAGTTATTTGTATGGAATGTGTTTCCATTTATTATCTTTCTATATTGTTTATTCACTTCCTAATAAGTTTTTTTATTATATGGTATGTGTTCTCTATTATTTACCATAGCAATATTTTTATTCTCATTGATTCATTATTGCTTCCAATATATTTTAACCTTATTGATTATTTGACCGGATCCTTATTAGGTTTATTTCCCCAAGAATCCAAGAAGCTTACTATAAAAGATATGAAGGGATTTACTAGATGGATTAGAGTTATCCTTTATGTTATTAATTTAGAAAGAAGAAAACAATTATATTGTAATTAGTGTAGTCATTTTTTATACAAGACTCATTAATGTATCTGGTTCACCAAGACAACTAAATTGATGAGTTATTCAATATTTTATTCCTTGTAATAATTCGAATTTAACTGAGAACAGAAACCAGATCTGAGATATCTGGTGTCGGGTTGCTAAAATATATAAGGATATACTTTAGATAAATGGCGAGGCTATTTGGAACCAAAAAATCAATTGTATCTAATCAAGAGACAAGGTTTACCTCATTGTTATGAAAAATTATCCAATATGATCTAAAAATTGAGTTGAACTTCAGTTCGAATTATCAAACACAAACCAATTTGAGTGAACTATCCAGATACTTGTGGACATTTTGAGAGCCTTATTGATGAACTTCAAAGGAGGATATGATTGCTATATTCCTCTATTCTATTTATCATATAATATTAAATTTCACATAAGCATATAAATGGATATATATGAATCAATTTATGGGAATAGATTTATAAAACATATTTTTTGGGTTGATGTTGGTGAATGCAAGCTATTGGGACCTAAGATGGTCAAGGAAATGGTAGAAAAGATCAAAATCATTCTGTATCACATCTGGGAGGATCAAAGTAAAAAAGATATATGTTGATAATCATCGATGGGACATGGAGTTTGAAGTTGGAGACAATTGTTTCCTCCTCATATCCCCATCGAAGAGAGTTATGAGATTTTGGAAGAAGGTAAAGCTAAGTCCTAGGTACATTAGCCCCATTGAGATTCTTGATTTTATTAGAGCTGTGGACTATTAGCTAACACTCTCACCAACCTTATCTCAATTATATGACATGTTCCATATCTATCTATTGAGGAGGTACAAACATGATCAATCACATGTACACAATCTAGAGGTGGTACAACTGGAAAATGATCTCTCTTAGAACAAGAAATAGGCAATACAGTTGGACAGTACAGATAAATTTTATGAAATAATACAACTCACCTGGTCAATGTACTATAGAAAAACCATAAGTTCTAGGAGGCAACATGTGAACCAGAGGATTAAATGAAACCAAAGTACCCTCACAAATTTTCACCAAGGTTTTTAAAATGAAATTTTGAGGATTGAATTTTCTAAGGGGGTAAGATTGTAAACCAAGAATTTTATCAATGAAATTTATCTTCTTTTGTGAACATATGATATTTTTTAATTCATTATTATATAAATTAAATGATCCAAATTATATAACCAAAAAAAATTATTATGTTAATTTAATAATTACATTTAGGGAATAAATATAAAAATGATAATTAAAAATATTTTAATGGGATATAAAATAGAAAATAAGATAACTATAATATAAAAATTAGATATGCTCGATCCAATAGAACTACCACACCCACAAACAACACTATAGAAATAAAAAAATATTAGTAATAAAATATTCATTTTTTAAATGAAAAAATATATATATCCTTGGGGGAAAATATAAGATAATGAAGAATGAATAAAATATGAGTTGTTTAGGAAAAGTAGGGACCCCATATGATCATTACAATATGACTATTAGAATAGTAGTATGACCATTAGAAATAGTATATTAGCATTTTGAATAATACCCTCACCATAAAAAGTGTAAAATAAAATTTATATATTTTATGAAATGAAATTATTACATATTTATATCCTGATACAAGTCAATAAATGTTTTAAAAGTGATCAAATAAGTGTTTATATTTTTATAAAATATTAATATTTTATTTTCATTTTAATAAAAAATATAATGATTTAAAATAATTTTTATTTCTATAGAATGGGCTTATAAATTAATATTATTTTATTTTAAAATTATAATATAATTTTAGGAGAACATAAATACTTTTTTTAAAGGGCCATAAAATTGTTCCCAATATTAAAATATGTGTTTTTCAAATAAATAATGATTTTAATTAGAAATTAAATCTCTAATATTTTATAAATTATTTTAATAAAATGTTATTTCCTTTTTGTAATATATTTTTTTAAAAAAATTTAGTTTTATTTTTTGTAATTTTTCTAAAATAAATGCATTTTTGGTGAATACAAAATTGTAGAAAAATATGGTAATTTGAATTAAAAGATAAATAAATATATAAATGAGTCATGGATGATATAAGTGACCATTAGTTTGAACTCACATGCATAAATTACTATATATATTCATAATATTCATCACTGTTGGTAATATTGAACAGAAATAATAAAATAATGAATATAATATTAAAGAACACCCCTGTTATCTAATTATAAACACCACCCCTCACTAGCCCTTTTTCTCACTCCTTCTGAGATTCAGATCTTACACAAACTATGAAAAACTCTACCCTACATTCTAATAGTTTTGGAATCACCAAAATGAAAAACTAAAGTTCATTAAGATGTATTTTAATATATGATGTATAAGTGGTAATAATATCTCTCTATCCCTTTTAAATTCATTTTTTCTTCTACCTCCACCTCACAACCAATATCGATCCTGAAAAAATGACTCTGGTATTATAAATATAATTTATTTTTTAATACGATATCTATTATCCATAATATTTTCTTCCCTATATATTCTAAAAAAATGTTTTCCATATTATAGTGGATTCACCACCTCTATAGACAACATATTTTGTTTTTACACACCACCTTCATGGATGGTGATAAAAATATTATTGTTGTTAAATATGATAATAATAAGTATATCATAACTTATTTAAGGATTCTATAATGTATTACTAACCATTTAATTAAGTAAAAAATCTGGTTTATGATGGTAGGTAAAACAGTCTAAATGAACTAACAGTATAACGATGACATTTATACTAAATGAATAATATCTATATTAGGACACATATAAATATTTGAGACTATTTATATTTATATAATTACATTAATATTATATCAATTCACTTTGGTATTTCTAGTTCCATTTTACTAGAAATTCAATAATCATTCACAAGTGATCCGACATTGGAACTATGAAACAAACACCCTCAGAACAACGAAATTAAACATGATATCTCAATGAAATAGTTGCTAAATAAACATAATATAGTTATAGTAAATAAAATATAGATGTAAAACGTATTTAATTAATTAATTAATTAATCCAATGTTATTATTCAAGACTTTAAATGCAAGTGTAGAATGAATAGTGACATAAGGTAAGGGATCTCTCCGAACTAGCCTTTTTTCGTTGGGTTGTGGAATTTATCTCTCTATCTAAATTTTTATCTCTATTTTGTGTCATGTAATTCTTATATATATTTTTTTGTATTATTATAACATATATAACTATCTTATTATCCCTTCCTTTAATGGGATTGTAATTCCTTATGTTCATTTCTCAAATTCCTCCTTTAAAATCAAACCCTGTTAAGGGGAACTTTTCTGTCACTTAGTACTTTTATGTGACACTCTTTAAAAGAATTTATTCTCATTAATTATTTATTTAAATAAATTAATATTTGGGTATAAAATTATAATATTAATATTATTTTCAACGAAAATTTCAAGTTAATTCTTTCATGAAAAGTCTTTAACCAATTTCATAAAATACTGTTCTAAAGGTTCATTTATATACCCAATTCTCTATCATTTTTGATGAAATATTTTCAAATGAACATCAATATTTAGACCCATGATTAATTATTAATATATTAATTTTGAACATATCTAATTTTTTATTCACTTTTGAATTTTTAGGAAATATATTTTGACTGTGATACGAGGAAAGTTGATGAAACCCATTTCATTCCATGGGTAATTATTATTATTATGTCTTACATTTGATTTCCATTTTTGGAACACATAATGCAAGGCCACAACCTTAAACATTACATAATATTTAATTAAGTTAATAATTCACATTGAGGATCTTTTTAGGTTTATATATCTAGAGAATTAGGTCATTACATATACATAACAACTTCACTATTACAAATAGACACTTCTACTCACTATCATTTTTTTCCTAAAACAAAATATCTTAAAAAAAGAAACATGTATAGTTCCATGTTTTAGATAGAATGAATTTTACTTGATCCCATCCTTGACCCTATTCAGCTTTAAGTCTAGTGAAAATCATTTAAAAACATGGGATGATCATAAAAATCTTAGTAAGGGGTACATAAAGAAGGAAAAATTTTAGTTTTTCAAAACAACATGTAAAACATGAATAGTTTATCATAAAGTAATAATTTTCACCTTAAATAAGTAACAAAAACACTTCATTGAATATATGCCCAATTCTTACCCTTTTTGTAATGAACATATTAACATAAAGCCCATAGAAAACAATGTATAGAATATAAAGGTTACTTGGGCCATAAACACACTTAAATGGAATAACCATATGGTCAAATTCCACACATATCACTAAATAGAATAGCCATATAGAAGAATTTCATAATCAATGCACTGGAGTTTATAACATAACCACTCGTCCTTGTTTTATCACATAACCACCTGTCATTTGGTTTATCACGTAACCACCCATCAAATGTCCAAGTACCATTACATAATCATAACACATAAAATATTGCAAATATCAAAATTTTAGTAATTAAATTTAATTTAAAATCACAAGAAATAATTTTATGTTATTGAAATACTCAATCCATTTCAAAAACCATTTTCTATACAAAAACACCCAAAAAAGAAATAAGGGATTTCTTTTCCTTTTAAAAAATTTAAGGCTTATAGATGAAGCCAAATAACGATTATGATGCCAGAAAGGTCACTGTCACAGAAAACATTAAAAACATTCCTTTTTCTATTTAGTAAAATTATTCATAGAATAATATTACCTATAAATTAAATTAAAATTCAAAGGGGTTTATTATAAATCGTGCAAAAGAAAGAGGAGTATATTATCAAAATATGCCTTAATGAAATAAGATTGAGATGAAGTCCCTTACAAAGATAATTTTGTTAATCAAATAGACCAATTATGCATATTCAATATAAATAGGCATAAATAAAGTGTAAATACAAGTTAATATATCAAAATTCATTTCTCACATAATCATATCATGAAATAATAAAGAATTCTATGATTAACCCAATGAATAGAAATTTGGATAAGAAGTTCCCTTACCTCGTGTCCGACTTGACTTGTTCATTCTTTAATTTCCTAAATAATAAACAAAAGTTAATTTCTACTTGATTCAGAACCTTTTTCATGTTTATTATTCCTTTTATATCACTTACTACCATGTAATAAAAATTTCATAATTATTTAAGTTAATATCAGTCGTTTTGTCAATATTGGGTACTTGAGTTGAAAATGATCTTGTTATAATTACAATTTATCCATGTGGTAAAAATTCCCTTATTTATATAATATTATTCACATATATATATATATATCATATATATTTATTACACATGTATTTATAATATTCCATAATATTTGGAGGTAAGAAATGAAATGCTCTCTTCATGGAGACGATAAGCCATACGTACGCATGAACGCTACTTTCATTTAAATTTCATATTTAATGGAATGAAAATATAGTGATACATAGGTATATTATAAATATATTATGATATCATTTTATTATATATTCTACATAATTTCATTTACGCCACCCTTTATATGTTCCATGTGTGGAATGAATGAGTCATATCACTTTGAAGGGGTGGTAGTCTGCGCTTCCTCAAATGAAATTATCGTGTTTACACATCATGAAAAGCATAGAGGTATGTTTTAAATAAAAATTAAAGAATCATATATACATATAAAAATAATATATATCATATAAATATAGTTCCATCATAATGACCACCATGAGAGGCGGTATGAGATAATTGACCAATAATCATTTCGTGAGGCTATAGTTCACTGTCCATAGAAACAGTATGTTCTAAATCTATTAGGTGGAGGTGTGTGTATGTGTATTTATAATACTACTCATAAAAACATCCTTGTATATTTATTGTTCTGGGTTTTTATTTAACTAATGAATAATAATATAATAAGTAATGAAGAAGTAGAATATTGGAAAGGATCTTTTGAGAAGACGCTACCTCTTAAAATGAGTAACTCCCTTTGATTTGAGAAAAAAGGCTTTCTTAAATTGCATTTTGCCTAAGTTAAGGATTATATGAGTAATAGAAGGATTTTGGGAGATTATTGGAGCTGATTTTGGATTATCCAAGTGGCTTGATAGGTGGGAGTAAGGTGTTAGAGGTGGTGGCCTTTTATAAGAGGGAGGAGGGGTACTTTAAGGATGTCTTGAATGATTATTTTATTATAAACTGAATTTATATTTTCAAAAGGTATAAAACTCGTTTAATTAGAATATAATATGATCATTGTTCTAAATACTCTCAACAAATATGTTTTAGACTTGTTTTGGATTCAAATTTAACCTTATCATTTAACATTTACCCTTAGTTAACTTATTTAACTATTACCATGTCTTCTTGTATATTCATACTATATGGTTAATATATTTACCATAAAATGTCAATAGAAACTCTAGTGGTTAATTAATGACATTTAAGACATTATCTAAGTCAATTTTTAGAATATTATATTTTATGACTATTACATCATTTAATAAAATACTATTTGTTTTAAAAATTCATTTTTGTCAATTTTGATAGTGTTAATATCAAGACTTTTTAAAAAATCCATAACAAATTAATTATTTTGAAAAAACATCATTAATTTAACGATAAAAAGTCAAAATCTTCCCTAAAATTCTTTTATGGAAAAAAACGTTTCAAAATAATTTTATTTTAATATATATAATTTCATTTATTTAAATCTTTCATTAACAAGGTAATCAATACATCATCATTTTTTCATAAATATATTTATTTATTTGATGTCTAAAAATTATAAATATAATACCATGATTTAGGAAATACTTTTGAATTTCTAATTAAAATTTATTTTCAAAAGGATAACTTATATAACCCCTTATAAAAATTGTTTTACTAAAAGATACATGTTTAGGTTATATTTCCTTAACATTAAATTAAAAGTAATTGTTACACACAAGTGGCTCCTGGGGTCCTAAAATCGACCCAAGGATTCCCATGGACAGAAAAATATCATAAAATAGTGTTATGACTTGTTTTAGGGTAATTTAACATTATTAAAAGATCATTTTTACCCTTATTAACTAGATTTACCCTTTAACCATGGTAAATAAATGATTTACTGAAGTTACTATTCATAATCTCTAAAAATAAAAGGTACCTATTTAAAAAATTTGGACCTAATTATTTTAAATATGCAATCCATTTTTCCAAATTCAAAAAAACATAATTTGTATAAATTAATTTAAAATTAATTATCATTGCCAAAACCAAAAAAATTGTTTTTAAGAAGTAAAAACTACCAAAAGATTGATATGTGTTTATATACAATTTCAAATTTAAATTACATCCAATGACCAAAATTGGATTAAGTGATAAAAATATAATATAATTAACCTTTAAAACCAATTAAAAGTACAATCTAACTATATAAATAAATTAGATTAAAAGGCAGTTTTGAATTTAGATGTAGTATTTTCCACTTATAATTGAAAAATGAACTTTAGCAGAAAAATACCAAAATTTCATCCAAAGTAAATTTTTATGTTCCTATTATAAATAAATAGTTTTTTTAAATAAAACATATAAATGTGTCAAAAACTATATTTTAAAATAGTTCCCCACCAAAAGGTGGTAAAACTGCATTTTTAGAAAACTACTACTTTTATCCGAAAAAATTCATTTATTCTTATATCATATCTAGAAACGTAAAATATGAATTTAAAAAATTAAATTGAAAATATATCATATATTTTTCATTATATAAAAATCAATGAAGAGTGATATGAAAACACAATTATTTTCTCTTAAATAGGTTTTCATAAAAACTCTTCCATTATATTCAATTGATTTTTATTTCCATTTCTAATAAATATTGTAACCAATGAATCATTTTTTAAACATGTTTAAAAAATATTTCAAAATTCAGTTGATAATATTAATTCTCTCAATTCCAATTACTAGGCATGAACTACAATGATAATAATGTTATTATATTATTTTTCAGTATGGCTCAATGTTGTGTGCAATGTAAGATTTTCGAAAATGCCTATTATTGCATGTCGAGTAAGCTATTAGAAAAAGCATACCCTTTAAGTTAAAATTAATATCTTAATTATAAGAATTAATAAAAATCAAAAATTATTATTCTATAAATACCTGGTTCATTACATACTTCCCCCCTTTTGAAAATTGTGTATTCACGATTTTTAAATTGGGTTTGGAATCTTCATTGAAAGTCCCACATCAGAAAAAGAGTCAATAAAACTATCACTTTTAAAGAAATAAAGATAAGTATAAAGGTAAATTGAGATAGAAAATACTAGGATTCAATGAAAAAAATGACATGGAAGAGAAAAGTAACCATCAAGTTCTAATGGAGAGTGATCGAAAACATGATCCGGAGAAAGTTAACCACCATAAAACCATAAACTTATGATATGTTAATCGATATTTGATTCCCCATGAGGAAAAGTAAACGAAAAATGTTTTTAAGTTCCATTTCATAAAGTTGAATAATTTATTTATGATATTGACTAATAACATAAGGAAATAAACTTACTTTTCCAGTAGAGTTTCATCCTATAATAAGTTTCTACCAAAAAATCATCTTTTCTCCAAACGATGAGTATTCAAGTTGAGTTTTTCACACCTGAAGTGCTAGAATCAACTTATAGAAAATTACATAATCCAAAAAAGATTAACTATATATTTCCCTTATCTTTATACATTAAACAAAACCAAAATGGTTAGTACAAGATCAGATAATCCCCCAAAAGGATAATCTTTTATAAAAAGAAATACTACTCATAGTCTCCAAAATTGAACAAACAATACCAAAATCTCCAAAAAGACAATTAAATACACAATTATCATTAAAATTATTCAAAATAATCCAAAATAAGTTTTAAACCAAAAAATCAGAAGGATTTAATCACACCGTCTTCCATAGTAAATCTTAATATTTATCTCTGAATAACATCAATTACTCTTAAAGTCTCATACTGAAATATAATTAACCTAATACCATATTCTCTATGATAGGTTAATCATTTCCATATATAACCCAAATCACCATATTTCTATAATAAAAAATAGATTCTTCCAAAATAAAATTTGAACCATTACTCCACAAATGAAATCCCATGGTATTCTATTTTCCTTCGACATATAGTGTTCCCCAAAAGAGAGAATGTCTTCCAAAATAACCTTTATCACTTAATCACTAAATCATTTTCCTATACTATGGATATCTATCTGATAAATCAAAAAGTTACCAAAATCAAAATATTCTTGATCCATAAAATCATTTAACAAAAAAGAATTATTCATACTAACGAAGGACTTCATGTAGGCTAGTGGTATGCGATGCGCCCTTGTCTCTCTTTGGTTGCGGGTTCGATTCCTGCGGTCTTGCTGAACTCGACAGGTTGTCACCCATACTATGGCTTTTCCTTGTTCTAAAACTATATAATTATAATAAAATTAAATAAATGAGATAAAATCCTTAAAAATATCCATAACATGTTTTAACCAAAAAGGTTATTTCATACCTCACATTTTTCATCCCAAAAACTAATAACCCATAATTGCCACAAAAACAAAAGGTCACATGAACCCCTATGGTTATCCATTAAATCCACATAAGAAAATATAATTATTACTTGAATAACATTATCACATATCAAATTTCAGGGTTACACACAATAGAAAAATTATTCCTAAGTAATCATATTATTAATATATTTAAACATATCATAATCTATAGATCTAACATAACTCTTCATTTCCTAGACATCATAATCATAAAACATTCTTCATGATCCTTTATCCATGTTTTTCTATCTTATTCTTTTATAAATATTTACTACAAAAAATCATTCAAAATGTCTCATGTTTTTAGTAATTTCAAAACTTGAGCTGAGAGATAATCCATACCTTTCATAAGTCATTTTTAGTGTTTTATCATCAATTGGAATGACATTAGGAATTGGTAAACTTATACTTGTATGATCCTTCTGATCTCATTCCTAAACATTCTTTGTATGACATCTATTTTCATAATGACCATGCACACAACATTTAAAACATTCAATTTATCCTTCGAAAAAAATACTTTCCCTTTCTTAGAGTCAATTGGACGTTTCATTTTTCCATGGAAGGTTATTGCTTTATGACCTTCATTACCACATCTGAAACATCTTACCATCCATTTAAAGAATTTTTCTAGGTGTTTCTTTCCACATCCTTTAAAAATAGAATTTTGAATCTACTTAACTTTATGATTATTACTTGAACTTCCATTGGGATTCATTTCTCTCATATATGATGCCTTAGATAAATCACTAAGGTTCAAGTGGTCAATCATGAATCCAGATAGTTGGTTAAGAATAACCAATAAAGTTCCCATTGCAACTCCTATTTCATTTAGTGCCTCATTCAGAAATCCACCATGGTTTCCTTCACATCCATTGTTACTTTGGTGCCTACTAGATCTATCCATTTACTAAAACCAAAATGATCAGTGTGAGTATATCAGTAAAATTATCATTTACTATCTTATGAGGAGGGTAAGCACTAAGATATACTTATTCATGTTATCTTAAACTCATTAAATTTATCTAAAATATCTATGACTCTTTCTAATATTCTAACAATTACAGTAATGTAACTTATGCTTAAATAACACCCTAACCTCTAAAGTTATCTAAACCGACCTCTGATACCAACTGTAAATCCACAGTCATAAACATTAAATAATCTTTAATTATGTTAATAATTAACATTGAGGATATTTTCAGGTTTAGAGATCTAGAGAATTGGGTCATAACTTATACATAATAACTTGAATATTACAGGTGGACACTTCTACTCAGTATCCATTTTTTTGATAAAATAAAAACTCTTAAAAGAAGAAACATGTCTAGTTCCATGTTTTAGACAACATGAATTTTTCTTGATCCCATCCTTGACACTATTCATCTTCAATTCTAGTGAAAAACATTTCAAAACATGGGATGAGCATAAAAATCTTAGTAAGGGATACATAAAGAAGTAAAAATGTTAGTTTATCAAAAAACATGTACACCAGGAACACTTTATCATAAAGTAATACTTTTCACCTTAAAGATGTAGAAAAAAAAGTTTACTAAATATAAGCTCATTTCTTATAGTTTTCGTAACAAAAAGATTACAATAAAACCCATCGAAAACAATGTATATAATATAAAGGTATCTTTGGATATGAACATACTTTAATAGAATAACCATACAGTCGACATCACACATATCACTAAATGGAATAGCCATATGACTAACTTCTATTCCCAATGCATTGGAGGTTATAACGTAACGAACCATACTTCCTTTATCGCAGAACCACCCATCAATTGGTTTATCAAGTAACTACCCGTCAATTGTCCATGTACCATTACATAATCATAACACCTAAAATATTTAAAATAACAAAATTTTAGTAATAACATTTAATTTTCCATCACAACATATCATTTATAGATATTGAAATACTCAATCCATTTCAAAAACCATTTTCAAAACCAAAACACCTAAAAAGGGAATAAGGTATTTCTTTTCCTTTTAAAAACATTATTTCTTATAAATGAATCCAAATAATGATTATGGAGGAAGAGAGGTCATTATCACCACAAACATTAAAAACATTACTTTAGTCATTAAATAAAATGCTTCATTGATAAAGGATTACCATGGAATGAAAGTAAATTTAAAAGGGGTTGATTACACACCGTGTAAAATAAGGAGGTTTATATTATCAAAATATGATTCAGTGAAATAAGATTGAGATTAAGTCCCTTACAAAGATCATTTTGTTAATCAAATAGGTAAATTTTGAATATTCACTATAAATAGACATAAATAAAGTATAAATACAAGATAATATATCAAAACACGTTTCTCACATAATCATATCATAACATAATAAAGAGGTATAAGAATAACCCAAATAATGGAAATATGGTTAAGAAGTTCCCTTACCTCATGTACGACTTGGCTCGTTAGTTCTTTAATTTTCAGAAAAATAAAATTATGTTAATTTATACTTGATTCAGAACTATTTTGAAGTTTATTATTCCTTTTATATCACTTATTACCATGTTATAAAAATGACAAAATTATTTAAGTTAATATCGGTCATTTTGTCGATATTGGGTACTTGAGTCAAAAATGATATTGTTATAATTACTATTTTTCCATGTGGTCAAAAGTCAATTATCTCTAGAATATTATTCATATATATTTATATTTCATATATATCATGTATATATGTATTTATAATATTCTATAACAGTTGTTGATAATAAATGAAATGCACTATTCATGGGGATGGTAAGCCGTACGTATGCATGGACACTACTTTAATTTCTATTTAATATTTAATAGAATGAAAACATAATGATACATAGGTATATTATAATTAAAATATAATATAATATTTTATATATTATACGTAATTTCATTAACACCATCCATTATACATTCCATGTATGGCATGAACGAGTTATATTAATTTGAGAGGGCGGTAGTCCGCACTACCTCAAATGAAATTATCATGTTTACACATCATGAAAAGTATAAAGATATGTTGGAAATAAAAATTAATGAAAAATAAATAAAATATAAATAAAATATATTTAATATAAAGAAAGTTCCATCATAATGGAAACCATGAGTGGTGGTGGGAGATAATTAAACAATCATCGTTTCGTGAGGGCATAGTTCGTCGTCCATAGAAACAGCATGTTCCAAATCCATTAAATGGAGGTGTGTGTACATTTAGTTCGAATACTTATCATAAAAACATACCGGTATATTGATGATACTGGGGTTGTGGTGTAATCAAATAATAATAATATAATAGGGAGTGAAGAAGTAGAATATTGAAAAGGAACTTTAATGAAGACGCTTCCTCTTAAAATGGGGAACTCCCTTTGATTTGGGCCAAAGGGATTTCTTGAAATTCTTTATGACTAAGGTAAGGCTTCTAGGAGTAAGAGAGAGATGTTGAGAGCTTATTGGAGAAAAGTTTGGAAGAGTCAGGGGGCTTTAGAGGTGTGAGTAAGGGGATATAGTAGGTGGCCTTTTATAAGTGGGAGGAGGGGTACTTTAGGAATGTATTAAAAGATTATTTTATTATAAATTATATTTAGATTTTCAAATGGTAAAAAACTAATTTAATTCAAATATAACAAGAGTATTGTTAAACATACTCTCAAAAAATAGGGTTTTTACATGTTTTGGCTTCAATGTTAACCTTATCATTTGGCTTTAACCCTTAGTTAACTAATTTAACTATTACCACGTCTTCTTGTATATTCATACTATATGGTTAATATAGTTACAATAAAATGTCAATAAAACCTCAAGTGGTTCAATAATTCAATGTAAAACCTTATATAAGTCATTCGAACAAATATTATATTTTGAGGAATCTATATCATTTAATTAAATAGTATTTGTTTTAAAAAACCATTTATGTTAATTTTTATACTATTCATATCATGACTTTTTAATAAATCCATAAAAACTTGATTATTTCCAAAAAACATGATTAATTTAAAGATAACAAGTCACAACCATCCATAAAATTCATGGATGGCATAAAAAGGTTCAAAATAAATGTATGTTAATATTTATAATCTCATTTATTTAAATATTTCATTAATAAGTTAATCACTACATCATCATTGTGTCATAAATATATTTATTTATTTGATATATAAAAACAATAAATAAAATCAAATGATATTTAAAATCTCTTTAGATTTATAATTACTATTTATAGTCCAAAATATAACTTATATAACCCCATATAAATGTTTTTTACTAAAAGATACATATTTAAGTTATATTTTCCTTATCTCTAAATAAAAAGCAATTAAATGTCATTTTCACACACAAGTAGATCCATGGGGGTCCTAAAGTAGACCGAAGTATTCCCATGGTCAGAAATATATCATCCAATAGGGTTAGGACATGTTTTATAGTTATTAAATATTTATATAATATTATTGTTTACCCTTATTTAGAAGATTTACCCTTTAACGGTGATAAATTATAAATTTACTAAAGTTACTATTCATACTGTCTAAAAATAAAAGGTACATATTTAAAAAAAATTTACCTCATGATTCCAAATATGGAATTAGGTTTTTAATATTCAAAATATAAAATTTGTAGAAATTAATTTAAAATTAATTCCTGTTGTTAAAACCAAAAAACGTGTTTTTAAGAAGTAAAAACTACTAAAAGATTGACATGTGTTTATGTCCAATTTCAAAGTGAAATTACATAAAATGATTTTTTTAAAAGATAAATATATAATCTAATTACACTTTAAAACCAATTAAAAGTACAATTTAACTATGTAAATAAATTATATTAAAAGGCAGTTTTGAATTAAAATGCAGTACTTTTCACTATACATTGAAAAATGAACTTTAACATAAAAATACCAAAATTTCAACCAAAGTAAATTTTAATGTTCATATTATACATAAGAAGTTTATTTTTTCCAATAAAACATATAAAGGTGTCAAAAACTATATTTAATAAGGGTTCTCCATCAAAAGGTGGTAAAATTGCATTTTTAGAAAACTACTTATTTTATTCCAAAAAATGAATTTATTCTTATATCATATCTATAACACATATAAGGTGAATTTAAAACATTAAATTGAATATATATTATGCAATTTTTCATTGAATAAAAATCCATAAAGATTGATATGAAAACACAATTATTATCTTTTAAATAGGTTTTCATAAAAACACATCCATTATATTCATTTGGTTTTTATTTCTATTTCTAATAAATATGGTGACTAAGGAATTGTTATTTAAAAATTTGTAAACCATATTTTAAAATTCATTTGATATTATTAATTCCTTACATTCCAATGGTTAGGCATCAACTACAATAACAATAATATTATTTTACTATTTTTCTGTATAACTTAATGTTCTATGCAATGTATGATTTTCAGAGAAGCCTATTGTTGTGTGTCGAGTATGCTATCCGAAAAAGCGACCCCTTTAACTTAAAATTAATATCTTATTCATAAGTATTAATATAAATAAAAAAGTGTTATTCTATAAATATTTGGGTTATTACAGATAATTATGTAATTTGTTTTTATGGGTGAGCCTAGATAGTGATCCAATTCATTGCATAATGTTTATGTCTTATTATATCATATGAATGGAATTAAAGAGTTTACCTAATATATTAAGGAACCCTTCTCACCGTGTGATGTTATCATGGAAGTTATCCTTGGCTTATGCTTTAGTTATGTTATATATAGTTTCCAAATTAATATTGTTCCATGATATTATGATTTTGTTTTATTTATACCAGGATCACATATGATTATCCATTAGAATTGTTTTAATGATATCATGTTTTGAATTTTGACTCATATGTTATGATTCTTCATAATGTTTGTTCACATACTAGGATTTATTCCACACTTGTTTTGTTTATGTATCCCCTAGGTTATCCTATATAGTTTTACAAGATCAAACCAATTTAGGATATGATTACATATATTTAATTAAATATGTTTTATTTTTGTTTCTTATTGATTTTTTATGTACTTAGTATTCCAAATTCACTAGTCATCAAGATCTTGGTGTTGTGTTTATTGGGAATTTATGTTCAAAATTATGTAATAATACATGTAAACGGATTGAGTTTATATAGTTCGTATTATAAAAACGTCTAGTTATTTTTGAGAAATATGACTATAATAATTTACTGATAACCCTACAGATAAGTATAAGTGTAGGAAACGTTATTGTTTTTTTGAAGTATAGAGCAATTAGATTCTAAGAAATCACATCCTTGTATGGATAATAAAAGATGATGTGGATCTAGAACAGAATTACCTAGGGTTAAAAAAACCAAAAAGGGTCATTGTGTATTAACTTAACCTTCACACAGTTAACGAAAAAGACGGTGTGATGCCCACCTAGATCAAATCTCCTTGAAGATATGCTTAAGAAAATTCACAAAATCTTTACAAACATTTATGAAGGACATGGATATATTATTAGGTTATATAAAATAATAGTAAAATTTACATGGATAACCTTGATTAAAACATGTATACTCATAATTTAGGATATAAGTTTTCATTTATAACCTTTTCCGTTTATTTCTATATCTTCTCTTTCATATGTTTTTTAGCTTGAATATTCTCATCCATAATTTTTATTTCTTTATTTTAGTTAATATAGGAAAATATGATGACCCTACCAAAAACCAATGTGATAAGAAATATGATGATTTCTCTAATGATATGTATAAATAGATGAGAAGAAAAGTAAGACATATTATGAATATTCAAAAAATGTTATAATTAATTATGATTTAAAAATAAAACATAGAAAAATTTCCAAAAACATCAAAGAAGATAAGGGAAGTGTATCATATAATTTAAAATGAAAAATATGAAAAATAAAATGGGATTCAATTTCCTACATGTCAAAAATTTGGGAAGATTCACCAATTAAGATTTATGAATGGAATTAAAATATTCTTTATATGTATAAATGGATGGAATCGAGCATCTAATTTTCCAAAAATAATGAAGAGTTTAGTTAACATGATAGAGGGGAATACAGTTCAACATAAGTCACAAATAATAGTTCAATGTCATAGATTTATGGAGCTTGGACATTATATATTTTAATTCCACAATCCTGGGGTTAATAAAGATGATAAGTTGTTGTAATCTTTTAACTAAGAGAAATAAGAAGGGATTACTCTTTACAGATTATTGATATGAATCATGATAATAAAGAAAAAATTATCCACTACTCAAGAGTTATGTATATCTTATTTTATTTCAATTAATTCCACCCTAGAGTATCTATTATTTTTTATGTCCATTGATTAATTACCCCAAATGATTTGATATAATCATTGAAAGATTCAATGATTATTGTCTCACATGTGGAAATTTATGGTAATATACTTCTTGAAAATATTATTATTATTCCTTTAGAGTAATTTGATGATCCATTACTATTTTATTAACATTATTGATATAAATTCAATATCAAATTTTTGGAGAGGGAGATGAATCTTTACATCATGAGTCGTCCTCTAGTTATATAAAATTGTAAGCAGAAGGGCGAATCTTCTTTTCAATCTTCTTCTTAAGCATGAATATTACTTAATTATGATCAAGGATATCTATATCAAATTACTAATACAATGTATAGAATCATTCTTGAAGACATTATAATTTTGAGAGTCTATCCTGATGTATTCACTAAAGAGTTGTCTGGTCATCCTCTCAGATGAGTGGTTGAGTACTCAATTGAACTTATATATAGTTCTTATCCCACATATAATAATACTTATAAGATGACTCACATTTAGTTATAAAACTAAATAATATTTTAAAAAATACTTTGTAAAAGGGTTTTATATTCCTTTGTGCTTTACCATGGGGTGTTTCGATCCTCTTCTTCATAAAGAAGGATGCATCTATCTTTCTATGAATTGATTATTATGAACAAAAAAATCAAGATAAAGAATAAATATCACCTACAATAGGTTGATAATTTGTTTCATCAACTATGCAACCCATAGTATTTCTCTAAGATGGAACTTCTATTGGGATATAAAAAATTAAAGGTGAACAAAGAAGATATTAGAAAGGATGACTTTAAAATAAGGTACAAACACTATGAGTTCTTAGTGATTCCTTTTAAAAACCACTAATGATCCAAAAATATTCATGTACATAATAAATTGAGTCTATAGATATTAACAAGAAAAATATGGGGTAGTCTTTATTTATAATATTATGATATACTCTAAAAAAGGAGGAGCATGAGGAGTATTTGAATATTTTTCTAAAGTCTTTGAAAAAGGAGAAGCTATATGAAATGTATTGTAAATGTGAGTTCTCGATAGAGGTAGTATCATTATTAAGGAATGTTTTCACTAGTATTAGGATATCTATGGACCCTTCTAAGATAAATTAAATTATGGAATGTTATAGATAAATATATGTAATAAATATATATAATTTTCGTAGACTTCTTAGGTATTATCAACAATTTCTAAGAAACTTATCGTGATTATAAAACCCATTAACCAGGCTTAATCAGATGGGAGTAGATTTTTTTACTAATGAATGTGAGGAGAGCATCAAAGAACTAAAAAAAAGGCTTAACAAAGACCATTACTCACACTACCCTCAAGTGAGGAACTATTCATGGTATATAGAAATTCTTCAAAGAATGGATTGGGAAGTTTCTTAATGAAAAATGATGACTTTACATCCTTCAACTCAAGGAAGTTTAAATTTATTCACAATAACTAACCAACATATGATATGGAGTTAGATGGAGTGATCTTTATATTGAAATTTTTGTGGTATTATCTTTAGGGTGATAAGTGTGAAATATATATGAATCATAAGATTCTAAATTTTATATTCACATAGAAGAGACTTAATATGTGCTAGTGGAGATGATAATAGATGATCAAAGACTATGAATCCCCAACCCATTACCATCATGAGAAATAAAATAAAGTGGCATATTGTTTAAAATTTATCAATGATGAGAATTGAGAATGATCTAGTCTTATTAGACCTTCAAATAATGGACATGGAAATAAAAAAGGATAGAACACCATTATTCATTTATCAAATTATTGCTCAACCATCAATTTAGGATTGAATAAAAGATGCTCAAGGATATTATGTGGAAATATAAAAGAAGGTGGAAGAAATATTAAAGTTCAAAATTTATGGAAAAGGATTTGTAAGATTTGGGTCACGACTATGTTTACCAACAAATCCTTAGATAAAGATGGAGTTATTGAATGATGTACATAGATCAAGCTTCTATTTTCACCCAGGGGGAATAAAGATCTATCAAGATCGTTGAGATCACTATTGTTGGGTCAATATGAAGAAGAAGATTCTAAAATATACCTCAATGTGCCTGGTCTATCAGAAGGTGAAGTCTAAAAGGAAAATGTACAAGGGGATAATGCAATCATGATCCATACCCACATGGAAATAGGAAAACATCACTATAGAATTTTTAATAGTTCTTCTAAAGACGTCCAAATAGAATAATTATGTATGGGTTTTAGTGGATCATCTTACAAATACTTTTCATTTCACCACTATTTTAGAGTACTTCTCATTTGATCAACATAAAATGATATACATCACAGAAGTGGTGAGGCTGTAGTGAAATACACTATCAATTGTATCTGACCAAAAACCTAAGGTTTACATACAAGTTATTGAAAATATCCAATATTCACTAAAAATTATCTCAAACTTCTGTATGGATTATCATCCCCAAAATGATGGAATGTCTGAGTGGACTATCTATACACTTGAGGAAATATTGAGGTAATTCTTGATGGACTTCAAATGTGGATTAGATCAAAATCTTACTATATTCTTATTATCATAGAATAATAAATTTCACTCAATAATACAAATATATCCATATAAATTCCTTTATTAGAAGATATGTGGAACACCAACGTGTTGGGATGAAGTTGGAGGATGCAAGATACTCGGAATTGAAATGGTTTAGGAAATGATATAAATTTCTAAAACCATTTAGTGTCACATCCAGGTAGATAAAAGTAAAAAAACATCTATAATAATAATTATTAATGACAATTAGAGTTTGAGGTTTGAGATAAATTGTTCCTATGCATTTATCCCTGGAATAGAGTCATGAAATTTTGTATGAATGGAATGCTAAGTCCAAGGTACATAGACACCTTTGAGATTATTGATTGCATGAGAGTTATGGACTATAAACTATAACTCCCATGAAAACCTTTTGAAGTACATGAAACATTTCATAAATCCATCTTGAGGAATTAAATACCGAATCCCTCTCATTCACTCAATTCAAAGGCTAATTAACTGGAAATTGATCTCTCTTAGGAGGAGCATCTATTGAAAATCATGGACTATAGAGATAATGTTCTACAGAATAACACAACTAACCAATTCATAGTACTATGATATAACTATAAGTACAAGGAGGATACATGGAAAATTATGGAGGAAATGAAACAAATTTACCCCCACTAATTTTCACTTTATTTTGTAAAACAAAAATTCATGGGTGAAATTTATTAAGGGTGGATGAATGTAACAACCCATAATTTTATCAATGGAATTTCACTTCTTATGTCAACATATATTTTTTGGTAATCCAGTATTATATGAATAAAAATAACCACACGATAGAATAAAAAACATTTTTTATATTAATTTTATATTTTTATTTAAGGAATAATTATATCAATATGAATTAAAAATATTACAATGGTATAAAAATTAGAAAATATCATAACTGTAATATAAAAATTTGAAACTACCCGATCCACCAGAATAAACACACTCAAAAACATAACTATAGAAATGAAATAAAATATTAGTAATAAAATATTAACCTTTAAAATGAAAATACATATAATATTGAGAGAAAATATAAGTTAATAAAAAATAAATGAAATATTAGGTGTTTATTTAATGTGGGTAACTTATATGAAAATTATAAATCTGACTGTTAGAAAAGTTATATGATCGTTGTGAATTGTAACTTGACTGTTAGAATAATAAACTTACCTATATAAATGTAAAATAATATTTATATATCCTATAAAATGAAAATATAACATATATAGATCAAAATACTAGTAAATAAATGTTTTAAAAATGACAATTTAGATGTTTGCATTTTTCTAAAATAGAAATGTTTTATTTTAATTTTTATAACAAATAAAATGTTTTAAAATAAACTTTCTTAACATAAAATGGATTTATAAATTAATAATTTGTTATATTATAATGATAATATAATTTTATAAGATGATAACTAATTTTTCAAAGGGTTAGAAAATTGATCCGAATATTAAAATTGACATTTTTAAAATAAATACATGTTTTAATAAAAATTTTAATTTCTCATATCTTAAAAATTATTTTCAAAAAATGAATTTATTTTTTGGAATCTTCATGATAAAAAATGTTAGGTTTATTTTTTTTAAATATTTTATTTTTTGGTGAATAAAGAAATACAAAAAATAAGATATTTTCCATTATGAGAAAAATACATGTAGAAATGAGTCATGACAAATGTGAGTGATTATTGGTTCGAACTAACATGCATAAATTACTATATATAGTTAAAATATTCAATAATATTCAAATTCTTGAGACAAAATAATAAACTAATGAATATAATATTAAAAAGAACCCATCTCCTTCCCTTATAAATACAACCCCTTATACTTACACCCTCAAAGCCATGGAGCTTATCAAAAATCTAAACAATATGAATTAATCTCTCCCAAAAATACTCATAGTGATGGTCCAAACCAAAAAAATACAACGTTCATTAAGGTGTATTTTAAGAGACTATGTTTAAGAGGAAATATTCTCAGTATATCCACTTTAAATTATTTTCTTCTCTTACCTTCTCCTCACACCCATATCAAACATGAAATAATAGATCTAATATTATAAATATAGTGGAATTTTATTTTTTTAATAGATTATCTGTTATCCATTCTACTATCTTCTCTCCACATTCAAAAAATTAAAACTTTGTCCATATTATTGTGGATTAACTTCCACCAAGAAAAACATACTATGTTTTTATAAAAAAACATCAAGGATTGTTATAGAAATATTATTGCTATTAAATAAGATTATAATAAGTATATTATTACTTATTTCATGATTTGTTAATGTATTAAAAACCTGTTAATGTAGTAAAATAAATCTTGTTCGTGATGGTTAGTGAAACCACCTAAAAAAATAACCGTATAAAAATAAAATTTATAATAATTGAATCATCCATATATCAGAACACATATAGATATTTGGACTATTTAAATATCTATAAGGACCGTAATATTATTTCATTTCATTTATAGAGATATTATTATATTTTATAAGAACTTCAATAATTATACGCAAGTGATCAGACCTTAGAACCGTGAAATGATCACCCTCGAAATAATGAAATTAAATGTGATATCTCAATGAAATGGTTGTAAATGAACATAATATAATTATATTAATTAAAATATATATGGAAAAGGTTATTAATTAAGTAATAAATGAATCTAATTTGATTATTTAGGATGTTATGTGAAATTATAGAACAAATCTATACAAAAGGTAAGAGATCTCTCCGAACCACTCTATTTTCTTTGGGTTGTGATATTTCTCTCTCTATGTCACTTCTATCTCTATTTGATTTCTTAAAATTATTATAATGTTTGTATATATATCTATTACTTAATTTTTTACTATTCCTTCCTTTTATAAGGTTATACATGCGTTACGTTTTTTTCTCAAATGGATTCTTTACAATCAAACCTGATTAAGGGGAGGTTTTCTATCCCTTAGTCATTTTATGTTACACTATTTTAATGAATTTATTTCCATTAAAAAATTAATTAAATAATTTTATAATTTTTTTATCCACACTTTTTTGATTTTTGTTTTAAATGAAAAAAAATATGTTAATTCATTCTAAAAAATGGTTTAACTAATTTCTTAAAACACCCTTTGAAGGATTATTTCTATCACCAATTATACTCCAATTTTCATGATTTATTTTTAAATGAACACCAAATTTGAAACCTATTATTATTTATTTATATATTAACAAACAAAATACTTAATTCCTTATTCTCTTTCGAATTTTTATGAAATCTCTTTTGATTATGCTATGAGGAAAGATTATGAATCCCATTTCTTTCCATGGATAATTAATATATTCATACCTTAAGTTTGATTTCCATTAATGTAAAACATAAGAATATACATGTTATAGTGGGTTTAAATATAAAGTTCTCAAAATAACTGGGTAATATTTATGTCACATGAGATAGATTGTATGAAACTCTGGAGTAAACCTAATCTGTGACGGGACTCTGTCCACCATGTGATTTTTTCTTAGCAGTTAGCCTTGAATTATTATTATGTAATGTTTTATATTGTTTCCAAAATCCTTTGTTTCCATGATTTTATAATTCCTTATAATTTATGTAATTATCCCATATGATTATCCACGAGCCTTATCTTTTATATTATCATATTATTTCTTTTGAATAATATGCTATGTTTCTTCATCATGTTTATTCCCTTATGAGGATTTATAGCTTACTGATTTTGTTTATGTGTTCTAAAAGTTATACTATATAATTTTTAGAGATCAAATGAATTTAGGATCTCTTTATGGAGAATAAAATAAAGACACTTTATTTTTGTTTCATCTTGATTTTTATATACCTTGTCTTCCTAAGATGCCAACCCTCTCTATATTAAGGTTTTGTTTACTGGATATTTATGTTAAAATTTATATAATAATATGTCTGAAAGCCTTGGGTACTTATAAATATCTTCATGAATTTTTAAAAATTTCTACGATTCTTTATCTGTGCAAGAACTTGGATTACTCCATCTGATGTCATCATTCACGATGTTACTCTCCTCAGGTTGAAATTGACATATCTCGTAATTGAGTATTACACTAATTAGATAAAATATTATCAGATCAATATCCATATAAATATTTTTTGGATGGTGATAAGGAATAGAATCTTCCCCATGATGTGTCCCATGTCATTTAGTTTTTTCAGGATCCTATTCAAAAATAGATATTCCCTAACAAACTCCCATTTTATGCGATAAATATTTGAAAATTTTATACATGTATAACTAATAAAAAGTCTTTGAAATACATTGGGAAAATTAATTAATTGATTAATACCTTAAAAATATTAAGAATAAATATCTATTTGGTAGACCATTCCTGATTTTATCTATATTTTTATCTATAGAGAAAAATACTTGAAATATATAAAAAATAATTATTAATATTTATGAAAAACTATAAAACTTCTAATATGAAACACTCAAGACATTCATAAATAGTTATTATAAAAAAGTCAAAGAATTATTAAGAAATATATATTGATTGATATTAGTTATCACAAATAGACAAGATAAAAATATTATATAGATATTATTCTCTTTTATAGAAAAATATGAATATATGTATGTTGAAAATATACTTAGGTAATATATATATATATATATATATATAATTATAAATTTTTATATAATTATATAAATAATATAATTTATAAGATGCCTTATATATACCATAGTTTTTATAGCGCAAGACAAAAATGACAATTAGGGTCTTAGGGGCTATGGTGAATGTCTCATGGTGTTTCTTGTTGAAATTTCACTCACAGTTCCAATATGGTATAAAAAAGTATTAAATTTTAAATATGTCAAAAAATATAAAACACAATAAAAATAATGAATATAAAATGAAAAATAAAAAAAATAAAATGGGAGAAAAATGTCGTTGAAAAAAATGTAATTTTTAAATAAAACAAAAAAGTAATAACACATAAAAAATAAAAAAAATTAAAAAATTAAAAAAATAAGAGTATGAGAGAAACAGGTGCTCAGTGTGGGGTCTGAGGAATGGGGTTAGGTGTTCGGTAAAAATTTTTTTTTGACAGCTCGTCGTGGTGGAATAACCTAAGAGCTATTGTGATATAGGGAGAAGAGAGTTAAAAAAAGTTACCAAAGACTAAATATTAATAGCCTACATTGTCTCCGACCATCACTATCCCTTACGATGACATGGAATGTGATATTTGTAAACTATTTCATATGTTCCTCCCAATGGTAGTGAGGAGACATAAACCCTGGTGCATGCCATAATGATATTTTGTTAACTATAACACACACATATATAAGAATTTGTAAAATTATGATATAATTGTTTTTATGTTTCAAAAATGAAATACTAAAAATGAATAAAATAATAATTCATATATATACATATAATTAATGTACAATATTTAAAATATTCAATATATACATATTTTTTTCAATTTCAAATGTAAAGGTTTATTATCATTTAAAAAAAATATGTAATAGATATATATATTATTGAAAATAATATATAATTTAAATAATAACACAATTAAAGGGATGGAGAAGTATTTGGGGGGCCCGACCAAGCTTCCTCTGGAGAAGTATTTGGGGGGCCCGCAATCTTCTGGAAAAATGGCTGGGCTGGAGGATTGGAAATGGATCATTTGTCAACATCTAGACCGACCCATAGCTTATTGGTAAGGACGGTGTACGGGCCATATCCCCCGTCCAACCAGGTCTCGAAGACGCCACTGTTGATTGACTTCTTTCAAACCAGGGCTCGGGGTGGTGTGTGAAAAATATCCACGATTGGTTTAACGAAAGAGACCAAAGAATTATCCTCATTATCCAATGGGTCCCTGATGCAGGTGCTGACCATCTTTTCTGGACCAACGATTCCTCAGGCGATTACTCGGTAAGATCTGGGTACAGACTGGCTCTTAGCATCCACTCTCTTGACCGTGACGAGGGACCATGGAATGTGGTTTGGAAGCTCAATGTCCCCCAAAAAATTAGCCATTTCTGGTGGCAGGTTTGCACAGGCACCCACCCTACAATGAGCCTTCTCACCTTTCGTCATATGGAAAGTGCCGAGTCCTGCCCTTTCTGCCCGAATATCCCAGAAACTCGTTGGAACGCCATCATTAACTTCCTGGGAGCTAAGGAATTTTGGATTAAATGGGGCCCGACTTCGAAGGCCTCCCTGGACACCGCATCCGACCTCCCTGATCTTCTGATGCATTGGTTCTCTTCTCTTTCATCGTCTACTTCTGATTTTCTTTGCACCCTGGCCTAGATCATTTGGGTTCAGCACAATGATTCAGTTTTCCACCATGTCAATAAAACCCCTGACTTCTGTATTGAACGAGAAATTTCATGGATGGAGGGCTGGAAGGACCACAAAGGACACTGTATGCCAGGTATTACCCCCTATTTCCCCCCTCAATGGACCCCCCCCCCAATGGAAGGGAGGCTTGAGCTTAATGTGGACGCTTCTCTTCCCAATGATGGGCCAGTTGCTCTCGACCTTCTGGCTCATAATCATCTGGGGCAGATCATTACAGAAAAATATGAATTACATCATGCTCTATGAGAACCTGCAGTTGCGGAAGCCTTTGCTATCCTTGCGGGGATGACACTCACTTTGGAATGTGGATAGGATGATATTATCATTGAGTCTGACTGCCTTACTGTTATCAATGCTATTAACCACCATGACGCTGGACTCCAGCCTTTTGGCCTCATCGTCATGAGAATCCGCTCACTTTTCCAAGGCTTCTCTTCCTGCACCTTCTCCTTCACCAAAAGTGAAGGAAACATTGCAGCCCACCAACTTGCGGCCTCAGGCCCCTTCGATGTTAACCAGCTATGGCTGGCCAATTTCCCTTCATGGCTCTACTTATGTACGACTGTGGATCTTCATCATTAATAGTACCTCTTTTTCAAAAAAAAAAAACAAAATTAAGAACACAAATTATAATATTTTTCATTTTAATGAATATAACTATTTTTCTACTTAAATAATAATAGCTCCAAACATGTTTTAAAAACTATAAATACAAAATAAACAAAAAAACCCATTCAATAATTTTCTTTGAATGTAGTTATCAAATTTAGAGAACAATAAAAAAACACACCCTAAATCCAAAAAAAACCAAAAAATCTCTACTTCCTATAAATTAATCATTCGAACCATAATTTTTTCATGAGATTTAGTTTATACTTATATCTCATCGAAGAAGCTAGGGTTGGAGGCCTGAAAAATTGTCGAAGCAGCGATCACAATGTGGGGTGATGGTCCTCAGATATAGAGGTGTTGTTAGAGGGTGCAACGTGTTTGACAATCAGACGTTAGCTGCAAGATTGATTAGTGATTTCAAACTAGTCATACATGGGGCTACTAAGGGCTTAAGAAGTTTGATTTGGGGGACATACTGGGAGGATCAGGGGGTGAAGGGTTTGGTTTTTAGGGGCACAATGACCAAAAGTGAGATAAGGAGGTAGGGGAGTCGGGGGGGGGGGGGTGTGCGAGGGTAAGGAGAGGAATTGAGGGTAAGGGGGTTTTACGTGGGGGTGGGTGAGGATATAGGGAGAGGGGGAGTGGTGTGTGTGGGGGGGGGGATTTTAGGTGCATATAGGGAAATGTATAACGATGGCCTCATTCTCCCCACAAGAAAATAATTTCTTTAGAAGTTTATATCAAATCAAATAATTATTTATTATTTCAAATTTTATTTAACTATTAATTATTAATGATTAATTATCAAATTTTAATTATTAGTTATTATTTATTATTAATAGTAATTAATTAATTAATAATTATCTGTGAAAATTCAATTCTATTTTTATTTTTAATTATTTGTAATTACGTTTGATTACTTATTAATTAAAAATTAAAAATTATTAATAAATAATACTTAATTTTAATTATTTAATTTTTAATTTTTATTCATTTTTAATTGTTAACTACTAATTAATAATTATTAAATATTATTTTCTAATTATTAATTATTTATTGATAATTAGTAATTAGTAATTAATATTTAGTAATTATTAATTTTTAAAGTTTAATTAAGAATTAAGAATTATGAATCAAGAATTAATAATTAATAATTGTGAATTATTAATTATTAATTATTAATTATAAAATTATATTTATTTATTTTTATATATCAATTATCAATTATTAATGGTCAATTATGAATTATAAATTTTTTATCATAAAATTTTAATTACTTGTTTTTCATTAGTTATTAATTATTAATTAATTGTCATTTATTAATTAATAATTATTTATTTATCAATGAATTTATTAATAATTAGTTAAATGTTTTTTAATTAACTAATACTAATAATTAATAAATATTAATAATTAATAATTTTTTAATAATTAATAATTCATTATGTTTTTTATTTATATTCATTAGTTATTTATATAATTTATTTTATTTTAATTGTTTAAATAATATTTATTGATATATTATTACATGAAAATTCATTTGTTGGAGTGACTATTACTTAGAGAGTTAAATAAGAATGGTCGGGAGTAGTCTAAGGATGAATGACCTCCTAGTATGTTGTTGTGTCATGTAAAAAAGAATATTGAAACAAGTAGGTTAAATAACATTTATTAATATATTAATACGGACAAACACATTTGGTAGATTTCTTACTTAGAGAGTTATAAAAAAATGTGTTGGAATAGTTTAAATATGGGTAATCTCCTGGGAAGTTGTTCTACTATGTATAAAAAATATTAAAACAGTTAAAAAATAAATAATATTGGGTATATAAATAAAAAATCATTTTTCAAAAATTAACAATTTTATAAATTTTAAATAATTAAATAAAAAAGTTTTAAAAAACCACATAAAAATGATTTATGGTTATTTAAACCATTGTGAAATAACTACACCTAAATGGTTTATATTACTTCTAAAAAGTGTCATGAAATGATTCCCGAGATAGAAATATGTGATAGTTTTTAAAAATGGTCAAAAAAAATTTAGAGATGTTTTAAACTTGAATTAAATATTATTTTTCTTACACTTTAAGACATTTATACAATAGAGTGATTGTGGTACTTATGTATGGATATCGAAAAGAGATACTAGAGGTGACCACACCACAACTGAAACCATGCTGGCTTGAAACAATTTTAATGAGAAACGAGATATGACATAATGGGAATATAAGAAACCATAATTTACTTCACATATTAGTAACAAAAGTAGAGAACAAAAGAATATTATACCATTAGGAAATCTATTTTTCATATCAGGTTTCGATGGAATAAACTGCAAATTTGCAACATGTTGTATACTAAGCTATAGAGGAAGTCATTTCACATGGAGATTGACTAAGTTATATTAATGAAATGTTTATTCCATGGCAAGATAAAGGTGGCTAGTTCTGAATTTCAAAATAGTTAAGATAATTAGGATAGAGAGAAGTTGGAAGCCATGGTCTTCATAGGTCAAATTCCAAGGTAGACCTCACGACACTATAACGATATAGAGAATTCCATGGGGAATAAACTTTTTGGAAAAAACAAGCTATTTTGGGATGATTTGTATAGTAGATCTCAAAAGAATCTTATTTATGGACATAATTCATTATCATTGGAAAATTTTTAATTCCAATCAATAAGTTATACATTGTAAATAGATATACTCAAATTTTGGATGTTTATAGTGTTTTTAATTTCAAAGGAAAGAAAATAAAGAGTTAAGAACAATGGGATGTTCCTCTACAACTATAATTATAGAGAATAATTACTACTAGAGGAAAAATATGAATATTTGGGTATTTATAGAGGAAAATATTTCCCAATGTTAACAACCATGATGTAACGCCTCGGTTCTGGAAGCCGCCCAAAAGTGTAAGGACCCAACCCCAGTTGCCCAGAGTCGGTGCCTTATTTGATTAAGTTGGCATACATATAAGGAATACGAATCCTGAAGGACCAAGTAGTTTAGTATTATTGGAAACAAGTTACATACATAATTTTACCATTACAACATGAAGGGAAAACCAACACCAATTTATTCCACTAGTAATATTATGTCTCCTAGATTATGCTTGCATGTCATTCATAATTTACTTCTTCATATCCTGAGAAAAATGAAACATAAGAATGGGTGAGCTCAAACGCTCAGTAAGAGTAAGAAATACAACAGAAGATAATATAAAAATTAAACATGGTGAATTATTGAAAACACATGCCCTTAATAATTAACTTGAACACTTTATGGCAGGAATATGAGCTGAGTAAATATTAACATAATAAAACATAATCAAGGGAATTCTACTCGTCAAATATCCACATGAACTTTAAACTAGTTACTTCATAATGAGGGAAGTGTATATGTCGGACATTCTGAATCATTTTTTCATGGCCTCATCCAAGACATCTAGTGATTAAGGCCTCGGCCAAAATCCATATCGCATTGGGAAAGGCCTCAGCCAATTCCAAGTGTATTTGTCTCATGCGACCTACCGATGCATCGAGGTGATATATCGGGCCCCACCCGTCACATAATAAGTCCAATTAATTCCTCATATGAGTGGGGATAATCATAAACAACATATACTTTCATATTGAAACTATCATATAAAATGTAACAAACTTTCCCCAATTATTGAACATAAACACTAACCATTCGAAATAATATGGTGAATGGTTTTAGGACAGATCATCCACAATAGTGTTAGTCATAAACTGTTAAATAAAATATGGTATATGACTTCATAAATTATTAAATCCAATAATACCATGGAATCAACAAGAGTGTTGAATTAGCCGAAAACACTCTTATAAAATCATTAAGAAAATCTTGAAATAAATACTCTTTTATTTTGAAAAGATGAGTTCTTTTGGAAAAATATTTGTATAAAACCATAAGTGAGGCAAGATATTAATTACATAATAAAATGGGTGATTTTATAAAGATAATGGTTTCCAAAAACAGATCATAGTGTGCCCTTGAAAATAGAAAAGAATTTGAGAAATTCCCTTGGATCAGGCTTGTATTTTGGAAACAACTTTGAAAGTTCCTTTAAAAATGTGAAACTATCCATAAAATAAGGAAGGTTTCTGGTTTGTACATATATATAAAATACTCACACAGAATATATGATGAGTACATAACAATACATAATAATTTCATTCAGGTAATTATACAACGAAAGTATCCTGAATGAAAATGGAAGTTCGGGTGGAAATACCCTTACCTTAAACCCAAATGTGTTCCACTCTTGTACTTAAGTTTCTGTAATATGAAATTATACTTGTTAATAACTTATTTTACGAACCTATTAGACATTTATTTATTTTAACATAATTCTGGTTAGTTCATTTATGTCTTTTTTGACAAGTTATCGTATTGAATTTCGTTGTTCTGGAGTGTTTGTTTCCTTTATTTTCATATTCGGTTCACTTGTTTTTAAGTAATGAAGTTCACTTGGAATGGTTATAAATCTATAGGATTGGAATTATATATTATTAATGAAAATAAAGAATTGATAATGGTCATTTATATCATTTGGTTACATTGAATGAGGACGAATCATTAGATGACAACCACTTCGATTATTCGGCGGTATTTGGAATATTATTAACTAGTTTGGTCATATAACATAATCATATGTACATATTCTAGTTCATGAATTAGGTTATAACACATATATTATAATCTAGTTCAACCATGAATATGGTTTCATGACCAGTAATGAAGAATAAATTGAAGAACGAAACATTGTCGTCCATGAAGGTTATAAATCAGAACCTCATAGACGTCGATTTTTAAAAAAAAATAAAAGTGAGGGAATAAGAATATTTATGATGGTTATTCCATTCAAATGATATAAATCCAGTATATAGATGTTATTGGAGTTATCATGGTCATTTTGACAGAGGAGGTGTGGAGAGGATATCAAAAGTAGATAAATTGAAATAAAACAAAATGAGAAAGAAGGGTGCTTTATCACTAGAAATAACCTCCTTGAGAAACTCCTTAAGGGAAGGGGTTTTGGTATTTTGGAATGAGTAAGAGCTTTTGGCTAGTGGGGAGTGACTAGGGAATGGTAATTGGGCCGAACTTTGAGGAACTTCAAAGCTTAGAGAAGTCAAGAGAAGAGGTAGTGGTGGGGGGTTTTTATAGTGGAGGAGAGGGGTAAATTTTGAATATTTAATTCATTATTTTATTATATCCCTCAAGACAACCAATAGTGTTGTTTCATGTAACCCCTAATAGTAATAAGTTCATATGAGTTCGAACCAAGTGTCCTTTCATCACTTGTGATGTCATGAATAGTGTATTTAACTGATAAATTGTGTATACGGTGTTTTACCGTATTTCACTATTCATAAAAAAATTCAAGATTTTCAGAAAAATCCCAAAAATTCACCCCAACCATTTTTTGAAGTGTAGAATTAAAAAGTGAAATCCATTTTTCAAAAATAATTTTATAAATATTATTAATTTAATTTTTAAATAAGGTCATAGTTAATTCAAAAAATAATAGTCTTGAAGTGCAGTTAGTTTTACGTGACATTGAAAAATTAATTAAGATCCCATTATCATATTTCATTAAGAAAATAAAATAATATCATGATTTACTATTCAAGGGTCATATTACGTTTCATATTACTATTCATGTTACTATTTATAAGGGTATGTTACTATTTACCAAAAATCATATTTGTTCTATCAGACTCCAAATGACTTACTGAACATTACTCTAGATGACCATTTCTTGAAATTAAAAACTTAGAAGAGGAAAGATTGCATTCTATATTTATTTTCAAAACCATGGGGTGTTACATTCTCCCCTCCTTACAAAAATTTCGTCCTCAAAATTCACATAATATAACCTAAAAAGATTCGGGTATGTCTTTAACAAAATCTCCTCAAGCTCCCATGTTGCTTCCTCTATATTATGGTTCTTCCATAGAACCTTCACCAGACAAAGTCGTCCGATTTCTCAATACTTGTTCTCTAGTATCAAGACTCTTGATTGGCTCTTCAAAGTAAGATAGATTAGGCTCAAGTTCCACTTCTTCATAAGTGAGTACATGTGTTGAGTCTGGCATGTGCTTTCTTAATGTTGACACGTGGAACACATTGTGAACCTTGGAGAGACTTGGAGACATTGCCAAATGGTAAGATACAGCTCCAATTCAGTCTAGAATTTCTAAAGGTCTAATATACCTAGGACATAATTATCCCTTATTACCGAATCATATAATACACTTCCATGTAGATAACTAGAAGAAAACTTGGTCACCTTCTTGAAACGCCAAATCCTTCCTTAGGTTATCAGCATAGCTCTTTTGCCTACTTTGAGCTATTTTGATATGGTTTTGGATAATCTTAACCTTTTCCATTGTTCCTTTAACAAGTTCTAGTCCCACGATCTTTCTTTAACCAACATCATTCCAGCAAGTTGGTGTACGACATAACCTCCCATATAATGCTTCATAGGGTGCCATCTGTATACTTGAATGGAAGCTATTGTTGTAGGAAAATTCTACGAGAGGTAAATACTGATCCCACATGCCTTGAAAATCAAGTGAAGAAGACCTCAACATGTCTTCCAATGTTTGAATAGTCCATTCTAATTGTCCATTTGTTTGGGGGTGGTAGGCAGTGCTCAAACGAAGATCAGTATCGAGGGCCTTCTGAAGACTTTTCTAGAATCTTGATGTAAAATAGGGATCATGATCAGAAAAAATCGATAAGGGTACTCTATGAAGTCTCAAAAATTTATTAATATATAGTCTTTCTAGACGTTGAAGTGGTAGATCTTCTCTTATAGAAAGAAAATGTGCTAACTTGGTAAGATGATCAACAATGACCCATATTTCATTGTTCCTTCTAGGAGTTTTTGGTAGTCCTATGACAAAGTCTATCGTGATATTATCCCATTTCCACTTAGGTATGGGAAGAGGTTGCAATACTCCTCCAGGATGATTACTTAAATCTTTCACTTGTTGAAAAACCATATATCTTCACACAAAATCAATAATCTCCCTCTATATGTTGTCCCACCAAAAATTTTCCTTCAAATATCTATACATCATAGTGTTACTAGGGTGTATAGAGAAATTGGAACTATGAGAATCATCCAACAATTCCTTTTTTAGATCAGGTATATTAGGAACACAAAGTCTCTTCCCAAATTTGAAAATTCCATCTTCATATACGAAGTCACTCAATCTACCATCATTCGAGGCTTTAATCTTATTTTGAAACTCCTCATCATCAGCCGGAGAACTTTTTATCCTTTCTAGTAAATATGGTTTGGAAACCATCTGAAAAATAATTGGTGTTTCACCTTCCATGGTTATTCCCATATCCACCTTTCCTATATCCAAGAAAATAGGATCCCTTTCAACTCTCATCTTGTTCAAAACTCCATGATCCTTTCTGTTCAAAGCATCTGCCACCTTATTTTCCTTCCCCTAGTGGTAGTGTATCGTGAAATCATAATCGTTGAGGAGTTAAAGCCATCTCCTTTGCCTCATGTTGAGTTATTTCTATGAGAAAATATACTTCAAACTCTTGTGATCAGTATAAATATCACATTTTTCACCATAGAGATAATGTCTCCATATCTTCAAAGCAATTATTACAACATGTAACTCAAGATCATGAGTAGGATAGTTTTTCTCATGAATATTTAGCTATCACAATGCATAAGCAATAACCCTATCATTTTGCATAAGGATAAAACCAAGACCTTTCTTTGAAGCATCACTATAAATAACAAACCAGTCATTCCCCGATGGTAGAGTCAATATAGGAGCATTGACTAATCTTATCTTTATTTATTCGAAACATTATTCACAATATTTTGTCCAAAATAATTTAACCCCTTTATGTGTGATCTTAGTTAACAGGTTAGCCAGTCAGGAAAAATTCTGTATGAAATGCCGATAATAACCTGCTAAGCCAATAAAACTACATACCCCAGTTATGTTTATTAGTGCGGGCCAATCATAGATTTCCTTTTTCTTTGTAGGATAAACTAGGATTCCATTCTTAGAGACAATATGGACAAAAATAGAAATTTCCAAAGCCAGAATTAACACTTGCTAAACTTCCCATATAATTCATGTCTTCTAAGAGTCTTCAAGATAATGCGCAAGTGATTTTCATGATCTTAATAGATTTTGGAGTATAAAAAGATATCATCAATAAATACCAATACAAAATCATTGAGATATTCCTTGAAAACTTTTTTCATTAGATCCATGAAGACAGAGGGTGCATTATTTAATCCAAAAGGCATCACTGTAAACTCGTAATGCCCATACCTGCTTTGAAATGATATTTTCGGAATGTCTTCCTTCTTTACACTCAACTGATGATATCCAGATCGAAGGTCAATCTTTGAAAAGTATTGAGCTCCATGAAGTTGGTCAAATAAATAATCAATACATTATAGGGGATAATTTTTCTTTATTTTTATAGCATTGATCTCCCTGCAGTCGATACATAACCTCAAAGATCCATCTTTCTTCTTAACAAAGAGGATAGGGGCTCCCCATGGAGAAATACTAGGGTGAATAAATCCTTTTTCACTCAAATCCTCTAGTTGTTTCTTTAGCTCCCCTAATTCCACAGTGGTCATTCTATAAGGGGTCTTAGATATGGGCCTTGAAACAGGAATTAAATCAATGTAAAACTCAATTTCTCATTCTGGAGGATGTCTAGGTAAATCTTCTGGAAACACCTCAACATATTCTCTCACAATTGGTATATCCTCTATTTGAACATTCCTTTCCTCACCCACATTTATTTCATTCTCTTCCTCCCTAATAATTGATTTTAGTTGAGCTACTGGGGGTGGATCTAGATAAGAATTAGGTGGTGCAATTCTACTCTAAAGATAAGGTGTTCTTTATCATCATCATCAAAAATCATAACCTCCTTCTTCTTACAATAATTTTTTTCATCATGGTCTGAAATCCAATCCATACCAAGGATTATATCAAATTCAATCATTGGTATGATGATGAGATCAGCAGATAAAGAACATTTGTATTCCCTAATGGGAACTAATTGACAGAACTTTGTAGCAATGATACTTCCCTTAGGACTTTTAACTCACAACTCCCTTGCTAAATCAAATTAGAAATATCTAATTTTCTTAGCCAACTGGGAAGATATGAAACAATGCGATGATCTAGAATCAAATAAATCATTGGCTAAACTTGAGGAAACAATTAATGTACCTACTTCCACATCATTAGGAACTTCAACCTCTACAGTTGTAATTTTAGAATCTTTTCCCTGATCCCTTTCGCTTTTCTGTTTCATATTTACTTGATGTTTTGGACAATAATTAGCATAGTGTCCCATATCACGACAACTATAGCATTGAACGTCATTGGATTCCTTATTCCCTTTGAAATCATAAGCAAAATGGCCTTTCTGAACACATTTGTAGCATAATCCTTTTCCTTTTAAGCATGCACAAGGGTGTTTCCTTCCACAATTGTCACATGGTAGAAATTCGACTCTTCCCTTCTTCCCTGATTCCTTATTTCCTTTCCTAGGGTTTTCAATAGCCCTCTTATTTTCTTTCTTTCCCTTGAAGTCATAAGACTTAGAGAATTATTTTTCTGTCTTGATGGCACATGAAACTATATCCTCATATGATGAAAAACTTTGGGAGACCAGTGCCCGCTAGAGGAATGGATTTATGCCATCAAACAATCGATTAATTTTTGTCCTTGTATTTTGTATGTAATCTACATCATGTCTTGCCAATCTTTTGAAGTTAGCTTTGTGCCTTGAAACATTATCATCTTCCTTCTGCCTCAGATTCAATAATTGTATCTCCATATCTTCTCGCTGCTCACGAGGGAAATATTTTTCTAAGAAGATTTCCTTAAAATCCCTCCATTCCATCTCTTCTATCTCTTACTACTCCTTTGTGTTTTGGATTAACGACCACCACTAATCCGCATCTCCTGATAGATGATATAATTCCATGACAAATTTTCTCTTTCATTACATCCCAAAGAGAGAAATATCTTCTCAAGTGAATATATCCACTGCTCTGCTACAAACGGGTTTATAGTCGTATTGAATGATGGAGGCTATTGTCTCATAAAGTGATCTAGCATGGCTCCTCCATGTGGTGGATCCGGATGATCCATATGTGTAAGGTTATTATTCATAACCTAAGTAAGTTTTCCCAGTATAGTTATGAGTTGCTCATCACCAATCACAGCACTAGAGCCAACATCATTATCTTGCATCGAAGGTAAATCCCTACAAGGGACATGTGCATTCATGCAATTTCCATTCCGTCCACTAGGCGCCCTATTTAGATAATGGAATACACTAGATTAGGTTATGACTCATAATATATAATCTTAACTTAAAAGTACTCAGAAAAATTGAGATCCAATTCATGGCTAATACCATATTCAGAAATATGGTTTCTTTGATGAATATTTTACATTTCAATCCTTCATAATGTCTTTTAAAGAAAATGTGAATTATCCTAAGCATATCCCCCGGGAGTGTGGTAACCAAGAGTGAAGCAAGGCCTGTTTTCATCCACCAGTTCCCGTTCAAGTCTAGCACAAAGCGTTGTTTTTGGGTTTTACCCCTAGATATATATGTGCCAGAGCCGCCTCTACCTGATCATATCCAGACAGGGATGTATTGCTTGAAAGATCCATATAATCTATTCCTTACCAAAATACCAGGATATTATTGTATGTATATCCTCAAAGACTAACTTGGGTACTCTTCCCTAATTCTACGTTTTGTAAATCTAGTTTCCAAGTATTCTACTAAACTTCCTCTGATACCAACTTGAAGGACCCGACCCTAGCTTCCTAGAGCCGATGCCCTATTTAATTAAGTTGGAATACATACAAGGAATACGAATCCCGAAGGACCGAGTAGTTTGGTATTATTAGAAACAAGTTACATATATAAGTTGATCATTACAACATGAAGGAAAAAACAACACTAATTTATTCCACTAGAAACATCATGTCTCCAAGATTATGCTTGAATTTCATTCATAATTTACTTCTTCATATCCTAAAAAAATGAAACATAAGAATGGGTGAGCTCAAACACTCAGTAAGAGTATTCCATACAACAGAAGATAATATAAAAATTATACATGGTGAATTATTGAAAACACATGGCCTTAATAATTAACTTGAACACATTATGGCAGAAAAATGAGCTGAGTAAATATTAACATAATAAAACATAATCAGGGGTATTCTACTAGTCGAATATCCACATGAACTTTCAATTACTTGCTTCATAACAAGGGATTTTCATATTCCGGACATTCGGAATCATTTTTTCATGGTCTCAGCCAAGACATCTAGTGATTAAGGCCTTGGCCAAAATCCATATCACATTGGGAAATGCATCAGCCAATTCCACATCTATTTGTCTCATGCGACCTACCGATGCATCAAGGGGCTCGGTGAAGATCCGTGGTTTTACGGTCACTCTTGGATGAAACAGATAAAGAGAAAAAGGGTTCTGTTGATTAAACATGACCCTGGTCCATTTAATGAAAAAAATAAAGTACACAATGGGTATTTTAAATGTACACAGTGTGTACTTTCCTTTTTGAGCCACTACTTTAGGCGGTCCTTAGTTCACCACACACAGCCATGTACTTGGCCATTACCCGACTAGTACACGGTCACCCGCGACAACCAGGTATATGGCGTGTACATAAAGTACACGACATGTACTCTTGAAATTTCCAAAAACTCCTCTTTTTCTAAAAAAAAACCAGAAAGGAGAAAAATAACTGAAAAGAAGATCCAGGTTCTTATAAACTACCCCCCTTAAAGAAATTAGTCCCAAAATTTCCCTAGAAAGGCAGCATAAAAGAAGAATCCTCAAATAGCTTCGGCCATTGTGATCGTACATCGACCTCCCTCTCCCAGGTCTCGTCCCGTACTTGCCTGTGCTTCTATAAAAATCGTACCAAATGAACAGACCGGCCATAGAGAACCTTCACATTTCGATAAAAAATCTAGATAGGATGCTCCTCAAACGAGGCGTACACCTCAAGCTCATCATCCTCAGGTTGGAAAACTTGAGATGAGTTTGAGAAGTAACGTCGGAGATGAGAAAAATGGAAGAAATCATGCATATCCCGGTACCTCAGAGGTAACTGCCGCCGATAGGCTACCAGCCCGACTCTCCCCAACACCTCAAACGACCCGACGTGTCTCAGAGAAAGCTTTCCATGTTTCCTAATCTTCTTGTGTCCCAACCTCGGTGTGAAATGCAGGAAAACCTGATCTCCAACCTCGAACTCCATAGGTTGTCTCCATTGATCAGCATAAGACTTCTGTCATGACTGGGCAGTAGCCATCCTTTTCTGAAACAACTCTATCTGCTCTGTAGTCTCCTAGACAAGACGATGTCCCAGCATGGCTACCTCTCTGACCTCCAGCCAACATAAGGTTGATCGGCATGGCCTACCATACAAAGCATCAAAAAGGTTCCATCTGAATAGTTTCTTGAAAACTATTATTGTAGGAAAACTACACAAGAGGTATGTTCTTCTCCCAAGAACCTGTAAAATCCCGGATGCATGCTCGAAGCATGTCCTCAAGCACCTGAATCGTACGCTCATACTGGCCATCTTTTTGGGGATGGTAAGTTGTACTCAGAAGTACCTGTATACACAAAGCCCTCGAAAGTCCCTTAGAGACTCGAGAAGTAAAACGTGCATCCCTATCTAAAACAATGGTGTATGGAACCCCATGTAGACGTACAATCTCTCGGATGTACAACCTTCCCATCTCATCAACAATGAAGGTATCCTTGATTGGAATGAAGTGAGAGACCTTTGTGGGTCTATCAATGAAAGCCCAAAGTGCATCGTTCCCTTGAGTCCATCTCAGAAAACCTATCATGAAACCCAACGCGAAATCATTCCATTTCCACTCGAAAATGGTTAACTGTTTCAAAATCCCTATGGGTCACTGATGCTTTGAATTCACCTGTTGAAAGGTTTAACACCTCATAAAAAAACCAACAACATCTCTCTTCATACATGGAAACCAATACCAACAATGTAGATCTCAATACATCTTGGTGACACCAGGATGAATTAACCAAACTTAGGAATGGACATCTTACATCAGCTCCTCATGTATGTCTGCTGGAACCCACACACATCCATGAAAACACAATATCTCATCATCACCTAATATCCATCTAGTTATAGGGTCCTCTCCTGAACCTCTCTCCCATTGGACTAGGACGTCTAAATCTGATAGCTACCTCATTTGCACTCGATCAAGAAGTTTAGAGGTAATAATTACAGAAGATAGAAATGTCTTCCCATGTCTGTCGTGCACCTCAAAATAAATTTTAGAGAACATGGCCATAATCTTCCACTCAATGATGGCCTCCTAAACTACCTTTACCTGAGTCGTCATGCTCAACGCATCAGCCCCTGTGTTTCCCTTCCCAGGACTGTAGGCAAGATCAATGTCAAAAGACTGAAGGTACTCAACCCATCTTCATTGTCTCAAATTCAGGTCACATTGAGTGAAGATACACATGATACTTTTGTAGTCTATGAAAACCAAAAATTTTCTACCAATAGGTAGTGTCTCCAACAATGTAAAGCATAAACAACTACAGCCAACTCGAGATCATGCGTCAGGTAATTTCTCTCATGTGGCCTCAACTGCCAAGACCCATACGCAACGACTCCTTCTCCACATATAAGAACTACTCCCAGCCTAATACTTGATGCATTACAGTATATAGTATATCTCTTTCCCATCTCTGGTAGAACTAGTGTTGGTGCGAAATTCAACCACCATTTCAGCTTCTGAAAGGATGAATCAAAAAAATATGACCACAAGTACTTCGCACCCTTCTTAGTCAGACCTATCAGTGGTGATTCTAAGCGTGAAAAGTCCTGTATGAAATGTCTGCAGTAACCGTCCGGTATTAGAAAACTTCATACCTCAAAGACGTTCTTTGGCTGCTCCCAGGAAACTACTACTCTCACTTTATCTGGGTCTACTAATACTCATGTCTTTTAGATAACATGACCCAATAAGTGAATCTAGTCCATCCAAAAGTGACATTTTAATAGCTTATCATATAAATGATACTCTCTTAGTGCACTCAAAATGATCTCAATATGGGTAGCATGGTCATGTCAAGTTTGGTATTACACCAAGATATCATCTACAAAGACTACCACGAAAGAATCAAAGTATGTATGGAACATTCGGTTCATCAGTGCCATGAAAACGGCATGCGCGTTCATGAGACCAAACGACATAACCACATACTCGTATAGACCATACATGCTCTGAAAGGCTGTAAGAGGTATATCAGATGGACTAAAAAGAAAATGATGATAACTAGACCTCAATTTAATCTTTGAGAACACCCGAGATCCTTGAAGCTGATCAAAGAGATTGTCAATCCTCAGCAAGGGATATCGGTTCTTGGCCTTCAACTGGTTCAACTTCCGATAATCCACACAAGTTCTGAGGGTACCGTCCACCTACTTCGCAAACAAGACAGGCGAACCCCAAGGAGAATTCCTGGGTCAGATGAAACCCTTTTCGTAAAACTCCTCTAACTACTTCTTGAGCTCTTGTAACATAGGTGTAGCCATCCTAGAAGGAGGAATGGAAACTGGTGCCACTCCAGGAATAAGCTCAATAGAAAATTCCACCTCTCGCTCTGGAGGAAAACCTAAAAAGTCATCTAGAAAGACATCCCTGAAACAATCCACCACTAGTGGAAAGTCTATATGGGAAGTACCCTGGTCATCAAGATATAGACTAACAAACCGGGCTGTAACTCCTCCCAACCCATGATGATCGAGTCCTGCTCTGCTCGCCTGGACGTCCCACTCTCCCATATAAAGAAATGATCCACCATCTGGTAATGTGAAACCCACCCTATGGTGATATCAATCGAAAACTTCTTAGAAGGGAACTAACTTGTCGATACTGAGAATGACATTATACCTTGTCATCTCTAGGACATAAAGGTCTCATAGGATGTGACGCCCACAAACCTCAAGAGGGCACTCCTTTCACTAATGTATACTAGCCGTTCTTGACCCCAATAGTGCGTATAGCTTTAAGATATCCGCAGAAAAAATGATACAGAGCCCAAGGCTCTCCAAAACAACAATAGATATAAACTTATGGGAATCCAATGTATTGAAAAGAGAAGAAGCTAAAACTGAGGCAATTAGGATCATACCTCGAACTATAGAGGGTCCAAGATCCTGCTCTTGCTGGGTCTACTCCACTGCAAAATATTGACCTGCACCACAGCCTTGAGAATCTACCCGACCACTCGGAGCTGATCCACCCTATTTTCAATGAAATCCTGGTGACTGGCTAGCACGACCGCGACCTCCACCTCAGGCTGAACATCCATAAGAAATCCTGTTCCCTACCTGATGAGAAACTGGTGGTGCTGCTCCAGAACGCAGAGTCATATTAGAACCCCTGTCACCAGCTGCTGGTCAGAAGATCTCAGAGAAGTGTTGAAGATGACCCATCTTGCCGCATAATCTGTACTCCATTGGGTCTCTTGGGAAATGTGACCTCTTATGTCCACTCTTCCCACACTGGAATCACACCACCTGGAAACCAGAAGATGTCTCTCACCTACAACTATATCCATGTGTAGACACACTATGGAACTTCTTGAAATAAGTAGAAGGGATATCAAATCCAGATGTCGAACCACCCTGGCTCACCACTCCATAATAACTCAGATTACGCTCCATGATCAGAGCCTGGTTAACTATAGAAGTGATGGAATTCAACCTAAAGATGTGCACCTAAGATCAGATGTCGTGCCTAAGACCATCCTCAAACATCCTTTCTAGAAATAACTCATCACCTCCTGGAATAGTTTTGAAGTGCTATAGCTCTGTGAAGTTAGAAGACTACTCCATAACAGAAAGAGTACCCTACTCTAGACTCATGAACTCTTGGGATTGATCAACCCTCAAAGTCTCTAGGTAGATGTAGTCATAAATGGAACACTGAAACTTGTCCCACACCATGACCTGCTGGTGTCCCACCAATGAGATCAAATCCCACCATCTCTTGGTGGAGTCCTTAAGAATATATGTAGTATGCTTCACCCTCCTCTCTGGAGGAGTATCCAGATGATCTAAGATAGAAAACATGGATTCTAACAATGAATCTTCTACCTAAGGCCCTCCTTCTACTGTGAAGGTGGGAGGATACTACAACTGGAAAACTTGCATGAACTCTTCCATAGAAAGGGTAGGATTAGGTACTCTTTATAAGGTCTGCATGAACCTCATAAATCCTTATCAAAACTATGCGTCAACACCTATGTTCGAAATGATGGCTTGTGCCAAGACTAGCACAACTGGAGGATCTGCCGGTAGTCCCTGATCAGCCATATCCAGTGTCTGATCACTTCCTTGTAATTGGAATACAATCGGAGGACATCTCGGTGGCATGACTTGGTATGGTCAAGAGCATATCTTAGATCAAGATAAACATGGAATGTAACTTAGAAGTGTAATAAGGGAACAAGAGGAGGAAAGCATTCAATTTTTTTTCAAAACCTGGATACACGGTGTGTATAATGCCTACATGGTGTGTTCCCTTAAGCCTTTAAATGGTTGTGTACTGCTACAAACCCATGTTGTGTAACACCCCATACACACGGTGTGTTGTCCTATAACATGGCATGTACTTGAATCATCTTCCCCTGCCTGATTTCTTCTACACAACTAAGCCACACAGTTATCCTAAAACAAGACTACACGGGGTGTGTGTTCCAAACACGATGTGTACTAAATGAACTTCACTGACCCGTGGTGTTTTTCACACAGCCGGTTACACGGCTCACTCTACACAGCATGTTCCAGATGGACACAACGTGTACTAGAAAGATTCCAACGCCCCGTGTTGTTCGTTACATAGCCGGATACAAGGATTATATTACACGACATGTTCAAGGTTGACAAAACATGTATAAATTATGTTTTATCTATCCGTGTCGTTAGTCACATGGGTGGACACCTGGTCTACACAACACGGTGGGTACAACGGTACACGACATGTTCCACCAAATATTTACCAACCCCGTGTCTATTCCCACACAACCAATGGCATGGTTAGAGACTACATGGTGTGTACATATAGTACACAGTGTGTACTAAAAAAACAGTTCCTTCCCTAATAGAAGGACACATGTGTGTATTTATCAGTACACGTAGTGTATTCTGGGTTTTTCTGGACAATAAGCCCTTAGAAACTACTCCGGAACCCAGAAAAACACTGAAATGAACATTAATGTACCAAATTCCGATCTGTGATGGCCCATATTCCCCACAAATCAAATCTTGGAATCTTATAAATGTCATACACAAGGAATAACAATACAATTATCCTCCAATTTTCGATCCATGAGGGCCCATAACACCTCAAAAACCAAAATTTGGTGTCCATTCAAACAAAACCTTACAAAAACAAATACCTTATCAGAAATAAAGTATTCTATCAAGATTCTATCACAAAAGAATGCATATCTTACACAACATCTATCACAAAAACATGCAATCACTAATGCACCCTAAATGGAAAAGAAAAAATACATGACATGTGATTTTTAGTAAGTGACTATATGATGAATGTGATGGAATACCCCCATCTCATCTGGTTTCAAAAGAATTGAACCTCAATAATATCAAAAATAACAGCATAAAACATGTGAATCACCCAATGGTGAAATAAAATCCATTGTAAAAATTGAAAAATCAAAAAATTTCAATAAGTAGGTAAATTGGCTTTTCCCTATACACCGATTACCTACTATTGGGAACAAATTTTTACCAAGTACCTATTTTCTTCATATCCCTGGCTATAGGATCCAAACAGTATGTCAATAAGAAAAGAACCCTCTAATACCACTTTGTAAATTCCCAGTTCTGGAAGCCACCCAGAGGCACCCCGTATGCGGTTGGTCACATGGCCTCAAGCGCATTATCCCAAACACCAGAGGCTTCTAAATAACAGCGAGGGCCTTGGGTGTGATAGTGGGGAAACTATTACCTCATTGGAAAAGTAACATAGTGGATGTAAAGTAGATATCAATAGAAGAAGCTGTAATAATACCATACCAAAAGTAAACAGTGGAAGTAATAAACAGTTGGAGATCACATATCTAAATAATGCATGATACTTATGTCTAAAAAAGCATCCAAAAAAATCACAATTCCAAAATACATAACTAAACCAAAGTACAAAAGAAAAGTAGAAAATAGCTACACACCATCACAAGCCTCATCTTGGTCCCATTCTCCCTAGCTATATAACAATCAAGTACCTAAAGTAGAAGGGCACTTTCCCTTATCTATACCTGCAACAATATAATTTGTTTGGGCCCAAAATCTTGACCCAAACAGGGTGTGAGACTAATCTCAGTAGGCAAACACACAAAGATCTATGCCTAATAGTGAGTGAATATATATGGTAGGCAATAAACAAAATGAAGCAGTAAGCAAGGAAGTACACATAGTAACAATCCTACAAATTCAATTGCATTCATTTTCATATATCAAGTAAGTAGATAAACAAAAGTAGGTAACCCTATGTAAATTACTCACAGCCTAACCCCTCTAGTTCATCTAAACAAACACATGCAACCCTATGGGAAGTAAACATAGTCTAACCCCGCTGGTTCAGCTTTAGAAAAGATAGAATGAGGAAGCACTCACCATCAATTACCCTTATGGTCTCGTATCAGTAACTGATAGGCACTCTGAGTAAGCACTCAACACCCAATTACCCTTATATCCTATATCAAGGAAACTACAGACACTATGAGGGAGAACATAGTTCATCCCCCCTATGGTCTCGCAACGTAACAGTAAACAGACACTATGGAGAAGCCCTCAATGTCCATTCTCCATATGGTCAACTAAACCAGGTTCTCACGGCCCTGTGTAATTCAGTCATGCAAAAACGATATGTGGAAGCCAAAGTAAACCTCAAGAACTACTTGGCTAAAAAATCTGTAGCATATCATAGCATGTCAGATAATAATCACTCCAACCTAACAATACTAGGCTTGGGAATCAAAGCAGCAGCCTTAAATGCAAAACTAGACCAAACTGTCAAAAATAAGTAAACATGGAAAAAAATCCATAGCATGGAAAAGTTAACCCTATTCATAATAATTAACCTCTATCCAAACAAACAAGGAATATATGGTAATAATGGGGCTAAAAAAATTCCCACGAAATACCCCGTTCTTGGGTACTGGACATTTTGAACATAAAATTCAAAGACTATCTACGGAAAGGCACGAACCACCTACCTTGGTGTTGGGAGATCGATATACGTGAACCTATGGCCTTGAATCGAACTAGAATTACATAGATCTAAAAAAACACTTAAAACATTTGAGTGAGGATAAATCATGAGAGAGAATAACTCAAGAGATGAAGTTCTAAAATAAGGAAGAACTCACCATGATGATTCCAACACAATCGATGACAGTCAATTCGGAGAACGAACGACGAGTCGGGGGCTCGGTGAAGATATGCGGCCTTACGGTTGCTCCTAGATGAGCCATATGAAGATAAAAAGGGTTGTATTGATTATATGTGATCCTGGTCCATTTAATGAAAAATGAAAGTACACGGTGTGTATTTTAAAATTACACGGTGTGTACTTTCCTTTTTCGGCCTTTGCTTTAGGTGGTCTCTATGTCACCACACGCAGCCATGTACTCGGCCATTACATGGCCAGTACATGGTCACTTTCGGAAACTAGGTACATGATGTGTACATAAAGTACTTGACGTGTACTCATAAAATTTCAAAAAACTAATCTTCTCTCAAGAACAACCAGAACGGAAAAACATTCCTGAAAAGAAGATCTGAGTTCTTACACATGTTGATTCAGTATTGATCATATGGTTGAGATTATTTGTGAGAAACTATTGAGTTGAATATTTTTTATGACCATTCCTTGATATAGTTAGATAGTTTTTAGAAATAATAAGTTACCATTTGATTGCGAGTGAGTCTTTCCAAAACATTATAATCATAAAAAGTGCACAGTGATATCCACAAGTACAGTAAAAAATTATCTTTCTATACTCTATGGTGTTTCTAGTAGTGGAAAACCAAATAAAATATATGGTTCAATGTTTTTATCTTTCATCCATGGATGCAATAGATGTTTATTTTACAATTATAGGTTTATATCATTATTTCCAATGAAAAAACATGATATTTAAAATGTAAAAGAGGATCCCACACCCCAATTAACTCCCATATTGGGATGAACTTGGGAACTATGGTTGAAAAAATTGGTCTTAGTTCCACAAGGTTATCCTTTTTGAATCTATTAGTAAAATATTTATTATATGACGATCACAATAAATGAAAATTAGATGTTTTATTCAATGGATGTGAGTATAAAATTTATAATAACACAACTAAACGACATTTACATTCTTGAAGACTTTATATTTTATTTACCCATATTCATAAAATACATTTAAGTGATTTTACAGTATTGTCATTAACTAAATAATAAAATAAATAACTCAACATGGATACAATGGAACTTAATTCCTTCTTTGTAACTTTTTGAAATCAAACATACCCGAAGATGATGGATTTTACATAATTTTTTTTGTAAAAACTCCACAAAATTTACAATGGTGAGAAAAAATTGATAGAGGAAAAGTCATAAGTTATTGATAAAAAGTTTGATGAGTTAAATATGATATGAATAAAAAATATTTATGTATTATTTATCCATATAATTGTGTTTTTTGATGCTATTCATTGACTCGATGATGAGATGAATGGTGTTAAAATCATGAACAAGATTCTAATAAGATTTCCACTATTATGCAATCCAAATATGTTATCTTTTTAGGAAGTCATTATTATAAAGTTATCAGTTAGTGTTATACATAGAAATTGTGTCTCATATGTGATATGCGTAAAGTCAAAGTTAACAAAACGTCACTCAGATAAGAAGATCACATTTATGTCCATGGAGAATCTTGATATTCATGAAGTTTTAGAAGTAGAAGAAGATGTGATTGAGAGTTCCTATCCTTTGTGGATAGAACGTTTAAGAGTGGTAAAGGGAGGCTTGAAGGAAAGATACTACTATAATGTTTCAATAGTAGAAGAGTCTGGAATATTATTAAAATTTGTTTAAGAAAAGTTGATAAAGAAACTATAGGGGAAATATCACTAAAACAATAAAAGAAGATTCACATAAAATGAAACCCTAAATCTAAATATATCTCTGGAAACAATTTTCAATATAATATATTGGTGAATAATGAAGCCAATTATGGTTGATTATGTTTTTATGAATGCGAATCTAAATTCATGTCAATTTTTGAACATTTAACTTTGATAATGACTGAGAAAGGTATAAATGAAATAGAAGAATAAAATTACTTAGTATGTGTTATCGATCTCTAGGTGGAAGTAAAAGTTATTCTTGAGGAACTTGATCTACAATGTTAGAAGAAAAGAAATATTGGTGCATTACTGAAATAATCATCAAATTATGTTGATAAAATCAAATTTTAAATGACTTAGTTATAAAAGATTATAAAGAAACATGTTTGTATATGTAATAAATATCTAGATGAGTAGTTTATTTCTTACTAAACATTGAACAATAATATAATGTGGCAAATGAACTTAATAATTTTTTTTGAGGAGAAAGAAAAATGTATTGAATTAATTTCATTAATAGTGGTTACTCTATAAAAGAAACTTTAAGCTGAAATGAAATCAAATATTTCAAAGAAGAAGTTAAAATTTGGAAGTATCTCAGATTAGGAACCGAATGAAAGTGTAGAATGAGGGACATGGAGTGTTGGTAAAGTACTAAATGATTAAATATCCAACTATATGGGGGAGTAAGGTTATTGTATTTGATTGTGAGACATAAAATTTTTGGTATGATTATTGAAGAGAATAAAGGGAAGAAAAATGTTAAATATAATGATTAATCATTGGGTTTATATCAATGATAAAGGAACTATTTAACACTTGTGGATATGTGAAGGAATTGAAAAAAATATTTACCATGATTAATTTAAAATTATGTGGTTACCTAAGACACACAATTACATATTATGAATAAATTGACAGTTACTTGAAATCATAAGTATACAGAATGTCAGAATAGAGGATGACAACATATCCTACTCCTTAAAAAAGTAAAATTTTATATGGAAATTGTTTTTACTTATCTATATTCGATAATAATGTAGTGAATTTTAGGAAATTTTGAATGGAAATTCTTCACCTAAAGTACTAAGGAGAATAGAAAGAGGGATTATGAAAAAAATTACATTTAAAAATGAATTCCCCTATTTAGAAGAATAATAATATTATTGTATTTATTATACTAAAGAGAATTAAGAAACACCATCATATACCTAAACTCAATTAGTTATTTTATATAATGAAATGAGGAAGAAGAATGTGATCTAAAATAATAATTCTCTTAAAAAAACAAAGAAAAATAACATGTAGATCCTTGATAGTGTATGTTTTTCATATTGTCCAAAATATTCATGGAAGGTAAAACTATAAAAGGGGTGAATTGTAGTTTAAAACATACAATTTTTTGCCACCTCAGGTAAAATTTCATCATAAATGTAAAATTCTAATAAACCCAAATATTATAGTAAAACTAATAGAATAAAACAATAAAAAAACTGATATATGAACAACAAAAATAAAAACTTTATATGAAAATAGAAATACAAAAACAATTAAACAAATTATTGTGTATTATTTAACAAACCAAACACTCCAATAAATAAAATAATTAAACCAAAATTCTATCTAAAATTAAGGAAGGATATTTGAACATAATCCAGGGTATCCCCATTCCAAACAATAAAGCATACTCAACATTAAAATTGTTAACCAATATTCTATTTTACTATACAAAAAATCCCTTAACTTTAAACTTTTAGAATATTTCAATGTCCAAACCTTAGAAACTCGATTATAAACCTAGAATCCATTGATTAAGTCGATCATAATAATATTTTCCTTCTTTATGAAACCCCTCAATGGCATAAGATTAGAAATAAATAATTCAATTACAGAATGATAAAGATATTTAAAATGAAACCTCACACAATGGTGTCTCATAAAAAATAATAAAAAAGAAAAATATTACACTGATCTAAATAAATATCTGAGACAATCAGTATCAGAAATTCAAAATCATAATAAGATTTCAGAATTCTTGATGTACGTATGTGTTTATTATCCCCAAGACTATGGTCCTATTTATATATGACATTGTAATAAGCTCTAATGTCTAAAATCCTTTTTATTTGGGAATAGAAAAGATAACTTAAAAGTATTATTCATAATATTAGAATGCGTTAAATATTACTTCACATATTCTGATAAAGTCAGCCATCACTACTACATTTCTTGATTATCCGGTAAATTTAAATTTTTTATGAACTCTAATGCTATCTATTGTTTTATGCAGTTGAGCATAAATTTATATCCTCTAGACTTAAAATTACAAGATTTTCATCATTCACACAAAAAATAACTATAAAAAAATCATGTTAAACTAAATTTATATAAAGTGTATTGTCATTTTAGAAATAAATATATTAAAGTGGTCTTTAACCAAACAATATACCCCGTTTTAAAAAGCACAAATCATGTAAGAAATTATAAGATTAAAAAATATTATGGTTTCAAAGAAATCACAAAAACATTTTGTGAATAACATCAACTTACTTTAACATACTTCAAATAAAATTTCTCCCTGTTTAAAAGAAATTATCATATTATAAAATTCCTCATTATCTTTTCTATGTTCAATCCCCCGTTATGTTTTTAAAAAGAATAAAAAGAGTTTAATAAAATTAATATAAAACATAATTGATTAAAAAAACATAACCCCTTTAAATATTAATAGAAATTGAATCTTTGGTGAAATAATTATTCATTCATTATATCCCCCCTTGAAATTTCATCATAATATCTTGAAATAAAATAACTTTACCTTTTCCTTTTGATCATAATAAAATTATACATACATCAAAAAATTCGAATATTTTTAATAATATTCTTTAAAGACACCCATGAATTCATTCAAATGTAAAAAAAGTTATGGTTTAGAACCTTTTCACCAATTTAAAAAAAATTAAAATCATCATATATTTAGAGCATAGAAAATTAATAATTTAATTTTTTTTCTGAGTTTTTTTTGATTATGTGATTTAGCATCTTAGTCTATTTTTATTGCTCCTTTACTTTTAAACCTAGATCCATAATCAACCATTATTACTCTTCCACCTAATTATATAAAATCCTGAAATGAATCTTCAAATATTTAATTGATTCACTATATACATTCAACTTCTATCTTTGATCTTTGAAAATATCTTTAATGTGTTCTAACTTTTTTCAAAATAGCTCAAAATTTCAATGTAATATAGAAACATTCTCATCATGTATTTGAAAAAATTTATCAATAAAATTTATATATTTATAAAATATATTATATTTTCTTTCAAGACCTCTCTCAAATGAATATCAAATTCTACTAGAATGATTTCATCATCAGTAGCTTGACCATCTTCCAATGGAATTATAGATTTAACCTTTGATGGAATAATAAGTTGAATTGTTCCTATTATTTCATCTTATTCACAATATAGATATAATAATGATGAATAATTTCATGTTCCTATATCATTATTGAAATGCGTGGCCGATTGTTTCCCATCGACAAGTCAATGTTCCGATGTTTTACTAATGTGTATAGCAGTAATCGGGTCGAATCCTCAGCGATGATACTTTGTAATAGTCCTCTATTTTTAGTTGATTGTATTCTGATGGGGGGGGGTTATTTGCAGAGCTTATGAAATGATTTATTAATTAAGATTAATTTATAAAATTTATAATTATTGGGGTGATTTCATTTTTAGGGAGTTAAACATGTGATATCCTTGAGCTTTAATTTATATTGCATTTAAATTAACACCAACTTCAGAAGATTACATTGATTGGAACTCCTAAGTGTTAAGGATTTAATCCAAGTCTTAACATAACTTAGGGTGATAAAATAAATCATATATTTTTGATGTTAGTGTAATTATGGTTTCAATAATCCCTGGAAACCACACGTTAAACCAAACAATTCATTAATCCAGGACATGTTAAGTCTAACATACAGAATGTTAAATTAAAGAATATTCATCGAGAAAATAATCTCAATCACTTAACATACCTAAATTTTGACTCACTCCAATAATAGATCTACTCAGCCATTTATATTAATATTAATATGGTTTATTATATTTCTGATGATGAATTAATAAGAGAAGAAAAATGAAGGCATAAGAAAAGAGTTGTGCGTCAAACACACACACACAAACAGTGAAGGGAATTATATACTGACTTTGGATTGAATGAGAAAGCACAATAAGGGAAGGGGATTCAACTATATTTAAACTATTTTAAGACCACAAAGATTATTTAATAGATGGTATAAGAGAATAATAGATTAAGAAGAAGAAACATGCATTAAAATATAATTACACAAACAAAGACTTACAAGATTACAATAAAGAATAACACAAAATTAAATGAAAAAAAAGATAAGAGTAAATGTCTCTCAAGTGAAAACATGAGTATGAAAGGTCTTGAAAACACTTCACAAGGCATTGGTCGTGCCAATATGTTCTCCTCTCTTATGAAATTCCAAATCTTTTGAAAGGAGAGGAGGGGATGTATTTATAGCCCAAGGTGGTGGACTGTTTGCAATCCAAAAATACCCCTCAAATTGGATCGATGATTTGGACATCCAGAAAGATGAATACAGAGATATATCCGTCTTTAATGTTTTATATAATAATTTTGTCCGACTACTTTCACAATTTTGAGGAATTTGGACTTATGGGGCCAACGTTGTGATCGTTTGATTAAACAATATTAATCTGTTCATTTCAATCAAGACGTTTTTAATGGCCTAAATGTGAATGGATTTTTGAATATGAATATTCCTTCAAATATGAATGGTTTCTTCCACAATGGAGGCTTCCTATTTGGCCTCCTTCACACTAAAAATTCTCTTCTTGATTTGATAATTAGATGATGAGAAAAGTCAATTTTGGTGTGCTGATTTCATTTCTTGGACAGAATGGTGGTCTAAACTTCAAAGCTTCATTTGGGACCATTTTCCTTGGAGTTGGGCCCTGAAAGTTTTATCCCTGATTCTTTTGGATACTAAATAAACATAAGGTGGAGTTTCATAAAATTTGGGCTTTGGTATTTAGACCCGTAACTCAATTATCATGGCTGGTCTAGTTTCTTCACAGATTATTTAGGTCTTTTGGTGTGGACCGTATGACCCTCCAAATAGATGATTTGGCTAGAGGTCCATTCTGATGAAATGTTTTAATGTGAGTAAGGAACCCTAAAAAGGAGGAATAATGCAATTTGGATAAGTAGGGAGAGAGATATTCTTAAAACACAAAAATAATTGAATCTAGAAGAATCCAAATAGTTCTCTAAAATTATATTTAATATTTAAACATTAATATTTCAAAAAAAATTATAAAAATTTCATATAAAATCAGTAAATTGAGTATATAATAAGTTATGAAAATATTGATAACATCAACTCCCCCATACTTATCCTTGGGCATGTCCTCATGTGAAAAAAATATAAAAGACATTACAAAATTATTTTCACTCACCAACAAATATTAAAATTATGTTTTCCCCAATCAGTGGATTTTTAGACAATATCACTCATACATATTGAATTCCACCATAAGTTGTTACAGAAATAGAGTTCCAAAAACAATTAATTTTTTTCATGCTCAAACTTAGAAATGGAAAATGTGGACACTCAAAACTCACACCTCTCAAGATGATAAAATTCATTTGTGGAGGTTCACTCTTTCACCAAAAAATTTAAAATCGTAGAGTTTGAAAGATATATCAGCTTCCAATACCTATACAAAGTTCAAAAGAATCAAGAGGTCTTTTGAAGGGGTTTTTATGGCTATAGGATGGTAGGAATATAATGTCTAAGAGAGAGAAGAATTGGGTTAGAAAACCAACATGGAAAAAGCAATGTACATTTTTTTTGAAATGAGACATGAAATGAAATGGAAACACATATTTAAGAGGGAATGAAAATGTGAAATAAGCCACAAAAGTTTAAGGAAATAAGAAGGGAATGAGAAGATGAAATATTTAAAAAACACAAAACTTCTCCCAATGACATAAGAATATAATTCAAGTGTTTTTTTCTTTTTTTTTGAAAGTTGAGATTGAAACAGATCTCACACTCATATCCCAACCCATGATTGATCTCCTCACGACACTAATTGTAATAGTTATAACAATATCAATTTTTGAGAAATAGTGATTTTTGAGCTACCCAAGACATAACACAATTTTTTTTCTTCATTTTTTTCATTTTTTTAATTATTTTTTTTTCAATACATGTCATTAAAATTTGAACAATATATCATAAGCATATATACATTCCCAAACCCCACTGAAGGACAACCTCTCCCCATACTAAAATGGATTCTTTCCCTCAAGCATATGATAATATGGTGAAATAAACAAAGGGTACCCAAAATGAAATCCACCCCCACACATAAATTTCAAAAAAAAAATGTAATGAAAATCGATGTTGATATTGGGTGGGATATGGTATTGGGCTTGTAATGTGGCTATCAAAGAAAAGGTTTTCATAGGATCGAATGAGATTTCAAAATGAGGATTAATGTAAGGTTAATGGGAGGATATTTGGCTATAATAATTCTCATGTGGCTCAGAAAACACCTCTATCATATTAATATACACAACAGTAGGAAATTCATCTCGAATGTCCACAAAATCAAGACTCACAAATGGGGTTGAAAACACACATTTTAAAAAGATGGCCGTATGTTGACTTGGAATGAAAGCTAATGTTGGTTCTCACGGTTGGGGAAAATCATTTTACAAATAAAAAATTGAGCATTCAAAATGTGTTGGTTTTGAAAAAAAATTCTTTATCCAATGTCATGATGAAAATACAAATTTTTTTAGATGAAGTCATATATATTGACTACCCCAAAAGTTTGGAAAAAATTTCAAAATTAGAAGGTGAGTAAGCATGAATACTGACTTTTCTTTTTTTTTTTGATTTTTTTTAGTTTTTTAGGTTTTTTTTAGTATTTTTATAAAGACACACCCACACAAAAGAGAAATAGTAAATAAAAAATGTGATGAGTAAAGTGGTAAAAAAATGAGAATGAGGGAGGAATAAGAATAAAGAGAGAGAGAGAGAGAGAGAGAGAAGTTAAAGGGAAAGAGGTGCCCCTAGTTTGGATATGGAGGGTTTCCATCTCCATCCAATGGTGGGTCAACTGCAGAAGTTGGGGATCCGATGGAAGTTGATGTGGTTCTAGGATTGTGTGTCCTCTCATGGTGATGCTTTAACCGATGTCCATTGAATGTGAATGTCCTTTTTGAAGAGGGGTCTTGGACTTTCACTACACTAAATGGGTAAACATTAGTAATAACAAAATGACCTTCCCATCGAGAGTTATGCTTACCTAGGTGATGTTGAAATCAAGAATTGAAGAGCATTGTTTTTTTCAACTTCACGAAATACCTTTCGCAGGATGTGTTTTTCATGGAGCACCTTGGATTTTTCTTTATAGAGATTATAATTCTCATTGGAATCAAGTCGAAGCTGCTCTAGTTTATCCAACTGCAATAATAATTCTTCACTAGATTTTAAAAAATCAAAATTACAAGTTTTCACAGCCCAAAATGACTTATTTTGGATTTCAACGAGTGAATGACATGATTTACCAAAAACTAGCCTAAAGGGAGACATCCCAATGGGTGTTTTATAGGCAGTTACATAAGCTCAAAGTGCTTCACCAAGTCTTTCAGGAGAGTCTTTCCAAGTGGGTTTTACAATTCTCTCAATAACTCTTTTCACTTCTCTATTAGATAGTTAAGCCATGCCATTTGTTTGGGGGGTGATATAAAGTTGAAATTTTATGTAGAAACCCATTATTTTTCAAAAGATATTCCATGTTTTTGTTACAAAAATGTGTTCCTAAGTCACTTATCAAGGAACGCGGTGTTCCAAATCTGTGAAATATGTGTATCATTATGAACTCACTAACAGTATGTGAATCAAATTTACTAGTGGGTTTTTCCTCGAACCACCTAGAAACATAATCAACAACAAGAAGAATGTATGAGAATAAACTATAATGGGGAAATGATCCCATGAAATCGATACCCTAAACATCAAAGATCTCACCGAAAATTAAAGGCTTTTAGGGCATTTCATTTTTCTTTGAAATTGTGCCAATCTTTTGGAAAGTGGGACATGATTTAAAGTACTCTTGTGAGTCTTTGAAGAGTGAAGGCTAAAAGAATCCAGAGTATAGAATCTTTCAAGAGGTCTTTTGTGGTCTAAATTGGCCACCTCTAGGAAGTGAGTGAAAAAATTCTATGATGGAGGAATGTTCATCCTCATCCACACATATTCAAAATTACCATATATTCCCCAGTTTTACAAAGTTTATTTTGTTCCCAAAAATAGTATTTTGAATCACTTTTCAACTTCATTTTTTTGTTCTTTTGAAAATGTTTAAGGAAAAACACCAGAAACCCAGTAATTTACAATTGGGGAATACCAAGATAATTTTGGAGAGAGAGATGAAAGGTGCTCTCATGGAAATTCTAGATCAATTATTTCAGAATGATAAGAATTATAAATTGTACTCAAGTGATCAGACACTAAGTATTATTTTCTTGGTCTATCTTTTATTTCAAGGTCAAACTGTTGGAGCATTAGGATCCATCTTATTAGCTTCGGGTTGGAATCACTTTTCTTGAGTAAGAACTTTATAGAAGAATGGTATGTGAAGTTGATGATTTTGGAACCTAAGAGACATGGCCGAATTTTATCTAAGGCAAAACCACTGCTAAATGTTCCTTCTCAGGGATAGTGTAGTGTGATTAAGTTTCATCCAATGTATTAAGTCATAATAGATGACATGAGGAATCTTTTCTCTTCTTTGACCAAGAACAACCCAAATGATTATATCAGAAGCATCACACATCAACTCCGAGGGTAAAGACCAATCTGGGGGTTGGATTATCGGGGCATATGTGAGAGAAGTTTTGAGTTCAATGAAGGCTCTCTTGAAAACCTCATCATAATGGAAAGTGACATCATTTTGGAGCAATTGAGTGAGTGGGAGGGAAATCCTAAAGAAGTTATGGATGAATCGCAGATTGAAACCGGATTGACTGAGGAATAAATGGATGTATTGAACAGATGTGGGTTCAAGAAGTGATTGGATCACTTATATTTTGTCAAGATCAACTTCAATACCATATTTTTAAACTATGTTTCCTAGAACAATCCCATTTGCAACCATGAAGTGAAAATTTTCAAAATTTAACCCATGGTTACACTTGACACACTTTTGAAGGACTAGAGAGAGTGAATTAAAGCAAGATTTAGATGACTCACCATAAATGGTAAAGTCATCCATGAAGACCTCCATGAAATGTTCAATTAATTCAGAAAAGATACTCATCATACACCTCTAGAATGTTGCAATAAAATTGTAAAGGAAAAAAGGAATTATTCTATATGCATATGTTCCAAAAGGGCATGTGAGAGTGGTATTTTCTTGGTCCTGAGGTGCGATTTGGATTTGGAAGTAGCCAATGTATCCATAAAGAAAGAAATAGTGTGACTTTAGGGCTAATCGTTCTATCATCTAATCAAGGAATGGAAGAGGGTAGTGATCTTTTCTTGTTTCAACATTTAATTTCCTATAATCAATTCACACACTCCATTTGTTCTTCACACGAGTTGTGACTACCTCCCCATGTTCATTTGTGACAAAAATTATCCCACCCTTCTTAGGTACAACTTGAATTGGACTAACCCATTCACTATCAGAAATTGGATAGATAATACCAGCTTGAAGAAGCTTGGTGATATCTTACCTAACTACTTCAAGTATGAGTGGATTGAGTCTTCTTTGTGGTTGTCTAATTGGTTTGGACGATTCCTCAAGATGGATGTGATGCATGCAAAGAGCAGGGTTGATTTCTGTTTTGTCATCTAGGGTCCAACTGAGGGCCTTTTTGTTTTCCTCTAACACCTAAACAAGTTTGGACTCCTCAGTTTCGGTAAGTGAAGAAAAGATAATGACAGGATATGAGTGATCATAGAAAAGGAATGCATATTTCAGGTGTGTAGGAAGAGGTTTCAGATTAGTATCATCTTTCATTTTTGGGTTAGACAACTCTGTAATGGAGGAAGGGACTTCAGTTGCTTCAGATTCAGTTTCCTTGATATTTTCCAATGTGGAGCAGTAGAGATTAGAGTTTATGTAGGGTTCAAGAGAGTTTTCAAGTTCCTCTAGATTTATGGAGTCTATTAATGAGATGTCAACATAAAATTCACCATTTATAACTTGGTTAATCATGGTGTATATTTTAGAGGATCATTTCTCATTAGAAAATGATTAACATGATGGAATGGGGTTCAATTGACTCTTAGAAGTATCCTTAGAAGCATGGATTGAGAATGCAGAGTGATCCTCTGATGGGTATCGAATGGCATGGAAAATGTTGAACTTAACCATTTGGTCCCCAAATTACATGTATAAGATGCGTTAATGGACATCAATATTGGTTCTAGTAGTCATGAGGAATGGTCTTCCAAGAATTAGGAGAGATCAAGAAGAGTTCATCTCACCTTCCATGTCAAGGATACAGAAATAAGTAGGGAAGATAATATCATTGACACGAACAAGGACATCCTCGATTATACCCAAGGAATAGAAGTGCTTTTATTGACTAATTGAATGAAAAAACCCATTGGATTTAAGGGACCTAGACTAAGGTTTGAGAAGATAGATCTGGGCATGACAATAATTAAGTCTCCTAGGTCTATGAGTGCATCATCGAAGTTGGAACTTCCAAATTGGCGTGGAACCGTAAAGGTTCATGTATCCTTGCACTTTATGGGAATAGAATTCTGTGTGGAAACATTTTTAAAGGTCCTGATATTCCTCTTGTGGGTGCACAATTCCTTAAGAAACATGGAATACTTAGGGATTTTTTATGGAATCTAAGAGGGGTATCTTGACTTGAACACATTTAAACATGTCAATCATTTCCGGATCGGGTTTAAAAAACATATTTGTGTTAGAAATGGCTTGAGGAAAAGAAATTGGATTCTTAATTGGAATGGAAGAAGGTGAGGGAATGGCTTTATGATCCTTTTAATATTTCGCTTTCTTTTAATTTTCTTGGTCAACATTCAAAGGAGGGTTGGAGGACTCATCTTGAGGCATAGAAATTTGCTTCACTGATCTAAGTGTGATTGAACTTACATTACCCTTGGGTTTGGGTAATAGCTGAGATGGAATTTGGGAAGAATTTAATTTTTGTTTCTAGCTCAGGTGGGATGCATGTTGACCAATTTGGGTTTCAATGTTCCTGAGACTATAACGGGTGAAGGAGGCAAGATCTTTAGCAGTTCCTTCCCATGGTTTCTTAGAATAAGAGGCTTGTCCCAGATTGGGATTACCTTGATTTTGGTTCTTGGGAAAATGATTATATTAGTTTGGGAATTGGGAAGGCTCACTAGGATAGTGGAAGCCTGGAGGAGGAAGAGGAGGATTGATCCTTTGAGGTTTAGGGACAAAAGGATAAGGTTGTTGGAACTTACCAACACCTTCAACATATTGGAATTGGTTTGGGTTTTGAGGAGGGAATTGAGGGGGATGAGATGTAGGATTACCATACCCTAGTCCTTGGTTATATTAAGAATAGAAGGGCTCAAAGTGAGGTTGGTTGATGTATCTAATGAACGGACCTGATTGTTGAGGGTTGTTGTTCCTTTGAGCGTATGCTGGATTGAGCTCCATTGATACAGATGAATTAAATTGATATTCTTGAAGTTGTGGACATGTGTCAGCTGGATGAGGTGGAGAGTTTCAGATTCCACTGTTTTTGACAGGTCCTAGAAACATTGATTGTGGAGAAGATGAAGTTGGGGCTTTGGTAGCCACAACTAGTTACTACAGAAGACCTGTAAGTTCACTAATTTATTATATCATCTTTTTCAACTCTATATATTTATTATCTTGAGAATTTTTGACTTGAGCATGTGCTCGTGTATGAAATTGTTGTGTGTTTACAGCCATGTTACTTATGATATCTCTTACAGATGCAAGAGTTTTATCAACAAGAGCATCACCACTTGCAGCATCAATGAGGGTTCTGTACATTGCCAATGACCCCTCATAGAAGTATTGGATCAAGAGTTGGTCAGGGATTTGGTGGTATGGGAAGTTGCAACATTCTTTTTGAACCTCTCCCTGTATTCATGGAGTGATTCACTTGGGAACTGACAGATACAACTTATTTCCTTTCGGATAGAAGTAGTGCAAGAAACAAGAATGAATTTCTCTAAGAAGAGTGGCTTCATGTCATTCCATGTGGTTATAGAACCAGGAGGGAGGTAGTAAATCCATTCATTAGTAGTGTCATCTAGGGAGAAAGGGAATGCTCAAAGTTTTATTTATTCCTTATAAAACACTTGAGACTTCATCATAGAGCACACCACTTGGAACTCTTTAAGGTGGAGATGTGGATCCTCACCGGCTAGCCTGTGGAAATGAGGTAGAAGATGAATCAAACTCGATTTCAGTTCAAAGTCATATTCTATGTTTGGATATTGAATACCAAGGGGTTGGTAATTCATATTATGGGTGATAAGTTATTTAAGGGTTTTTTCCCTAGGATTGTCCACTTTTAATTCGACTGGTTGGATGAGGGTTGGTTCTTGATTGAGTTTATTATCTCTAATGTTCCTTCTAAGTTGGCGAAGTGCTCACTCAATTTCAGGGTCAAACAAATCCAAGGGATTGTTTTTGAGGCTATGGGTCATTCATAGAGATTTTTTAAGAAAGGGGAAGACATGTTTTTCTTTGTATTTTTTTTTCAGTTTAAGCTTTTTATGAGAAGGCAGGTTTATCTTTGTGTTTTTTTTAATTATTTTTTATTATTTTTTATTTTTTTACAACAACAAGAAACTAATGACTACTTAAAGCACCATCCCAAAAAATGACGCCATTTGAAACACACAACTGATTTTCGCCTATGGACCGATCAATGTTCTGATGCTCTGCTAATGCGTATTGCAGCACTCAGGTCGAATCCTTGGCGATGAAACTTTTTAATAGTCATTTGTTAGTGGATTGTATTCTGATTGGGGGGTCTGTTTGTAGAGATTTTGAAATGATCGATTGATTAATATTGATTTAAAAAATTTATAAATATTGGGTTGAGTTCATTTTTAGGTAGTTAAGCTTGTGATATCCTTGAGATTTTCTTTATATTGCATTTAAATTAACTCCCATTTCACAAGATAACATTGATTGGAATTCCTAAGTGTTAAGGCTTTAATCCAAGTATTAACTTAACTTAGGGTTATAATCTCAATCAGATCTTGTTTATGGTAGTGTATTTATGGTTCCAATAATCCATGGAAACCACACATTAAACAAAACAAGTCATTAAACCATGACATGTTAAGTCCAACATACACAATGATAAATTAAAGAATATTCATCGAGAAAATACTCTCAATCACTTTACATCACTAAATTTTGAATCACCCCAATAATATATTTACTCAACCATTTATATTAATAGTAATATGGTTTATTATATTAATGATGATGAATTAATAAGAGATGAAAAATAAAGGGATAAGAAAGGAGATGTGCGTCCAACACACACACACAAACAATGAAGGGAATCAAATACTGACTTTAGATTGAATGAGAAAGCACAATAAGGAAGATTATTCAACTGTATTTAAACTATTTTAAGACCAATATTATAATTTAATAGAATATGTAAGAGAATAATAGATGAAGAAGATGAAACTTTCATTAAAATATAATTTCAAAAATATAGACTTACATGATTACAACCAAGAAGAACACAAAAGTAAATGAAAACAAAGAGAGGAGGAAAGGTCTCTCAAGTAAAAACTTGAGTATTTCAGGTCTTCCCAAGCCTTTGGAAAGTCTTCGGTCATACCAATATTTTCTCCTCTCTTCTGATATGCCAACTCTTTTGAAAGGAGTGGAGGGGATGTATTTATAGCCCAAGGTGGTGGACTATTTTCATTCCAAACTACCCCTCCAATTGGCTTGACGATTTGGACATCCAGATAGCTGAATCAAGAGATATCTCTATATTTAAAGTTGTAGATAATAATGTTTTTCAAATACTCTCAAAATGTTGATGAATTTGGACTTATGGGGCTAAAGATAAGATTGTTTAATTACATAATATTAATCTGTCCATTTTAATGTAGACTTTTGTTAATGGCCTAAACGTGAACATACTTGTTAATATGAATATTCCTTCATATACGAATGGTTTCTTCACCAAAGTCAGCCTCATAGTCTTCCTCTTTTACAATGAAAATTTTCAGATTTATTTGATGAATAGATGATGAGAAAAGTCAATTTTGGTGTGCTGATTTCATTTCCCGAAAAGAATGTTGGGACGGATTTCAAAGCTTCCTTTGGGACATATTTTCTTGGTGTTGGGCCCTGAAATTGTTATCCCTGATTATTTTTGATAATATAAAACATATGGCATAGTTTCATAAAATTTGGGCTTTGGGATTTAGACCAGTAACTCTATTATCATGGCTGGTCCAGTTTCTTCAGAGATTCTTTGGGTCTTCTTGTGTGGACCATATGGCCCTCCAAATGGACGATTTTGGCACATGTCTGTTCTAATGAAATGGTGTAATGTGAGTAAGGAACACTAAAAAATAATCATAATTCAATTTATATAAGTATGGTGATTGATATAATTAAAACACTAAACATAATTGAATATGGATGAATTCAAATAGTGCTCTAAAATTATATTTAATATTTAAACATTAATATTTCACACAAATTATACACATTTCATATAAAATACCTAAAGGGGTATATTATAAGTTCTGAAAAAATTAATAACATCAAGTATCCCCTTTCCACTTCGGATAAAATAATATTTTTCTTGATTGAAGATTCTTCACCAATATGTACTCAAATTGAAACAGATTGTATAATTTCCCTTGAAATGTATGATTGTTTCATATTTAGAGGTTATCATTTATTATTATCCACTTCATCAAAATTATTGTTGATATATTACATTTATTACTTTTAATAATGTTCATCAAGATTAAAATTTATTTCATTGGAATCCCTATCTTATTTTTTTAATCTCTTAAGTGTTCTCATTCCATGATTCGTTATGATGTTGTACCAACTTCTGAAACTCTTCATCAAAAGTAGATTTAAAATTTAAATATTTTATCTGTAAGGAATTATAATATTTATATTTTTTTCTTTTTATTCAGATGAAATTTTGTAATGAGAAAGATTATAATAATTTACTATTTTAATCTACCATTTTCTAATTTTTTAAGCTCCCATTGAAACTTTATTTTAACACTTATCGTTTTTTAGGAATTAGGTTCACAAATAAACCTCATCAAAGAGATGTTATTATAATTTATTAGATTTTCCATGAATTTTTATCTATGTAAATCATTATTCACATCTTTTTCCTTCAATAACATTACTAATAACCCATTCAGCATCTGAGACTATGATAAAAACATTAAATTCACTACCCTAGTGTAGATTTCTTCAATATAAGTCCTAGAATATTTCAAAAAATTATTTTCTTAAGGAAATAAAAAAGATAAAAATTTATGTTTCATTAACATATATTTACACCCTATCGTGGAAATTCAATGGAATAATCAACCCACTAAAATAATATCATTTATTTCACTGATAGATGGATCATTTTAAGAACTCTTTCCTTCACTGAATGTTTTTGACACTGTACTTTGAAAAAGAACCATTTAATTTTTGTAAAGTTTGTGATATAAAGAGCGAATCAACTTCAAATAAAAAATCTACTAGATAAGTAAAATTCTTCAACAACATAGAAAAATTATAAAAAAAGAGAAATGATTCTATCTCCAATCCTTTCATTATTGATAATTTTACTATTCCATAGAATTCACAAATGAGAATAGGGAAATCTAAATCTTTATCCTCCTTGGGTAAAATGATATTTTTATGTACTTATCAAATATAATTTTAATTTATATCCCCATGTACATCAACTATAACACCCGAAGATTTTGTGAAATATTTTTTTTCATACAACTTTGACATTTTATATATTTTATGTGACATAAAACATTGATTTTCGATTGAATTGTAGGTAACCCTCTATTTAATTTGAATCAAATTAAACACTACGTTTAGATTTTGTTACATAAAGTATCGAGATCATCTTATGTACATGCAACATTGAGTTTAAATGAAATGTGACATACTATTAAAATATTATTATTTAATATAATACTCATCATATAGCCATTGGAATGGAAGAAATAAATAGGATTACATAAATTATGAAAATATGGTTTACACATGTATTTATAAATAATTATTTGGAAACCAATTAATTATAAATAAAAAACTATTTGAAAATAAAGGAAATATTTTTATGAAAAACCATTTTTTATACAAAAAAATGTATTCTAAATCAATAAAATAAAATAAAATATTTTGGTGAATTATTTTAATGAAATATACATATTATATATTCAATAAAATATTAATACATGTAATAACGTAAAGTTTTCTCCCGTTTTATTTTTATAAATTAATTGGGAAAATTATAAGACAAGGCATTGAGATGGTGTGAGACTATAAGGCCTAGTGTGCCTAGTGAAAACCAATGAAAAAGGTTCAGTTTTTAAAAAAGTGTGTAGATATTTTTTAATTAAACAAAAATAAATCTTAAACAGATTCTTGAATCAGAAATAAGATTCCACCGTTGCATTTAGAATAACAAAATTACCTTATGTTGGGCATAACCTCGATCGGTGCGGGTTGAGGGTAGAAGTTAGTTTTTAGATGTAAATATCATTAAAATATTTAATAAAAATATTTTATTTGATAGTGCTTTAGTTTATTTTATGTATACCTTATTTTTATGAATGCATGGTTATGAAATAACCCCAAAAAAGCCGATGATTCAAAGAGATATATCTTCCTCTAATGAATATCGATAGAGTGATGAATCAAGATTGACAAACCTCAGATTCAATAGATCGACGAACGACTATGATGAAACATCTCCCTTCGTTAATGATCAATACCAACCTTTAGTTAGTGTGTTTGATCTTTTTGTTATTTCCTTTCCCTTATTATATTCAAATTACAAAACCAGACAAACCAATGAATAGGTTGACGCACAGTTCGACCCTTATTACGGGATGGGTGTTTGTTGTAGGGTTTAAAGGGGGAGATAGATCTTTGGGGTTATTTGTTAATGTTATTAATTAATCCACCTAACAATGGATTAAGGACGATGAGAACAGGGTCTTGATTTATTCTTCAAGCATTTTATGTGTTCTTCCAATCCCCGTTCATGGAGTTTTTTGTTGTTTGAACTTCATGGTCATGTTTAAATTTTCTACAGGAGGCTATGAATGTGATCAGACCCTGAGAGTACTAGCAAGATAGATGAAACCCAAGGTAGTGAAGGTCGCAACCTAAGGATCATTGTTGTGGCTCTGTTTTGAAAAAAGGTGTAGTGGGGGAGAGGGGGACATGTAGAATCAGAGACGTCCGTGGCCGATACCGGTAGAGGCATACAACAACGACCGTGTGTGGGTGCGGCGTAGGACGATGACCAAACCACATGGACATACGACATCATGGGATGTTATGGGGACATGATAACTGACCATGATGAACACAGTGGGACCTCATTGACCGGACAACATAGGGGGAGCCACGTAGTTAGGGAAAATAGTGTTGACCAGGGGGTACTGCCAGGGTAGGCCGCATATGGAAGGGAAAACAGGCCCACATATAGTGGGCCAGACTGGGGAGGATGGGATTCTCCAGAGGCCTATATGGCTAGACTTAGGGGGATAGTGGGAAAATGGGCCCAACAGATCAGACCTAACTGGACCGGGCTAGTCTGGGTTGTCTTGATTTTCTTGGGTCAGCTGGTGGGATGGGTTGGGTCAGCGTAGGTTGGATCAGACCCAAAATAAACCTGGGTCACACCTTTTGAGTAACCAATCATAATATTCAAACCATGTGTACGTTTGATGATCCTTTTTCCGCATTACAACCCTTGTAAAAAAACATCCCTTTTGAGATAATCTAAGTGAGTATTTGTAAAATTTGGCATATAGACTTTTGGTTTGAGGAGTAGGTCCTCCCAGAACAAGTGTGATATGAGTGGAATCCTATGGGTGGATATGATATTGAGACTATGTGACTTTGTGACTACATGATTTGGGGGTTGCATGACCTATCAACACTCCCTGTGTTATCGATAATCCATGTGTCATCGAAACTTCGTGTGTAATGGACATAATGTGTGTTATCGACATGCGGTGTCTTATTAACACTCTGTGTGTTATCAAAACTCTTTGTGTTATCGACACTCCATGTTTTATCAACACTCCAAATCTCATTGACACTCTATGTGTTATAGGAACTCCATGTCTTACTGATACTGGGTGTTCTGTGTACTATGTATGATAATCATTCTTTTCGTGCTACATACATTTACATATTTGAGCTGACTGTACATAGTGTATTTATCTATGGTATACTTCATGTATTTTCTTATGGTTTACTTTGTGTATTTATGAATGGTATTAGTTTATGGTTTCATGGAATCCTACTAAGTATATTTTTACTCACCCTTGTACGGGCTTTTCCTGCAGGTGTCATGTCTTGTGCAGAAAATCGATGCATTGAAGGAGTCAGAGGTAGACCAGGAACAAGTGCTGATTAGGGTGGTGATAAAGATGAGGTGTTCTCATACGTCTTTAGACATCTATCGTACACCAACCATTCAGGTAGGGTTTTCTACGGATGAGTTTCAAGAACTTGTGTGTTCACTTTAGAGACTCATTCTTTTGGTGGCTTGGTATTCTGGCTTTGTTTACCTTCCACTTTCCTTCTTTCATACTATGTGGTTGGTATCTTAGTGTATGAATGCATATTATACTTAGTGTTTTTATATTTCTTCATTTTTGGGATTGGATATGTTTGTGAGTGTATTGGTACTTAGAGAAATGCATCAATTTTGGAGATATGCCTACTTATTGATAGTTGCCAGCCCCTAGGCTATTAGAGATAGGCATGGGAAAGTCACGAAACCAACCCCTCTAGGACAGCTGAAGAAAATATTCATCTTATATATTTTATTGACAATATATAATAACAAATCCAATTTTATTCTTTTTTAAAAAATCTTTTTCTAAAAAACAGATTTCTCTTCTTTTTTATATCGCACTTATTATATAACTAATTTTTGACACTTATAATATTTATTTGAAAAAATAAACTTAAATTTTAAAATATTAAAACAATAATTATCTTAGGGTAATTTTTTGATATTTTTCTCAAAAGTTTCATTTTTTGACGAATAGTGAAAAATACTGAATTTTAATTAAAATCTACCCTTTTATTTAAATAATTTATAAAGTTAAATTACATATTAAATAAATTTTAAAGTTAAATTAATCCAATTATACCTATATTAATACAATTTAGTTCATTTTAGTCAATTTCATATTGAATTTTTATATAAAAACATTTTAAACATTTGAAAATTTTCCCTTTAAAAACCAACATTCTCACCAAGTTTACAGAATTAATTTTAAATTTATTTTTTCAAAATAAGTAAATGGAATTTTGAAAAAAGGATTCTATATTTAGAATCAATATAATTTATATTATCTAATAAGGTTAAATTAATTTTTTACCAAAATTAATAGCGATGGCAATAAATAATTAATCACCACAGTTAAGGTAAAAATGGGTTTACCGGGGGGTTAAACTAAAAAGTAATGGGTAAAAAAACATTAAAAATTGTATATAAAATATTTTATTTAAATATTTATACCATTAAAACTAAATTTTTATATAATATGCCTTTTAGACCCTTTTTACATATGAAAAACGTGGGATAAAACATTCTTTCCAAAAATACCATGTTTGTCCTCTCTCCCACTTATAAAAGGTCACACCCTCTCATATATTGTTCAGAAAATCACAATGATTTTCTTATTATAATAACCACCCAAATAAATATATATATTCCCTAATATCATCTTATAATCTTTATTTTGGACATCAATCCAACCTATAAGTCTTTTTGTGCGAACGTAAGGAGGATACCTGAAGAAGAGATAACATTCATCAACAATCATTTTTGTTTTACTTATTCTTAAGACTCTTTAAATTGTTGTTATACCATGATGATATAATAAACATTATATATTATATATAATGATATATTTTCATGTTAATGGAATTAACTAAAACCATCGGTAGTTAAATCAATTGGGTTACAAAATCATCGTTCGTGTCTATGATGAACTACCCCATCGTGAACCGATGTTTTTCATTTCTCCATTACCACCTCTCAAGTTTGGTCATAAGGATGGATTTATCAATTATATATATATATATATATGTGTATTATATGTATTATTTTATTATTATTATGGAATTATTATATCACACATAACTTTATATTTTCTATTTTGTGGGAATACAATAACGATGTTTGTGTGTACGACAAACTACTGACTCACAACGCGATGTGATTCTTTCACACTTTAAATAAATGTTATTTAAAATGATTTTAATTAAAATATATAATACATATTAATTATACATTATTCTATAATTATAATATATATCACTTAATTTTCTTTCTTTTAGTTCGACAAGAAAATTGAAATATATTTTAGGGGAACGCACGACCAATCGTCTCCATGAACATTGTATTTCATTTGTTATAGATAAATTTGATTGATTACTATAAATAAATATATAATAAATATATATTATATTTATATATAATTTTTAATTATTTATATTATTAAACTATGATCTATGTAAAAGTATCATCAAATAACAAGTTAAAACATACATGAAAAACAAAGTAGTTATTGCCCAAAACATGAATTTAACATGGAATTGTTAATAACGGGTAATAAAAGGTCTTAAGAAAATAATATATGATATTATATATATTAATATGGTTTTTTATAAGATGTATAATAAACTTATATTTATTATTTATGATAATGTAATATGAAATATGAAAGTCAAGACTTAAAGTAAGATACTTTCGATCTCTCTTTTATTTCTGAGAGACATATACTAATTCACGACTCTTATATTTTATGTGGGTTTTATAATTCACATTTGAAATTTTATATCACGAATACCATTATTTTAATGATATTCAATGCTTCATTTTATTCGATGTTTTATTTGGTATTTTCATTCAAAATATTACTGAAGTGGTAAGGGATATTTATTTCAATTTTCCTTTTTTGAGAAATACGTTATGTTATGAAACGATATTATTTTATGAGGTGTATACACATAAAATTTGGCTTATAATTTTATTAATTTTTTATCCTAATGATATTTTATTTTTCATTTAATTTTATTCATTCTTTGAGCTTACGTCCCAAAGTTACCTAATTGGTAAGAGTTTTATGTTACAGTCTCATTGTTTATCGAGATTGTTTATGATCAGGCTTCCAATGATGAAATACCCTGATATATCTATCAATAAGCTCTTTAAGTTTATTATTATGTGGTTATTTCATTATAATACATGGTTTACCTTCAATTTACTCTCTTTATGTACTCAAAAGATCAAAAAGAACACTTTTAAGAAAAATCAATTTTCAGTTGAAAACCCCATTTTCTCCCCAAACCATGTTTTATAAGTGTTATTTTTAATTTTTTTAAATATTTAATTAAAATAATTTACCATAGGAAATTGTACCCATAGATTCATTTTTACCAAAAGTTTTAAAGGAAATATTAATTTCATTTTAAAAAACAATTCCTATTAAGTTTTTACTGAAAATGTAAAAGGAATCATTGTTTTAACACGTATGACCTAAAAAAAACCTCCCATTATCATGACCATTATTTTATTTGAATATTCATATATAAATTAGATGTATATTTTTAAAGTAAAAGGATTTAATTTTTTGTTAATTTTCTAAAAAATGTTTTTAATATGGAAATGACATTTTCCTCAAGAAATCTTTTAAATGATTTTAAAATATTTTTTTATAAGTTTTCAATGTTATTTTCAAGGAAAATTATTTTAAAAATATTTTTTAATTTAAAAAGTGATTTTCAATGAAGTTTTATTTTCATTTCGAAATGTTCCAGGTGATCGTCCAAAATCAGTTTCCATCTAAGATGATAACCTTTGATATTTTTTATTATTTACTAGGGATATGAACCAGGAATACCATTATTATTTTTATATAATGGTTTATGTTTATAATGAAAAGATACTTATGAAGCCTTTTTCTCTTCCACGGGTTATACTATGATATAAATCTTACAAATACTACATCATTTAATGTGTTATGATATGATGAAATATTTAAATGATTAGGAAACCTGTCTCTTTTCCACAAATTATGATATGATGAAATGTTTATGAAACCCTTTTCACTGAATAGGTTTTGTTATAATCAAATTTTTATGAAACCCTTTTCATTTCATATGTTATAATATTGTGAATGTTTTATGATATTATAGAGGAAATATGTATAGTTTTTATTATGTTATGGTGGTTACATTATAATTAAGGATGATGGTTACATTATAACCTGAAATGGGTGGGACCTATATCTCCAACCAATGCATTGGGTAATAATAGATGTTCTATGATCTGAAAGGGTACATCGATAGTTATCGCAATCCTAAAAGGGTACATGGGTTGTTATCATAAGCCTGAAAGAGGGCACATGAGAGGTAATAATATGCTCAAATAAGCTACATGGGTGGTTATCCCAAACCACACATTTTATGAATGTCTTGGTGGGTAACCCTAACATAAGATTTTCTATGATTATATATATCTTGAAAAACTATGTCTCACACCAATGTTATGGCTTCATGGATAATTTTCTTTGATTTACATATGATTCTTATCTTATGAATTTCCCATCATTATGCCATGAATCAATATTATAATATTTGATATGTAGGGTATGATTTTAAAATGTTATTATCATGTTATCATACCATTATGCTCATGTTATGCTTATGTATCTCCCTTTTTTACCCATTATTGAGAATTGGATCTCAATCGTTCTTACGTTTCCTTTACACATGTTTTGAAGAATGGACATTAATTTCGATTAAAAAAGAGGAAGATCTTTATGAGAGACATTGATTATCTTCTATGAATTAAGATGTTTTTGTTCGATGTTTCCAAAGCCCTAAACTATTATGGTCCATAGGTTTGTGTTTGTGTGATGTAATGCATATTCATCTAAAAGATGTAATATCCATATATAATAAGCCTGAATCATTATATCGACACAATGTTGGTATATGATCATTGGTGAACCAAGATAAATTTACATGTCACTATTTTTTATCATTCTCACATCTATCTATTGGATATATAGTTTACTGTGATATGTTTTTATATATCATTCCTACTAAAGAAAAATATCAATAAAAAGTCAAGAAGAATATTACACCGTAATTAACCCCTATTAAGATGTACTTAAGACATTGTGTCTAAAAATAACTATATTTTCTTTCTGAATGTGTAGGATGTTTTTGATATATTGATAATTTTTTTATCATATTTCCAAGGAACACACCTCAAAATTATATGGGTTTAGAGGGGTTATATTTTTTTTAATTTCCAATCTATCTGTGAATTAGTGAATAAAATTCTATTTTTTAATAGTAAATTTATAAAATATTAAAAGGGAAATTATGGTTATGAGAACTTAATGTTGAATTAATTTCATACTCAATATGTCTAATGGATATTCCATTGAGAATTGAACATATCAAGGATATTTCAGCACTGATTGTAATCAAAAGAATGAACATTCTATTTATCCAGCATAAGAGAATAAAATTTATAACATAATAAATGATTCATTCACCATTGTAAGGAAACATTGTTAAATCAAAACACATTAGTACAACAAATTTAGTTTTTTGTGTATATTAACTTTAAAACTGATGTTTTTGGGACATTATGACAACCTGATCAAGAATGTAACAAATAAGTGTATCCTCATCATAATACTATTTATTATAATACAAAAAAACATTACGCTCCATAAAAATTAATTTTATTAATTAGTTAAATAAATAAATAAATAACCATTTGGATGATGTGTCATGTATTCAAAACTATATATTTTAATTGAATTTTACTATATTAAGTTCTTATATGTAATTAAAAATAAATAATTTTCTTCGATATTGAAATTTTTTCATGGTGAATTTCCTAAAGCTACGATCACTAAGCCTTTGTATGGTATGAAAAAAGTTAATAACAAGATTAAACTTAAGTATAATAAAATATACACATGTCCCAATAATTTCATGATATATTTGTGAGATTATTTTAGTATATAAGAGTGTAAAATATGTTTAACTTCTATATGGAAGTTATTGTGAGATCTTTAATGTATAAAATAATATACTACAATGAAGAAGTATAATAAAAATAAAACTCTTGGAAAGGTTTTTCATAAATTTCTATTAAAACCCAAATTAAAAAGGACTATTCATATAATCTAATATTATATAGCACATAATGTGGAATTATATGGAAAATAACAATGATGGGTTTATATGACATCTAAGAGATTCAAAATCTTATAAAAAATTTGTTTCTCTATACCCTTATTTCTTATATGATCTTAGGAATTCAGGATTGAGATATGATACAGATAGATTCAACCCATTCGACAATTTGAGTATGAGTTATAACATTTGGTTTGTTATTATAATCCCTTTCAATCTACCTTTATTGATGGGTATATGCCAAAATTTCATTATCATTGCAATGATTATTCGAGGAAAACATTACCTAGAAATGATATTAATGTATACATTCAACATCTAATTGAAATGTTTTTGAGTTATGAAACAATTTTGTTGAAATTTATTATATATCTACTATAAAAATCTTTAAAATACATGTTTATCTAATATAGACAACTAGTAACATCCTTGTATGTGTGAACTTATCGGTTTGGAACACATACACTGGTTTGGATTTCCTAATTTATAAATTTTATTTTATGTTCTAATGAAAACCTTATAATAAAAAAAATTCTTATTTTATCCTTATTTATTATTCGATTTATCTCATATATTTTACTTAAACATGTTAAAATTCAATTGAAGCATTTATCATAAAAAAAACTTAATCACTATTTTAGATATAGTTTCAAAACTAGTGAATATTGAAGTTGAATTTATGATGGTACATCATTTTAATGATAGTGGAAAATGAGTTTGATATAATTCATTAGTTGAATATTTAACAAATTTTTTGATGGAAAAAGTAGATTATTAAAACATATATATTGATAATATAATTTTTTATTTAATAATCATGTTGTTTTGTATATTTAGAATAATTCATGACAACTTGAATTTCATATTACTTAATGAGTATGGGAAATTGAAAGGCCATATTAATGATCATAAGTTATTAGATGAAATAAATATAATATATTATCCATGGATAGATGAGAATAAAAAGTATTTTGCCACAATTTTTTTTACATTTTATGATTTATTATGAAATAAATCTCCATCAGAGTGAGAAATCTCTCTCTTAAACTCTAACAAAATGAGGAAATAAAAAAACAACGATATTTGATATTTAAGGATAACTACTAATAATTAATAGATAACAATTGAAATTATACCAAATCACTTAATACTATAAAAACCCCTAGAATAACCATGGTAGATACAATCGAGTAGGGTGTAAACTTTACTCATAATATAATAATATAAATAGTATTGACTCTTGAAAAGTATTCTGCTAAGTTTCACTAGTATCTTGTACTTTGTTTTAGTAGGAATTATGCTTCTCCATTGATTTTATTACCTTCTTCAAATAGTATTTTTCTCCCCCACTTATCCCTAGTGTAGAAAATGTGTGAATTCTTTATTTATCAGAACACAAAACATGTGTGATAATCACACACATAATCAAAGTAAATTTTATTTATCGTCCTCTTGTTCTTTCACTAGCACTGCCTCAAGTACTCGTTTTCTTCTTATTATCTCTTCCCATATCATTATATATTAACTAAACTATACATTCTCTATCACCTAAATAATCTTATTGATTATTTTTGATGACAGACATCTTCATGAATGATAGACATATAATTTTATGTTTCACAACAATAACATTTCCCCCATTACATTTCAAATTGCAAATTCAAAATTCAGACAATAAACTTCTTCCAAATACTCTAAACTTCTCCCATAACTTCTTCAGTTCATGTAATTATACTGGTCATAATGGAATTTCTACATACATAATTACAAGATGAACTTGTTCCTATTAATACTTCAAATACTTATTCTCTATACATAACAAATGTTTTTTTTCACATCTCAAGAAACCTATTTTATTTCTTTATGTATACATGAACATGATGTGATACTTTGAAACATAGTGTGATATATTTAAACATATGAAAATAAATAAAATAATAATTATCTTGGCTTAAAATAAATTTGTGACTCCATCATACCAGAAAATCTTCTATCCAACCAATGATGTGTCCTTTTTAACATGACATGACTATATCTAAAAACAAAAATATTACTGAAAAAATTATTCATCCATGGGTTACATCTTGGAATGAATTCCATATTAACCTCATAACCCTACTTCTATAATATATTTTATAATGAATTATGATCATGATATTAAATCCATGGAAGAAAAAATTTAAAATTATCATATTCTTATTTCAAATTCTCTTTTTAAAATTTATTAATCCAAAAAAACTTTTTTCCTTCTAGAATAACCCTTATCCTACATGTAAGAATTGAAATTTTTTGCAAAGTAGAAATATTTATGCATCTAATAAAATCTTTATCCATTAGATATAAAATATTACATATCAAAAAAATATATTACATATTAAACATGTACTAAATATATTTCACCTTTTTATTTCATAGATAAATTTGTTCATAATGAATATAAAATCATATGTATCACAATAATATTTTTTCCTATGTCTATATTTGATATTTTTTTATAAAAAATCCTTACGCATCATAGAATATTTCCACCTTTTTAAAATTTATGTCCCAATCTCCTACATTCCAAAAAATTCACTTTCATAAAATCCTAAAATGCATTCCCTTTGAAGATATTACATACCATATTAAATATGTTATATATCATTGTGTCAATTTTAAAATACTATTTTAAGTATTGAAATAATGAAATTCTATATACTTTATCTCATAGACTAACAAAATCCCATCTTCCAGATACCATCTTCCAATTACAGAACATTAGTAAATTTTAATCTTTGAAGCTCCAAACTTTTTCTTGTTTTAAAACATATCTATTTCTAGAACCAATTCCTTAATGAAATCAAGCCATGTAACTTAGTAGAATTTATCTTAGATCATAAAATTTATTATAAGTGAGTTTTTATATGATTTATGTATTGATAAAAAAACCATCTCAAAAACCATATCCATTTCATCACTAAACAATTTCTTTATTTATGGGCTTAACAATATCCCCATTTTAATTTTTTTGGATACCATTAAAAATAAATCACTTTTTAAACTCAAAACACACAATAGTAAATCATAATTAAATAATTCTATTCCCATGCGAGAAAACTCAATGTAGGAATCAAGAAAATTAAATAATAAAATCATGCTATCAATTAATGTGACATATATCAACTTCTTCAAAGCTACTGATAAAAAATTATATTAGCTAATAAGATTTATTATTAGACATGTAAAAAAGATACTTCCACTTCAAAATTACCTTCCATGTACTTGTGTATAGCAATTCACTTCATAAATGATGACCAAACTTGTTACGGAAGTTTATAAGTCATCCAAACACGTTGGTTCCATTGCTAACCCCTTTGAAGAATTACATCTAAATACATGCTCCCCCTAAATAACAGATATGTCCACCAATAGATTTAGAAAAGATATTTGGATTATAAAGCTATATAGATGTTATACCCCTTTTTAAATACAAAAAATAAATAAATATATTTTTTTGTATTTCTCCTCCACTGAAAAACATTATACAATTAACAAGTGATAGAGGGGATTAAATCATAATACCTTATCCTTTCATGAGTGAAGGATGATATTTCTTCATCAAAATAAATGTATTGGTATAAAACTACACCTTTGATTAAAAAACCCTTGATCATCCTAATTCTTCTTCAAATACCATTTTAGATTGTGGAAACTCACATTACTGTTTTCTTCAGAAATATGTGATGAAAATGATTCTTTTTCTTCTTGTCTTCATTTCACACTTCATTTTCATAAGTTTTAAAAAGTTTTCATAAAATGGATGCAGAATATTTACCCTTAATTTTATAATATATTTCAATTTAGATCATATATTAAACATTATTTTTGTGTAATTATGTTAGTCCTCCCATTTGGAGTCAAAAAAATCTCATGGATTCTCTTAAAATTCCATTTTCTTCTTATGAGGATTATTCTTTTTCCCCAATTTCATTCTCTTATATATAACTAATGTTATTATAGTGTCCTGTTACTGAAACTATTTTACTGATAGGATCATGATACATTATTCACTAATATAATTTTATTTATTATATCTCCCTCACACTATATTCATGTATTTAAAAGGGTTCTCCAACTTCAGAATCGGGTGTAGAATAACATCTCTCTGGGATATTTTTGTTTGGAAGAGTTTTATTTTCCTCAATATGAACCATAAATAAGTCCATAAATAATTAAATATAATTATTCTAAACCTTCAACCTATCAAGATATGTTTTTTATACTCCAAAAAACCATTATTGAGTATAAAAGTTCAATCATTATCCGAAACTTCTAGTATTTCCAAAATAGTAATTTTTCGAAATTGAAAATGTTAAAAGCCTTTTTTTACTTTATTTAATAAAAAAATAACTTTTATATACTTTTAAAAAGTCCCAAACCATTTTAAACTTTTTCTCCATTTTTTATCTTCACACATATTAGTATATTTTCATGAAAAATAAAACTTTTTAAAATAAAATAGATTTTTAAATGTATTATTTTTTTATGATTCTATCCAGTTGGTTGAATTTTATTAGGATAAAAAATGTTCTAAAGGGATCCCATTATATTTATGATACATTCGGTGAGATTATTGTTGAATAATACAATCATAAGTTTAATTTCAATCACATCTCTCTTTTCTTTATTTTACCAATATCCCACTTGATGGTTGGAATTTGATAAATCATATATGAAATTATTTATATAATTTTCCTTTTTTAGTGATTCAACATCGGGAGATTCATGTAATATAAACTATAGAAGAATATTATCCATTAAAACTTCAAATCACTTCATCTCCTTGGTGGCTAAGTATCTTACTTCGACAATCATTATAAGTAACCCAAACACTATATTTTCGAATTTAGTCTAATCCAATTAAACCATAATGGATTCATTATTCATTATTAAATTTTATTAATCCAAATCAGAAACCTTGGATACACTCTTCATTAATTTCTTCTTCAACTTGAACTCTAGTTGAGATTGATATTACTATTCATTTCCCATTGATGAAACTTATTATTTTTATATTAATTTATCTTCACTTATTTAATCATAGGTATCCATTATTGAAATTAGTATCTTCTCACCAATACCACTTGAGGAAGAAAAAATATAATTATAATATCATTAGGTTCCATCCTTCTTTGGTAAATAAATATTATTTTAAAAAATAATATTTCATTATTGAAAACATGGAAGAAATATTCCTTATTTTGAAATTATTAAAATTATTCATGAAAACTTCATGAGAGGGATCCTCTTCATCTTAAAATTCATCAACTTCTAACTTTGGCATATTTATAGTGAAATTTACAATACCCCCATAGCTAAAAAACAAAAAAGGTAACTTGCCATAAAATTTACCTTTGCATCTATGGATACCTTTTAATTTGGATGATGTGAGTCTATCAAACTTCACACCAACATCTTAATCTGAATATAAACTTATGACTTCATCTATATATTCTTAATAAATTTTCTTTGAGGTCCTTTCATTATTTATATGTTTGAATGAGACATACATCTCAATAACAATCATCTAAATTTGGCTTCATTCCTTTCTTATCTCATATAAAACCAAGATTTTATGCATGCCATCCAAAAGAAGTGTGTCAACATCATGATCCTCTAGAGTTGAAACTTTGGAATCAAATATATCTAGTAAGATATGAAGTATCTTATGGGCCACCATTGAATCTTTAAGAGTCCCTCTGAATCCCCTCATGTTTCTCATCGTGTCATTGAACCTTGAAATTAATTAATTAATATATTTCCATTTAAGCAGGTACAAATCTATATAATTTAATCTTATAATTTTAAATTTATTCCTTTTGACCTTGATGTTGAATTTTTAAATATTTTTTAATCGATCCAATTGAAATTCATAGTTATGACCACCATAAAAATTATAAATTAAATATGTGAATGTCATGAAAAAATATGAATTCTTACATTCCCATACTACTCCAAATTATTCCTATAATCTTGATCCAAAATATTTCATAATGTAACATGTGTAAATCCACCAGAATCATTATCTTAAACATCCTTTCCAAATGAATAGATGAAGAGAAAGAATTATTTCCTTCCAGATATTTTATTTTTCCCATTGAATATGGGAAGAAAATTCTTATTTATTAAATTAATATTATCAATAAAACACATAGAATTCTAAATTATAACAAAAAATATGATAAAAAACATTATAAGAGAAACTTTTATGGTTCATTAATTTTTAAGGGTGAGAAAAGATAAAACAACAACTGAGTTCAAAGAATACTATAACATCAATCTCCAAATATCATGATTTGTATAGGAAACCTTCTATACTGTGATAACACATGTTAAATCCCTAGGTAGGGTGTAGGTTCAATTAGTGGGGGAGGGGGTGAATTAGTAAACAATATTTATTTCTCTATATTATTATTTCTTTTAAAATAATGGTATATTATCTGTTAGAGTGAGTGGTCCCACTACTAAACTCACACATACTAATGAAAGAAAATAAATAAGGAAACATGATTTATATGTTTTATTACTAAGAATTAATATCTAACCCTTGGAAGTATATGAAATCACTTTAGTTCATACGATCCACAAGAATCAAATTGGTGGATAAAAACAAAACGGTTATATCCTTTACTCACAATATGATAACAAATAAACTTCTATTTCATAACAAGTTACACTAATGTATAATACCTTTCTATGGAAGGGGTTATCATTATCCAATGAGCTAATTGTTTCCTGATAATAATATATCCCCCTAATAATTATTCATAATATAGATTCGGTGTGACTTTTATCATTCTCAATACATGACGTAGGTTTGATGATCACACCAAGAAACTAAGTATGTGTTATTTCTCTTATTCTTTTTCAAAATACACTGCCCAAAGTTGTCTTATTCTTCTTCTCTCTTCATCAATAATTCTATGAACATTGCACTACATACTAGGTCTCACATTTATAATATTCTAAAATACCCTTTATAATACACACATGCATACAAGACCCCAATTAAATTTTATCTTGCACAATAATAAATCATTTTCCCTTTACATATTGAAATTTTAAATTTGAAACATAGAGAAGAAAATAACTTTAACCATTCTCAACATATCCCACTTATTCTTTATTTATTTTAATTATACAGGTTAAAAAACTATGACTATATTCCTCATGATAGAAAAAAAATTCCCTCTAATAGATTTTAAAAGTTCTTCACTATACACTGTGTGAAAAAAAATCTTCATGATACAATACATATCTTCTACTTTTTTAGGAATGCACGTGCAAGGGTCGATACTGTAAAACATGTCAAATTATGAAAATCACATTTATCATGGATTGAATCATGTATTATCATCATGAATCTTAATCAATATAATAATTTATATATTTTATTTATATTCTTAGTTCAAATTATCCTTCAATAAATTAAAATTAATAAAACACCCTTTTCACTTTTCGAACAACCCTTATTATGCAAGTCACAGTTAAATTTATAGAAATGTTAAAATATTTTTTTAAATTATAGATAGTTTTTATGAATCATTTATATAATCATATATATTAAATAAAAGTCCTATATATCAACCCTAAACATAGGAATTTTTTTATTTTCTATACATAGATTAAATATTACACAATGAATATAAATTTTAATGAAACGTGGTAATTTTTTTATATTTTTCAATATTATATATCATAGGAATATTTTTAAAATTATTTATTTTAATCTCTTGTATATATAGAAACCTTATGCATCAAAATAGGTTTTCCATTTTTTAAATTTTTGATATAATCAAATTCTTTTAGAAAATCAACATTCTTGAAATATAAAGCTATATTCCCTTGGAAAATAATATATAACATATTAAATATACTACATGTTATAATGTGAAATATGAGTGACTTTTCAAATTCATAAAAATTAAAAAATTTAAATACTTTATCTTCTGAACTTAATAAATTTCATCAACTAGATTTATAAATCAAGAATTTGAGTAACATCGATAGATTGATGTTCTGGTCTTTGTACTATTATATAACATATCTATTTCTAGAAATCTTCCAAGATAAATTCTTTACATCTTCTAAACAAACCTAAAAAACATAATAACCTTTATCCCATATTATAAAATTTATTATAAGTGAGTTTAAATATGATTTATCTATTTCAAAAAAACCAACACAAGAACCATATCCTATTCATCTCTCAAAATCTTCATCATTTATATAAGTACCTGGTTCTTCCATTAATTTATGTATCTTTTATTTTCGATTTATACTTAAGAAAGAGTAGGAGAAAAAGGTTGGGGTCTTGGCTATAGGCTTGTTACACAACATGACTAGGGGTTATATGACATGTAATCCCAGTACACACTATGTAATGGTCTGGCAAGGACCCATGCATGAAATGTAAAGCATGCCGGCAACAATGGTCAAGTAATCAATATACATAGTGTGTATATCCTAGTAAAAAGGAAAAATAAGGAATATACCATCAAATAAGTTGGAACCCCACTAGCCAGTTCTCAATTCATATTGATCCATTCTTCCTCTCTTCTTTTCTAGAACTAATTATCCTGATTTGGGTGTCAATTCTCATTTTTTAAGATCTACTATATTTCTAGGTCGAATGAGAGGCTGGCGCTGGATGTGGTGAGTTTTAAGAGTATGAGGTAGGTGGTCTCGTGACTTTCACGAATTTCATGCTATTTATATATGTTGGAGAGTTGTGCGCCTATTTTCTGGTGTATCGTTTTCATTTATAATTGGCCCTTGTTGTTTCCTCTTGACGTTGAAGTAAACAGATAATTGTTTTAAAGAATTTTTAGGGCTTTATACCTTGATTAAGGGCCGCCCCATGGGTGAGTTTTCTTGGATGATCTTTTAGAGTTGTTAGTCCTAGGATTCCTATGATGCATGACTTTATTTCCATTTTTAGGTTGATAAAAACGATTTGAGTTTGTTAATAAAATATAAGGTTGTTGAATTTTAATTTAATTGGTTTGGGTAGGGGATGACTTGGTTTTCCTGTTGACATTATTTTTCCTTTTCTTATTTACGAATGTTTAGAATTTTTTTCTCGAACTATAAACCTACCCACATGAGTTATTTAGTGTTATAGCCATGTAATAGTTTAATTTACATGTATTTATTCTTATACAAAATGTTCCCACATGAGTTGTTTAATATTAAAGTGATGTAATAGTTGAACTTACATGTGTTTCTTCTTATATGAAACGTCTAATTAAATAAAAAATATTAAATGGGTACATAGAGATGGGAGAACCATGGTATCAGGTTAAAAGGGCAAGGGAAAACTCATATTATTATTTCACCTTATACCTTGGGAGAACCATGGATTCAAATTTGAATGGCATGGATAGACTCAAAGGTGGTATTATTATGATAAGTTGTGAGCGGGCCACAAATGTAGTGGGCAGGCTCATGGATGCTCTATTTTAATGCTGAAAAACCCATGGATCTAATAAGGGATGAAATGGATGGACTCTATTAGAAATATTTATATTCCACGAGTTGAATTTTACTTATACCATACCTTGAGTGATGCCAGTTTCATGAGGGGTTCTCCGGAACGGGCTCTAAGGATGTTAGTGGAATTTCACTTGGAGTGATACTTGAATTCCATCTTAGTAATTTCAAGGATGGGCTCATTTTTTAAATTTAGTAATGAAATGGAATGTATTATGATTCATTTTCCATGCCAAAGCACAAGTTTGGATTTGGTGTCCACTTTTTTTTGTTTATATGGTATTTTGTTACATCTATTGTGCTTAATTTTATATATGGAATGACATGATTATGTGAAATGTCAAGACATATATAATACAATTTAAATGAATTGTTAATAAACATAAAATGAATTTAAATAGAAACCAATGCTTCTAGGACTATTTACTTTTGAGTGCTTCCAGCTTACTTCTTTCATTATTGTACATTGCCTTTTATATATATTCACTAACAGTTTGGAAATTAAATTTGGTGGTTGCCTATTTGGACATAGTCTTACACCCTATTTGGATCATGTTTGTATGCCCAAAAAAATTATATAGTTTCAGGTGTCGATAAGGGCAAGCACCCTTCTCCATGTACTTGATATACTGCTTAGGAGCAGGAGAGCATGGGACCAAAATGATTCTTATGATGCTTCTAAGTTTCTTTTTTCTCTTTTTGTCCTATTGGTACTTATACCATGTATTTATGTAGTGTAATATATTTTTGAGTTTTTCCTAGAACATGTACCATGCGTAATCATCTTTTGTATGATTTGACTCCTAGTCATTTATATTATTAGTCTTCTGTTGTTTACTTCTGTTGTATGGTATTACATAATCTGCTATTGATTTACTATTGTTTATGATTTGTTACACTCTACCAATGAGTTCATAGTCTCCCCAATATCAATCCTAGGACCTTGCTGCTAGTCGATAGCCTTTGGCATTACAGGAGATGTTCTTGAGGTCATGTGACCAATTGGGTATGGGGAACCTTTGATTTGCATCTTGATTCAGAATGTTACAAAGTGGTATTAGAGGAGTATATTTTTGTTTTCTTACAATTTGGAGACATTATATATGGATAGGAATGAAATGGATTTTGATAATAATCTGTTCCAAGGATTAGCTAGCCTACGTATAGGGAAAAACCAAATTGGCATGAATTGAATTGCGATTTTTGGATTTTGAGCTATTATAGTTGATTCTGTTACACTGTTGGGTGACACACTTGAAATGTGATACTATTAGTGCTATTATTGTGGTTCAATTGTTTTTGAAAATCGATGAGATGAGGGTATTCCATCCATACATCATATAGACACTTTCCAGAAATCACATTCCATTCAGTCTTACCATACCATTTAGAAGCATCACTGATTTCATACTGTTGTGATATGTACCATGAAAGATATTCCTGATGTTGTGATATGTGTGTTGGTACATGCTATGGTTTGAATTGGATGGATTCCTAGATTTTATCCCAGAGGTGTATGGTCCTCTCGGATCAGAATTTGTTGAATCATGTTTCTTCCTTGTATTGAAATATGTCACAATGTGCTGTAGGTGGACCAAAATATTTGATTCATGGGGAGTATGGGCCCCACTGATTGGAATTTGGAATACCATTCAAGATAGGATTGTGAACATTATTTCCCTCATAGGGGTTCAATAAATCTGAGGGTTTTCACTTTTGGAAACCCAGATTTCAAGGTGTTTGGTAAAGGGGGACACACCATGTGTGCTTTCTATTTAGGGGAGATGATGTCTAATGGGGACACAAGATGTGTATAGGATATACACGATGTGTACTAGTACTTTTCCATGTAGCCGAGTACCCAGGAATGTTTAACCATGTTGGGATACATGGATGTGTAAAGTACATGGCCAGACCCCGTGTAGGTATCACATCATGTATAATTACACATCTTGGCTAGGTAAAAGGCCATGTAGGTTTAGGAACATAGGCATGTACCATGTGTTGGGTACACCTAGTGTAGCAGTCATACACACCATGTACTTGGGGTGTTTATACACCCATGATGATAGATGTACATGACCAAGTAAGAGTTTTAGGGTACATGCCATGTATGGTGTCTACATGCCATGTACTCCTCTTCTAGTTACTTTTAAGGGGCTTTTACAATTTTTTTGTTTCACTCTTGAACTGTGAACTTTTCCAATGAAATTGAACTTATGTGTGTGCTTGACCTTGTAGAGTCATACCACGACCACAACTTACAATTTTACACTATGAGGGTAGTGAAAATCATAACCCAAGGGTGGTAGGCCATGGGAAACTGGTGGGTCCTCTAGTCGTTCGAGTTGCAACACAAACTATTATACCAGATGCAGGTGCTGATGGAATGTTCTGTGAAGGCTTTATGAGGTTCATAAAGGCTATTCATGGAGAAACCCAACTAGCCACATCTATTGATGAGCTGATACGAGTGTTCCAACAATAGCATCCGCCCATGTTTTCAGGGTATGGTGGACCACAGGCTGTAGAGTCATAGATGGATTCCATGCTTTCGATATTCTATCATTTAGAGATGCCTCTTAAGAGGAGGGAAAATATCATAATATATATACTTCCTGATTATGGAAAGAGATAGTGAGCCATGATTAATTTGGAGTGGGTGAAATCGAGATATGGCCTGAGGATATTTTCTGACTGAAAATTACTTTTTTATTATAAGAACACTTTTTAAGGGAAACATGAGAAACTACATATAGCCAGAGAAAAATATGGGACCGCCCTATCCCAGAAAGTGTGCCATCAACAACCGTTCACTAATACAAGACCTCTCGGCATGCAGTCCCATGCCGAAGCTCGAGCACAGAACCGATGCTGAAGCCATACCCTCTATCTTGAAGATATTTTCATATAGTCTTTTATGATTATTATTTCCATGATACGCTGAGGGCCAATAGAGCCTTGGAGTTTATGCATCTATAGAAGGAAACACTGTCAGTTATGCACTATTTTTCTCATTTTACGGAGCTTCAATATTTAACACCTATTCTAGTGGGTGACGATATATCTAAGGCTATGAGATTTTAGGATGGTCTCAGATATGATACTCAATAACAGATAAATTTCTTCCGACTGACAACTATATCTGTTAAAATGAATCAGGAACTGATTAACAAGCATAACTTGAGAGAATCTAGAGGTGAGAGCTAGGGAAGTTCGTCACCAATATCTTGTACTGCCTCAACCTGTAGTAAGAATCGTTGTCTAGAGCTTTCTAGTGGTGACATAAGTAGACATAATATATCTTCATGTAGCCAAGTGAGGTGCTTCCAGTGCGATAGGATAGGGAATGCTAGACCACATTTTCTGATGGACCCAGTCGAGTGCCGATCTTACAGAAAGATGAGCCATCTATAATGCTTCTACATGATGTTTCCACCACCAGAAAGTGATAGAGGGTCTGTATCAACTCCAAATTTAAGAGCAGGGTCACCGACTTCTCATCAGATAGGGAGCTGGGGTATGTCAAGACTCTCAGGTCAACGTGGTGGGTGTGGCCATAGAAGCAAGACCCCAGGTTCTCAATGAAAGCTGGGTGAATCAGCATAGGGTATCCAAGCAGTGTCACATGGTCGCAATACATGTCATACGTATGTAGTGAAACAAACCTAGTAGGATAAAGATCATAGACCTTCTATTGTCAGAGGTACTATTCCAGTCGCCACTATTTTAGCTTCTTCACCTTTTGATATATGGGCTTTACATAGTTTCATATCTATGCCCGTTGAGGAGAGTATTGGGCTCTGTGATTTTATTTATAATGATGTTATGACACAAGGCACTTCATTAGGGATTATAATGGTAGGTGTGTGTCAGTGCAAGGAGATCACCCTTATGGTTGCATGGTGTCACTCCATTAGGGATTATAAATTCTATCAATGTAGGTTGAGTTTCACGTCACCATAGGGAGGATAATTTTTACATAATGGTAAATGGGATGTCCAGGAAATCCAAGTTGGACCCGAGCATCATTGATTGGGTAGGATTATAGCCTTTATTAAGAGTTTTTATCTGTATGACCATAGAACACATCAGATGATTTTCCCTCTAGTGGTTGATAATTTAGGGGGTGTCTTCCTAGACAACCTTTTAGGTTTACCTTTAGTGATAGAGGTAGAGTTCTATATCTAGTTAGTTCTAGGAGCTACACCGATATCCCTTCGTCTTTATAGAATTGCTATGATGGAGTTGCTGGAGCTTAAGAGGGTTCTAAAGGATTTAGAGGAAATGTTTTTTATCATAACCAGTAAATATCCATGGGATTTTCCGATACATTTTATCAAAAAGGTAGTTGGTACCCCCAGCCATTATGTGGATTATCCGAAATTGAACTAGTCGATGGTTAATAATCCCTATCCTCTACCGAGAATTGATGATATCTTCGACATGATTTGATGAGAATGAGTTTTCCCAAAGATTGATTTGATATTTGGTTATCATCAGGTGCATGTTAGACCATCATACATACCTCGCACAACCTTTTAGAGTTGGTATGGTTTTTATGAATATTTTTTAATGTTTTTTGTTCGCAAAAACACTAAATGTTTTTATTTAACTGATGAACCGATTGTTCCATCCTTATCTTGTTTCTTTTGTGGTGATTTTTATGGATGATATCTTGGTGTATGCTCATAATCTATATGAGAAATCCACATATCTTGAGATTTAATTTTGTAAAATTATAGATAATCAATTATATGATAAGGTCCCAAAGTGAAACTTCTGGATGGATCAGATTCACTTCCGAGATCACATCATCTGAGAGAAGAGGGTATTAGTCAATCTAGAGAATATGAGAGCTGTAGTTTCTTGGGAGCTGCCAATGAAATTCTTTGAGGTATGGAGTTTTCAAGGGATGGTTTGATACTACATGTGATTCATATATGACTTCTCACATTTAGAAATTCCTTTGGTGTGCCTGACTAAAAAGGGTGAGAATCATGTACGAATAGATTCCTATGAGATGAATTTTTAGAAGCATAAAGGGAGATTGAATTTAGTGCTGATACGGATTTTTATAGAGTTGGGCAGATGTTACATTGTGTATAGTGATGCATCAGGTATTGGTCTAGGAGTAGTTCTGATATAGGGGGATCATGTCATTATGTATGGGTCACATATGTTGAGGCCACATGAGTGGAATTACCCAAAACCCAATCTTGAGTTAGCGGTGGCTGTTCATGCCTTATGTTTTGGGATACATTACTTAATTGGAGATCATTTTATGGTGTACAAGGACCACAAAATCCGGAAGTACATTTTTACTCAATGTGATCTGAATCTAAGGAAGTGAAGGTGGGTGAAATAACTTTAGTCATTTGAATTCAAGATTACCTACATGCCTGGTAATGTAAATGAAGTGGCTCATTCAATGAGCAGGAGGACTCAGGTATAGAGAGTATTGTAGGCCAATAGAGAGTGTTAGCTAATGAATTTTATCTATGAGATTCATTTGGATGTTCACAATATCTAGTGATAGACGTTTCTTTCTTCATTGTCTTTTAACTCTACCCAACTATAAAGAGTGAGGGTGATGCATCTATCCGATTCCAAATGACCAGTTCAACGGGAGGGTATGTCAGGTGAGGAACCTCCTCCTAGATGAACTGTATGTGAGGATGAGGTTCTTTGATAACATGATCATGTAAGGGTTTTTGTAGACTTGTGTGAGGAGTTTATGTGATATTTTCATGCCACTATATGGGAAGTGCATCCATGTTTCACCAGGATATATTGTGACCTACATCATTAGTATTGGTGGCCATGTATGAAAAGAGATGTAGCTGGTTTTTTCATGAGGTGCTCCACCTGTCAGCTGGTGAAGGTGGAACACTAGTGACAAACATGAATTTTAGATCAGCTACCCATTCATGATTGGAAACAGAATGATTCCATGATGGATTTTGTGATGGGATTACCAAATTTTTCTTGAGGTAATGATGCCATATGGGTTATTTTTGATAGGATTTCAAAGGTAACACATTTCCTGCCGATCTAGTAAACCTTCAGTGTTATCGAGATTGTGAGGTTGTATATCCATGAGATTTTATGACTACATGAGGTCCAGCATTCAATCATTTTAGATAGTGATGCTTGGTTTACTTATCATTTCTAGAATGGGATATAGTGGGTGATGGGTAAAAAGGTTCACTTTAGCACATCGTACCACCCCCAGACAAATGGACAATCAGAGCGCACAATTTAGGTACTAGATGAAATTATACGGGAATGCATCCTATATTTCATATGTTCTTGGGAGAAATAATACACTTGGTAGAGTTCTCCTATAAAAATAGCTTTCACGATACTATTCATATGGAACTATATGAGGTTTTGTATGGTAGGACTCACTGATCACCCCTAGGTTGGCTGAGGATGAGACATGTAGCTATTATGGGACCTCATCTTTTCCAAGAGACCACTGAGATGGTGTAGTTGATACAGAATCAGATGAATACCGAGCAGTCTCATCATAAATCGTACACTAATAACCATAGATGACCTTTGGAGTTCAAGGTTGGGAATTTGGTTTTCCTACATGTTGTATCAAGGTTGGAAACCAAGATGATCAGGAGACAGGGTAATCTTTTTATGAGATTCGTCAGACAGTTCGAGATTCTAGAGAGGGTCAGGAAGGTTGCTTATCAGTTTTAGTTGCCTCAGAAGTATTGGGATATGAACGACATCTACCATGTTTCTCAGTCAAAACATTACTTTTCATTCATGTCTCACACTTTTCATCCAAATGAGGTTTTGTTATAGGTAGATGCATCCATTGGGGAGCATCTTATAGGAATTTCGGATCCTATCATGAAGGTTCCCCATGGTCAGACTATTTCATTAGAATGGGTGCTATAATAATATGTCCGAATGTAGTATAATAGCTAAGAGAGGGAGGATAATTTATTATCTCAGTATACATATTTATTCTCATATGATTCTTCACCACCCTTGGAAGGGAAATTCAGGGACAAATTGCTTTAAGGGGGTAAGTTTGTAAGATCCCGGTTCTCCCATTGGGGTAAGGATAATTTCTTTTTGAGTCATACTTAATAATGTGGAGGAAAAAGATGACGAGTCTTGGCTAAAGGCATGTTACATGACATGACTGGGGGTTACATGCCATGTAATCCCAGTATATTTCCTATAATGGTCTAGCCTGGACTCATGCATGACGTGTAAGGCATGTCACCAAATATTAAAAATTAGGCATATAATTGGAATGTATATCCCAGTATACATTTTTTATTGTTTTTTCTAAAATGAATAGTAGGATCATCTTCCTCATAAGAATAGAAGCCTCAACCGGGTTTCATGACCAACACTTCTGAGAGGAAGATTCGGCTCCATATTCTTCATTAAAACTCCATTTTGAATACTATTAGATGCATTGGAACCCCATTAGTGATCTCTCAATTCATCTTGTTCCATTATTACTCTCTTATCCTATGAACCTAATTATCAAGGGTTAGAAATTTATTCTTGTTTTTCAGATCTACTCTGTTCTCAGATGAATTAGAGGCTGACACTGGATTAGGAGAGTCGAACGAGTATGAGGTAGATGGTTTTGTGTCTTTCGCTAATTGTCAAGCTATTTATATATGTTGTAGTTCTGCATTACCTATTTTGGGCTATCTACTTGATTTATAATTGACCCTTGGGTTTCCTATTGGTGTTTAGGTAATTTAATAAGTGTTTTAAATCTTTTTTAAGGTTGTATACCTTGATTAAGGGCCACCATATGAATGAGTTTCATTGGATGAACATTTATAGTCATTTTTTCTTGGATGCCTATGAGGAAAGCCTTTGTTTCCATTTTTAGGTAGTTAAAAATGATTTTTTTGGTTAATAAATTAAATGGATTTTAAATTGTAATTTAATTAGTCAAGGTATGGTATAAATGGTTTTCCCCATTGAAGTTTGTATTCCTTTTCTTGTTTAAGCATGTTGGGAATGTTTTTCTCCAACTATAAACCTACCCTCATGAGTTATTTAATGTTATAGCCGTGTAATAGTTTAATTTACATGAGTTTATTCTTATATGAAATGTGACCATGTGAGTTGTTTAATGTGAAAGCCATGTAACAGTTGAATTTACATGTGTTACTTCTTATATGAAATTTTAAATTAAATATTAAACATTAAAGGTGTAAATTGTGATGGGAGAACAAAGGTCTTAGGTTAAAAGGTCTTAGATGAGCTCATATTACTATTGAAACATATACCTTGGATGAACCATGGATTTGGATTATAATTCCATGGATAGACTCAAAGAGGTTATTATTATGCTAAGTCATTAGCGAGCCATGGATTTAGTGGTCGGGATCATAGAGGATTTATTTAAATGTCGAGAGAAACATGGATCCAATAATGGATTACATGGATGGGATCTATTATCATTGTTTTTATGTCATTAGTTGAATTTTATTTATTCCATACCTAGAGTGATGTTGGGTTCACAATGGGTTCACTGGAATGGTCTTATAGGAAGTTGGTGGAATTGCACTTGGAGTGACACTTGAAATACAACCTAAGAATTTCAAGGATGGGATGAGGTTATTGTTGGAACCAGGTTCTTCAAAGCATGATTTGGTATATGGTTTGTGTTTGTTGTCAATCCTCAAGTGGAAGTTCAGGGTGTGAACCAACAAAGCGATCATACCGTTCAGGAAGAAAACAGTAGTGAAGGTGGCGCTGTTTCCCAGTGTTTGCCAAATTTTTGGGCCTGAAAATCCGTAAATAAAGTAAAGTGTTTTTGGCAAAGATACTTGCGCGCCGAGCTCTTGGAGGATGAAAGACTTGCGCGCCATATGTTTTTGAGGATCAGAACATCACAATTTGGCTAAGGAAAGAAGGTCGCGCAAGTGTTGGTTGGGTCGCGCAAGTAACTTGCGCGACAGAGGATCTGGAGACATGACTTGCGCGCCGTCGAGGGACTTGCGCGCCGCCGCGCAGGGGGTCCAGTTTGCCTATAAATACTGGACCACCCCTCCTCATTTTCAACGGAGTTCAAGGCTGAGAGATTGTTCGAGCTCTCGTCGCGCAGGTGGTTGAGTCGCGCAGGTGGTTGTTTTGTCGCGCAAGTAGAGCTTGCGCGCCGGTGTTTGGCTGTTCTCCCAAGGCAGTTTGGAAGAGAAAGGAAGTGGATCGCGCAAGTTTTTAGTTCAAGAAGGCAGTGTCGCGCAGGTGCTTCAGTGACACTTGCGCGCCAGTTTAGTCTTGCGCGCCTGAGACTTGCGCGCCGCCGGGAGACTTGCGCACCGGGCTTGAAGAGGAGACCTAGACACTATTGAAGCACGCCTGCCTTACTGGAGCTGCACGAAAGCCGAGAAACTACTCGGTTCATTCGAGGAAAAGTGATATTCTTCTTCTGGTGAGAATCGGACTTCAATAGAGCATCTACATTCAACAAAGGATGCACTCTTATGCAAATGAAGAAGAGACCTACACGTCTATAAACTGAGTGGGACTTCACCAACGGCAGTGAGCCAGGGGGAGTCAACGGGAGTGACCCGAGGGACGCAGTGAGCTATCCCTAAACTATTGTAAAGGCAGTGAGCCTGGGACAGAGTGTCTGTACCCGAACTTTTGTATCCGCAGCTAGTGAAGCATAGTGGATTTAGGTACGACCGGCAACCTGTCGGCGTATGCTCCTTGGACGTAGCCCTTAGTGGTGAACCAAGTAAAAATGACTGTGTCTTCTCTGTGCATGTGAATGTTTTCATTTTGATCGTAATCATCATACAGGTTCAACAAGTTCCTACCAACGTGGGAACAAGATCCAACAAATTAAAAGAAAAAGTGGTCACCCTGATTCACCCCTCCCCTCTCAGGGTGTCCCGGGGTCCTTCAAGTGGTATCAGAGGGTAAAGGTTGCTGGTGTTGAATCTGACCTTCTTTGTCATGGATAACGCGATCAATGTCCGGGGAGTCCCTCACTTCGATGGAAGCAATTTCCAGATCTGGAAGAACAGAATGAGATCTCATCTAAGATCTCTTGGAATGGAAGTTCTTTTTTCTACTGTTCAAGGAATACATGTCACTGATCCAACAGGTCTGGCTATGACTGAAACAGACAGGAAACTTCTTGATGCAGATGCTAAAGCACAGAATGCTCTCACTGCAGCCCTTTCTGATCAGATTTACCTGAAGGTGATGAATTGCACCTCAGCAAAATCTATGTGGGATAAACTTGAGAATATTTATGAAGGTGATAGCAAAGTGAAGGAGGCGAAACTACAAGTGCTACACAATCGGTTTGATGATCTGAAGATGCATCCAGACGAGAATGCAGACTCTTTCTTCAATCGAATTACTGAAGTGGTTGGAGCAATTCGGGGTCTGGGCGAAGAAATCAAAGACATTGATATTGTAAAGAAAATATTAAGAATACTTCCACCTCTGTATAATGCGAAGGTGTCAGCTCTTGAGGAAAGAGATCTTTCCAAACTTTCTCTAGATGACTTACTGAGCAGTTTGGTAGCTTATGAAATGAGAGTCAAACCAGAAGATGCTACGACTCAGGTGAGCAAGGAAATGTCATTCAAGGCCATGGATAAATTGAAAATCTCGAAGGATAGTAGCGGTGATGATGACGAAGAGAAAGAAATTCTTTCTCTCATTGCAAAGAAGTTCCAGAAGGGGAAAGGGAAATTCAAAGGGAAGTTACCTCTCGCATGTTTCCGTTGTGGAAAAGTTGGGCATATTGCTTCTCAGTGCTTGAAGAATATCAATGATGATGACAGTGAAGATGAAAACTTCAAGAAGCCTCAAAGAAGGTTCTTTAAAAAGGGAGAATTCAAATCTGGTAAGAAAATGCAAAAGAAGAGTTTTGTCTGTGAAGAGGAAGAAGATGAAAATGAATTCTGTGATGAAGAAGAACCAGAATTCAAAACTGGGAATCATGCTTCTATGATGGCCACTGTTGAAAAGTCAGAAGATACTGATGGTGAAAAACAACTGAGAACTTGTGTAGATCCTGAGGTGCAACTTAAGGATGCTGTTAGTAAGCTTAAGATTAAATGTAAGAGCTGCAATAAGTGGAAATCAATTGTGGAAGAATCAACTGAATAAGTTGATCAACTTGAAGCTGAAATTGAACGACTGGAAGAATTTGTGAAGGTACAGTCTAAAATAATTGAAAGCAATGATGATGTAGTTGATCTGAAGCTGAGAATTGAAGAGCAGGCAAAGGTCATCAATGACCTCACATCCAGACTAGATGAAAAATCCAAGACTGTTGAGGGTCTTGAGGAGGAAGTAGTTACTCTGAGGAGTAAAATGGAGACAGAATTAGTTCCAAAAGAATCAAGGAAGAAAATACAGTTCGGAAGATTCTCAGATGCAGAATTACTTGCAAGAGCCAAGTGTGGTTCAGATGGGGTTGGAAAAGTCTTGAGTGATCAAAGACCTGCTTGCATGGGAAAGAGTGGAATTGGCTGTGAGGCTGAGTCATCAACTGCTGGAAGTGCAAAGATCCAAAAGAAAGATAAGATGAAAGTTGAACATGTTGAAATGTTACCTAGAGTGCTGAAAAAGGAACCCTCAATCCAAACTAAAAGGAGACCTGAAAATTATCCTCAAACTTTCAAAAATGGCAGACAGTCTTACTATTCTCCCAAGGAAGAAGCTATAAGGAAAAATTCAAGTGAGAAGACATTTCTTCTCATGAAGTGTCAGTTCTGTGGCTATCTGAGCCATACCATGTCCTATTGTGAAGAGGCAAGAAGCTATCTGAATGGAGAAGATATAGATGCTCAACAAAGGAGAACAATTTCATATCCTAATTCTTATAGAAGAAATAATTTCTATGGATATTGTTTTCATTGTTCTAACTTTGGTCATAAGGCCATTAATTGCAGGCAGAGAAGGGACATTGACACCTCATACAGAAGTTCCAGACATGTCAAGTCTCGTCAGCAAGACGATGTTTCTCTTTCAAACAGGTTCTCACCTCTTAAAGAAGACTTTGACTATGAAGAACCTGGGTTTGCGGAAGAGATAGTTGAAAGGCCATCAGTTCTATATACACAATCTAATGTCTCATGGAAGGAAAGGAGGAAGATTGAGAAATCAAACCTTGCAGAGGTAGCTCTCAAAGCTACAAAGAACAACAGTACCTGGATTCTAGATAGCGGTTGCTCATCTCATATGACAGGTAATTCCGGTCTACTTACAAATATCATAAAGAATGTTGATGGTACAGTAAGATTTGGTAATGATGGGGCTCTGAAAATCAAAGGGAGTGGGAGTACCAAATTAGCTAATGGAGAACTAAAGAAGACTAAAGTCCTTTACGTAGATGGACTACGTCATAATCTCCTCAGCGTGAGTCAACTCTGTGACTCAGGACTTTTTGTTACTTTTAATCAGAAAGGCTGCACTATCAAGGGAAAAACTGGCAATTCTCTCATGAAGGGATGCAGAACAGAAGGAAACTTGTATCAGGTTGATAGTGAAGAGAATGTATGTTACATGACTGTTGAAGAAGAAAACAATCTGTGGCATCGGAGATTGGGACACATCAATCAACAAGACATGGATAAAATATCAAAATTGAGAATTGTCATGGACATTCCCAACCTGAAGCGTGAGCGTGAAAAATCCTGTGATTCTTGTATTCGTGGGAAGCTGGTCTGCAGTTCATATCGGCCAAAGAAGAAAAAGGCATCTCACCTTCTTGATCTGATTCATACAGATGTTTGTGGTCCAATAAATGTTGCCGGAACTCATGGAGAAAGGTACTTTGTCCTTTTCATAGATGATTACAGTCGAATGGCATGTGTGATGATCATTCACCGGAAACGACAGGTCCTTGACTGCATGAAAACATATCGGCAAATCGCCGAGAATGATACTGGACAAACAATCAAAGTGTAGCGATCTGACAATGGAGGAGAATACACGTCCATTGAATTTGAAAATTATCTGGAGAAGCATGGGATACAACATGAGGTAGCTGCTGTGAGAACTCCACAACAAAATGGAGTTGTTGAACGAAGGAATCGACAGGTGAACAACATGGCACGAACTATGCTGATTGAGAGTCGTATTCCACGACATTACTGGAAAGAGGCTGTTCAAGCTGCAGTGTACATTCAGAATCGAACAGGACTTTATATGGGTGAGACGAAGACACCATATGAATTGTGGCATGGACGGAAGCCTTCTCTAAAATACTTTCGTGTCTTTGGAAGTAAGTGCTTCATCAGGAACAAAGAAGGAAATCAGGGGAAATATGGTGACAATGCAGATGAAGGAATCTTCCTCGGTTACTCAATGAACATCAAAGCCTACAAATGTTTCAACAATCGTTTGGGAAGGATTGTGGAAAGCAATGATGTTAAGATAATTGAAGAGAAAACCACAAATGCTTCACGGACGTCATATGCTGATGTGATAGAAAGTCGTGAAGAATGTGAACATGAAGAACCTACAAATGCAGAAATAGAGGAAGCTGTTCAAAACACTCATCAATCACATGATGATGTTGACTCAGAAGAAGAATCTGAAGAAGAAACTGTGGCTGAAGAGAATACTTTTGAACCTCGCAGGAGAAATCGAAGAGATGAGATTGATCCATCCAACATAATTGGGGATAAGAGTGCACCCACTCAAACCAGAAGGATGAGGAATACCACGCAATCTGCATTTCTATCAGTTGTAGAGCCATCCTCATTCGAAGAAGCTGCAAAAGATGAATCTTGGGTGAAAGCCATGAATGATGAATTAGATCAGATTGATAAGAATCAGACATGGGATCTTGTCCAGAGACCCGAAGGTCACAATGTGATTGGTACCAAATGGATCTTCAAAAATAAGTTTGATGAGCATGGAAGTGTCATCAGAAACAAGGCACGACTGGTATGTAAAGGATACTCTCAGATTGAAGGCATTGATGTTGAAGAAACCTTTGCTCCAGTGGCTAGACTGGAGTCAATCAGGCTATTCCTTTCCATGGCACTCCAAAGAGGATATAAAGTATATCAAATGGATGTCAAGACAGCATTCTTGAATGGTGTACTCGAAGAAGAAGTCTACATTGAACAACCAGTGGGCTTTGTCTTGGGTACCGATGAAACAAAGGTCTGCAAACTAAAGAAATCTCTATATGGTTTGAAGCAGGCACCACGGGCGTGGTACTCACGGCTAGATTCATATCTCAAGAAGTTGGAATTCAAAAGAGGAGGAGTTGATCACAATCTCTATGTGAAGAATTCTCCAAAAGATCAATTCATGGTTCTTGTCTACGTTGATGATATCATATTTGGTGGCAGTAGGAAGAAATCAGTGGATGAATTTTCCAACCACATGAAATCAGAATTTGAAATGTCTATGATTGGGGAGCTCACATATTTCTTGGGGCTCCAAGTGATTCAAAAGAAGGAATACAGATTCATTTCTCAGGAAAAATATGCAAGAGAGCTGCTCAAGAAGTTCAATATGCAAGACTCCAAACCAATGTCAACTCCGATTGCAGTTGGAACTAAACTTGGAAAGCATGAGGATGGGAACTCTGTTGATCCCACCATGTACAGGAGGATCATTGGAAGCCTACTGTACCTGACAGCGACAAGGCCAGATATTGTCTTTGCAACATGCCTTGCGACCCGCTTTCAGAGTAATCCAAAGGAGGAATATATGGCAGCAGTAAAAAGAATCATGAGGTACATTCAAGGTACACATAACTTCGGGTTATTTTTTGCTGTAGGCAGGGACAGTGAATTATCAGCATTTTCTGATGCTGACTGGGCTGGTGATGTCGTAGATAGAAAGTCCACTAGTGGTGGAGCTTTCTATATTGGGCAGAAATGTGTCGGCTGGTTGAGCAAGAAACAAGAAAGTACTTCTCTTAGTACTGCTGAAGCTGAATATATCTCTGCCACAAAAGCATGCACTCAACTTCTTTGGATGAAGCAACAGCTAACAGATATTGGTGATAAGGTGCAGCAACCAATGGTGATTTATTGTGATAACAAAAGTGCAATTGATCTTACGGAGAATCCGGTTCAGCATTCTCGTACAAAACATATTGAAATACGGTATCATTTTATCAAAGAAAAGGTTGAACAAGGCGTGATTAAAATGGATCATGTTGGAACTAATGAGCAAGTGGCTGATATCCTAACCAAGACATTGTCCGCGGCTGTGTTCGAGAAGCATCGGTTGAACCTCGGTGTTCGACCACCTCCTACTGCATAAGGAGGCTCCGGAATTCCCCTCTCCCCGTGTGTTTTGACTGTTTTTATCTGTTTATGGCTGTGATGCAGGTTTATGGGGGAGATACTATCCAGGGGGAGTATGGATTGAGCTGAACGTTGAACAAACTTTTCGGTCTTTGGTTTTATTGTCAATGGGGGAGAAAGGAATAAATTCAAGGCAAGACATTCTTCTGTGATGAGAAGTGTAAAATTGTGATGAGAAGTTTAATAAGGATAACATCGGGCGTCATGGAGAATTTCAAAACACTAAGACCCAATTCAAGGATAACATCGGGCGTCATGGAGAATTTCAAAACACTAAGACCCAATTCAAGCTTTCTCTCTTGTTTTCTACACCGAGCATTGCTCACGTAGACTTAGAGTGTTAGCTGAGTTGATTCTTGCGTTTTGGATTTGCTCATGGATGGAGATCTATTGAATTTATTCTGATTGCCAACAAACCCAAAGGGGGAGATTGTTGGAACCAGGTTCTTCAAAGCATGATTTTGTATATGGTTTGTGTTTGTTGTCAATCCTCAAGTGGAAGTTCAGGGTGTGAACCAACAAAGCGATCATACCGTTCAGGAAGAAAACAGTAGTGAAGGTGGCGCTGTTTCCCAGTGTTTGCCAAATTTTTGGGCCTGAAAATCCGTAAATAAAGTAAAGTGTTTTTGGCAAAGATACTTGCGCGGCGAGCTCTTGGAGGATGAAAGACTTGCGCGCCATATGTTTTTGAGGATCAGAACATCACAATTTGGCTAAGGAAAGAAGGTCGCGCAAGTGTTGGTTGGGTCGCGCAAGTAACTTGCGCGACAGAGGATCTGGAGACATGACTTGCGCGCCGTCGAGGGACTTGCGCGCCGCCGCGCAGGTGGTCCAGTTTGCCTATAAATACTGGACCACCCCTCCTCATTTTCAATGGAGTTCAAGGCTGAGAGATTGTTCGAGCTATCGTCGCGCAGGTGGTTGAGTCGCGCAGGTGGTTGTTTTGTCGCGCAAGTAGAGCTTGCGCGCCGGTGTTTGGCTGTTCTCCCAAGGCAGTTTGGAAGAGAAAGGAAGTGGATCGCGCAAGTTTTTAGTTCAAGAAGGCAGTGTCGCGCATGTGCTTCAGTGACACTTGCGCGCCAGTTTAGTCTTGCGTGCCTGAGACTTGCGCGCCGCCGGGAGACTTGCGTGCCGGGCTTGAAGAGGAGACCTAGACACTATTGAAGCACGCCTGCCTTACTGGAGCTGCACGAAAGCCGAGAAACTACTCGGTTCATTCGAGGAAAAGTGATATTCTTCTTCTGGTGAGAATCGGACTTCAATAGAGCATCTACATTCAACAAAGGATGCACTCTTATGCAAATGAAGAAGAGACCTACACGTCTATAAACTGAGTGGGACTTCACCAACGGCAGTGAGCCAGGGGGAGTCAACGGGAGTGACCCGAGGGACGCAGTGAGATATCCCTAAACTATTGTAAAGGCAGTGAGCCTGGGACAGAGTGTCTGTACCCGAACTTTTGTATCCGCAGCTAGTGAAGCATAGTGGATTTAGGTACGACCGGCAACCTGTCGGCGTATGCTCCTTGGACGTAGCCCTTAGTGGTGAACCAAGTAAAAATGACTGTGTCTTCTCTGTGCATGTGAATGTTTTCATTTTGATCGTAATCATCATACAGGTTCAACAAGTTCCTACCAACGTGGGAACAAGATCCAACAAATTAAAAGAAAAAGTGGTCACCCTGATTCACCCCTCCCCTCTCAGGGTGTCCCGGGGTCCTTCAGTTATAAATTGAATAATGAAAGGGAATGTCTTATGACGTGTTTTCAAGACAAATCATAATCTTGGATTCAATATCCACTTTTTTATTTAGATGATCTTATGAGACATCTGTTTTGCTTACTTTTATATGGGGAATTATGGGCTTCTGTCAGATCTAGATATTTATATAATTAAATGTAAATGAATTATTAATGAACATAAAATGAATGTAAATGGAAACCAGTTCTTATAGGAATATTTACTTTTTATTACTTCCTAGATTACATTTTTCATAATTATACACAAATTATTATATATATTCAATGATAGATTGTCACATACCATGGGTGGTTGCCTAGTAAGATATAGTCTCACACCCTATAAGGGTTATGTTTCTAGGCCCAAACATATTATATTTTTTTAGTAGTCTATTAGGGAAAGCAACCTTCTCTAGGTACTTGATATGATTGATAGGAGTAAGAGAGCCTAAGACTATGTTGGGAGTTCCGATGCTTCTGAGTTTCTTTTTTATATTTTTTTATTGTTGGTACATGTATCATGTATTACTATAGTGCAACTTTTTTTGGATGTTCCCCTAGAACACATACCATGCCGCATCATCTATTGTAAAATTTGACACCTTATATTTTATATTATATGTCATATGATGTTTACATCTATTTTATGGTATTACTACTTTTTCTATTGATTTACTACTATTTTTGATGTGTTACACTCTTCTTATGAGGGCATAATCTCCCCACTCTTACTCATAGGACCTCTGTACTAGTTGAAAGCCTTTGGCATTTGGGGAGATGCATTTGAGGCCATGTAGAACACCAGTTGTTGGGAACCAATGGGTGGCATCTAGATCCGGGAAGACTCAATTTATGGGTTAATAGTAAATGAAGTTATAATATAGTTTCACACAATGTTTTGAATATTTGTGAGAAAACTATACAGCCGGTTAAGCTTGAAAATATCTAGTAATGAATGTTATTGAAAATTTTCATATGGAGATGATATTATTCCCATCATTTTTACCATCATTATTCATTTGACTATTTATTTGGTTGTGAAAACTAAATTAAGAGGACCCATACATTATCGATCAATGTTTCAAATATAGATTTACATTATTAATATGTTTTTATTCATAATAAAACCATTATTTCTAATTCATTACACTTGTAGTTAATTATTTATCATTCATTTTGTTAAATAGATACCTTAGATATGGTAAATTAGATTTGAAAAATTAATCCAAACTAGAAGGCTTTATTTGAAATGGATACCTATAGGATGAGTTCATTAACTATTATTTTAGGAACTTTGATTATATTGAGAAAATATCTTATCTAGTTAGAAATGTTTAAGAAATATTAAAACAAGCTTAACTAGATAAGAAATAAATTCTATTTCCTACAATAGTGTACCCAATTTGGAGGACCTAAAATTTTACAGAGACATAACTGGAATAATTGAAATCAATAGATATTTATCATGATCCTACCATAGGAAATTGGTTTGGAAGGGGGAGTATGGTGTGGGGTGAGAACATGAGGTAGAATCCATAGACAAAGTGAATTTCATTCAAAAAAACCCAAAGATATATACAATGAAATATCCAAATTAGAGATCCATTCATTAAATAATTAAGAATATAAATAGCAGAATGGCTAAGAAGTCAAAAAAATGATTGATTAATACAGAAAAATGTTTACAATAAAGAGACATTAAACATTATTTATGTATTATAAGTAGAAAAATAATAGAATTCATATATTTAGTCTGATTTAATATATATTTCAAATTTAATTATATATATTAATTTTTTATAAATCATGAATTTGGAAATTTGATTTAATGTGTCTGAAAATTAGTATTTTTAAGCACAAGGTCCTCTTAACCAGGTTATTAAGATAGATTTTTTATAAAGTGAATAACATAAAATTTCATATAGTTGATCATTAATGTGTTTTAAAACCATAGAATAGTGGTATATTTAATGTAAATGAATTTGGATATTATGGACTGTGGACTAATGTTATTGAATTAAATTTCCAAACTAATTTTAATGTTATTTTATCAAAATGAATATGGGACAATATTACTAGGGGTACTAAAATACATTCTTTAAAATTTAGATCATTGAACATATCCCACTAAATAGATATTTGTGACCATAAAAAGAATTATTTGTATATATTGAACATATAAGAAAATGTTCTATATTATATATTAGATATAGTAGATGAAGGGTGGAGCGTATCTATGCACTTGTAAAAATGATAATTGTATGATATTTGTGATGTAGTATAAGAATTAGCTTCTGAAATTTAATCCCATCATTTGAAATAAATTGAATCATTTATCTATGATTTTATGGAAAATATTTATATATCAAGGGAATATGAAGTAAAAAAACCATCGATGGAGAAAGACAAAGATAAGACAATAAAAGGAGAAAATGACTATACGTGTTGTCATGAGTGAACTTATAAATTAAAATATTAATTTTATTTTTTATTTTTAGTATTATGAATACATAATTGTATTTAAATTCTTTTTTTATCAATTATGTGTTTAATTTTTGAAATTTTATTTTTATAAATTCTTTAAAATATATGTTTTAAAAATAATTTATCTTGTGTTTATGATCAAGATGTTTAAGAGGAACTGTTTTAGAGATATAAGTTGATTGATGACACACGGTCTGCTCGTAATCTAGGAATCATTGACTTTTATGGCTAATGCCTAGAATATTTTAACTCACACAACATTTGACTCTCTCTTAATAGAATCTATACTATTTTCTACAAACACATGTAATCTATTAAAGTTATATAGTTTAAAATCAAGTTATATAGGTGGTGTTCATTATTCGATAAAACATGTGATCATTCTAGTTACCTCATGAGAATGTTAAACAATCATGATTATAGGTATAAATTTTAATGTGAAAAAGTTATTAAATTTTGGTATAATAATAATAATTTTTTTTCCAAATAGATACAAAATAATAATGTTAAAGAGTTTTACATTAATAATTTAGACATGTGAAATATGAATGGTTTTATGATTGTTATATTATTTGATAGTTTTTGGTTTTGACATTGGAGGCTGGGGTGGTTTCGGAATGAACTATGATCACTTATATTTTGAGTTAGTGATCCTTCCCATGAATTTGATAGATATGATAAATATTCCTTTATCTTGAACAATGTGGTATTTGACACATAGATAATGTTAATATCAATACATTAATTTTAAATGAATAAATTGAATTTTATTATGTAATAAAATTATAATAATATTAATATATGTTTTTTTGTAGATGGTATTCGGTTTTAATAGTCTGGATGGGATCATACATCTATGGATGTTAAAAAAATGGATAAGAAACAGAAGAACTTTAGATAGATATTATTGAATGAATTCAATGATACCTTGTTGACTATTCAATAACTAAGTGACAAGGTACCCAATGGGGAACCATGAGGGAAGTTATCCATCACAATGAGAAACATTAATTATTGAATAATTTATTATTATATTAGTAAGAGTTTATAAATAAGTATATAGTTGTAATTAAATTACCATGTCTTTATATTAGTAAGTATTTAGAAAAAAAAACATTGAGTAGAGAGCTATAAATAATCCATCACATTTTTGGATTAAATATTTATTGAAGATAATGACAGACCATAGTTGTATTTTAATGGATTAATATATTTTTATATTAAATATTATGTATTTAATATATTAAAATATTGATTAATATATTTTATGTACACAAAATAGAGATAGTGTGGAAGACTCCAAGGATAGATTTAGAGTTATGCGGCTATACCAAATATGATAGAAGCCATATAAATGTTCTTAACAAAAATGTTAGGGTAAAAACTTATATTTGTTTTCTTAAATTTTTACATTAAATTAAATTTAATAATAGTTTATTTTTAGGAAAAATAAGGAAATTATGGGACTCCAACCCCTTACACTCTTACTTGGTCTCCCATGATGTTCTTATAGGCTATGACCTTATAAAAGAGAATCTTGGTCTTGTATACGAGAGTTTTTCAGGAATATCACCATTTCATTTCTTTGGAAGATCATCATTGAAATTTGTATTGACTATATATATTATAGGCTATATTTTTCCTCTTTATCAAGAAGCTCAGTAAAATTAACATTATAAAAAAATTGGGATTACAGGAGTCACATAAGAATTTAGGATACAGAGGCCACCACTATGTAAAACTCATTTTCTAAATTATACCAAAAAATGACTAGCAATGTCCTTGATGAGATTGCAACTATGGTTGAAAAAATCAACATGGAAATTTCATAATTTTATATTAATTAATAAAATAAATTCTAGATCAATTTATATCTTATATAACTAAAATAAGGACATAATAAAATATATATTTCTATTATACACTTATATATGTATGTTATTCTATTTTTTTGACTTGTTATTAGTTTATGTGATTCTATATTAATTTTTTTGAATATTATTTGATTTTTTTATTTTTAAATATATATGAATATGCTAAATATAATTCTATTATATTTTTATTGTTAGAATTTACATTGGGAAACTACTACTTTAATTGTCTATTTATCTTACTATTTTATACAATGATGGTTTAAACCACCACAATGTATGAACAATATCTCAAGGTGGTTCCACAAAAAAATTCAAAAAATTTGAATTAGTTTTAACTTCCATGAAATAATATCCATACATAGGAGTAGTTCTGACCTTCAATAATTATTTTACAAAAAAGCATATAAAAACAATTACAATATATAAAAAAACTACTTTGGAATAATATTTCTATGACATTTCATTAAAAGCTGGAATATTTGAAACACTATGAAATATATAACAACTCAATATTTCATGAATAAATATATATATATATCAATGAAATAATTTATTGAATGTTTAAACCATCGATAGAATTAAATAAACCACCAATAGATAATTTTTTTGAAGTGTTAGTACCACCAGTGAACCAACTTTAAAAACAAAATTTGACTTTCAAATTAGAATGCATGCTCAATACTTTGAAGTGTTTTTACATCTCTTATTTGTGAATTTTTTCTGATTTTTTTCTATTTTGAGCAGAAAATGTTTATTAAATTATATTTCATTTATGTATTTGTGAAAAGTGGGGAAAACCTCATGCAGTAGGGAAATAAGATAAGAAAGAGTCAATATTGTTAATTGATTTTTTTACAAAGCATTGAAATTAAAAATATTCATTTTTAATTCATTTATGATTCTCTCAAAATAATATATTTTTCATAATTTTTTAAATTAATGAATTAATAGTAAAAGTTCTTCAAAAAATAATAAATTAAAAAAATGAAGTAAAATTCTGTGTAATTAAAAAAATAAAAACCCTAAATATAAATTTATAATAAAAAAGATGGAAATTTCATTTATTAGATAATATTTAAATAAAATCAATAATTGTTTCAATATAAATTCAAAATAATGGAATATTATATTTTCTTCCATATAATTCTATTTGATTCTCATTTTAATTTACTTGGTTAATATTTAACACACATAATTTATTTGATATTGGAAAATATGGATATCACATATCGTGATTTCCCCAAAGGGGGGGGGGAGTTAATTAGAAAAAAAACACTTTTAATTCATTTCACTATATTTTACTTTAATTGACATTGATTTCATGAGAATAAGAACAATTTACCAATTTTGTTTTTGACATACGAAGCAAGTATGAATACAAGCACAAAAAAATTTTCTTATATAATTTTCAATTTGTGGGTTAATCCAAGGTGTTTTATAATTCACTATATCCACACAAGAATCAATAGAATGATTTTAATAGTAGAAGGTTTTGATGGTAAACTATTACCCACTATTCCAATACAAAATACGCATGTGGTTTCCTAAAAATACACTTCTAGAAAGATATAAAAAACCATAACAAATTTATATCTAAATTACATCTCTTCTTAATTAGATACAAGGCATAGTTTTGAGCCTCCCTCACCTAATGTGTCTTCTAATAGACTCAAATTCATTCAATGTTAAATTCCAGATCTTATAATTCTTTACATGTGAACACATTTGGTACCTTATATTCTATTATTTCACTACTCTTCTTTATATTTTTATGCAAGTTCCTTTTATTTAACTTTCTTTATCCAATTTTTTTATCTTTTCAGTCTCAAAATATTTATACATTAACTTCCTTATGACTTAAAGTAAATACCTTAATATTTATTTTATATATATCTTTTAATCACTATTTTATATCACTTTTTATCCACAATTGAATGAAAAAATACATTAAAAATAACTAATTTATCGCATTAATTTATTAAATGAATTTTAATAATTTCATATAAAGTCTCTAATAGAATTATTCACAAAATTTGATACCATGATATGGTTTTCTTAACCACTTTATATTTTGGGTTATTATAAACCATGTCATAATGTAAGTCACCACATCGTGGTTCTATACAAGATAGTTCATAAATTAAAAGAACATATATACTGATTGATCTTTCATTAACATAAGATATTATGTTGAGTTATATCATTATGTGATGATCATTTAATTATTATTAATGATGGAATATAAAATATATATTTCATTATCATTGGTCAAATGTTAAAAATAGCTTCTGATAGGTTCATAGTTTAAACATTGTGAAACGTTTGGAATAGGGATATAATGAACATTTTTTAAATGATTAATTTTCATGGAGTATCCTATATAAGGAGGATGGTATTTTGGGATGGTTAAACAAAATTTCTTGAGATAAAAAAATCCAGTAAATCGTCATTATCTCAATATTTTTATCTTTAAACAAGGTTCTTGAAGATATAGAGGAAGATGCGTTTCTTACAAAGCATTTAGAGATTCACTATATCCAGTTGATGCCACATGAGGAAGGAGTCCATTTGTTGCTTCTCATGGATCTCTATCAATATTAAATAGAAGATCTTGGAAAAATCACTTTCAATAGAAATAGGTATGTAATTCATTTATTTTTATATAGTTGATATGAATTAATGGATCATATAGAAAAATGTGTTCTGTTCTTATTATTATTTTACCCTTCAGAAAAGTGTGGCGTACTTACAAATCATTCAATGGCCTTAGAGAAAATTTATTTGTGTATATGTTGATTTATTAACTAGAAAAATAATATGTTAAAATGCGACTTTCGAGAAGAATACCAGGTTTTTGAAAAATGGTCATAATTCATAATGGTTTTATTAACCATTATTTATATAATGTAAAAAATAAAATATTTAATAACTTTATAAACCCACATCTCAGTTAATAAAATAAGACATGGAAAAAGTTTCCCAAAATCAAATCATTATAAAACAATAAAATTTTGAAATGATTTTTAGTGAAAATGAGCATGGTTAGTATATTATTAGATTTCATTAAGAAAAAAATGATGTATCCAAGTAAAAACACATCACGGTTTAAAAATAATATTTTTAATTATTTTCATGACAAATATTATATAATAGAGAATGGATCTAAATTCCCTTAGTAGGTGTTCTCATACGCGAGAAACCTCATATTGGTTTAGAAAAAATGTAATGGTTTATTCATTTGAAATTATTTTTTTTAAAATTCTTAAAAACCTTCAAATGTGTGGCCTAAAGTTGAGGTAGTTTTTATACCATTCATCTTTTTTGTTTATTTTATGTAGGTTCGATGTTGTTTTACAAGGTGAATAAATTTAAGAAGTATTTATATATTTAAAAAATAAGGAAAAATTTAATGGTTATTATATTAATTTATAAAATTTTGATAAATGATAATATGAAATTTTTATTTTAAATGATATTATATAAATTAATTTAATCCATTCCAAAATGTGTTCTGGTGGATTTTATTATGAATGGAATAAAATTAAGTACATATTTTTAGTTTATTTTATCATTTTCTATAAAATAATAAATGTTCATGTAATTATAATTTTTTTTCATAAATATCATAAACTTTAAATATGATAAATTTTATAGTAAATTCTATGATAATTAATAATATTATATTGTTCATATTACAATTAATACAAAATATTCACTTTTATTTACATTATAAAATATTTTTAATGCTTAGTTAATTATAGTGTTTTTATGAATGATTATTTATGAAAATATTATCTCTTACATAGTATTATGATTTATTCTTGTATTTTCTTTATTCCCCATTTAAATTATTTCTATATAAAACGTTTTATATTATTGATGGGTATATGTTTTAGTTAAAATGGTTAAACTACTTATTATAAATATCATACCATGCATATATTGAGTTACAGTCTTAGTACAACAGAAGATTTAGTTACATTTAACTATAACTCATATTTTTAATTTCCATAAACTTGAAAGAATATATTGATTATAATTTATTCTTGTTATGTGTTAGGATTGTATTATAATAGACGTATCTCTTGAGTAGCAATCCATGTATAGTGGGAGATTCTGTCAAACCTATCATTAACCTGGTACAAATGGATCTATCTAGAAATGTGTGGGTTGGCTACCTATTACTCCATGGTTTCTATTATGGGGTTTTTCATTTCATTTGATTATATGAATTTACATCAAAGTGTTTCATGAACCTTATGGATGGGATACATTTGGATATATGAGAATATAATTGATTTCTATTTTTGGATAAGAAACAAAAATAATGAGTCATATTAAGAGTTATATATTAATATATTGGAAACATATTAATTTTGATGATGGTATAATATACAAAAAAATAAAACCATTATAAAAATGTATATATATAAGTAATACAAGATACAGGTTAATTAAGATCTCTTAAAAATATTTAAAATTATATTTTTTTACTATGAACACATATTAGGACCCCCATCATCTAAAAGGGCAGGCGAGATCAATGATAAGATCCCATTTGATTTATTTCATAGAAAACGTTTTATATTAGTGACCCTAACAATTATTTACATATTCTTAATGTTATCTCAGGTTACACTTTTCTTGGAAAACCTTATAGCCAAGATACCACAAGAATAGAGTTAGGATAATCCATATGATGGATTTAGTTAAGGAGTTATCAACCAAACTATCCAAGAGTTATATATAATATGATTGAAATTATGTTACTCTATATGTCGTCATGTATTATGGTATATGATTATTTTTTATAATTCAAGATAAAAGAGATGATTTTACCACTAATAGATATTATGTAGTTTAAACTGGGTTATAATTTTAATGAGAGAACATTTAATAAATGTCATTATTAAATGATCATAAATTATAATACTCCTCTGAATTTTTTATAGATGAAATATAATTATCATCATTAAAATTGAGTTTAATATTAATTTAACTGAATAAATTTTCTATAATAGTATTTTAATTTAAGAAATACAGTTATTCAATTGGAACACATATATATGTTCTTGAGATAACCGTTCCTGATTAGGAATCCATTAATGATTTTCATATTACAAGAAGCATAATATAGAAATTATTAAAGGCTTTAACTGTATTTGTTTTGGAAATATTATCAATGGAACTTCATTCCCACATTTTTTACACAATATGATTAGGTATGTTAGTGACATAGAGAGATTGAGGTTTCCTTTACAAATAGATATAGATTTGAAAATCTTTGTTCTATCAGTTTGGGATATTTTCTAATAATATGAATGATTTAAATTACTATTTACCCAATATGCCCAATATATTGAGGTTATACGGGCACGAAATTGGAGGTCTAGACTTTGGGACTATTTGGATTTACGAAAGGGTAAAATTTTTAGTCGGAACAATAATATTAGAGGGTCTAATAGTCATCAAATATTATTTTAACCTAAAGTTGGTTCTATAAAGGAAGGCTTGTATTTACATTGTTGTAAACCTATTCACCCGAATAAGAATTTATGAGAATTCATGAAGGGCTATGTGATTCATTATGGAAAGTCTATATCAAATATTAATTTAATAAAAATCAATTTTTATATTTTTAAGTGAATATGATACCATATATTCATTAAATATTTGTTTTGAATATGTCAAAGAGTTCAATAATAAAGAATAATTTATGGATTGAGATTGATGTTTTCATTCCAATTATTTCGAAATTGTTTTCTATATCAAGGTGATGGATTAAAAGGAATTATTATAAGAATAAGTGGATCTTAATTAAATATGTATATTTTATTCCTTTTTATCTTATCTGATAAAAAATTATTTTAAAAAATGATAGATAAAAATAATGATGGTTTATATCATCATTATTAATGATTAAAACAATTCTATAACATTTCTGAAAAGAATGTTTGAATAAAAATGTTTTATTAATGATAAAAGAGTTTATCAATGTTAATTATTGACATATTAGGGATATGATCACACCCCTTTAATGTTATATCTTGAAGAATAAAATATTATTTTAAGAAAATTTCTCTAAACGGGTAGAATAGCACATAAGATATGGTTGTTAGTAATTTTTTAAATATTATCATAAAGTAATCAAATTTTATTTACTAATTGATATTTTTTGTCTCAAAAATTTATTTTAAAGAAAATATAGTATCCAAGAGGGTTTTTGATGAAGATGACCTGGGGTTGGTCTGGTCTCGAGCAAGCAGATCCCTTAGAGGGTTTCTGTTTTATCTTCATCGCTGGACATTCGATTTGCACATGAATCATGAATCTTCCTCTTCAGCGATCTAGATTCAACTTCTGGGGTTGCCGCTACCCTTTCAGAATCCAGCTCTCCTGTGTTCAATAGGTAACTCCTTGGGACATTTCCTCTGTGCGGATTGGAAAACTGATTCCATGGTGCACTCGATTATTGCATGCATCTGTGTGGAAATGGAGCTCTCATGTCCTCCACCCGACAAGGTTTGGATTGTGATTGTGGGGAAATACAGGTACGTGCAAAGTGTTTTCTACGAATCTTGGTCTTCGTTCTTCTCCTTCTGACATAGACAAGGAAACCATTTTGAGGAGTACTGCAAAAGGGCTTCGGAAGTTGTGGTTGATACTTCTTTGGTGGGCAAGGGTGTCTCATTGCACGTCGAGGGCGGTGGAATAGGTTCTGGAAATTGTTCTGAGCCTACTGCGTGCAACCTGAGGTCAAGGGAGGGACTTAGATGGAGTCCAAGTGGCCAGAAACACGAGGAAGGAGGGACATGGCCATGCGGATGAGGACTTGGTGAGGCCCTCTCTGCCCATAGGTGAATGCATCAAGCATGAGGCCACAGGTGTCCCGATCAGGGGCTGGGAGGATCAGAATCATCAGCCTCAATATATGGGTAGGGGTTTCGATCAACCAGCCTTTCAGGATGGGTTAGGGGATGAGGAAGCTTGTGTCAAGGTGAAGGAAGGGGTCAGCAGGGTAGGGCCTGCTCTGGGTAGCATACCTGGTCAACTGATTGGGAATGTGGTGGAGGTGCAGGCTCAGACCAACCTTGGAGACACAGGGGGTTCGGGCTCTAGCATTCTGCAAGGGATTGTATCTCCAATCTGAACCCCAGTTGTTTTGAGCAACAGGTTTGAAAGATTGGCTGAGGTGGAATTGAGAGTTGAATCTTCTGCCCTAGTTGAGGAAGATAAAGATAACAGGAGGAGCACAGATGGCCCCATTTTGGAAGGCCGGATAATGGGGCATGTTTACCCAGAGTGTGCTGATGGTGGAGGGGAAGCAGAACTCGATGAGATCTGTAGAAGTTTTTTCTGAAGTCGAACCCGATTCAAGGAGTAACAGGAGTAAGAGGAGGAGGTGGGGTAGGAAGGATTACTCCTCCTTACCTCCTCTTATGAGGACCCAGTCCGTAAAGAAGCCAATGGTTGAGGTGCTGGACAGGGAGATCAGGTGTCACCTAAAATCACCTGGATAACATCAACTCTCCTTGGATATGGATTTAAGCTCGGATGATGTGGTGACAGAGAAGGTGTTATTTCTCAACGCCTTAGAAGAGGATGCAGCCAAGATGATGGGCCGGAATCTTGAAGTGGATATAGATGTAGAGCAGTATGTCTGGGTTGACAAGCAGGATACGATCCTATTTGGAGGCTTCAATAAGGGGTTGATCAGACTTGAGGAGTACATACAAGTTTGGAATAGACTGACTACTTCTTTTGAATCCCTGATAAGGGGGGATCCTCTTTTGCAGATCTCAAATTTATCCTGGAAGATGTTCAGGGACACAGTCTCTGGTATAATTTGACTTGTTTTCAATGACTCTGTTTACTCTTTCACTAACTAATGCTTTATTGAGTTACTGTCCAGGTTGTGTGTGGAAATGTTGGAGGGCTAGATCGGATCCTATGGGCTAGAGCACGCTGCTTCTTCTTTGGAAGGTCATTTGGGATGTGGCTGACTCAGAGGGATGGCTTGCCATCGGGAGGGACAATGCTTGAATGGGATTGCTGAGTGGTCCTTCTTTGGAGTGAGTGGTTGCTACTTATTCTTGGTTGAGGTGGTTTCTGGTTTTCTGTTTAGTGTTGTTTGGGTTTGTTGAAACTTTTGGTTTCTCACTTTTACCTCAAAAGTGTCTTTATTAATAAAAAATAATTTTCAGTCAGTACAATTCAAAGTAAAATACAATTTATATCCTAAAATGGTTTAGGGTATAATGAGGAAGAATGATATTTATATAAAAGTTTCAATTAAAGTTGTTACAAAATTAGTCTCAAATAAAATTTTGAATTGAAATGTTTAAAGATAATGTTGAACATAGACATGGGTTTATGTATTTTGGAAAAAAGTTATTAACAACATTAAATTGGATGTTTTCAGGTAATGAAATATGAATATTTTGGTCAAAGAGTTTAAAATGTGGTTATGAATCATAATCTCGCAATTATTGAAATACAATTTGTTTTTAGATATTACCCATGAAAAGTTTTTAGTGGAACGATTTATCAAATATTCATAATGGGATGTGACAAAGAATTATATATTCATGTCTTGAGTTTAATAAATCATTAAAAATGCATCAAACATAAGGCCTCAATAATGGTCTATTATATGGGATATTATATGTTTGGTGCTTGTTTATGTTGTTTTCTAAAATTTATAATAGAGTTTATGATTATAAAAGTAGTAATTTTTTACAAAATATGGTCTCCACTTTATTATTCTTTCATGTCGACTACATAAATGATATGAAGTGTAATGATAATTAAGTTCTCAAAGAAGAAATATGAGTTATCCCTAATTGGTGGTTATCATGTGGTATTGTAGTTTGTGATAACATGTAGAGATTAACATTGGTTCGGTTTCACATATAGTTAAAAATTTCACTCATAAGACAAAAAAATTAGTTTTATGTATAGGATGATCCACTATGCATAGTACAAGGAGTGTCATACTCTCTATAGTTTTTATAATATTGATATATGTTTCATATAAAATCCTTATTACCTGATTTTAAAAGGAAACCTCATATGATCTTTATACTTTGACCCCTTTCGTAATTTATCCTTGAGGCAAAACTAATCAGGGGGTGGTTAAGTATGTTTCTGATCATGTCACCAGTTTAATATTTCAATAAGATATAACATTTTCTCCGATATGATGAGTATAAAGTTTGATCCATTTATTGAGATAGATTGAGGAAGTTTATATCCATACTTTGTTAATATACATGTGATGATATTATCAATTAGTATGAGGGGTATGCGATATGCTGATCTATTTAGGTGATTGGAATGTGATGTGTTTATTCATTTGGTTATTCTATAATTGAAGAACCAAAAACATATGAGAAGGATATATTAGATTAACAAACACTATTTATCCATTTTTTCATTCTATACTCAATTAACCAAAACAACATGAGAATCCTATATAATATTGAGATACATTGTGTCTTATGGACACATTATATATTGAAAAAATGAAATTATATCATTATGAATACTAATATATGATACAGTTGGTGGAAATAGATTTGGAGATTCATGTTTTGGAAGAACCTTGGGACAAATCCCTTTATATCTTGATAATCACTAACACTTTTCTAGAGTGAATTTTTTTTTCTTTCAATTAGCGAATAAGATATTCATAATTATTTTTAATTCATTAATGTATCACATGATTACACATTTTAGTAGTGTGAATGTGTATTATGTTTTCTTATAAAGAGTTTTCATAAAACATTGAGAGTGAGTCAAAAGTAAATTTAGAGGATGTATAAAAAAAATTAATGGATATATACTAATTATTACCCATGTTGTAATTTGTGATTAAAATGAATGAATGGTTTTTTTAAAGGATTTTGAGGATATTTGAAGGGATTTTTGGATATGGTTTCCAAATTTTTTACATATGGTAAACATAAGGTGAAATTACACTATGTCTATTAGGTATTAGAGAACGTTTGAGATTGACAAAAATATACACTAAATCTAAAATCATGGGGTGGTCATCCTAAACGTATCATGGATTATTTTGGGGAAAACCACATCATGTTGAATGACGCCACATTATGGTCATATACATAGAAATTAATTCATTATATGTTAATGTCTAATAATTAATCTTTATTCAAACTAAGATATCATACTTGTTTGGATTATAATTTGATGATTATTTAAGGGATATTGATTATCCCAATTTTATCCTATAGGTTGATGTTATCACATTGTAGCTTAGTAAGGGTCGTTGAATCCTAAGAGACTTAGAAAACAATCTAAGACACCTTAATGTTCGATAAATTGAGATGGTTATACGTTTCCAACTATTTGGGTGAATGTTTTATATACATAAAACACAAAAATATCAACGTAAATATGATGATAGGAGAATGGGTGGATTTTATGATATTTCTAGTGGTATATTCGATTAAATTTCTTTTATAAACAATTAGTTTCTTCAATTATTTAAGGATCCACTCAATGAGATATAAATTACCCTCATTATACACTGATTTAATAACTAAAAAATCTTATGTATAATCACCTAAACACTTTTAAAATAATATTCGTGAACATTATAAGTCAATTTATTATTCTACTTCTCATAATTTATAGCCTTAAAATTAAATGAGGACGATGGAGTAAATAATCTTTGAATAAAAATATCAAATAAAAAAGTGCTTTAAAGTTAATGAAATAATAAATAAAATCCAATGAATTATCTTTAAACATAATTGTATCATACCTTAATAAATTTATACCTCTATTGATGAAAATATCTCAATAGAATATAAAATCTTTCTCATAACAGAATAATTGGAGGAGATAAAATAAGAAAATAACGAAAACTCTACCATTGTTTAAAGCATTTCACACATTGTGGTTTAACTAAATTCCTACCTTGAGGAAAAAATATATTCGTGTTAATAAGAAGGAAATAAATAGAATAATAATAATATATATTTAAATTTTTTGATTGAATTATAACGTTTTAAATTGAATAAACATTCTTACAAATAAAACTTTTTAAGTGTAAAAATACAATAAAAAATCTTTATTTCCTAAAATTACATCACTAAAAGATCTTTAAATAATTGTTTTTTTATCCTTGGGTTTATCCACTAATATTTGATGTTTCCCCACTTGATTAGGGTTATAATATGTGTGTGGACGTTTTGTGTAAATTGGACATTTCCACCCTTGAGCCCAAATCGATGAAACTTGTGTCTCTCTTTTTCACATGTAAAAAAAACAATATAAATGGATTTATTTTAATGGATAATATAAGAATAAAAATTTTCCCATGATTAAATATAATAGCTAGTAAAATATAGTCCCAATTGGATTCTTTATTTTGATTTTAATAAACAAATGTTGGGAAATTATTCTAGAACATAATTTTATCTTCGACTTGGGCCATATATATTAACATCAGAAGTTTATTATTAGCTCTGGATATAGTTCAATGAAATATTTTTTTGACTTTCCCCATTTAAAGTATAAATGTTTTCTACATTTTCCTTATTACATGGATGGTACATTTGTTTTTGGGAACTGGAATCCAGATTACTTCACCTAGAAAATTCTATATTCAAGGTCCAAAATGAATCTTTACCCACACAAATCTCTCATTTCTCCAAAGGAAAATGATATTCCAAATAATATGAGAATCATGATAATAAAATTTAGAAATAAAATCATGGACATTTCGTTTTTCAAAAGGTGTTGATAAATGTGATGAGTATTATGGAATTATAAGCAAGAATTTGAAGCATGATGTGAAATAATGTTTTAATTATAAAATAAACTAATGTTCGTGTTTATAAACTATGAATCAAATGAATATTCTTTAATAAAACATCAAAATTATTCACTTTAATTGTTTAATAATGTTTTTTTGACATAATAATAAATTTTTGGAGAGTTAAATGTAATAGAGTTGTCATCCAAATATTACAATTGATTTGTAATTATTTTTATAGTTCAATTTTTTTAAATTGATTGGACTATTAAAATATAACATATTTATGAAATGGCAAGTCTTCATGAAAAATACATTAAGCCTATATAAATATTCGAAGACCATGGTATGGTTATGATACATTTCATATGATAGAAAGTCATCAAAGCAATCACTCTCTCACACTGTCTCCCTTAAATCTTGATTCTTGAATACCATATGATTGAGATTATTATTCCTAAGTGTTAAGAGATTTACTATAACCTGTAGATATCCTCATGGGAATGATTTTATTGTATAATTATTTATAAAAACTATTAACCTCACGTGGATGATCACTAACAAATCTTTGTCAATAAAAATTTGTATTATTCATTAAATTTTATTTGGTTATAATTTTTGGATATATCTTATGGTTAAATTAGTCAATGTTGTTTTCTTTTTTATTTCTTATTATAATTAATGTCCACTATAAAACTCGCTAGGATCATATACTTTTCATGATATACCTAATGTCCTAGAGTATAATATAGTATATCTGAAGATAAATTCCTATTAATGATATATCAAATAAAGCAATATGCTCATGTATTTTCCACCAATATACTTATTTTATTTACAATATACCATTTCATAGCATGAAATTTGTCTGACATCCATTGTCGCTAAATTTTTTATTATTTTACCTCCTTATATTAATCACTCTGTAGTTAGATAATATAATATATTGCTGACTATGACCTTTTATAACATGTTATGATATATTTATTTCATAGGGAATTATATAATTCACCTATAAAAATGTTATTAACAGGTGCACTATGATAGATTACTACATCAACTATAAATAGTTGTGATACAATCATTTTCCCAAATTTCTCATAACTACTATTATGATCAATATCATATCATGTGATATATTATTTTTTTCTTCCCTCATATTATATCATAATATAAAAAAACACTATATAATTTCATGAACTCCACTATAATTGCACGCCACAACATATGTTGTACGAAAATATTGGAATCCTATTCAACATATTATTACTGATAAAAAGTGAATTTAAATCATTGAATATTTTTTCAAAATCCTAGAAAAAAATTATTTTAACATAATAATTCATAATTAACTCATGAAATATCTCCCAAATATTCCATGAATGAGTTATATATTTTCTCACATGATTTCTATCATCATATTATAAATAATATCGAAGGTAGATAAAAGATAAAAATGCATAGAGTCATGGAAACTTGACTACAGAACCTATATCATAAGGTAATGTTTAGATGAACTCTTTTTCAATAAATTCACATTAAATTATATTCATATTGCCCATTATGATATATGTTACACCATTTAATGTATCCCAATCTCTAAATATGACAAATAATTGCTAAACTAATTTCATCTTTTCCTCCTTCTATGATATCTAGATGAACTACACAAATTACTAATGTCATTTCCATTCATTTAAGAATGTTTTATTATATTAATATAGTATTATATATGATTTTCTATATATATAATCATTTTTTTAATTTTTTATATAATTAAATTCCATATAACTATAAAAACAATGATTAGACATAAGATCTAATTTATCATAGTTGCATAATATGATTTACGCAAAAAAATACACACAACAAGAATTTGAGTTATTAGTATTAGTTTTTTGGAAATGATTTTCAAAACCATTGAAAAATGTTGATTTTTTATGAGAAATTATTGTGGTGATTTTTAAAAAGTACAACTAATTTTATTGTTTTAAATTCCTTATTTTAATACCACTACTACATAAAATAATAATTTTTTGTACATATATAAAACACTAATATGTGATGACCTATACCTCCCTTTATGATCCTTTACTATTGATCTCAATCCCTAAAAAACATCACAACCCCTTATTAACTAATGCACAATGACTGACGACCCCTGAGGAACACTCGACTGATGATCCTGCCTCTTATATGGGGACTCTTAGTAAACAACCCTCCCTGCCCTTTATGAACTATCAATGAACTCCTACTTCATATTCATAACCCAAATTACTTGTCTATATACTATATCATGTCTTAATATATCTCCTTTACTCATATTTGGAGATTTTTCAGTGCGAGATTCCCTAAATATAGGAATTTATCAAACTCTTGGTATTTCTAAGTGGTTTACCACAAGTATATTTCTAAATCTCAATTCGATAATGATTAGATATTTTTCTACACCATGTATATTTTTTAATTTTGATTTTATATCAAGGAATAGTATATATAACTCTTCTATTTATTTTGGTATAATATATAAATTTCATGCTATCTATAGTGCATATTTATTTTTGTATACAATTAAATGTCATTAAATTTGACTTAAGGGTGTTATATTATGAATTTAACTTCATAGATTATTATATTTGTTTATTTCATATGGTAAATGTTTTTGAGGAATTATTTACCCTATGAAGATCGTTAGGAGAATGTTTGGTGGATTCAGAATCAATTTATATTAGGGTTAATTTCTTTTTAATGCAAGTGTCAATAAAATGACAAATTTTTTTACTTTATTATTATTTGATTTTATTTATATGTATTATTTTTCCTAATTCATGTTTTTACCTAATGATATTATTAATTTAGAGTATTGAGTAAATTATAAACGAATCTTGAAGTTCCCAAATCTGGTTGGATCACTAAAATGGGAGGGGTGAATTAGAGATGTATTTTTATTTTCACAAGTTAATCTATCTCACTAAATCTATATGACTAGGTAAGGTCTCAATCAATACTCAAAAAATTTTATAACCCTCACTTGTATGCATGAAAATAAAAGAATAGAAAAGGTACATGGGGATTTTCAATGTTTGACCATAATGACCTATTTCTAACCGTGATTGGTTAGGCATACTAAAAAAAATATTAACCATTATAGACATAAGTAGTTACAAAATAAGTTTGTTTTACGATCTTACTAAAATATGTTGGCATTTGTTACACATCCTTTAAAAAATATCCTCTTTAGAAATTGATCATACAACCTAATTGAGAACTCAAATTTTATGAATGCTTAAAAACACCAATTAAAAGAACCTTCAATAAATTGTTTGATCCAATGGATGAAATATCTTGATATGATCCTAGTTTCTTCTTCACCACTTTTAAATTGATCTCACACTATATATAGGATGGATTAATAGGTCTTCCATTATATACATTAAAGAGATTAGAAAACCACATGAGAAAGTCTATCGGTCTCAAATCCCACTCCAGATACTATGTAATCTAGTTCATCCCTATCATTATGAATACTCAATGTTGTAGGCATTCATATCATATTTTTAACCCTTATCTACAAATTCTTATAACTTATTATTCTCAATACTCTAATGTATCTAGTTCTTAATCACTTTAGAAAACAAGCAACACTAATAATTTATTGCACACACATGAATCTTATATATTTAAAATATAGCATATGAATATTATTCTTAGTATTTAATATTTGGAAACTTCAAAAATCATTCCCTCAATTTATTTAATATTTAAATAAAATATATCATATTTATTCCCTTTATATGAAATATTCCATGATAGGTGTATGATTATGGGGATATGTTATCTTCTATAAAATCCTATATAATATAATATTTAAGGTAAATATTTCTCATTTCTTTAAAATAAATACAAAAAACATGTCCAATATTTACATCTCAAATACCGAGTTTAACAACCTCAACACCTATATTATTTTATCAATTTTAGAAATACATTAAAACATATATGAAATTTATATATTTAAAATTTATTGAAAAAATAACACTTGCTGTGTAGCTTGATCAGTCACTATTGGAACTTATTATCTATGTCATGGAATACATCAAAACCACAATAACTTCTTAATACATTCAATTGGAGTGGAACATAATGTTTTGTAAATCAATTTTTGTCACAGGAAAATGTTTTTTCCTTCAATTCATATCACCATGGAGTGGTGAAAATCTTATATAAATTTATCTTGAATAACAACCTTCACTATAGAATGATATACTTTCCAATAACACTAGAACCAATGTTAATCTGTTCATCATTAATATTTGATTTATTTAGGATCCTTGTGTGATCACAATGTTTAATACATGAATGTTACATTGGTATATGTTTTTGATTTAATTCCTATAGTTTTTAATAAATTTCTATAATAATATATATAATATGAGTAAAGAAATGTGGTACATACTATCAAAATGTTTTATGTCCTTTTAAATGTTTTAAGAGCTATTATAATGTCATACACCATGTTAAATGTTTTTTGGAAAATATTTTGATCGTTCAGACATCTTACACATAGATCAATACTCATGCATGTGTCAAAATTCACTTGTTTATAGATGTATTTTATTTTCCATTTTCATACATCCTAACCAATTCACTTTAGCATGGGAAAGTTACAGTTTTTCAACTCTCTGAAATGAGTTACGTTCTCTTTATAGATAAATAACATACATGTTAGAAAAATTAATTTTTAAATTTTCATAATTCCATACCACTAGATACAATATACTATGTTAAGGATAAATGTATTATCCATTTTTCAAAGAACCATTTCCAAAACTTTGCTTCTAGAATTTCTCCAAATCAACATGGAACCTTAGGGGCCATTATCAAGGAACTCATAATGTTCAAAACTCATCTAAATAAATCTTAGTATCATATTTTTTCTTTTATAATGGAATAAACCTACTCCTCATCATGAAACAAACATTGACTTGAATTTACAACCAAATTGAGAAAAATAAAACTACAATAAAAATGGGAACAATAATATCCCCTATTTGTTTTTTATCTATGAACCTTCTAACTTATCAATCTAGATTAATAATCAATCTCATTTTATTATAACCCTTATTAATAATGAATACAAAAGGAATAAAGGGGGTTATTTCTAAAAACTTCTTCTCGAATATTTTTAAACTTCTTCTCCTTTAGTTTAATGCACTTGTTGAGAGAAGGATGATACGGGATGTGAACTTATCCAAGATAATTCAATTGATGTACTAATAATCAATGGGAGTAAACACAGTTTAAAAAAAATAAATATTTCACTTATATATAAGGGATATACCTAAAGTATTAAACATATGATATCAAGTCAGAATAGATATAATAAACTATATCAGTTGCTACAATTTTTTTTTATCAAAAACAATTTATATTGAACATATCTCAATACAAAAATCACAATATTCAGTTTAAAGAGAAATAAACTATCTCTTTTTTTTCATTTTTCATCAATATAAAATGACTGTTCATAAATTTTTTATATAATTAAAAATAAGACGTGTAAGTTCGATTGGATATCTCATTTCTTGGTTTGCATGGAGATGCACCAAAATTCTAGATCAACATAACTTTTGAATTATGAATAAATTCAAATCATATTTGTTCCCCCTAAAAGGATGTACTAATTTTCATCACCTTATGAAAATTGAGATATAGTAAAAAGGACATCTTATTTATTGTCTAGTAGGGATAACATCATTCCTATCCTTCAATTCCATGCATGTTAGAATACGTAATAAATAGTTTAAACAAATAAAGAGGGACATCTTAGATTCCTTAGATGTAGCACTAATTCTGGGAGTTTCCTCTCAACACAAACTTCTCATTTCTTCCAACATCTACTTGGGAAGTGTTCTTCAACACCATTTTCTTGTTTTAAGTGTCAATAGATTGTGTGCTAACTTTCATTTGTTGAACTAATTCTTTTTTTGAGAATTTTCTTCACAACAGATGTCAAATAAGATTCATAACCTTGTTAATTTACAACAAATTCTTATTAATTATCCCTAATTTTTTAATATTTTCTTGTAATTTTTCATACCATAACTATTCTATCCACATATTCCACATGGAATTTCTTGACCCTTTATATCTGAATATTTTGATAGGTTGTTATTAAATTGAACCTCTTCTTATGAGTTAATTTTATTTCTCGTATAAATAGTAATTGTCTCAACATTCTCTAATTTTTTTAATTGAAAATAATTAACTAAAACTGTTAAACATAATTTTCCGTGTTTCTTATATTCTTTAAAATTATAACATCACATTATTATAGTCTCAAGAAAATATAATTTATAACAATTTTTCTTATAGAATTACTTTTATTTGGTATGAGGAACCTATCCTAGTAGTATATACATTCATATATTATCCATATGAACCTAGTGAAACATCTACCACATACTTCATCTAAACATCCAAATCTATTTTAGGGTGAAATATTAGATGGACTCTTAGTAATAAATTGATTTCCTAGAGAAGTTTTCTTATTTTACTCAACATAACCCAATTAGTTCCTTCCACTTCATTGGTAAATATATATTACGATATAAATAGTAGGTAAAATACCCCGAAATTTTATATGTATTTCTTTTGAAATAAAACTTGAAGTATTTGATATTTTTATTTACACACAACTCAGAATCTATATGAATCGATATATAATGATCAATTATAAATTATTGTTAAATTGGATGATATTAATAGTAATAACAAAATTATGAAAACTATTTATAAAGGTTTTTAATAATAAATAGTTATTTATTAATTCAAAATAAAATAGTACTAATATTTCAGTAAAGTCATTTTACGCTTTAATTATTTTTCCTTCAAAAATGGGTTTTATTGCATTTTTTCACCAAAACATTATAATTAATTTTTACCATTTATATAAATTTATTTTTTCCAAAATTAATTATATTTTTAAGAAATATATGGTCAATATTAACATATGGTGAATTTTTGTAAATTTGAAAAAAAATTATTTTCAGTGAATAGTGAAAAAATACAGTTTTTTTAATTAATTTTCATTTATTATAAAATAAATGTACCATTATGGTTTAAATTTAATCTTAAATTGAAAAAACTATATTTAATTTAAAAGAACATAATTAATTACATAAGAACCATCCGTATACTTTAATTTGGAAGAAGTTATTTTTTGGGCTTAAAATAAATCATTCTAAAAAATGTTTTATGCATGCACAATTTGTCTTTGTTGTGAAACCTGAGTATGAAAATGAATTTATATTATTATTTATATACCATAAAAACATGTTTTATGCTTATTAAATTATTTTATACTTCATTAATGTTTATATGTTCTTTTTCTCTTTTGTATTATGTTTTTTATCTGAAAAACCTTAAACTATGTTTCACATTAATGATCTTCGACGGATTTGGAATGATTATTGAAAGTATTTATCATGTTTTCATAACGTTATTCTTATATGATTATCACTTTGGATAATCAATTGATATCTCTTATTTTTATCCTTTTTGAGCATATGCGCTAACCCTTTCTTATGTTTCGCTTTATCTGGTCCTGAATAAATTATTTAACTATGATATATCTAAGAAGGGAACTAGATATGAAGAACTTCATACAAAATTGTGAAGATATTTTATTTTATAGTTTTTTATATACAATTTTCTGAACACCACACATTTTTATCCTGAGGCATGTATTATTGTGAAATGTATTCAATATTCATCTAAAATAATGTAGGATTTACATATGTAAAATATGGTCCCAATAATATACTTTGTGTCCATACTATACAAAACAATAATAGAAACCTTGAAATATTTGACATATATAAATATATTCATAACATTATTGTCTTGTATTTCTTAAACTTGAGATCTCATTTTCTTGGGTGGCAGTGGCCTCCTTGGCTCACATTTTCTTTTTTATGGGGAATATTGACCCTTATATTTCTTCTTGGTCCAAATAGGTTCAAATTAATTTTTAAGTCCTATCCTATTAGAGACAACATATATTTTTTAAAAACGATTAGGTGAATATTTATCTTTTTTTGTTGAACCTTTCTTCTTACTAGTTTGAAAAGATAACATTTTACCTTAGAAGACTTTATGAATTCCTCTATACTCTTCTTTATGACAATTTATATTTCTAGATAGTTATTTTTTTCATTGGTTAGGTCTTCCTCCGTATGATCTATTTTTTTACTCAGGGTAACTTACCATTTCCTCAGACACAACAATTTTTATCTATTATTTTTTAGATTCATATACAAAATATGTTTCTTTTCTATCATACTCCTCCTTTTCAGTCGCTAACCAATTTTTTATTTCACTAGTTTTCTCTTTTCTTTCTTGAGATATAGATTATTTTCAAGACTTTCATCTAAATTATACTTTAGTATGAATTCCATATCTATGTTCTTTTCTCCATCCTCGTCACTTCTTAAATAATAAATTTTTATTTTTCAACTTATTGAAGGAAATTTACATAATCTCATAAAGATATAATTGAATATGAATTTTCCTGATAATAATTTCTCATAAAATTCCTCTTCATACTACTAGATTTCATTATCTTCTTATAATACTTTTTGTGTGTCTTATTATCTCCCCCACACTTATGAGTATAGACCAACTTCTTCTTTGTATATTCATAAGTAAATTTTTCAATGCCATCATAATTCGAACACTTTGGTGTTTTTTTCCTTTTCCTTTCCACTAGATTTTTTGAATCAATATGAATGAAAATAAAAATTCTTATTTAAGTCTTCATTATCCTTCTAATAAGAATTAATTGATTCAATAACTTCCACATTTATGAAATTTACTTTTTCATAAGGCCTCAAAATAAATCTCATCTTTTTTACTTATTCTTAAAAAATGATGACTTTCTCATTTCATAGGATTTATAATAATACAAATTGTATCCATAGATAGATATTACTTACTCTCAAAAGATAAAAACATTGGACCAAATAAAATTGAGAAATTTATATTAATATTTTTTAAAATAGTTTAACCTTCTAGATTCTCACCAAAACCAGGGATATTACTCACTATCTCATTCACCTTGGTAAATTGGTCATCAACATTCTCTTCATTGTCATTTTTATATCTTTAAACATGCTCCTTTGATCCTAAATCTTCACTTCATTAAATTTATATTTACCTTTATTATAGATTATAAATTATTCCAATATTAGTATGGAAGTTTAATGTCCTATAAATATTTTATAGGCCTTTTTGGGGGATAAATCAATATTTTATTCTAATACTTACCATAATTATACATATTTATCTATTCAGAATGTTTCATAGAAGATTCCTTGGCGATGGGTAGATATCCCACTATTGAAACATCTTAAAAATCAAGAGAAATCAAAAAGAGGTAGGGTATCATCCAATTCCTCCAACTATGATAATTACTACAGTCAAAATTAGGGACACCACAACTATTCAAATAGTTTATATTCTATATACTTTGTGAATTATTATATCTATTATAGGTGATGATTGGAATAATATGAATTGAATTTCCTAGATTTAGCTTGATCACAATGAGGTTGATGTGGTAAATCAGTAATAAATTTTTATTTTTACAAGTTACACCCTTTACCAAAAAATGTATTTCAGGTTAAAGAATGGGTCCATACTCAAATAATTATACCACCATTACTCACATTGATGTAGATAAGAGTAAAAAAAAGGAACATGATGATTTACATGGTTTGGAATTAAAGAAACACTCCTTCCTATGATTGGTTAGATACCCCAGTTATGTATTAACAACTATATAAACTAGCTATTAATAAAGCTATTTTTATACAATCCAACAAAAATACTCCGACACTACTTATACACTATAGTAAAAAATCTCTACTTAGTAATTTACTGTTCACCACAATTGGAAACACCAATTTAATGAATCTTTATAAAAACCAATCATAAGATCATTCAATAAAATATATTATGTAATTACCCAACACCAGAAGCCGAAGCCGGTGCATTATTACAAAACAGTGGAATTATTACAAGGAATCAAGTCATGAAGGACTAATTAGTTTACCAATATTGGAAAATATATTACATACATGAACTTTACATTACAATTTCTAACATAAAATACGACATATATAATACTTTCAGAACTCTATTATTCCAATAGCTTAACCATTCATATCAATTATAATACACTACTTGGAATCCCAGGAAAACAAAACACATGATATGGGTAATTTCAGATGCTTATTAAGGGTAAATAATTTAGTGGAACCTATATTCTTTTAAAGAAATATTTCTAATAAAAAAAGCATTTTAAAAATAAAAATGAACATAATATAGAAAAATAAATCAAATATTACCATATAAACATTCACATTGATATTCTACTAGTCTAATAATCACATGTAATATCTAATTTCTTAACGAGGTAATACATAATGCCAAACATCATAACCACATAGTCGAGGCCTCATGCTAAGACAGAAAATAATATTTTTGTCAAGGCCTTGTGCCAAGACACTAATTTGTCTCATGATACCTACCGATGCATCAAGGGGCTATAGCAGGCCCTATTTATCACTTACTAAGTCCAATATATTCCTCATATAAAAAATGGTGAAACATAACATTAATATTCGTTCCAAAACCAGAATACAGAATATCTATACTTTAACCATAAAACTTGAATGGTAAAAAATATAAAACCTCCATAGTCAAACATGTCATAACTCATTCAATACAAAATAGAAGATTTTATTATAGTAAATAAACCTCAATCAAGAATAATATCTAATAAAAGATTTTGACATTGTTGAAAATAATCAATAAAACTCTTTGAAATAAATACCCCTTTTCTTGAAATCATTTAAAAGTAACAAAATTTATAAAGGATATCATTTAAAATAGATTTTTGAATCAAATGTTCCCATACCACTTTGAAACTTTTTAAATAAATTAACACTTTAAAACAATCATGTCTACGTAAATAAATCCTTAAAATCATTTTGAAAATGAAGACATTAATTAAATATATTTAGAAAAATAAATCTTTAAAAACATTTAAAATGATGATCTAGTTAAAGAGTACCTTCTATAAAACCTTAATAGATTTATTTTAAATTTATTTAATGAAACAATGACATAGATGATAAATATATCTCAGTAGATACTTACAAATAAACAATCTCGGATAATAATGAGATTGAGGAAATAACTGTTACCTTGTACATTCTTTTAGTCGAGGTAACCATTGACCTCCTATATAATGACCATTATATGTTATTAATTTATAAAAAACCCATATTAATATTTATGATATCATATATGATTCATTTATGACTTATACTCGCTATTTATTAATAATTTCCATATTAATGTAACATTTCGGGTAATAATCACTTTCTATATCGTACGTGTTTTTACGTGGTATTCTGGATCATATCACATAGATCATTATTTAAATAGTTACCGAATATAAAAAATGATTTATATATCATATATATTTAGAATATAAATAATTATAATGGATAGACGTATTAAATGGAAACACCGTTTATGGAGACGTTTGTCCATACGTACACAAAAACGTTGTTTATGTTTTCTTATCATATAGTATGGAAGTAAGTAAATGACATATATTTATCTAAATAATTATATATTATTCTAGTATGAATATTATTTAATATATATCATACTTAATAAATAAATATATATTTTTATCAAAATTGTTGAATGGTGATTGTTGAAGCTGAATCTCATTGCATCGTGGAGATGGTAAGACATATGTGCGCATGAGTGACAATATCATTCTATGGAGGACAAAATAGTTTTTAATTGGATGGTATATTATTTATAAAGAATAATTACAATGTTATATTCATTTCTTAAATTAATTATACACGTTATTATACCTATCCAAATAATGTAGTGTTGAATAATAAACTACACCACGACATGGAGACGACAAGTTGTACGTACACACGTATGGTGGATTTGTCATTCATAGGATGGATAAAATAATCAATATGGTTTTAACATATTTATTATAACATACCAGTATGTATAAGTTACTAGATTTATTATTTTAGTATGGAAAAAACAAATAAATAGGAAGTGTAAGAAGAAGAAAATAACTTTGAAAGAGGTGACAAAATAATTACCTCATATTCTGGTGCTTCATTTTGATTTGAAAACAATGGCTCCCTAGGTTGGATTTATGATAAAATTAAGGCCTATAAAATGAATTGAGGGTAGTTGAGAGGATATTTCATTTGGTTTTGGACAATCCAAATGGATTTGGAGGTGCAAATTTAAGATAAGGGGAGGTGCCCTTTTATAAGAGAGGTGATGGACACTTTAATAAAATTTTGAAATATAAATTTATTATAAAATCATTTTCAGTTTCTAATAGCTCTAAATGGATTTATTTCTAGGATAAGGTGGGTATGGGTCATAAATCTCTCAACCAAAAGGTTTTAGAGAATTTTAGGTCACCATATTGACCTTATATTTTAGAGTTAACCCTTAGTTAAATAGTTTAACTTTTACCATGTCTTCTTGTATTATTATAATAAATGGTTAATAAATATACTATAAAAGACCCAGAAAACCTAAAGTGGTTCAGTAATCACATATCTATCATTATATAAGTCATTTGGAAAAACCTTATATTTTTAGTTCTATTATATAATTTAATAAAATCGTATTTGTTTTAAAAAATCATTTATGTCAATTTTTCAACTATTTAGTTTTTTTAAAAGTCATAAAAACAGGATTAATTCAAACAAAATTCATTGAATCCACCCTAAAATTATATATTTACCAATAAAATTCATTTAATTCATAAAAAGTCTCAATTTACGTTTCTTTTAATATTTATAACTTCAATTATTTTACTATTTCATTAATAAGGAAATTACTCCATCATCATTGTGTCATAAAAAACATTAATTAATTATTGTCCAAAAATTATAAATAAAATAATATTATGTAAGAAATATTTTTATATTTCTAATTAATATTTATAGTAGAATTTATATTATATATAACTCTATATTAAAAATGGGTTAGTTAATAAAATTTGAATTTAACACTTTGAACACTTCTTTAAATAAAATATAATAAAAATCCTAATCTAATCAAAGAGGATCCAAAGAGATCATATTTTTATCCTGAGGTTTATTTTGATAAACAAACACTTAACCAATAGAATTACTACATGTGTTGGGGTAATTATAATAACATTTTACCTTTAATTTCCCTATTTACTTTTAACCGTGATAAATAAAATTCAAAAGTTACTATTCACTAAAAATTACTTTCATCCTATTAAACCACATTTTAATGAATGATGTCAACTGTGTCTCTCATATTTTTATAATTCAATTTAATTTAGAAATAAAATTATGTTTTATTCAAATTTGTAAATGATAATAGAAGGTGTGTAAAAGATGTTAAATAGTTCAACAAAATTTTATATATCTAATCTTATTGCAAAATGAATCCAATGAATTAAATTGAACTAATATAGGTATTATGTATCTATTTTTAATTTATAATAAATTTAAATAATAATAGTAATTATTTAAATGAAAATTAGGTTTTAAACACCAACGAAGTGTTTTTCACTATTCATAAAAAATTAATTGTTTTCAAAAAAATATCAAAAAATCACCCTCAGATAATTTTGATATTAAAAATTCAAAAATGTGGTCTATTTTACCAAATTAAAAACATATAAGTTTAATTAATTAATTTAAAATTAATTCCCTTGTTCAAGACCAGAAAGAAAGTTTTTAATAAGTAAAAACTATCAAAAGATTGACCTATGTTTATTTCCAATTTAAATATAAAATTTCTTAAAATGACTTAAATTATATTAAATGATGAAAATATAATTTAATTATACTTTGAAACAACTCAAATTCATAATTTAACACCATAAATTATTTTGATTAAAAAAGTTGTTTTAAATTAAAATTTAATTTTTTTACTATTCATTAAAATATGAAAGTTATTAGAAAAGCACCAAAAATTTATCAAAACTAAATTTATATGTCCTAATTATGACGAATAATTTAATTTTTTGAAATTGAATATAAAAAAGTATCAATTATTGTATTTAAAAAGGGTTCTCCATTAAAAGGAAAAAAATAACATATTTTGAAAAATAATTCTTCTTTATGGAAAATTGAATTTGTCTTTATATTATTTTTAAAAAACACAAAATATGAATGTTAAAATTATATAGGATATATATAAAATTAAAAATTTGGTTCATACAATTAATAACCTCTTTTAAAATGGCTAGTTTGATAGGTCATGATGCGGTTGAACTCGGTGTTGCGTGTAGCGCAAGCTATTGAATTACTTTAAAGAGATAACGTACCGAGAAATAATGGGGTGTAACATTCTACCCTCCTTCAATAAATTGAATCTTTGCAATTTGAAATTGTTCTTTGAAAATAAAATGTTGAAAATAGAAAATACTTTTGTGGAAAACCCACATTGAAAAAAGGGTTATTAAAATTTAGACTTAATAAGAGGGAATGGGAAATGAAAAAGTCACCACCAAATTAGGTTTTAAAATAGAAAAAAATTGGTGGAAATTATAGACACATAATTAGAGGAAAACATAAATATTTATCGGGAGTGATTGACGGCATCAATCACAAACAAGTGAACAATAAATGGCAAATTGATGGCCTCAAAGCCATAACTCTGTGATGATGATTTAAAATAATATCGGTTCAACAAAACATAAGGTATTAGGATAAAAAATGTTTTGTTTTAAGATCATTTCCCTAAGGATTAAGAAAAAAAATTATTCTTGACAAGTAGTGTTCCATCCTTTAACTAATTTCTACCATAAACTCATCTTTCACTCCAAAAGATAATAAAAATCAAAAATATTCTATTTATCCTAATCTTATAGGGTATAAAAAAATGAAATTATAATTCATATGTAATACTATATTAAAGAAAACTACATCATACAAACCAGGACATAACGCAGGCTAGTGGTAGGTTATGTACCCTTATCGCCCATTGGTTGCGTGTTTTAGTCTCACGGCCTTGCCAGACACAACAGGTTGGCGCCTGACCTCCAGGTTTTCTTTTTTATAACAATCTAAAAATAATCATAAGAAATGTTTTAACATTAAAAAATAGTATCCAATGTGAATATTTATTCATTCTAAACTTTAGACTTATCCAAAATAATTCTTTCTAAACTCTCAATCCAAAATTTGTAATGAATGTTAACATATTGAAGATCTCTTTTCCCATGTAATAACATATGAATACCTTCATCATGTATTCTCTTAAAATGTGGTAACACCCTTAATTACCATAAAAGATTATTTATTATATTCATTCTCCCTTTTTCCTCATAGAATAATGGATATTCTATTCATATCCAAAAATGTTGTAAACTCCAACAATGATGGAATAAACAAACAATTAATTAGTTTTAAGGTAGTCAAGAATATCCAATATAATTTTTCTAAACCAATCCTCTATTATTCCGAAATCATTTTCTCAATTTTAGAAACATATTAAGGGTTATATTTCCCCCCAACCATATATTTTCCAAAATGTTTAACTTGAAATTGTGTCGCTTTCATTGGTACCATAAAATCTCAAATCCTTAATGAAAATTTATTAAGGTACAATCCTTATATACTTTATAATTCATTTAACTTGTACATGATTAATACAATACTGAAATGAAATATTATTTAATAACTAATAAAAACACTAATCATTCCTATTTAACTATGGTAGTATCATAACATGATTATTATCCAATAGCATCATTTAGTGTATACTCTGATGATTGGGACATTCATTCACGTTGTGTCCCAACTCTTTGCAGATGAAACATTATATATTTGAAACCTTTTTCATACCCTTGCAATGTCAAAATTGGTGTCCTTTTTGTTGACACATATAACAAACTCTCATTCCATTCACGCACTACCCAAGGTGATTCTTTCCATAGTTCTCACATATGAAAAAAATCCTTCTTTCCCTTCTTCCTTTTATCTATCTTTCTCTCTACCATCCTATTCTTCTCTTTCTTCCCTTTAAAACCATAGGACTCTGAGAATTCATTACATATCTTATTAACATATGATACTGTTTTCTTCATATGATGAGAATACGTGGGAGAATATTTCCCTTATAAATGTTGTCTTAGGACGATGAAAGATATGATCTTTATTACAATTGAAATCTTGTGTATTGCTAGTGTTCTCATTACTTCTTCTGGATTCCATTTCTAAATGATGACATACACTAGGTTAGATCAGATCATAATTTATAATACCAAAACTAGAAATATTAGAAAAATTAATTGAAGATCTTCACATATCTAGTATCATAATCATAAAAATGGTTTCTTGGTTGATATATTTACTCATAAATCCTTCATAATGGATTTTAAAGGAAATGTGAATTATCATAAGCATATCCCTCATGAGTGTCGAACAAGGTGCATAGTAATTCCAGTTGTCATGTACCAATATACCTTTGGTCACTCCTGAAACTCCTTATTGATGTTTTCAATCCTAGGTACATCTGTGCCAGAACCACACCCACATGTACTATCCAAACATGGATACATTTCTGGGAATCCCACATAATATCTACATTACCAATTTTTTTGATGTTATTCTACACTAATCCTGAAATTCTATATTAGGGTAATGTTTTCTAATCTGTGTTTATCTTAATCTATTTAAAAGTTTTTTTTTCTAAACTTACTTTGATACCAACTGTAATTCCCCAACCCCAAAATATTAGATCTGGTGCATTATTACATAACATTGGAATTATTACAAGGAATAAAGTCTTTATGGATTGATTAATTTAGGAGTCTTGAAAAATAGATTACATACATTAACTTCACATTACAATTTATAAAATAAAATACAACATAAATAATCCTTTTAGAACTCCATTATTCCACTATCTTATCCCTACATATGAGTCATAATATACTTCTTGGAATCCTATGAAAACAAATCATAATAAATGGGTGATATTAGATGCTCAGTAAGGATAAATATTTTAGTGGAAGATATAAACTTATAAGGATGGATGTGTAACAAACAAAAATACCTTTAAAAATAAACTTGAACATAATATAGAAAAAATAAAATCGAACATTTCCATATAAACATGCACATGGATATTCTACTAGTAGAATAATCACATGTAATAACTAATTTCATAATGGGGGAATGCATAATTCCGGACATCATAACCACATAGTCAAGGCCTCATGCCAAGACTACAAATATATTTTTTGTTAAGGCCTTATGCCAAGACACTAATTTGTCTCATGATACCTAACGATGCATCGAGGGGCTATATCGGGCCCCTCCCATCACTTATTATATCCAATTAATTCCTCATATGAAAAAGGGTGAAACATAACATAAACATTAGTACTAAAAATAGCATAAAAAATGTCAATAATTTAACCATAAACCATAAATGGTATAAAAAGTAGCACATACACAGTCAAATATATCATAACTCATTCAATGCAATATGAAAGATTCTATTATAGTAAATTAACCTCAATCAAGAATAATACCCAATAAAGGATGTTGACATAGTTGAAGATAATCAATAAAACTCTTTGAGAGAAACACCCCTTTTCATGAAATCATTTAAAAGTCACACAATTTTTAGAGGAATTCATTTAGAATAATTTTTTGAATCAAAGTGTCCCATACCAATTCAATTTTTTTTAAATAAGTTAACTTTTTAATACAATCATTTCCACGTAAATAAATCCTTAATATCATTTGGAAACATGGACATTAATTAAAGAGATTTAGAAAAATAAATATTTAAAACATTTAAAATGATGATATAGTTAAAGTGTCCCTTCAATAAAACCTTAAAATATTCCTTTTAAAAACCTTTTAATGAAACATGGACATAGATGATAAATATTTCATAGTATATACTTATAGATAAACAATCTCAGAGAATAATGAGACTGAGGAAATAACCCTTACCTTGTAATTTCCTTAAGTCGAGGGTATGTTTAACCTCCTGTATAATGACCATAGTATATTATTAAATTATACGAAAACTATATTAATATTTTTTATAGCATATATTATTTTTTATGACTTTATACTACACATTTAACAATAATTTCCATGTTAAAGTAACATTTTAGGTAATAATAGCTTCCCTTATCGTACATGTTTTAACTTGTTATTCTTGATTGTATCACATAGATCACAATTTACATACTAAAAGAATATAAATCATGATTTATATATAATATATATTCATAATATAAATATTTATATTAGATATATATATGAAATAGAAACACCATTTGGGGAGACAGTAGTCCTTACGTACGCATGAACGTTGTTTCTGTTTTCTTATCATATAGTATGGAAGTAAGTAAACAAAATATATTTATATAATTAAATATATATTATTATATAATAAATATTATTTCATATATCTCATAATTAATCAATATATATAAAAATTAATAATAATTCTTGAATGGTGATCGTTGAAGATAAATCTCATCGCGTTGTGGAGAAGGTAAGCCGTACGTGCCTACGAGCAACAATATCATTCTATCGATGGTAAAATAGTGATTAATTGGACGGTATATTATATATACAGAATAATTACCTTGTTATATTCATTATATAAATTAATTATACTTACTGTTATACCCATACAAATAATGTAGTGTTGAATAATAAACTACACCACGATAAATAGAAGGTAAGCCGTACGTACGCACATATGGTGTCTTTTCATTCATAGGATGGATAGAAAAATGAATTTGGTTTTAACATATTTATAAGAACATCTCAATATGTAGAAGTTATTAAATTTATTATTTTATTATGGAAATAACAATGAAATTGGATGTGGAAGAAGAAGAAAATAACCTTGAAAGAGGTGATGAAATAATTACGTCTTCTTCGGGTGCTTCCTTTTGATTTCAAAAGAAGGGCTCCTTAGGTTGGCTTTAGGATAAAATTAATGCCTCTAGGATATATTTATGGTAGTTTTGAGGAGATTTGAGTAGGGTTTGGTTGAGAAAAAAGGATTTGGAGGTGTGATTTTAAGAGAAGGGGAGGTTCCCTTCCATAAGAGGGGTGAAGGGGCACTTTAGAAATATTTTAAAATATGAATTTATTTTATAATCATTTTCGGGTTCTAATAGCTCTGAATGGATTTATTTCCAGGATAAAGTGGTTATGGGTCTAAAAAAGCTCAACCAATAGGTTTTAGATAGGTTTAAGTGACCATATTAACCTTATCTTTCAGATTTAACCCTTAGTTAAATAGTTTAACTTTTACCATGTCTTCTTGTATTATTAAAATACATGGTTAATAAACTTAATATAAAATGACAGGAGAACATAAAGTGGTTAATTAATGAAAAATATATCATTATATAAGTCCTCTGGTCAAACCTTATATTTTAAGACTATTATATAATTTAATAAAATAGATTTTTTTAAAACTCATTTATGTCCATTTTGACATTATTTCGTTTTTTTGAAAGTCATAAAAATGTGATTACTTTGAAAAAATTCATTTTATCACACATAAAAAGTTATATTAACTTGTATAATTTGTTTAATACATCAAAATTCTCAATTTACATTTATTTTAATATTTATAACATCAATTATTATAGCTTTCATTAATTACGTAATTATTGCATCATCATTGTGTTATAAATAAATTTAATTATTTAAAGCATAAAAATTAAAAATAAAATACCATGATGTATGAAAGACTTTTATCTTTCTAATGATCATTTATATCTGAATTTATCTTATAAATAACTCTATATTAAAAATAGTTTATTTAATAAAATTTGAATTTAAAAATTTTAACACTTCTTTAAATAAAATATAATAAATATCCTAATCTAATCCATGTGGATAAATAAAGATCACATTTTTGTTCTAATGTTGATTTTGATCGAAAAATACTTATCCAATAGAATTGGGACATGTTTTGAGGTAATTATAATATCATTTTTAACTTTAATTACCCTATTTACTTTTAACCGTGGTAAATAAAAATCAAAAGTTATTATTCAAAAAAAATTATTTTCATCCTATTGAACCACATTTTACATACTGATATCAATCATGTCTCTCTTATTTTTGAAATTGAATTTATAGAAGCAGTACAATTTTGTTTTACGCAAATTTGTAAATGTTCTTAGAAGGTGGGTTAAAGACTTTAAATAGTTCAATAAAATTTTATAAATCTAAGATTATTATAAAAGTACTCCGATGAATTAAATTGGACTAATATAGGTATCATGTATCTATTTTGACTTTAAAATATATTTAAAAAAAGATTAATTATTTAAATAAAAATTTATTTTGAAATAATAACAAAATGTTTTTCACTATTCATCAAAAATTGAATGTTTTCAATAAAATAACAATAATTCACCATAAGATAATTTTTATATTATGAATTGAAAAATTATGTATATTTTACCAAATTCAAAACATAAAATTTTCATTAATAAATTTAAAATTAATTCCAATTGTGAAAACCAGAAAGCATGTTTTTAGAAGTAAAAACTATCAATAGATTGACATGTGTTTATGTCCATTTTAAATGTGAAATTGTTTACAATGACCTAAATTATAATAAATGATAAAAATATAATTAAATTATACTTTAAAACCACTCAAATTCATAATTTAACACTTTAAATTATTTCGATTAAAAAAGTTGTTCTCAATTAAAATTTAGTATTTCTCACAATTCATCAAAACATGAAAATTATCAGAAAAGTACCAGAGTTATCCAAAATAAATTTTTATGTAACTATTATTATGAATAATTAAATTTTATTAAATTGAATTTATAAAAGTGTCAGATATTGTATTTAAAAAGGGTTCTCCATTAAAAGGGGGAAAACAAATGTTTTTTGAAAAATACTTCTTTTATCTGAAAAATTGAAACTTTCCTTATATTATGTTTAAGAAACACAAAATATGAATGATAAAATTATATAGGATATATATAAAATTAAAAATCTGGTTAATACTATTCATAACAGACTTTCTAAAGCGTTAGTTTGATAGCTCGTGATGTGCTTGAACTTGGTGTTGCATATGGCACAAGTTATTATATTACTTTATAGATATAACGTACTGTGAAATATTGGGATGTTACACATTATTCAATGAAATAAATACCTAAATATGATCTTGGTTTCATCTTTATATCCTGTAAATTTATCTCCCTCCATGAATAACTAGGATCAATGGGTCTTCCCATGTATAACATTAAAAACATTATTATCCTCTTGAGGAAGTGTGTCATTATAAAATATTACACCAAATACTCTATAATGTAGTTCTTACTCATTATTATAAATACATTAGTATAAAATTCTTATTATACACTGTTTTTAACCTAGGGATTTAGACACTTTCACATGTTCTTCTCAATACTCTTCTATGTCGAGCTTATCAGAACTTTTAAAAACAAGTTACACAGTTACTTTCTTCCACATTCTCACCTATTATATATTAACAGAATATCATATCAATATTACTTCCAATATTTTATTTATGGAAACTACACAATTCATTACAATAATCTATTATATATTTGACTAAAATATATTATCTTTTATTTTCCTCTAGATCATATCTTCTTTGATAGATGCCTGATTATAACGATATTTTATCTTCCATAAAATACCTTATAATATTATATTTAAGGTAAAATAAGATCCTTTATTCTTTTAGTAGCTTTAAATGGACATAAAATACATTTCTGTAATAAACTATCTACTCAAATGAGGTATGGACCCTTCAAATTTTAGTATAATTTCTTATTTTACTTTAACGGAAGTGACTAAAGATGTAAGGAAGGGTTCAAGATAATCCATAGATTCTTTGGAGCCCAAAAATCTAATTTTTAGGAATATTTAGAGGTTCATGTTTAATGTGTAGTTATTAGAAACCATTTAGCTCAACTGTGCTACTATATATGAGGAGGGGCATGATTTTTAAACCAGGAGAGGTGGGTTGCATGTCCATGTGAAAAAATAGAGAGGATTTTAAAAGGGTATCCACACAGACTAAACACAATTTTCCTAACTGTGTTCCTTGCCCACACCACTAGTTCCACTTGGGAAGTGATTCGATAGGGTTAAGTGCATGGTTTTTCAAGAGGTGAGACTAACCATGTGAAATTTTATACCTTTTAAATAGATGTGGAATATAGTTTAGAAAACTGTGCATCCAAACCATGCACCTCATAAAGAGAGGGGAAATTTCTAATTTTCCCCTCAATCTTGTTGGCCTTTAAACCCTCATCTCTCCTTTTACACTCATATAATGACCCTCCCATGGATCTACCAAATTCTTCTCATCTATTTTTGAAATAAAAACTTTGATTTGACTCTAATTCCTTCACCATCATTCACATGGAATCATAATGGTAATATCTATAACTCTATTTATTCCCTCTATAATTTATCTTTATGTATAGAATACTAAATCTGTGTAAGATATCTTTCAATATTGTAAGGATGCTAATATATTCCCTCAGTTTCTCTAGTCCTAGGCCAAAGAAGAAGTTCAAAGTAGATGAGGATAGTTCTACCCATCTAAGGTAGGTTTTCTATTCATTCTCTATAAAAATTTGGATGTTTTATATATTTAATCATTTTGTTTATGTCATAACTTCTTGGTGTTTCTCATTAAATTAATAGAAATTTATATTTAATGCCTGAACTATAATTTAAACAATATAATGAACCCTTGCGAATAATTTGAGGTTGCAACATCAACCTGAGCCACCCTTGAGGTGGGATCAATTCATTGATTGTGTTTACACAAACCATGGAGTAAGTTGAGATCACCTGGCATTGAAGGGATCCAAATACAAATTAAATGAAATGTTAATAGTTGATCACATTGGTTAGAACATTATTATTTATAAAAGAAACAAATAATTAAATGTATTAAATGGGAACTGTGGAATAAAATTGGAAATCCATTGGATTGTTAATGAATATAAAACTTATTAGTAATGAGGAATAGACACTTACATGGACCTCCTTTTTATCACCCATAGTTGAAATGATTAAGGAAATAAAACTTCTGAATTCAACAGATAAATAGCATGGAAACTAACATGTCCCCTTGATCATTTTGTAATTAATTAAAAGAAATTGATTAAAGGCTTGGATACTATCATGGCCTCTTACATTGTCACTAATGTGTTAAATGGATGATGATTTTATTATGATAAATCAAATGGATTAAGTGAATAGACACTTATATAGACCCTTGAATCATTATATAGATCATGTTGATAATGGGTTTTATGGTATGCCACTAACAACCCACTTGAATAATTATTATTGGATTCCATAGATTGTTACCTTATATATGGCATACTTGTACAAACTCAAACATGCTCCTTAGGCTCTTGTAAATCCTTTGTCAAGTTTTATATAGATGAGATCCATGTAATTTAATATGACACCTTAGTACAAAGGCCCCATGTCTTAAACCATATAAGTCTACACTACCCCATGTTTTCTATGGATGATCTCAGTGGACTCAAAGAACATGCCTTGGTTATTGGGAATGGGTCCTGAAACTCATAGGTTTGATACATGATTATTAAGTTTATGAAAAACATTATTAACACTTGATATGATAGTGTAGGTTTTAGCTAATGGTTTACTCTTTTTAAATCTATTAATCATTTATTTACTGATTATTATAAAATGTTATTATAGACTGGAATGCAACACATATATTTAAAGCTGTATTCCTATTATATCAACACACTGTTATTTCCTATATGCATTGAATGGATTTGTTATAGATTCCATTCATGGTGACCTACTGAGTGTATCTCACATTCTTTTTGGGCCTCTTTTTGGTACCTAGATGGGCTTCATGATTTCTAGTCGGTACAAATTGAAGGGCCTAGTTCTAAACGCATGATTTCTTGTGATATTTTGGAGTATGGGAGAAGAGGGCCAAGCCTATCCTCATGATTCTAATCTACCTATACTTTTTTTTCTTTCTGTATTTTTATATAGCATCTTTTATATGCATATTCTTTTTTTCCCATGAACCGTTCTCTATTATACATCAACATGACATGATCAGAATCATTTTTTATATGACACTAGACATTGTTTATACACATATGTATTTTATTATAGGTGGGTTTACGTATTCCAATGATGTTATATATTCATTTTGATTCTACTATTTATTTATATTATGATTCCACTATGCCTCACTCTAATCATGAGGGTATAATCTCTCCACTATACTCTTATGCACCCCTATCGCTAATCACCATCCTATGACATACGTGGAGTTGTGCTTGGGGCCATGTGGCCATCAGATATGGTACTATTACAGATTGATCTAGGTTATATGCCACAAAGTGGTATCATATATTTTTTCCTCTTATCTTACTATTGAGGTCAAAAATATATGACTAGGAATGTGTTGTGAGTTTGTAATGAGCCTGTGCCTTGGAGTATCTAACCCATGTACAAGGAAATACAAATTACCTAGGTGGAGAATCAATGTTCTGGATTGTTCTTATTACATTTTTATTGATTTCATAATTGGGTGACATACATGATTTATTGAGCTATTATTATCTTTATGGGTTATCCTTTTTTACATGGCATGATATGGAATGGAATTGTTGTCTCATGCATTATTATAGGAACATTGAGGTTTGAAATACCATGAATATTCCAAGACATCTCTTTTTTTAACATATTCATTTTTTGATTAATGTTACTAGTTCCTTGATAGCTATATTTATGGTATTATGCTCACATTTCAAGATAGAATGGGTAAATAATTGGTTATTAAAGCATCTACATCAACCTAAATATCATTCCTCTATATCTAGATGTAGGAACCTTAATTAACATATTATCACATGTTTGAGATATGTGACTATGATCACATGAGTTGAAATGTTAGTTTTCTATGATTAAAAGGATATAGATTGTAATTTATAGGGATTTTACTTCTATAAATTAGGAATAGTGATCCATATAATCAAGCTATCATAATGAAAATTTTACATTCTAAAATCAAATGTAAAGGTCTAGTCACAATTACATGACATTCCAATTATAGCTTATAATGTGTAGTAATTTATATGTTGGGAAGGGTGACTCATCTGGATGGACAACTATCTACATAAATGAGTATGAATGATAGATTCTTGGGAATTTAATCAAATGTTTATCATTAAATAGAGACCTCTACTAAAACTCATTGGGTGTTTTCTTGTATAATATGAAATTTACATAATGTATACCAAGACCATTTATATGAGACAAAGAACTTGACATTGACTTGAACCAAGTAGTGGGATGTTGTTAATATCTCTTATTACTTAAGATATTATATACCACCTAGACCTGTCTATTGGAGATGGAATAAGGGTGTCAACCCAATATAGAAAGTCTTGTACATGTCCTATTATTATATCAATGATTTGTAACATTATCAAATATACCCCATGGAGTGTTATTTTAATTTTTAGAAATATTCTACAATGATTTCTCCAATTCGTGCTATATGAGGGTGATGATGACCATGCTATGAAAGTGGTGGGCCCGAACCACCAATATTACATCAAGTTGTGCCACATGTGAAACCTCCTATTATTCTCAACTAGAGAAATGAAACACATTTTCGAGAGGGATTTATATATCACATGAAGAATATGTAGGGGTCCCTTGACCTGTCTCTACAATGGTAGAGTAGATGAGTGACTTTCGATAGAAGCATCCTCTGATGGTTTTGGAGGATGGTAGTCGACATGATGTAGAGTCAGGGTTAGAGTCCTTGTTATCAATTTTCGAGCATCTTGAGAACCCCTATGAGGGAAGAGTGAAGCTCACTCCATATATGATATAAGAGTATTCTTTGTATTGGTGGGACATTGTTACCCAAGAAGATCCTCATTGGGATATGGTCTAGAAATATTTATAGATGTCCTTTTATAATTTATATCCTGAGATGTTGAGGGATGACAGAGCCAAAGAGTTTCTGCACTTGAATTAGGGAACTTTATCAGTTATGGACTACCTCAAATGTTTTAATAAGTTTTAAAACATCACACCTATCATTCTAGGTTACAAATTATCTTGGTCTAGGTGATTCAAGGATGGTTTCATGCATGACATCCGATCATTATTGAATATATTTCATTTGACACCCATCACCGAGATAGTAAATCAGGTGCTTATTATTGAGTGTAACTTGATAGAGGCTATGGGTGTGAGCTAGGTAAATTATCCTCCTAGACCAAAAACTAATTTGAATAGATGTAGTAAGAATTTATTTGTGATTTCATCAGAGGGAAGTGGTAGTCAAATAATCTCATAGGGTCACTATGAAATCTTTTATTAGTGTGTTATATAGGGTCATATGAGGACCTAGTGAGATAGTGTACTATCTGAGTCCATATCCTTATAGAGTTTGGGATATATACATAGGTATTTTCAAACCTTTACACCAATTTATAGTGGGAAAGGATTCAAACTAGCTCCACCTTTCGGAGTAGGATCAATAGATCCATACCAGATAGGGAGATGAAGCACTACTTACTATGCAGGATGAGTAGCTTGTCAAGCCTAAGGGAGACATACCAAAGATTTATAGATCTGGTTGATTAGGCCTACTAAGAGTATTCCGGATATATTTTAGGTTTATAGACCAATCCAGATATTCTTAGTACATCATATCCCAGAGGAGAATATTTCAGGTCCATCTACGGTTATATTTATGTTCATAGTATCCCCTACTTTAGTTTATACTCTATTTAATATAGGTTATTTCACTCCTTTATATCATTGTAAACTATGGAGAGACTTGGTAGGACGATATTGAATTTCTGTGTCATATTGACACTTGATACTCCATTTGGTATTCAAACATAGAGTGTATGGCAATGAAAGGGGTTATACCTTGAGATAGGCGAGTATCATTTACTATGGAACCTCTTCTTCCTCATGATGATAGGTTTTTACCTCATTATACGGATGGAATGGTTGGTGTTATATCATGATTATATTTATTTGTATCATTGGATGGTATATTTTACATGAATAGAAGATGAAAATTATATTAACAAGGGTGAATTGTATGTCTATGAAAGTAGAGTTAGACCCAAGCATCACAAGATGTGCAAGGTGATAGCCCAAATTTCTTGCCTTTATATTGATATTCCAGTAACACATCAAGATGATTTACATCCTTTATTAGATCTCTTTAGGGGAATCATCCAAAAAGACGTTTCTATATTACCTCATGAGAGAGAGGGAGAGTTTACTATTGAGATAGTTCTAGGAGTATCACTAGTATCCATTCATCCTTATAGGAGGGCTACTACTAAGTTTTATAAGCTCAAGAGGATGCTAGAGGTATTCGAAACAAAAGGTTTTATTTGGTCCAATAATTCTATATGGTTTTTTCTAGTTTATTTCACTAATAAGGAAGGTATTACCCTCATAATATTCATGGATTACCATCGGTTGAATGACCTTATGGTTAAGAACTTGTATCCACTCCCACAGATAGGTTAGGTATTAAATAATCTACAAGGATAAAGGATTTTCTCCAAGATACATTTGGTGCTGGGATACACTCAGGTTGTTGTTATACCATTAGATATACCTAAATAAAAAATCCTCAATACATATGGCTTCTATGAGTATTTGGACATGTCGTTTAGTCTTAAAAACATGCCAGAAATATTCATGGCCTTTTTAAACAGAGTTTTCTAAAAGTGTCTTGATTAATTTGTGGAAGTATTCATAAAATACATCTATTTTCACCCACATGTTTTCCATGAACTTGAACAACATCTTCATATCATATTGAGCCTACTGGGAGATAACAAGTTGTGTGATACGATCTTTAAATTCCACTTTTGGATCGATAAGGTCCAATTTCGGGTCATATTATTTTAGAGAAAAGAGTATTAGTTGACCTAGAGAAGTTGGGGGTAATTTTTTCTTGGGTGTATCCCAAAAAAACATTTGATATATTGATTTTATTAGGGATGGATGGATATTACATGTTCTTTATAAAGTATTTCTCATGTCTTTAGACGTTAGTCACATGCCTGACCAATAAAGTTGTATAGATCATACGATCTGAAGCATGCAAGAGGGAATTTTTGGAGATGAAAGGGAGATTTACCACAATGTTGATTCTAATTTTAATTTATCCTTGAAGATGCTACATAGTTAATTGTGATCATAATACTTTGGGATTGGTTATGTTCTTGTGCGTAATGATTGGACTGTGGCATATGGGTCTCACCTGTTAGGGACTCATGAGTATAATTACTCTATGAATGATCTAGAGTTAACAACTATGGTTCATGAATCACACTATTTGAGGAATTACTTACCTATAGAATGGTTTTTGGTATATAGAGACCACAAAATCCTCGAATACATATTTATAGAGTGGGGCATGAATATGTGGTATAGGATATGGGTTGAATACCTACAGTCATTTGACTTTGTTATTACGTATATGTATAGGAAGGGAAATGCTATTCCAAATGCAATGATCTATAAAAATTGAAAAAGGTCACTAACATTCTACCAACCTAAGAGACCTTTTCAATGGAAGATATTGGAAGGAAATATGTTAGGGAGACCATACACCATGATGCAGTTCCATGTACTATTGTATAAGATAGAGATTATTTTTTACATCATAGTTATAAAAGTGGTTATAGAGGGCACTGATTTTATTGATTATTTTGATTATAACATATCACCCAAAGACTATCGACCAATCTAAGGTTATGATTCATGTGTTAGAGGGAATGCTTTAGACACCTGTCCAATACTTATAATGATCTTTGGAGAAAAAACCTACCACATTCAATTATTATAAAAATTTTTAGGAAACCATGCAGATTGATCATTATAAGGCCTCATATGGTTGGCAATTACATTCACCCTTTTACTAGACAAGGGTAGGAGAGTTACCACTTCTATGATGTGCTTTTGTTTAAGAGAATTAAGAGTTGTTACTACTTATCAGGAAGTGTATGGATATAGATCACACTAGGAAAAAGTCTTATGAGGAATTCCACCATTGACCACTAGATATCAAGTTTGAAGATTAGGTATTTTTGTGTGTTTATCCTGGATTTGTGCATATAATTAGTCAAGGATTGAGTAATATTTTGCCTCATTATGTTGGAATTTTTGTGATTTTGGGGAGAGTCAGGCTGCTAGCCTATCGACTACAGTTAACTCAGAGGTATTGATACATGCACAATGTACTCCATGCATCTCATATTTACCGCTATCACTCAGACCCATCTCATATTCATCATCTGAATGAGGTTGAGTTGGAGGTAGATGTGTACTTTGAGGAGCATCTTATAAATATCGTTGATTACTGCAAAAAGGATCTTCGATGTTGGATCGTTCCTCTAGTATGCATTCTATGGATGCAAGACCATGTATAGGATGAGTCCAAGGAGAAAGAAGAAAATACAGATGCTTAGTGTCTAGAGTTATTCTCAAATGATTCTTTACCAACCTCTGAAGGGAAAATTATAAAAATTTGTTTTATAGAGGGGATATTGAAACCACTTGAGTTCTATAATTAGGTATAAACACTTTGAATTTATATATTATTTATTTTTTACATCAACAGATGTTATTAATGGTTTAAGAAATGGTTTAGGATCGTTTGGGGCTCATTCAGATCCTAGAGTTCTGGTTTTTGGAAGAACAAAAAGAGGCACAAGTTTAGTAGTAACTATGTAGCTCAACCATGCGACCCTATAAGAGGAGGAGATTTTTTTTAACATTTTTAAGGTGGTTCACATGGACATGTGAAATAAATTAGAGGAGTTACCTAGGGGATCTACATAAAATATATGCATTTAACCTAATAGTGTGCCAAACTTCCACCCTTAGCGACACTTAGGTAGTTATTCCACACGGTTAGGTGCATAGTTTTCCGAACCGTGAGACTAACCATGTAAAGGGATATGAATTTAGGATAGAGGTGGTGTATGGTTGGTTCCCTATTTTAAAAACCATGTGCCTCTTAAAGATATGGGAAACTATGAATTTTCCCATAGGGTCTTTAAGTCTTGAATCCCTCATCTCCCCTTCTCAATATATAGATCATCCCACCAATTGGAGATCCCAAAGTTCTCTCATATATTCTTTGGAATAAAGCCTTCAATAAAACTCGGATTTTAACACTATTATTCACATTGGAGGCATATTGGTAAGATCTATAATCTTGTTACTTTCTCCCATCATGTATCACTCCACCTGTAATTATAAATCCATGCGAGGTATATTTCCCTAATTTCTAGGTTCTCTACTATTTATTTGATTTCTAACATACTAGAATGAATCAAAATCTTATACTGAATGAGGAGATTTCTACCCATCTATGGTAGGTGGTCTTCACATTTTCTATAAAAAGTTTAGTATTCTATAGCTCGCACCGTGGTGCATCATTCTACACCTTCTGGACATTTTCTTTAAATTAAAAGGCATATAAATTCAATGTTTAATTAATAAATCAAAAAAGTTATAACACCAAATTTAATGGTTGATTGTTATAACCTCAACTCAAACAACACTTTAGGTGGGTTCAATTCAATGACTAAATTTGCACCGCCCATGGGGTGAGTTAAGAACACCTCTTGTTAAGGGGATCTAAATACAAATTAAATGAAATGTTGGTTGAGAACCTTGGTTAGAAACTTATATTTAATAAATTAAATGAATAACTAAATAGATTAAATGGGAATTGTGGAATGAAATGGAAAATCCTTTATCTTATGCATGAATATGAAATTGATTAGTAATGAGGAATGGAAACTAATGAGGACCTCCTTATCCCCTATAGGTGAAGTGATTAATGAAATAAATATGAAGAATTTAATAAATAAAGTGCATGGAAACTAACATGGACCTTTGATAATTTTATTATTAATATATGGTAATTTATTAAAGGAATAAATAAAAACCTATCCTCTCATTTTGTCACTTATGTGTGAAATGGTTAATGAAATGATTATCATAAATCCTATGGATTAATGGAATAAACACTAACATGTACCCATGAATCATTATATAGATCAAATTGATAATGGGTGTTATGGTATTAAATTGAAAACTCAATAACATAATTATTATTGAATTCTGTAAACTATTACCTTGGATCTGGATTTTATGGACTTAATACACGGACTCGAAGAGGGTAACTTCAGCTATGCACCATGGTTGTAGGACCATGTAGGTCTAAACTATATTGAGTTTTTAATGAATGAACTCCATAGAATCAAGGAGGGTTCTTTGGTCACTGAACATGAGTCTGATTCCTCTTTGGAATTAGACACGATTATTCATCATATGTTCTACTTTCTTGAAAATTGATATACTTACATAGCCCAGGGATATTTATTTTTTTTGTTTACAATTATTCACCATTTATATAATTCTTATAATACCATGTTCTTATAGATTTTATTTTTTAACTTACCTTTAAATATTTATTCTTGTTACAACTTCACACTACTATATCCTATTTACATATACTGGATTTGTTATTGACATTATTGGTGGTAGACTACTAAGTGCGTCTCATACCCTTTTTGGGCCACCATTTGGTACCCATATAAATATGATGATTACAGGTAGGGAAAATGAGAAGGTTATCGAATTGTTTGACGGAATTCTTATACTAGTATAGAGTATGGGAGTAGAGGACTGAGCCTATTCTCCTGATGTCAATAGTTCTAGTCTTTTTAGTGTTTCTATTTTTTTAAGCATGATGTATATGCATATTCCTTTTTTTCCTATGTACCATCCTATTTTTTATATCAGTATGACATGATCAAAATAATTTTTTATATGACATTGGGTATTATTTATGCAATTAAGTAATTTATTGTTGGATGGTTTACTTATTCCACTACAATATTTTATTCATTATGAATTTTCTGTTTATTGATATTATAATTCTGTTGTACCTCAAAATAATGATGATTGTATATTTTCCACATTATACATCTACAGACCCTCCCTACTAGTCGTTAGCCTCTAGAGTACATGGAGGTGCTGAGGCCATCAATTTAGATACTATTATCAAGTGTTCCTGGATAGGATTCCACAATATCCCATCTTTTCACATTAAATATCTTGTATATATACCTTGATATCTCCATATTTTTCTTTATTTTAAAATATATGTTTAATATATTTGATATCCATCATTTTTAATTTGTTGAAAAACTCTAAGTCTATGGAAGAAAGCTCAATTTTAATTTGGAATTACTATTTTTGGTGAAGAATACATCTCTCCCAAAATTGATTCTTAAAAAATTCAGCAGGAGTGGACCACATAATTTTAAAACTCATTGTTTCTCATAATGAAACATTTTTATTGACACGCTCATCACCACATCATGGTGACAATCTTATTCATATTTTTTATGCACCAAAACATTCAATGTGGTGTGGTATAATTATCAGCAACACTAAATCTTCTATGATCACATTCTTCATTAATATTTTATTCAATCATGATCTATATGTGATCATGATGTTTAATCCATTAAGATCAACTTGGTAGTACTGTTTGATTTACTCTAAATAGTTTTCCTGAAATTTATCTTAGTTTAAATATTGCTTTTGTAGATAAATATCAAGAAGGATGTCAAAATGCCTTATTCCATTTTAAATTGTCTTATATATTGTAATATTTCGCACGTCCTATGAATTGTTTTTATTTTGATAAATTTCAAATCAATCAAACTTATTATTCATTGATCAATTCTCTTATTCAGGTTGCGATTATTTTCTGCATAGATGAATTCCATTTTTTATTTGTCTCTCACAATAGCTAATTGGCTTACGCATAGGATAATTTCCATTACCATGTATCCAAATTGAATTATGTTTTCTTTGTAGATGAAATATCATACACATAGGATAAACTAATTTTCAAAAGATTATAATCACAACATTCTTTCTAGAATCTCATATTCTTAAAATAAAAGACATTTACATTTTCCAAATATCTATTCCCAGAACAATGATTCTAGGATTTTTTCCAAATTGACCTGGAACATCTTGATATATTCTCAAGGAATTCACAATGATAAAAACTCATATCAAGAAAACTCATAATAATATCCATTTCATTCATAATTCTAGAATATCAGTCATGCTCATGCAACCAGCATTAACTCAACATTAAAACCATGTTGTCAAAAAATACAACTATAATGAAAATGGGAACAACAAAACCATTGTAATTTATTAGTTTCATAAATATTTTTTTATTCAAAAAACTAGTGGAGGCAAGATATAAACCATGGTCATTATTTTGGGGGAATAATTTATACTTGTTTAAATATAATGAGGTTAGTTATTTTTACCTAAGGTGTTTGATATTATTATACGAAGCTGTTTTATTGAAAATGATATATTGAAATTATGATGACCATCAGACCTATCATTAGGGAATTACAAAATATATCTTATCATTGGGGTTTTAGTAATAAATATTTATATGAGTAAAATTTATTAAATGAACATTAAGTATTTATGACCAGAGAGCTGTATAAATGTAACCACATTGGTATTCTTGTTTTAATGGTTGTACATATTTTATTTTTCAACTGAGAGATTATCTGAGTATATCTGAGGGGGATTTTGGTTATTTAGAGCCATTATTTTCCTTTAAATTTTACCATTTTTAAATGATTTTATTTTGTAAAATGCGTAGTTATTTTTCTTATACATGAATATTGATCCAGGATTCATGAAACTCGAGGCTTATCAATATTTATGACACGGTTTAAGATCATTTTTATATAATTAATATAAGTAGAAACTAATATTTAAAAAATAATCTATGAATATATAATCTATTACATAAATGTTGATATTATTGTTTGAATAATATTTTTTTTCATTTATAAATATGACATATAATAAATTGTTAAATTATATTTAACATTTTAATTTTTATGACATTATATTTTAATACATTTGCATTAAAATTTATTATTCCATTTTCATGGATTATTTAAAATTTTACACTTTACATTTAATGGTATTCGGTTAATACTCATAATTAAATACACATGGGTACCATTTTTATAAATTTACCAGAGAAAACACTTTGATTGTAACATCCAGATGCTTTTATTAAATATTTTATTTAAATGATTTTATTTCTTATGTAGCTTGCATTGCACAAAATTATGAGTGTAAAAAAACTTCAAGACACCCTTAGTATAAAATTACCATTATAACCTACCCTTTAGGTTAGTGGTAATAAATATTACTAACTTATGAAAATGTTGGGAGAATTCATTGGCTACCAATTATTTATGAAAAATATAAATCAATTATATATTTTTACCTTTAAGTTGAGTTAATTAAAATTAGTAAATTAAATGAATGAAATATATATTTTCTATAATTAATAAAATATTTTTTATATTCATCTAATTGATATTTTTTTTCATTTGGTAGTTATAAAATCTAGTTTATGTATAGAAAACCTATATTTTTCAAAAAGAAACTTTTACCGCCTTTTTAATGGTGAAACCTTTTTAAAGTAAAATTTTGAAACATTAATAATTTTCATATGACAACATAAAACTCTGCTTTGGAAGATAGATTTCAAAATTTACTTTTGCTGGTATTTTGATATTTTTATGATAACTTTCATGTTTTGATGAATCGTGAAAATACACTAAATTTTAATTGAAAAAACCTTTCTTAATTGAAATAATTTATACGGATAAATTATATTATTTAATGGTTATAAAATATAAATATAATATATTTTTATCATTTAACATAATTTAGATCATTGACATTAATTTTATATTGATTTTAGATGTAAAAACATTTCATTCTTTTGCAATGTTTTAACTTTAAAAACCCATTTTCTAATTTCAATAGTGGGATTGATTTTAAATTAATTACTGAAACTTATATATCATTAATTTTTCCAAATGGATTAAATATTTTTAATAAGTAGGTCTGAATTTTTTTAATTAATTTTTTATTTTTGGGATTTTTGAATAGTACGTTCTTTAATTTTTATTAATACGATAAAAGGGTAAATCAGGTAATTAAGGTAAAATATAATACTATAAAATTTTACCATGACTTTGAATAATATAATATTATTATTTTTTTGACCTAAATAATATTTGGGTCGAAATGATATCCATTGGAACCCACTTGGATGAGATTACGACATTTAATTTAATTTATTTAATGAAAATTTAAATTTGTGTCACTCAAATTTTAATAACTATATAATTTTGAATATAAGGTTATACAAAAGCTCAATTTGATTTTAAACAAGAATTTAAAAGCTAAAATATTTTTATTTATCATGTTATTTTATTTATTTTTTATGAAATAAATAATTACCTAAAAGTTTTATACATTGATAATGCAAAAAAAATTTTATTGATGAATAATGAGTAAACAAATTTTTATGGAAATGATAATAACCACTACAAGATAAAAACAATTAAAATATTTTATTTTTAGAGTATATATAGACCAAAATCATACAAGGGTAGAGTTAGTAACCATTTGGATCCTTATTGAAGAGATTATGATACTTAATTTTTTTTGTTTAAAGTGGTGTTAAAGTTATCAAATTTTTGTTTTAATAAGTATATCATTTTTAATGAATGATTTTATAAATGATATATTCAACTAAAAGAATTATTCTGAAAAATTGAAGTCTTATCTTCATCATAGTATTTTAATTTTAATTTTTATTCAGTAAATAACTATATTAAATAATTAAACAAATCTCATGGTGTGATTATTTTATTAAAAGAAGATAACAAATAAATGTTATTAATTTTTTGAAAATAAATATAATTTGGGGCAACTAAAATAAAAAAAATTACAAATGAAATTGGACCCATTGGAATATAATAAAATATTTTATATGAAGATAACTTGTAATATTTATTTTATTAAAAATCAGTTAATTAAATTGGGTCAAAATTGACACTATTGATTGTTTCTCAAAAGAATGTTTTATTAAGTCATTTGAAAATTATAATTTTTTAAAAAAATATATAATAACTATTATATAGTTTAAAATGTTATATGGTATTTATTTACCATCTAATTAACATAAATAAGTAATGATTTAACATTTTTTAATATTAAAATATTTGTTACCCTAGTTAATAATTAAATAGAATAACTAAGTGTTAATTTAAATTATAAGGTTTAAATTGATAGAGAAACAATTCCAAAATTTATTAGATGATTATAATACAACCCTATATAATCTCATATTCTAAATTGGGACATTCTGTAGGGTTTTGAATGTGGTTTGAGCTTATTATAATTTAATATTTTTGGAGTTTACAAAAGTACCCCTCACCTCAATTATAAAAGGGCACCTCCTCCCTCATTTATTCACAACTAATGGAGCCTTCAACCTCATATATCCCACGAATTATTCCATTATAATAATCCCTAGTAAAAATCTAGAGGCTCTCATCTTCTCTAAAGACCAAATCAAGTGCTTTAATTGGAGATTTAGAAGGAGCACGTCGAAGAAGATGTAATCTCCTCTATCGATTCTTTAAAACTTCTTTCTTCCAATACTTCCAATTAATCAGATGTTTCATTTCAAATTAATAACTCTAGTATCAATTATATAATGAGATATTATTATGATTATGAAAAAATCGTTGTAATAGACCAAATCTTGACGTACATGGACATTACATTACTTTTACGAAATACTTAATACATAAAAAAAATCAACACTCAAGGACCGTAATAGTTTAGTGTCTTTGGAAACATGGAATATAAACTTCTAATCATGTTGAAATATCTTCAACATCTCCCGTAAAGATCTTTCCCTTTTTGTTTCCTTACCTAAAACCTTTCTTTTAATCCTAGGGGAAAAGAAGACATAAAAAGGGTGAGCTCAAATTCTCAGTAAGGGTAAGCATTGAGAAAATAAAAAAAACTATATATATTTGAACTTAAAAACATGAACATAATGTTTAAACGTCAAGATCTTGAGAAATGACATAAAATATGGCAGTATGTAAGGCATGGATCATAATGTAACATCAATCATGATAAAATAGCATGGGAATAAAACTTGTAATTGTGGAAAAACATTAAGCACATGATATGATTTCGATAGTAGCCAAGACATTGCTTCCAAGACCATCTTAGTGGACAAAGTCCCTTACTGAACCGGGTTTACTTGCCATTCCAGCCCTGTATTACTGAACCAGATTTACTTACCGTTTCAGACATGTCTACCTAATGAAATATATATCATTACCCAATGCATTGGATGGAGATATAGATCCCACCCATATCATATTGAAATCATTCTTACATATTCCACAAAACAATCATAAATCATTCATCATAACCCAAAGAATAAATTGGGTTTCATAAACATCATTCCATCATAACATAATCCATTTAAAACAAATGGATATCATTTCGTCATAAGAAATGTGAAACCATATAAATCATAGGGACATTATACTTGAAACATACACATAGTAAATAATGTCATCTCAGATGGAAAACGGTTTTGATAAAGCACTTAAAATGAATTCTTGAGGAAAATATCCTTTCTTCTTGAAAATCATTTTCTTTTCAACAAATGCCCTTAAATTTTAAAAGAAAAGGATTTTGTTGAAAATATTAATGAAATATTGTAGAGTAAGATTCATGAAAATAAGGCATTATGAAACAGTAAAAATCCGTTCATGCCGTATAAGTTTAAAAAACATTCTTCTCGTACTCTTGCTGGAAAAGTCAAAAAGTACCTCGTATTGTAAAAAAAAGATTCCTTACATACCATGTAGTAAATGTAAAAAATGGTTAAGAAGGACTTTAAACATACATGAAAACATTTTTATAAAACTTGGACATGGATGATAAATATAACCGCAGTAAATACTTTCATATTAGCAATCATGGATAGAAAACAATTGAGATTGCAACATTATCCCTTACCTTAGGTCTGATATGCTTCATACGTATCCAAACATCTTGTATAATGATTTAAATAATGTCATTGACTTATTAAATAATCATATTCATTGTTATGATATCATATATGGTTCACTTATGACTTTATATTGCGCATTCTTTTATAAATCCATGTTAAAGCAGCGCTTTGGGTAAAATGTTTTCATTTATCGTATGTGTTTCGACTTGTTGTTCTTGATATTATTACTTATATCCAGATTTCCTTAATTTCAGAATTCAAAACATGATTTATATATAATAAATATTCATCATTTACATATATATGATAGATTGATAAATGTAATGAAATACACCTTTCATGGAGACGGTAGGCCGTACGTACGCATGAATGTTGTTTTCGTTTCCTTATTGAATTGAATGGAATTAAATAGATGAGATAAATATATATATATATATATATAAATCCAGTAGAATTATTATGTCATATATTTCATTATTATTCGTTATATATTCTTTATAATCATTCATGAATGGTTAACATGAAGATTGAATCTTATCGCATTCGTGGAGACGGTAGTCCGTACGTATGCACAAGCGATGATATCGTTCCCATGATCGTTGAATTGTATTGAAGTGTATGTATAATATTTTATAATAAATATAACTTTATAATAATCACATATAGTTATTCTTTACACCATTAAACCCTTCCAAGTAAGGTGGTGGTGGAAAACAGATTACACCATGGCGTGGAGACGGTAGTCCGTACGTACGCACGCGCGGTGATTTCGTTTTCCTTAGGGTGCATATAATGTGGAATAGGTTTGTTTTATATTTATAATTTCATCTCAGTATATTATTGATACTGATGTTATTACTTTATAATGAAACAATTAAAAAAGAGGACGTAGAAGAAGAAATAAATTTGAAGGAATCGGAAACGGATATTACCTCTTCTTCGACACGCCTCTTTGAAACCTCCTCTTAGGGAACTAAAATTGGTCTTTGAATAAGACCAGGACCTCTAGAATATTTCTAGGGAAGTTTATAAGGTAAATGGGTAGGGGGTGTCCGAGCATGAAGGCTCAAAGTTGTGTAAAGATGAGAGGGAGGATGTGCCCTTTTATAAGGGAGGAGAGGGGCACATTTGGAATCCTAAAAAATATTAGTTTAATATAAATTCAAGCCCCACATAAAAACAACCAAAAATGGCTCAATTCGATGATTAGATGAGATAGGGTTTAAATCTCATCAACCAATAAAATTTAGACATGTTTTGATCTTATTTTAAACCATACCATTTTGAATTTTTATTATTTAATCTATTTAATTTTATTTGTGGTAATAAAATTATAAATTATAAATAGTTATAAATAATCACTTATGTGCTATTAATTTTCCATAATTTGATAATTTATGACCTTCTAGACTATATAAATTTCAATTTATAATTTTTAAAATTTTTGTGATTTTTAAACAATTTAATAATATGTTATTTTTATAAAATAACAATAGTGTCAATTTTGACACTATTCATTTATTTGAATTCAAATAAAATCCATATAGAGAATATATTCGAAATAAATTATTTAATAGGTTTAAAACATGTCATATTCATCTATAAAATTAGTGGAGCACATTAAATAGTTCATATAATATTTATTTTACTATTTGTAAAACCATTGATTTGATACTTCTCTTAATAAAATAATTTATACAACATTTTTGTATAATTATTAAATATACTTATTTGTTTCATAAAAATTAAAAATAAATTACTAGCATGAAGATAAATCTTATATATTTCATAAGATTACTATTAGTCTGATTTATATTCTAAAACACCCAACTTTTAAAATGTTATATTTTTTAAATTATGAAGGTGGCAACTTTGACATCATTTAAAATAAAATAATATAAGTGTCATAATTACTTATATAAAACTGCAAACGGTCGTATATTCGGTCATTGGATTCTTATGGTGTATATATACACTAAAAATAAGTTTTGGTCAGGTTTTTAAGCCTTTTAATGGGTATTATTATTTCAATAAAACAATATTAATTATTTTTCACTAAATAAATAATTTCTGCATCATTAATGTAAAAGCTATTAAGGTAATTAAATATCTCGTAAACATTATAAATAAATTTACATGAAAAAGAAAAAAATTTTAAATTTCAAATGAGTATTTATAACCGAATTTATATTCTGTATAAACTTATATTAAAAATGCTTTTATTATTAAAGTTGAGTGAGACATATTTCACTTTCCTTTAAATAAAATAAACTAAAGGTCTTAATCCCCTCCAAGTGGGTTCCAATGGATTCCATTTCGACCCAAATATTACTTAGGACGAAATATAAGAATACAATTATATTAATACATGTGTTAGGGTAATTTTATAATATTATATTTACCCTCAATTATCCGATTTATCTTTTACTATGGTAAATAAAATTTACCATAGTTACAATTCATAATTCCCAAAAAAAGTATCCTACTAACATAATTTGGACCCACTGATTCCAAATATGGAATCAATTTTTCTAAATTTAGTACACAAAAGTTGTAAAAATTAATTTAAAATTAATTCCATTGTTAAGAAAATGAGTTTTAAAAGTTAAAACATTACAAAAGATTGAAATGATTTTACATATGAATTCAATGTAAAATCCATGATAATGAAAAACATTATATTAAATGGTAAAAATATATTCTATTTATAATTTAAAACCATTCAATATTATAATTTATCTACATAAATTATTATGATGAAAAGAGTTGTTTTTAATAAAAATATAGCGTGTTTTTACTATTCATTACAAATTGAAAGTTATCAGAAAAATATCAAAACTTTACCCAATGTAATTTTTTTTATCCTGATTCAAAATAAGAAGTTTATTTTGTAAAATTTAACTTAAAAACTAGTCAAAAATTATATTTAAAATGGGTGCGCCATCAAAAGGAGGAAAAACTACATTTTTTGAAAAATACTTATTTTACCTGAAAAATTTATTTTGTTCTCATACCATGTTCTATAAAATGTGTAAGACGAATTATAATGTCATAAAATTCAAAATTTATTTAATACTATTCATAACATCTGGTTTATAAGAATATTATAACCATATATTGTTGTTTAGTGAAACCCAGTATTGCGTACAACACGCGCTATCGTGGAAGGTTGCGATTGCATGTAATGCAATCCAAGTCAGAGTTGCGTATAGTGGAAGACTCATTTGTTTTTGCGTATAACAAAATCCAACCATATTTCATTTATACATTGAATATATATATATATACACTCAATGTTGCGTAGAATAACTACTATTAAACAAACTTGAAATTGTGTGTAACATGATCTAAGATTAGTGTTGCATATACTGAAAGCTAATATGGTATTGCATATAGCACAAGATAATCTTGGTGTAGCATAAAACAGAAGATATGACATAAATTAAAAAGAATATATCTTATAAAATCTCAGGTTGTTACATTCTACCTCCCTTAAAATGAATTTCGCCCTCGAAATTCATCGGGGTTATAAATCGTTTACTATTCATAGAAACCCACATCGTAAAAAGGAATACTAAAACTTAATTTTATAAACTAAAGTATGAAACGTAACGATTACCCAAAGTAACTCATCATTGGGTTTCCATATAAGAGAACATATGTGAAAATATGGATATGGAAGAAAAATCTAACCATCAAGTTCTGATAGAGAGTGGTAGAGAACATGGCTATGAAAAATCCAACAATCACAAAGTCTTAAATTTGTGATGATATAAGGTACAATCAGATTCATCAAATATGAGGAAACTAGGACAACATTTTGGGTTTTCAAGATCATTTCCCTAAAGTTGATGAATTAAAATAAATACTTACATTATTTTGGCACAATCTCACTGTTGTTCGTGCCTTGAACATTTTCCACTTTATCTCTTAAAGAAATGAAGTTGAATTTGTTATTCCTGAAGTGTTAGCAGATTATACGATAGAATGTTAGGTCATTCCATATGTCTCAAACATAAGGTTAGAAAAAGTTATATACATAAGTCCATCTTATAATGAGAGTAATCGTATATGGTTCCAAAAATGGAATTATACTTCATCTATCATACCACTTAATAAAATAAAACTAGTTTCTACTAACCAGGGACTTCCTGTAGGCCAGTGGTAGGTGATAAAGGCCTGTCACACTTCGTTTGTGGGTTCAATTCCCACAGCCTTGTCCGACGTGACGGGTTGTCACCCATCCTGCAGGTTTTTCTTTTTCTAAAACTATATAATTAGAACATTCCATCAATAATATAGAAATTAGTTCTACCCTTAAACAATACTAACTTATGTCCAACAGAATCCATTTCAAATCTTTAGGCTTATCCAAAATACCATTGTCCAAGATTATAGTATAAAGAAAACAATTACAAGAAATTTCATCTACTGAGCATGTGAATACCATCATTTATCCCTAATATATCTTGTTGATCACATTTCAATCATGTGAATACCTTAATCATGTATTATCATGAAAAATGAATACCCATTTAACCTTAGTGAAAACATCAATGCTATCGAAAGTTAACTCTTTCCACATACCAAAATCCCAAAATCGCTATATACTCAAATCATGATATCACTTTGTCCTTATGCTAGTCATGAACTCATGATTACTATCATACATATTATCTTCTTGTTATCCCTTCATTATGCGCATTTCATCTGCATTCCAAAAATATTTCAATCACTTTTCATGGTTATTAGTACCATAAAATTATTAAAAACCACAATGATCCTATACATTGATATTTCAATATTCCACGATACTTTAAATGAGATTCCAAAACATTATCTCAGAATCCTGTTACATAAACACTTATTCATTCCACAACATCGTTGTCATACTCAACATCACAAATTGTGATCACATGTGACTTCCCTTTATCCTTCCCCTTAAGATGTTGATCACTTCGATCATCATTAACCCTTGTATTAGTGAATTTATTAGCATAATGCCCCATTTCCTGGCACTTGAAGCATTGAAGTTTTGGTGGAGCGTTCTCAGTAGTCATTTCTCTATTCATGTCATTAGAAACTTTTTCCCATTACTTTGGCACGTAGCTGATCGATGAACTTCTTTTTCACACTTGAAACATTTTTTAGTACCTTTTAGAAAATCTCTACCATGCTCCTTTCTACACTTTTTAGCATAAAGAAACATTCATCTTCTTTTCACCATTGTTCTACGATTTCTCCTTGAAGTCCATATTTCGTTTCTTGTCAAAACCATGAGATGGATATGTAACTCCAACTTCTAGTTCTAACTTGATAGCACAACGCACAATTTCTTCATAGCTACTGAAGTCTCTTATAGCTAATGCCTTTTGAAGACTGGGTTTTAAGCCACTGAAGAATCGATGAACTTTACGTTCAGGTTGAATGATAATGTCAGATGCATACCTTGCAAGCCTCGTAAAATTCGGTTTGTATATACCAACAGATTCATCATACTTTTGCATAAGCTCAAGAAACTCCTTTTCCATATTTGTTCGAAGAATACGAGGGAAGTACTTATTGAAAAATAAGTTCTTGAACTCATCCCATTCCATGGATTCAATTTCATCTCGGGGCCTCGTATTCTTAATTAGAGTCCACCATTGATCTGCTTCACCTTCTAAACGGTAAACAGCTAGAATTAATTTTTCATGTTATGAACAATGAAGTATGGAAAATATTTTTTCAATGGTACTGATCCATTGTTCAGTAACATGTGGATCATAAGACCCACTGAAAGAAGGTGGAAGTTGCCTCATAAAGGACTCAATAGAATATTGTTCCCTTCTCTACTCATTTGGAAGTCCAGAATGATTCATAGCTTGCCTATGTATAACAATAAGTTTTGTACTCCATCTCCCATAACATTGGTTTTTTCAGGAGGACAATCATTGCATTGTCCATTACATTGATCAACCCAGTTCCTTCGGGTTCCAGCCATCGTCTAAAACCCAAATAGAATAGTGTAAGAGGCAAAAATCATGCTAGGAAAACAACATAATAAAGGGGGTTTATGTTCAATATCTAACATCCTAGGTTTAATTCTATGATCGTTACCGTAATCATAGGACTATAAACTATACTTATACTTAACCTTGAGACATCCCTAGACATACCTTAGAAATATCTCTAGGTATCTCACTAATGTTTTCACATCCTAGTTTCTGAAGGTTAACTAAACCTTTCCTCTAATACCAACTATAATTGACCAAAGTTTGACATACACGGACATTACATTACTTTTGTGGAATACTTAATACATAAAAAAATCAACACTCAATGACTGTAATAGTTTAGTGTATTTGGAAACAAGGAATATAAACTTCTAATCATGTTGATGATCTTCAACATCTCCCATAACGATATTCCCCTTTGTGTTTCCTTACCTAAAACCTTTCTTTTAATTCTGGGGGAAAATAAAACATAAAAAGGGTGAGCTCAAATTCTCAGTAAGGGCAGGCATGGAGAACATAAATCAAACCATATATATTTGAACTTAAAAACATGAACATAATGTGTAAACATAAATATCTTGATAAATGACATAAAACATGGCAGTACGTAAGGAATAGATCATAATTGAACATCAATCATGATAAAATATCATGGGAATAAAACATGTAATTGTGTAAAAACATTAAACACATGATATAATTTTCATAGTAGCCAAGGAATTGATGCCAAGACCATATTAGTGGACAAAGTACCTTACTGAACCGGGTTTACTTGCTGTTCCAGCCCTGTATTACTGAACTGGATTTACTTTCCATTTCAACCATGTCTATCTCATGAGATATAAATCTTTACCCAATGCATTTGAGGGACACATAGGTCCCACCCATCTCATACTGAAATCATTCTTATGTGTTTCACAAAACAATCATAAATCATTCATCATAACCCAAAGAATAAATTGGGTTTCATAAACATAATTCCATCATAACATAATCCATATAAAACAAATGTATATCATTTCATCATAAGAAAAGTAAAACCATATAAATCATAGAGACATTATACTTGAAACATACACATATGAAATAATGTCATCTTAGATGGAAAATGGTTTTGATAAAGCACTTGAAATGAATTCTTGAGGAATATATCCTTTCTTCTTGAAAATCATTTTATTTCCACAAAATGCCATTCAATTTTAAAAGAAAAGGATTTTGATGAAAATATTCATGAAATATTGTAGAGTAAGCTTCATGAAAATAAGGCATTATGAAACTGTAAAAATCCGTTCATGCCGTATAAGATAAAAAAACATTCTTCTCGTACTTTTGCCGGAAAAGTCAAAAAGTACCTCGTATGGTAAACTTAAAAAAGATTACTTACATACCATGTATTTAAAGTCAAAAATGGTTAAAAAGGACATTAAACATACCTGAATTTTTTTTATAAAACATGGACATGGATGATAAATATAACCCAAGTAAATACTTATGTATAAGAAATCTCAGATAGAAAACAATTGAGATTGCAAAATTACCCCTTACCTTAGGTCCGATATGCTTCGTACGTATCCAAACCTTCGGTATAATGATTTAAATAATTTCATCGACTTATTACAGAATCATATTCATTGTTATGATATCATATACGGTTCATTTAGGACATTATATTACCCATTATTTTGTAAATCCATGTTGAAGTAGCGTTTTGGGAAAAATCGTTTCATTTATCGTCTGTGTTTCGACTTGTTGTTCTTGATATTAATACTTATATCCCGATTTCATTAATTTCAGAATGTAAAACATGATTTATATATAATAAATATTCAGAATATACATATATATTATAGATTTATAAATGGAATGAAATACACCGTTCATGGGGACGGTAGACTGTACGTACGCATGAATTCTATTTTCGTTTCCTTATTGAATTGAATAAAATTAAATAGATGAAATTCATATATATATATATATACATAAATAAAGTAGAATTATTATGTAATATATTTAATTATTATTCATTATATATACTTTATAATCATTCATGAATGGTTAACATGAAGAATGAATCTTATCGCCTTCATGGAGACGGTAGTCCGTATATACGCATGAGCGATGATATCATTCCCATGATTGTGGAATTGTATTGAAGTGTATGTATAAAATTTCAGAATCAATATCACTTTAAAATAATCACATATAGTTATTCTTTACACCATGATACCCATCTAAGTAAGGTGGTGGTGGAAAACAGATTACACCATGGTGTGGAGACGATAGTCCGTACGTACGCAGGCGCGGTGATTTCATTTTCTGTAGGATGGATAGAAGGTGGAATAGGGTTGTTTCATATTTATAATAACATATCAGTGTATGAGTGATACTGTTGTTATTACTTCATAATGAAAAAACTAAAAAAGAGGAAGTATAAGAAGAAATAAATTTGAAAGAATCTGTAACAGATATTACCTCTTCTTTGACACGCCTCTTTGAAACCTCCTCTTAGGGCACTAAAATTGGTCTTTGAAGAATTCTAAGACCTATATAATATTTCTAGGGAAGTTGAGAAGGGAAATGGTCAGGGGTTGGCCGAGCATGAAGGCTCGAAGCTGTGTAAAGATAAGAGGGAGGAGGTTCCCTTTTATTAGGGAGGAGAGTGGCACCATTGGAATCCACAAAAATATTATTTTAATATAATTTCAAATCCCCCATAAAAACCTCCAAAAATGACTCAATTCGAATATTAGATGCGATAGGGTTGCAATATCATCAACCAATCAAATTTAGACATGTTTGGATCTTATTTTAAACCTTATCATTTTGATTTATCCTAATTTAATCTATTTAATTTTATTTGTGGTAATAAAATTCTAAATTCTAAATGGTTATAAATAATCACTTATGTGAGGTTAATTTTCTATAATTGGATTGTTTATAAAATTTTAGACTATATAAATTTCAATTTCTAATTTTTAAATATTTTTGTTATTTTTAAAAAATTTAATAATATGTTATTTTTATAAAATAACAATAGTTTCAATTTTGACACTATACATTTATTTGAATTCAAATAAAATCCACACAGAGGATATATTCGAAATAAAATATTTAATATGTTCCTAACATGTCATATGAATCTATAAAATTATTAAATCACATTAAATAGTCATATAATATTTACGTTACTATTTGTAAAACCATTTATTTGATACTTCTCTTAACAAAATAATTTCTAAAACATTTTTGTATAATTATTAAATATACTTATTTGTTGCATAAAAATTAAAATTAAAATACTAGGATAAATATAAATCTTATAGATTTCATAAGAATACTTTTATTCGGATTTATATTCTAAAAAACCGAACTTTTAAAATGTTATATTTATTAATTTATGAAGGTGTCAACTTTGACATCATTTTAAATAAAATAATATAAGTGTCATAATCACTTTTATAAGACTCCAAATGGTCATATATTCGGTCATTGTATGCTTATGGGGTATATATACACTACCAATATGTTTTGGTCTGGTTTTTGAGCCTTTTAATGGGTATTATTATTTCAATAAAACCTATATTACTTATTTTTCACTAAATAAATAATTTCTGCATTATTAATGTATAAGCTATTAAGGTAATTAAATACCTCTTAAAAATTATAAATAAATTTTCATGATAAACAAAAACATTTTATATTTCAAATGAGTGTTTATAACCTAATTTATATTCTGTATAATCTTATATTAAAAATGATTTAATTATTAATGTTGAGTGAGACATATTTCACTTTTCTTTATATAAAATAAACTAATGGTCTTAATCGCCTCCAACTGGGTTGCAATGGATTCCATTACGACCCAAATATTCCATAGGACGAAATATAAGAATCCAATTATATTAAGACAAGTGTTAGGGTAATTTTATAATATTATATTTACCCTTAATTACCCAATTTACCTTTTACTATGGTAAATAAAATTTACCATAATTACTATTCATAATGCCAAAAAATAAAAATTAGCCAATTAGCATAATTTGGACCCACTAATTCCAAACATGGAATCTATTTTTATAAATTCAGTACACAAAAGTTGAAGAAATTAATTTAAAATTAATCCCGTTGTTAAGAAAACAAGTTTTAAAAGTTAAAACATTGCAAAAGACTTTAATGATTTTACCTATGAATTCAATGTAAAATCAATGCTAATGATGTACATTATATTAAATGGTAAAAATATATTCTATTTATACTTTGAAACCATTAAATATTATAATTTTACCATATAAATTATTACGATGAAAAAAGTTGTTTTTAATTAAAATATAGGGTGTTTTTATTATTCATTACAATATGAAAGTTATCAGAAAAATATCAAAACTTTATCCAATGTAAATTTTTATATCCTGATTCAAAATAAGAATTTTATTTTGTAAAATATAACTTATAAACTTGTCAAAAATTATATTTAAATTGGGTGCACCATCAAATGTCGGAAAAACTGCATTTTTTTAAAAATACATATTTTACATGAAAAATTTATTTTGTTCTCATACAATGTTCTATAAAATGTGTAAGATGAATTATTATGTCATAAAATTCAAAATGTATTTAATACTATTCATAATGGCTAGTTTATAATAATATTATTACCATATATCATTGTCTAGTGAAACCCGATATTGCGTACAACACACGCTATCGTGGAAGGTTGCGATTGCGTGTAATACTAGCCAATCAGAGTTTCATGTAGTGAAAGACTCATTTGTTGTTGCATATAACAAAATCCAACCATATTTCATTTATACATTGAATATATATATATATACACTCAATGTTCCGTAGAATAACTACTATCAAACAAACTTGAAATTGTGTGTAACATGACCCAAGATTAGTGTAGCGTATACTGCAAGCTAATAAAGTGTTGCGTATAGCACAATATAATCTTGGTGTAGCGTACAACAGAAGATATGAAAGAAATTAAAAAGAATATATCTTATAAAATCTTGTGTTGTTACAATCGTATTCCACATTCTATCCATCTTACAAAAAATGAAATAACCATGCGTGCATACATACTTCTTATCATCTCAATGCAGTGGTGTAATCTCTTCTTCACCACCAGCATACTTGGATGGGTAATATTATGGAAATAATAACTATATATTATTATAATAACATGATATTTATTCTTAAATAATATACACCATCCACTTCAATACCACACATAAATTATGTGAAGGATACCGTCACTCGTGCATATGTACGACCTACCATCTCCATGATGTGATGCGATTCATTCTATATGATATTAATTAAAGAATGATTATAGAAATAAATTGAATGTATATATATGAAATATATTATACTAATATATATTTTTATATGATATAACTATAACCTGATAAGAGGAACACAAACTTATTTGATAAAACATGCGTAAGAAAATAGAGAAGTTAATACCCGATGGATGAGTAATACTATAAATAACTATTGGATGACAATATGATTATATATGATATCATAAAATTGACATTGATTCTGTAATAAATAAATGAAATTATTCAAATCATTATATAGGAGGTTCAAAAACATATAATGGATATTAGACCTAAGGTAAGAGATAATTTTTCATTCTCATTATTATATGAGAATGTTTATACGACAGTATATACAAAGTTATATTTATCATACATGTTCATTTTTCCTGAATATGTATTCCAAAATATTATTTCTATCCTTTTAAAATTGTTTGAATTCAATTCTACCAAATTGATTAATGTTTATTAAATTTTAGGAAAATAATTTTATTATATGAGGTACTTTTTGATTTATCCAACAAATGTATGTTAAAAATGTTTTCTTTTAACTTATATAATGTGACAGGTTTTTTACATATTCATAAAACAATATTTAAATGATTATTAATTTAAAATATTTCAATGTAATTTTCATTTAAAATTTTTTCGTTTAAAATTGATTTTCATTTTGGGAAAATAAAATACTTTTTCAATGAAGAAAGGATATTTTCCTCGAGAATAGATTTTAAGTGTTCAATCAAAATTATTTTCCATCTAAGATGAAATTATTTAATAGGGTTATGTTTTAATTATAATATATCTATTATTCTTATGGTTTTGTTGTGTTTATTTATGGAATTATATTTATGATATCGATTTATTTTACATTTATTTATGTTATTATGAAATGATGTCTAAGAAAACCAATTTATTGCTAAAGCTATGTTATGATTAATGATTTAAATTTTTGTGGAACATATAATAATGATTTAATTATGACATGGGTGGTAACTATATCTACCTCCAATGGAATTGGTAAATATTTATATCTTATGAGATAGACATGGATGGATGAGGAAATGATATTGGTTTAGAAATACCAGATTGGAACAAGGAGTGAACTCGGTTCTGTAACATGATTTATCTACTATGATGCTTTTAGAAATGATCTTTAACTAATATGAAATGAGTTTCTATGCTTATGTTTTTGTGGAATAATTTCATGTCTTATGTTATGATATTTGGGATTACTTTAAAATTTTAATATTTATCACATCACATGATATCATGTTCTTTTATATGCATGATAAGATTTTCAAATGTTATGTACTTAAGTCTTATGATTATGATATGATTGATACCTCCATTATTTTCTCTTACTGAGAATATGAGCTCACCCTTTCTTATTCTTCTTTTCCCTATGTTAGGAATAAAAATATTAAGTTAAATACATCAAAAAGAGGTCTAGTTATGAAGAAATTAGCAGGAGACAATGTAAATGTCTAATGAACAAGTTGGTAATGTTTCCCTATTTCTAAAGACAGTACACCTATATGGTCCGTTCATGGATATTTTATATTTTAAAAAGAATATTCTTCAATTTTTAAGTAATATCTATGTATGTAAAGTATGGGTCTCTATATTTATAGGATACAATTTTAAATAAATTTTTATGAATTTTCAATTCCAAATTGATCAATATACGATATAATAAAATTCCCACATCTTAATTTTAAATTTAAATGTTATTGAATAGAATTGATGTATATGACAACTTGATATTTAATAAATTTACTACTCATTATATATAATGCATTTTTCATAAAGATTCAAAATGTTACAGAAAGTATAATCAATGAATATATTTTAAAAAAACCTTAAAAAAACCCATGGGAGGAGAAATTAATTCAAAATATGATAAATAATGTATTTTTTTAGGATCCCTAAAAAATATTTTAATAAATAATTATATAAATTAGACTAGTAGATTATAATATTTCACAACATTTGTGAGAAAAGTGATGAGTTTTACTATACAATTGAATATAAATATCATGAATTTCTTGTATTATATACTAAATATTAAAAATATTGTTCTCTAGTAAAGTTATATCCTATACTACACCTATTTTGAATTTCTAATAAATCAATTTAAATGATATATTAGTTCTATATAATGTTTTTGGTGATACTATGATCTATGGATAATTTAGTTTCATAAAGAAAATTTTTAATGGAGTTGGTATTGGTTATAAAAAAAATACACGCGTGTAAAAATTATTGAATGATCTATTTGAGAGAAAAATAAAATTAATAAAATAAAGAAGATGAAATAATTTTAGATTAAAATGATCAAGTAGTGGTGAATGTTTTTATGTATATAAAAAAAGTAAGAATTATAAAACAAAAAACCCAAAGAAGTTGTTTTTTACATTCTTTTAATTGCCCAATATCAAAAAATAAATTATTCCCCATAAAACCTTAGAGAGCCTGAAGTATAACACTACATAATGTAAGAATGATAGATTCATGTGACATAAAAAGCATTCAAAATCATAGAAATAATTTGATTCGGTATATTAAAATCTCGCATTGAAACGTAAGAATTTTCATTTGTGATTTTACGTCCATGGGGTTAACACATTTTATGACATTTAGTAAAAAATATATCATACAGGATATTGTTTTGATAGTTTATAATATTAAATTTAGGAAGTTTATTAAGTATAATTTATTCATTATTTGAATTTTTTTTGAATAAAATTTATAAAAAATGGAATTGATGCATACCTTATTTATCTAACCAAATATTTTATTAAATTATAATATTGAATCATTTGATTAATCAAAGAAAAAATTGTTCCAAATTCATGATTGTAAAATTCATACGATTATTTACTTTTCCATATTAGTAAAATTTTATGTTCGGATCAATCCCACTAGTTTGGGATCTCTAGCTTGTAATTTTTATTTTTAATTTAAAAAAGGACCCTACAAAAAAAACTTTCTTCATTTGTTATAATTGATTCATTGACACATTCCATAAATTTGGTTTAACAAAAATCATTTAAATGGAAAACTTGGATACAAGAATATGTTAATGTTGTTATCTTAATAAAAAATCATGGGATAATAAAAAAAATGTTATTGCCGAATATGGAAAATTTATTCTATTTAAAGAAGGTTGGAAACTAGATCAAGGTGCATCATTAGAAGTTGTTGGAATACAATAGTGGATGAAAATTGAGTATATTATTATACATTATTTATTGTGAGTTTAATTTAATATATCATATTCATTTTGTTATACATAATGAGAATAACTTTCGTGATAAAGTGAAATTTATATTACAAAATGGGTAAGATAAATTAAAGGATTATCTTATTGTTCATATGTACTTAAAAGAAATAAATATAAATCATGATATATGAGAAAATGAGAAAGGGATATATCTTGTAGTAATTTTTAGAAATGAATATTATTTAAAAAGTCACATTCATTCAAATTTTAATGAATGTGACATTTATTGATGTATATTGATTTAAAATTTCATATATTTTGTATACTTATGACATCATAAGTGATATGGACTGAACATTCACGACTCACATAATATGATTGAACAATTTCTATCCTTGTAATTATATCACTATGCAAAAAAATTATCTATGTTTTTTTATGTTATTCAGGTTTATAATTGTGGATAAATTATTTAACTATGTTTTTAAAAATTAATGATTAATAATGTGTCAGTAAATTTAAATTCCTTTAAAACACTAGATACTCATGTTTATATAACCTGAAAATATTTACTCATGTATTCAGGGACCTGGGTAAATATTTGTTTTCTAATTTTCTAATTTTAAATTCCCCCATCACCACATTTCATTTCTTCTCCACACCACCAATTTTCAACCCCTCAAAGTTCTACATGTACCCATATTACTTCCTCCATTTCTTTACGTGTTTTTACACCTCATTTTTTCTTCTCATTATGTGTTAGTATACCTATGTTATCACTCCCTACCTTCCTGCATCCCACCTATAACTTACCCCCTTGAACATACCCACCTATCATATCCCTGCCTCCCCACTGTCAAAATTTAGGTATCGAGTGTTTCAAACTCCAAACCTCCTATAACTAATAGGGCTATTATTTGGATGTCATTGAGTATTTATAAAAACATTAATAAATTTGTATATAAAACAATTTATGTGTGATATAATTAATAACATTTATATTATTATTTATACTATTATATATTTACTAATTTTTTTTTATTAATTCACTATTATTAATTGTTAATATACAGTTATTTAATATAACAATTGATATAATTATTAATATAATATTATGTAAGATTAATATAATTATAAATTTTATTTATCATATTATTTACCATATTATTAAAATTATTATGTAATATAATTATTAATATGATTAATATAATTATTATGTAATATGACTATTAATACAACTATTATATGTGAATTGAAGTAATTACTATTTTTTTATTAATACAACATTATTAATTCCTAATTTATAGTTATTAATATTATTACATAATATAATTGAAAAGATATTAACTCTTTTATTAATATAATTAATACTATCAATACTATTATCAATAAAATTATTCTGTGGACTAATCTTATTATGTGAATGATGTTTTTAATGCTCATCCAATCTTTGATGACATGGATATTTAAGCTTCAAAGAGATTAACCCTAGAAATAGTAACCCTTTCATATATAATCCCACTGATTCTTCAGGAGATGATCCACCCCATCGATAGAGAGAACAAGAGGTTTATAGTGATTTAGAAGAAACCACCTAGGACCCAGAAAAAGAAAGTAATATCGAATAAAATGGGATTTTTTTACATGGGGGAAAAATGTTAAGAAACCAAGGGTAGATTCATATGGTTTTATTAGTATTTATCCAAAAAGACTAAGAATCATACAGATTTCTCTAAATGGGACATATATATTGTTATCATATCATTATGGATATGTAATTATATAAAAAAGGAATTCCATATCAATTGAATGTTTTTGAAGATCTTGTTTCATATTTTGATGAAGAAAATCAAAAAGTTATCACCAAGCTCGTTAATTACACTAGGGTTATTAAAGATTCCTTTAAAGAATATATTGATTGTTAGTATTAAGAATAATTAATATACACTTTTTATATATATTGGAATCATGGAATAAATATGGATGGATACTTTCAAATTAGGTAACATATGTTCTCCAAACATGAACATGAATTTGATTGGAACAAAGATTTTGATATATCAACCTTCCTTGAGAGTAGTTTATGGAATTTTGATGATGATATGGATATAATAAATCTCACATTTATACTAATGTGTTTTTATATTCAACGCTACAACCATTGGCATGATTTTTTATTTTTGATCATTCTTGCATTACCTACATCTAAATTGTTGTTCATGTATGCAAATAAAGTGGTGGTTACATGATCATGCGTGTACTTCAATACATACTCTTTAATACATAATCATGATTTCACTAATCTCCTACACATTACTAAATGAAACTATACATTTCTGTTTACAAATGGTTGATCCATGAAGACTAACATGAAAAAATTATTATTATGTAATGGGAGGATGGAAATCCCTATAAGATTATTTTGGAATGTTCCAATTTTTATATAAGAGATGAATTTAATCATTAATGAAAATTGAAATTCTTAAACCTCTCATTTTATTTGTTGGATCATTAAAGTATAATATTTATAATTAATGGTTGGTTTTTCTTTCACGATGGGATTTGTTCTTCAAAAAATTTGATGTGATGTCCATTCTTACTAGTAAAACTTAAGGATTGGGTGTGATTTGGGGATTATTACTATCTATATTCTTGGAGGATTTTAATCTATAGTTTGATCCTTCAAATAATTTTTTATTTATAACTCCATTTGAAAATATAGTTCCCAATTTTGAATTTCATTTGTTATCAATGCCCCAATATGTCTTTGGTGATGTAATAATGTGACGATGCTTAGAGTATTATTATGGGTTCATGATATAGAATTAGATTTCAAAATTTTTAAATCATTTACTGAAGTCTAAAAGTTGAGTAGTCTAAGAAAAAAATATTATTTTTTGATGAAGAATATTTGAAGAATTATTTTTTGAATAGGCCACCTATTTTTCTCATTAGAGGCATTTGAGAAAACTGGCTAACTATTTTTTGGGGGCCAGTTAAAAAAATAGGCTAACCATTAGAAACCATGCGAACCATATCTATATAAGTGGGATCCAATTCAATAAAAAGTTGAAGTCTATGGTTATATTGTGGGAATAAAGGATCCATTTCTTGTGCATGGGTATGAAAGGGTACATACAATGTGTGAAAGGTGCATGTATGGTGGATCACAAAGATGAGAAGAGTTTGTGAGCGTATATGAGAGTGAACCTCAATAAAATGTCAAAGATGATGATATATAGTTGAGTATTATTATGTATAGAATGTATGATCACAGCTTTGATGTGGGATTAGTGAGGTGAAAGTAATATTTCTCCACTTAAAATGATAAACATTGAACACTGGCCTTCGGATCCCTAATGACCAAGCATGATCTGTTCTTCAACATCACCATCTTTAACCTTAAATATGAAATTGTCTACATGGTCTATGAATCTATCATAAGAGGAATATGAACGTACAGTAAGTATCTTTGATTTTTGACTGCATGAGTTCAACTAAATCCACCATAAATACAAACTTAGAGATACCAAAAGACGAATTATATGCTATTTTATGTTTGAGTTACCCCAAGATAATGAGATTCCATATAAATGATTGCTGATGAACACATGCACATGCATGGTATATGAAAATACCTCATGAATAAATTTAATCTAGTCATTGTAAACATACCACTTGAAGTGTTTTTCATGCCCATTTAAAAATAGAGTATGTGAAGTGAAGTTTGACTGCATGTTGTATGAGTGTGTGTATGAGATAAAAGATTCCATGACATGTGAAATCGATACATGAATATAGTTTCACTTTCATACATGAGAATATAGTGAAATAAGTTACGTCTCATAATCTAGGTTTTTAAGGAGAAAAAACTAGATGAAGAAATGTAATTCTTGGATTCCATAACTATAGTTATCAAGTCAATCTTTCTTGAATTACTACATGAGGTTATTAGATCCATACGTACTATGGAAGAGGTTTTTGAAATTATCATATGAAATGCATGTGAGTTTTCACCACATTTCCTAATATGATGGGGAAAGAATTATTGGATTAAAAATAAATTCATTTAATCGTTGGAGTCATAGAGAAATAACGAGGGGTTATTTACCACATGTTATAATAAGACCCAAATCCTATGGCCTTTTAAATTAGAATAGATGAAAATATAATGTATTTATGGTTGTGATTATTTAGTAATCTCATTTTGAAGGAGAAAAATACATGAAACTTTCACGTATTTAATGTCAGTTTAAATGAGAAGAAAATTTAGGAATTATTAACCATATTAAAATAAAATAACATCTTGCATTTATATGTAGTTCTGATGAAGAAATCATGGGATACATGATTAAAATATTTTGGGTTTTAAATTTAAAAATTTATAACTATTTTTTACATTTTTCATATATTAGTAAAACACCATCTACAAGTGGATTATATATTACATTTAAAACATAAAAATGGATTTTGATGAGTTTATCCATGACTACCTAACAAGGGTCATTGGGATTGTGAGAATTTTTTTTGTTTTGGTGAAAAGCAATAAAATTCTGTTATTATTAAAAAATTGATGTGTAATGTTTCTAATTGATTTGATTAAAAAATATCATTCAAGGATGAAAGAGAGGATTTAACACTTGGTGAGTTATAGAACATACTAATATCTTATGAGATAAGTAAAATCCCAAAATTTATGAATAAATAATAAGTTTAGATAAAATCATTTATAAGGAGAAAATGAAAAAGTTAAAGAATAAAATATTGCTGAAACAAGAGATATAGATACCGAGGGGGTGAAGGGACTAAATATATTAGTTCACTTATTTCAAGTAGGTTCAAAAAGATAAAGTGGACCGGAAAAGGAAATAAATTCTAAAATACTATAATTATAAATGAATTGGGAACTTTTATAGTGAATTTCCTAAGAAAAAGTCTGTGAATCTAAATCTAACAAGGAATGTGAGAATCTTAAAAAATAAAATAAGTATAATAAGATGAAGAAGGAGAATTATTTTTATAGTTATAAAACTAATTTTATGAAAATACATGAGAAAACTGATTCACTATCAAATACAACTTCATATTAAGAAGTTCATATAATTTCTAACATTGAAAATGGTTTTGAGTTATTAAGTAGTGATGATGATGGGGATAAAATGATAGTGATGGAATGATAAATGAATTATGAGATAGAGGAATGTATTGAAGAGATTATAAATCTATATAAAGAATAGATAATATTAATAAAGTATAAAAATAAAATTTCTAATGAAAAAGAAGATCAAATCATAAAAAGTATCATATATTGATGATATTAGAACATAAAAGATGAATGCAGCTTATCCATAAAAGCTGCAATGTGCTATTAATTAATCATTGATTCACAAAAAAGAAGATTTGTCTGAGAAAAAATCCATATGTTTCACCATTGAACATTAGTTGAACAAATACATATAAGAATTCAAAAAATCATAAGATTTGAATGGATAATTTCATCATGCTGGTGGGATGAAGTGTTCCAACAATCAAAAAAATATAGTTCTTAGTAATCTCAAGACATATCATCTATAACAAACAATTCTGGTGTAAAGAATAAACCTTTACAAGGTTGTACTAAGAAGGATGTTGAGAGTCATTTATTCCTACAAAATAAAGAAAGGAAGTCATGAAAAAAAACTCCTGAGACAAAATGATGCTTAAATTGAAGAATGAAAACCCAAACAAAATTTTGGGTAGATATAAAATCAATGTGGGATATCAAAATTCTAATGGAATTTTTGGTGTGGTAGAGGGTTTTAAAACGAATCATATTCATGTTGTTAAAATATGTCGCTTCCAAGAAAGTAGAATGAACCACGAGGGATTTGAAGTGAGAAAATAAGACAAAAAACTCAATGAAAATAAAATTTAAAATCTATACCAATTATATTATCCCAAAATAGATTTGAATAATCAAAATAGACTTTTGGATTATGTGGGATGGAGGGTCACCAAGAAGAGTTTATCATGACTTGAACATATTGAAAAATTTACTCTCATGAGATTGGGAAAATTAATTAGAAAATTAAGGAAGTTTAACCAAATCAAGATATGGATACAAATATGAAGAATGTGATTCCTATGAAAGACAACCACGAAAAGATAGAATTATTGATTATTTATCATAACTGATTTGATAAAGAAAAATAGATGGAGGAAGAAAAATTAAGTGTTGATTCTAAATGAAAGTATGTGGTTATAGAAGAAAATGTAAAAGCCCTAAGGAAGTAATTAAATTTTGGTATTTTAAATATATAAACGAGGATATGTGAAAGATGTGAGAAGTGAAAAATGATATGAACTATTTATGGATATTCTTCCCTCCCAAAAAGAAATTATGAAATTGGCATTAAAAATATAATAATACAAGGTTGAATTGATTTATATTGGAAAGAAGGATGTCTCTAAAATGAAGAAAGATGATGGAAGGAAAATGTGTTCAAAATATGTTGATATTGTTTATTGGAAATGAAGCATTTATAGTTGAAGGAGAGATTGGCCAAGGTTGAGAGGAAACTATCACTTAGAGTGTTACATATAACGAATTAAATAGATCCATCATTATTATACTTTATTTTTTATATGTAATAATTTTTAGGGAATTGTAAGAGAAGTTTGAGGATATCTCTTCTAGAAAACATAATGATTTTATCCTTCATGTAGAATATAGACCTTAATGGAATTGAATAAAATAAATGCATCCCTTTAGGGTGAGTATTATTGGGGATAATCTATTATTGTACATAATTCCTGTGAATCAAGAAATTTTGGATATACTTTTAAACTAACAGATTGAGGTATTATAATAACAATCATATTCTTGACTCTTGAATATTCAATAAATATTTTGTAGGGGAGTGATGGTTGATGAAAGGATGATAAAAAGTGAGATTTTATGACATATTATTGAATTCTAATCATCCCCTAAAATAATTTTGTAAGCTTGGTTCTACATGAATGGTCCTTAATAGATACTATATATAACCTCTGTTTTATGTCTCTTGTTTTAGACGTTGGTCTTTCCCACATATATATAGAGTTGACCAACTAAATTCTCATTACTAGGTAAACCATGATGTATAATCCTTAACTAATAAATTGTTAGAGAATGAGAGTTCCTTGAATGTAAATAATATTATATTAAAATACCATTACATTTACTTTGAATTTATTATCAATAATCAGAACATGAAATAATCTATTTGAAAAAAGATATGAACATTGATGATTTTTGGTATGGACAAAAATTTGAAAGGGTGAGATTGTAGTGCCCAAGTAATAATTGAATTCTTTTTCAATGTCTTAATATGTGTTCAATGATAACATAATGTGATGGTTCTTATCGTATTTTTATAGATTCATGATATGGTATTGAATTTCATTCTTATTAAAACATCCACCAAAGTTTGTAAGTGTAATGAGAATGCCATGGATAAATAATTTATTTTTATATGTAGAATATTTTAAGAAGTATTTTTTTGGGATTTTAACGATTTTATTCAATGGAGGAATTTAACAAAGTTGTATAACTATTTTTATAGGGTTATTTTGAAAAATTGGTCAATCCTGGACATGAGTGAGAATCAAATCACCAGAAGCTAGAATCTGTTCAACCACACAAAGCTAGTCATCTGGTAATATTGGGGCATTGATGCATTAACTATGAATAGGTAGCTAGGGGAACACACAAGGAACATGGGATGAATGTTTGGGTGGAATGAATTGGAGAGATAATGTTGGATTATATTCAAGAGGCACCCCAACACCGTGGTTGATAGGAAAATTCATGGTTAATTATTATTATGTGAAGTTTTATGGAGTGTAATTTTGATGTGGTATGAGTGAGTCATATGTATTGTTGATATTTATTAAATGATACACACTGGGAACTAGCCATATGATCACTGATAATCTGAAACTGTTTGTGGTTCCACATCATCATATTTAACCCACTAAAAGTGAAGGTGTACACGATTGATTAATCAACCCTAAGAGGAATTTGAAGCTACTCTAAGACTCAAAGAATATTGACCACATGAGTTCAACTGAAGTGACCAAATATAGAATACACAATTCAAAATAATATGAAGTTCAATCTATTTCATGACTAAGATATCACAAGCTAAAAAGCTACCACATGAAAGACTATAATAGATTATCTGCATAGTCTCAGTAGATGATGCTATCTCACAAAAAACAAGAAAATATACATTTCAAACCTAGCTCATGAATTATTTACCATGGCCATGAAAAAAAGAAGCTTCTTAATTAAAGATCCATTACATTCAATGAGGGAGTATGCATGATACATAAGATTTAGATACATGTAAAATCAATGTATGAATGTAGTTACCCATTCATGCCTGAGAATCACGTGATAAAAGGTATTCCATGTCATCAAGGTTATATTGGAGATGAAACTAGTTAAATAAATAAAGTTATTTCATTCCAGGACAAGAGTGATCAAGTTATCCTTTCACGAATGCTCTCATGGGATAATGGAGTCATGTATACTGATGATGAGGTCTAAGAAAGAATCATATGGAATCCACATGATTTTTCACCACATTGAATGCTATGATGAGTAATGAAGTCATGGATATAAAATGAAATAATTTAAGAGTTGATTAAAAGATAAATAATGAGGGTTAATTACAATATGAGATAATTAGACCCATATCCTTTTGGATTTTTAATTGATGATAAATAAAGATAAAATGAATTCATGGATGTGGTTATTTTTTAATCGCATTAAGAATGAGAAGAAGATCCAAGGATTTTCTTTATTTAATGAAAGTTTAAATTAGGAGATAACCTCGGATCCACAAATTGAATAATAATAAAAATATTTTAATTTAGTTATAAATAGTTATGAACAATAAATCATGTGAGCCTTTATCTAAATATTCAGGGATTAAAATTAAACTCATTGTAGAGTTTTTTTCAGTTTACGAAGACGATGAAAACTGTATATACATGTAGATTATATATTTATGGTAGGTAAAAAAATAATTTAGTTTAATACTTGATAATAATTTTGAGAGAACTATATATGAACATTTTGATAACTATAAGAGATGATACAACATCTTTTTTGAAGAGAGGTAAGGAAGGGGAAAACCGAGATTAATCAAGATCTGGTAGAGTTTAGAGGCAAAATTTTTCACTAATGTTCTTGATAATTGTACTTGAGTGGACATGTTCATACAAACTTATTTTGGGGAAAGATCAATTCACAATTGGTGTAGAAGAAACATCGATCATATTGAGGTCTTTATATCACTGCTTCTAAAGTGAAGGAGTTTTTAAACTTGGGTGTATAAATAGTTGTTGAATAATTATGGTGTGGGTGTATAGACAACTACTTCTATTATAATATCGGGGTGTATAAAAAATATTATCTATCAACTTATAGATTTAGTGGATAATACATGTTTGGGTGTATAAAAAATATGGAAAGGAGTTATATTTTATAACAACCCATTTAAATATCATGTCTTGTGCTCTATATATTTTTCTTACTACACACAAAGTTATAATGAGATATAATATTGAGATGATCGTGAAATCTAATAGGTTTAAGTGGTTAAATTAAAAAGGATGATAATTCAAAAAAGAAGACCATTGATTCACTCCTATCAGTTTTCAAAACAGCTTGGGGATCTCTAGAAAATACATAGTAATGGATAATATTTGAAGAAACTATATCAAAATGATATTTCATGATGTCTATGAGGTTTTCAGAATGGTTTCTCATGGTATAAAAAAAATTTCCAATTGAGTTTATTTTTCATAATCACTAATTTATATTTTTCTGTATTCATGTTTCACCTCATGTAAAAACATTGCTCTATGATTTTCCATAATAAAATATAGGGCATGTGAGTACGTTTTCCAAGTTACACATTGAGCTATTTCTGATAAATATTATGTAATATCATTTGTATGAAATGTCATTATTACATAAAATAATAAATATAATAAATATAATAAATATTATTTTTATAATTATTATAATTGTTATTTAATATAACTATTACTAATATTATTATATATTAATTAATATATAGTTATTATTAACATAAGTTTATTAATTATTTATATACTAGTATTAATATATTTATATATGTAACATTTATCAATTAATATAAATATAAATATAAATTTGTGTAATAAAATTAATATAATTAATCAGAAATGATCCAGACTATATGTTTGGAAGAGAAACAAAAATTTTCCATTATTAAATAAAAAAAATAATCGAAAAAGGAGTTTCAAGCACGATACTAGTGACAAAGTTCCACCAAGTGTAGTAAATCAAAATGAAAAAAACTAGAAATAAAAATGAAAGAAAAAACTACCTTCAAGAAATATTTGAAAATATTTAAGACACAAAAAACATGACTAAGATTCATGTTATCATATATTAGATTTACCTTTATTACAAATAGTGACTCTAATATGCAGATATCATCCTCGCCTCTAATACATTGCAGTATTCCATGGATTTTGTATTATATAAAATCAACATTTTTTGTTTACACATCATTATAATCTTGGAAATAAGCCTCAACCCATGATACATGGGCCATTCTAGTCAACAAATGTACTTGAGCATTGTCAATATTCTATCGGGAAGAATTGATAATGGTCTCATCTAGATCATGGGTTCTTTAATCCACAGAGATAAGTGTATCTTTACATGAAGTAAATATATCCTTTATACTAGATACAACCTCATCTTGTGATTTATTTTCAGATTCAAAGGAATCAGCATGAAATGGCCTAATATGAATATTTTGAGCCCTTTGAACATCATTAACAAATTTTATCTGATAGAAAGAAACATTAATATAGTAAATCATAGAATAAAGATTGGAATTATTTCTAATAGACTTCCCTCCATCTACAGATGGTTTTTGGATATTATCTTTCCAATTATTTGACATTCCATACTTCTTATAACTTTTAAGTATAATAGGGTCCAATTGTTTATCCTACTATGATATCTTTTTTTAAGTTGTATAAGTACCTTCTATAAAGTAATTAATATCCTTGTAGGACTCCCCATCATCCCCAATATCCTAATGTTTTTAAAACACTTTCAATGTTATTATTGACATCCTTATCAACCCCTATTTTATTTTTATTTAAATTATTTGTTCCAATGTTCATAGGGGAGCTCTTCTAAATTCAATTTTGATATACATCTGACTTCCCCAACTCAAATTAAATCCCATCCTCACATATAATTTTTAATATAATATAAGCTCTTTGGACTTCTTAGATCCTATTATTTATTCTCTTCTAAAAAGGATAGAAACATTGGTATGGTGAATGATAAGATCTCAAAGATAAATAAATATCATTATACCCAAGTCCCTAGACATGAAATTTTGTTTCTTTTCCCATGTCCATATTTGTTCACCTAAGGTAATTCTTTGGGATTACTCAGCTTCATTTACATTAAGGTACAACAAACCCAATTCCTTTTAAAACCCTATTTTCATGAGTTCACTAATGTTCCCATGTCGCACACACTAGTATCTATTTTTTTCCTATTAATAGAGTCTCTGGGAGACTCATTTAATATGACTTTGAAAACCTTTGACTGTTGAAGAGACACTTGGATCCCCCATAACCCAGTTCCCCTTTTCCCTCTTAAGGTAATAATTTTCATGCCCAAATCCTACGGTAAGTAACTAAATTGAAGGGCAATTGAAATGACATAATAAAGGATCATAATTAATGACAACTTCACCCTTGATTCTCTTAGACTATGGAAAAGGACCCAAAATGTTTCAAATACTAGAGACTCATGCATGTTACCCCTCAAGGGAGCTCTCTGTTAATGAAAAATGTGCCCAAGCCCTAAAGTGGAATCTCATACTAGGGTGAATTCCTTTACCTTACCCCCAAACAAGGGAATAACTCATCACTAAACCTCAAATAGGGAGAAACACTTTCTCCATCCTCTATAAGGGAGAACATTTTCTCAAAAACTCAACTAGGTCGAAGCTATTTACCCTTACCTTACTAGGAGTAAAGAGTTCTCATATCCTTCCCTAGGTAGAAGCCCTTCACCTAGATCCATATGAGGGCAAAGCCTCACCTAGGCTCTACACCTGGGTGAAACCCTTTTTAAATTACATTTCATGGAAAACTAAATACTTTATATCCTATAATATGGTAAGCATTCTACCTAATTTCAAAGGTATATAATCCTTTCACCTAGTTCCCCTACTTAGGAACCCAATTATCGAGGTCTCCTCCAAAACCACTGGATTTACATGATCATGATTTTAACACCAGCACACACCCATTTTATCATATATTCCCAGGATAAAACGTTTCTCATGATAAATACTTCTTAATAAAAAGTGTAACTACGATAGTCATGATAATGTACTCCCTTGATAATGCGAGTTCTTATTAGAAGGATACCGATAAGGCTATCATCGGTTTATGTGTCTCAACTTGGCTAGCCCATATAAAACTAGATTAGCCATGGGTCTTAGTGGATTTCCTGGTTCACTAAATTATCCTTGAGATATTGGGATTATTTTCAACGTTAAATCCAAAACCATGCTCCCATTAAAGATTTTATCACCTTGAGTCAACAATGATTCTGAGATATCTATACATGGGAAGTATATATTTCCATGTATTCCTAGCTCAATCATCTTTTTTTACTCTTTCAATTCCTTCCATGTAAAATAATTTAAACCAAAATAAAAATGTCCTTACCTCATAATAATAAAATTAATGGTATAGTACAGTCACATGAACTTAAACTATGGAACTCAAACTATATGAGATTTGATTCCTACTGTATAAGGATACTTAGGATGCCTCTGTTAATTTAAAACCTAATATCATAATCATTTATGTCCTTCCAAAGTAGGTAATATTCATCGTTATCTTATAAATCCCTAATCATTAGGCCAAATAACCTCTGAGACTCTATTCACCATCACTATTGTGATATTTCTCATGAACCCAACTTCTTGGGACTATATTACCCATGGAATTTCTTACATCCTTCCTCATAGGGATATATTCCATGTACGACTAGATGTCTATTATCTAGGTTTATATTCACTAATAACATTTCTCATTGGGTTATTATCTTAACATGACCATATATGCCTTGATGTTCTACATCCTCACATGAAAAATCACCAACATACCACATGAGGATATAATCTATTTGAAACAAATATTTATTGAATGGGACTTATTCATATTGAGTTCAACTGTAATGGGTTTCTTATGTGTGGGTTTTACACCAACATTACTAGAAACCTTCTACATATAAGTATATTCATCATGAATTAAATTTTTTAAAAGATTCGGTGGATGAATGGAAATAAAAGGCATTTTGTTTGTCCTTATCACATAAACATAAATGGTACAACATGTTTTGTTATGTTGCACCAAACTATTTGTGTTATGTTTTTAATCATATGGATATATTAGAAACCATTTTTAGTGGATTGTTCCTAAAAATATAAACAATTTCCATCACTCTGTATGATGATAAATTCTCTTGTTCCAAATTAATGATTAAAACATTAACATAATAAATTAAAAAGGGAAATATGGGGGACCTTTGATATGTACAAATGATGATAGTGATAGAAATTTGGAGATATGTATAGATAATAATATTGAAGGGGAACTTATTATATATATATTATTAAATTGAAAGAAGTCAATGATCATTCACTATAATTGTTGTAACTGGTCCCCCAGTAGGATTTAGGAATGATTCACAAACATTTCAGAAATACATAATAGAGTCATACAGTAGGAAATAATTCCCCCAATAGGATGATATGATCTTGAACACCCTTCTTCTAAACTAATGTGTATTACAACTCATCATTATTGAAGTCCTAGTGACCACCTACCTTTGGAAAGAAGATGAAAATTGACTAAATATGGCCACAACGAAAACACACATTGAGGTATTTATTAAAAAATAGTGATCCCATAATTAAATCTTTACTCATGAAAGTGATTGACTAGATATGATCATAAATATGATGACATATTGATTGGTTTTCAAGTTTTTTTTGATAATTCCTAGATGATTTATAGGAATAATCATAGAACACCATTTTATAAAAATCCATGGGGGTATTTTAGTACACTATGGAAAATGTTTGATGTCCTCTCTAGGCACATTCTATAATCTCTATTGGAACTGTTTCCTCGCCACCCAGGTGGACATTGATGCAAATGTATCATTTTTAATATCAAGTGGTATAAGATATTGTATAACTGTACGTCCCAAACCATACTATAATAGAAATGGAAGATGCACATGAGATATTCGATGGGATAAATACTCATAGGTCTTCCACTCAAAAAATGGATTACGAAGAAGCAGGTCCCACCTATCACCACCTCAAACAACTTTTAGAGCCTCTCCGTAGTGTGAAACAATATAAACCTAAATAATTTTATGGATGTGGATTGAGAGGTCGACCATGAACCCACCACCTACTAAGATCCACCCTGGAAGGATCTACAACTAACCACCACCTTCTTTAAAACCATAAAACCCCAGTTTTCAATATTATAATTATGAAACTACTTGAGAGACCCCAAACCCAAACACTTAAGAAAAATAACCTACGATGTGATATTTTTAGGAGAAATATAATTAAAAACAATGATAATAGATTCATATTCCTATTACCCTTAATCAAGACCATCTATACATATTGAAAAAAATAGCAGTGAAGAATCAAATTCTTACTCATATTCAGAAGGCCTAATGACATTTACTTGAAAAATCTATCAGACCATGGTGAAAAATTCTTGTATTAACTAGAGATAAATCCTGTAATATTTCCCCATATATAAGTCCCATCAGAATATCCCAATGGTAGCTGAAGGAATGTATTGATCTCATGTTCCCATTACAACTGAAGAGCGAGTTTATATTTCCATTACATAGGCCCACTAGCATATCCGAGTAGTAATGTAAGGGTAGAATTATATCTTCTATAAAATATTGAAAATATAAAAACATATTATAGTTTTGATGGAGTATCATCATCAAAATAATCCTACATCCTCTAAGGGGATGGAATATATTTATTCCCTTGTCAATGATGAGGAAGTTTATTGACAGTTCTAATGTTTACCTAAGGGAATACCAATATTCCCCTCCCATTTTGGAGGATCCTTGGCATATCTCGAATGGAAATAGAGTTTAGGAAAATTCTCATATACTTGTTTCAATTGGATCCCATTAGAATAATGTGATAATATATTTATAGTAGTCTCATATCCCATTCAATATTAAAATAGACCATCGACATTTTCTCATAGTCACATAGAAACATGCTAATATTTCTTATCCCATGAGTAGAGATCAATGATTGATTAATGTGAAAAAATTAGTTTACTCTCATGACCCTACCCACACAATTCAATCTTACTAACATATTTTGGTGGAAACCAAAAAATAGTTTTCCCATATTCCATCCCAAATACAGGATTTCCGTCGATATATTTTGATGGAAACTAAATATCAACAATGGGAACATATCCACATTCATGTTCATGCTTGTGAATCATTCCAGTATATTATTTATGTCACTCAAGTAGTTTGATGGGAAATTTTTACAATGAGATGAAGGTATAACAGGGCGATTACTATAAAATAAGGTTTTTTCTTAAATTATGTGACTCCTATAATCGAGTTTCTTAACTCGATTTCCCAATCACTACAATGTTGGAGGTCTCACCAAAGTCAGCATATGAATCTGGAGAAATATAATATTATGTAAATAGTATACTATAATACCCCAAATTCATTGAAATTCCTCTTAGTAGAAATAAAAAAAAAATCCACCACCTTGTTATCAATAGAGGAAAGCATTTTTATCCATAAAGGTCCTCCATGTGGTATAAATATCATAAATTTTGGAGTTCCTCTCCAAAGTACTATCCATGACGTACCACCTCATGGAGATATAATTGACCACACCTATAGACCTCTCCATAGGGTATATGCAGTAGAGGTTCTCCCTACCATTGGAAGTCATTCCTAAATAGAAACCTTCCACATGATGATTAACATGAAAATTAAAATGGTGGTCCTCCACATATCATTCACTGTAAATTCCCGCTCCAGAGTGGATTATCACCTTGAGAAGAAGGTTCTCAAATTTTCAATAATACTCAATGAATTATATCATATATAGGGGTACATGAATGTCTAAGTCTATCTATACTAAATACCTCAACAGTGATTGATGAAATATCCTCTCAACTAGGGGATAGTCTAGGTTGACAGTTTTCATATTCACCTCCCTTAGATCACCCACCCACTAATGAATTCAAGGATTTACTGAATTAACTCAATTAATATAATAAGGAATCATTCAAGAAACCTCATTTTTCAGATTAGGCGAATGAATCCCTCTCCGAGGATAGCGATAATATCTTGTTTTTATAAAATGAGCATGACAAAGATGATATACTCGTGATGTTTTTCCCCACAACCACTTCCCAATATGACATTTCCAATATAATGAAAAAGTAATAAATAAATTATCTTATACTAACATGTGGGAAACCCTACTCTATCTCAAGATAATGCATTTTTCTTTCGAGGATTATAACAACCACATTTGGGCGATAACCTAGGTCTACCCCTAAATAGGCTTGGCGGTATTATTAGATTAATGCCATCAAATATTAGAAAGTTAATGTGTTGACACAAAATATTATTGTATTATGAATATAAGGGTTTTATATTAAATAAATATTTATACACTAATCGATATTAATAAAATGGATAAGTAAGAATATGGGGTCTTACACTTTATCCCACTCATTATACAATATAGCTAATCATGGTGAAAACATTTAATGTTATTTATTTTAAAAAAATATTAGGTTTAGGTCATGTATATGTTTTTTTGTCTGTTGAGTGATTCCTGTTGGCTTTAAAATTCTGTGCCATGGAATAAACCGGTAAAGGGAACAAAAAGAATTGAAAAAGGGTCTCTATCACAAAGATTATTTGAAAAGACTTCCAGCATAGCGACCAACACAAATCCACCTGGATGGATTCTTCACAGATACCAAAACTCCAGTGAAGGAGGCCTTCATGAGTCCAGGGAACTTGATCGGAGCCTACACGACCGCTATAAAGGCATAGAAGAAATCTTTTATTAGTCTGAGGAACTTGACCGGAGCCTCTGTGACCACCGTAATGTCAGTGATGGAGGCCTCTATGAGTCTAAGGATCATGATGGATCTACCTCCAATTGTGAAGTGTGATTTTCTTTGCCTCACATCCTTAGAGAATTATGATGCCCAGTGCCTATAAATTCTCATCCACCCCAAATACAAAGGATTGACACCCTAAACTTTCGTGTACCACACTCTAAATTTGTGATACACCCTTTTCTCTATGAACCATCAAGAAAATAAACCATCTGAGGTGTTGGATCATCATGAACCCACTTTCCATTTTCCCAATTTTACCCCTGCTTTAAGTAGGGATGTCCTTCTAAAATCCCTTTGGCCATCATGAAGGAGACCCCTTTTGGTACTCAGAACATCACAAAGCACTCATTATTCATGAGACACCATCCAAGAACATGTAGACTCTATGCCTAGGCTGGTTCACTATGCATCGTGAAGCACTCTCCTTCACAAATCCCATTAACTTCATGATGAATCAGATATTCATGAATCCCCTCTCTATGAGGCCATCTACTTCGTGAACCCCTCCCCCATAAGGCCCTATAAGCAAGTATGTAGTGATTTAATGATTCCCCAATTGGTTCTTCATGTTTAGTTTCCCTACCTTGTGCTTCTACACATAGGCATGCTAACGACTATTGCTTCTTCTCATAGCCATTCTTACATGGACCCTTCAATGGATCACTCCATAACCCCATTCAACATGGAGTTTCTTATGCCTTCTCTTTCCCACGTGCAGGTTGGTACAAGTTATGTATGTTTTAGGGGTGAGGAGTAAGTCCTCATCAATCAAGCTACATAATGGTAAACTGTTAAGCACCCACATCCTTAACACATGATGTTAATCTTTGACCAGTATATGAGTGACAATCCCAAGAGGATGAAGAAGGTTATTCGAAGCGTCACCCTCTCACCCCTATACCTCTATCATTTGTCACCATGCACACCTTGGGATGTCTATGTGTATGCCCTGACCAAACTTGATAAGGTTCTCCTGTTATGACGACCATATCCTCATCATACATCTAGAAGTCCTCGGGCTTCCCTCCTGAAGTAAGTCCCAATCTACTTCTAATGTTCCTCCAACCACACATAAGCCCCTATTTCCCATTTTGGCTGCTAGATATGCGTAATCCCCACTCCACTCCTCACTAATTCATATTTCAAAACCTTATCATCATGTATTTTGTTGCCTCTTATTTCTCATACCGAGAATGAATCACATTGGATAAGAGTAATAATTGACCATTAAATCCTTTTTGGGAAGTTAACGATATGTAAAACCCAATCTCATTCCTCAGAAGTATGTTGAAATTGATCATTTAACTTTTCAAGAAAGGTACATAGGAAGCCTCCTCGAGGTTCAATCCCATCACACATTAGTCTTGACCACTTCATGTCAATTTACCCTCCTCCCGCATGACGTTAAACTATACACACCCTCATCCCAAATGATGTTAAACTGTACGCCACTTTTGTTGTGCATGATGTTAAATAGTAATTTTTTCGAACTGTGTGGGTTTTGATCCCTATCTCTTAGACATGGTACATATAAATCCTCCCTGATGTTAAACCCCAAAAACTGGTAAACTTCGAATTAAACTTTTTTGGGACCCACATCCTTGGTCTTCTCTATAGTGGTTCAGACTAGTTCCCGGGTAGCTAACCATGCGTAAGCCCTACATTCGGTCCATACTCCTCAAACCAAGAGTATCCCTCTTACGATGGGATACTAACCACACATAAGACCAAGCATGTCTCTGGGTTTCTGTCTTTTGTGTACACCCCAATACTATTCCCCATACCTGAACTATGTCGAATTTGATCTTTTCCCTTTTTAGAAAGGTATATGGGAACCCTCTCTGAGGTTCAAGCCCATTTGCCACGTCCCATCCTAGTCTTTCCCTTGAGACTCTGGGTCTTGGGATGATTTTTCATTTACCTATTGGTTCCATTTACTCAGGGCCCCCATCCATGCATACATTATCACGATATTCCTCCTTAGGTAACTCATCTCCCCAATTTCAGAAAGATAGAGAACTTGATTCCTTTCCATAGGGATACATAAGAAACAACAATGTGGCTTGAGACCAGTACCTTTAATTTCACACAAGTTCTCTGTTCCATCCCCATTCATTCCACCCTTTAACATTTCATCTATATCTATAATGATTTTACTCAGGCCCCACATCCCTGTGATATCATTCCATCTTATTTGGAAAGCTAACCATGTGTAAGTCCCATTCACCTCATCACTCTTTATAGAACCTGCATCGCTAACCATGATTATTCCCCAACATGATGTTGTATTATTTTTCATTACATACACTCTAATCCCATGAATCAATATCTACCCCTATGTGGATTTTGATTCCTTCCTTCTAAACATGGCACATAAGAATCCTCTTTGAGGTTTAATCCAAGACAATGGTAAAAATTGATTTCCCCTTTGGGTGGATCTATCCTCATTTATAATCCACCCTTTTTGGGGTCCAAATTAGTCTTCATGGTGTGAAACCTTATCCTTTGTAGGAAACACCATCCTCAGTCTATCCTAATTGGGCGTTATGATCAACCCATCCAACAAATATTCCAGGTGGTCCTTCATTGGGATAAACCCTTCTAATCTTCTTTCATAAGTGTTCTGATCAGTCTTATCAATCTCTTATAGATGTTAAAAACCCAACATTCCCCATTTTAAACATTGGAATCCAAGGAAAACCTCAAAGATAGGCCTCTGGTGTAAAAATCCCCACATTCAATGTGGGATAACTTGGGATTTTGAACCCTCGAGAAGCCATATGATAAAGAAAAATCCACCTGTACCAGTGTTTCAGCATCCAGACATGCTAACGATTCCCAACATGACTACACTCCTAAATTGTGGACTTTTCCCTAACTTGAACACATTGGAATGTTTGGAGAGAATCAACATAATTAACCAGTGTGAACAATGATATGGAATTATGAAGAGTTTCACTAAAAAATTCTTAATATTTAAGGGAGACTCAGACTAGACGACTAGTTTCGAGGAGAAATCCATAGAAGTAGGAACTGAAATACCATTATCCCATTTCGATCAAAGAGAAAACGTCCCTGAAGAGGTTAAACATGGCACCCACCTTTTGAAAGTGGGAATGCGGGGAAACAATGAAAGCATCCCAACATGCGTCATGATGAGGCGCACCGTAATGAAAAATCATTGGAAACAAATATGGTTAAACTAATGTGAAAATTTTCTCCTCAAAATATTGATTAGTAGTGTTTGAGAAATCAACAGATAATCGTGTCAATGGATCCAGCGATCTAGCACCATGTCCCTCCAAGAAAATAGTTGCCTGGCATGAAACTCATCAAGATTTGGGGAAGTTAATTATTGGGAATTCTGATCTATGATGTTGTCAGCATGGATGTTTCTATCCAACCATGGAATATTGAAATACACTAGGGAAATGGGAATCTATTTCCTACTATCTTTACGGATGGCTAAATCTTTCTGCTTTTTAGGACCCAAGATATAGTTTTAGGAAACCAATCACCTCTTGCCCAAAGATGCAGGGGCATGTGAAATGCTAATACGGAATCCCGATATGACATTACCTCTTTTGTGATAATATCCTAGACTTCAACTACTATGCACCCATGCCCCATATCACCCACCAAATTTAGTCAAAGGAGGGTGATCGATACTCTTGTCTGTCGATACGAACAGAAGGGGGTTATCCCGATGAGTGATATGGATCACTAAGATATGGATGCCTCTATGCCCAACTATCATTATCGCCCCCAGAGGCCGTAAATGGATCCTCTTCTCCCCAACCTGATCATCAACCATTTCGGGAGCCTCTGCCTAGAATGCTCTTATAAATCACTCCCTTATTCCAACATATTAAGGGATGTCTGAGTTATCCCATATTCGACTTTAGCTAGGGAACCTCCAAGGAGGGCTCCAATTAGGCTACATCAGTGCTGTCAGCCAGTCTGGTAGACCGAGGAGTAGGTGGTTCATACCCCCTGCATAGCTAGATCTAGTTTGGCTGACTGGATTCCATTATTTATTGCAAGCCTAGGAGGATTTCCACTAGAGTAAACTATTCTCTACGAATTTAGTGTTCCAATCCACCACCGACTTGTGCTGTCAACTCCCTATTACTACAGAACAGGAGAATATCTATTTACGATCGGGATTTATGCCTCAAACACCACATGGATAGGTTTGTTTGACTTCCCTGGGTGCATGTGCAAGTAATAACCATTACGGGTAAATACATGATGATTATATTCAGTACTGAGGTCCTCCTTGTACCATCTTTAGCCAGATTGGAGGACCTCCCTAATTTTTCATTCAGCATATAGCTCCTCCCCATTCTACCATTAGCAATCACAATAGGGGTCCTCCTAATGTTAATGATCACACGTATGGATGTTTTCCCCTACTTTAGGTTATCAAAATGAATTTCATCCTTGAATCGCCCCTAGATTAAGCGGGAGCCTTCCCCGTAGTGGCACTAATTAGAGAGAAGGTCCTCTTCACCCAATCCCTCATTAGCATGGAGGTCCTCCCCCTGTTCATTTCAACATTTGTCAGGGTGCCCCCTGCACCCCATCTCATCCAAGGGGAGGCCCTCCCAACTCCAATACAAACCCTCACAGAAGTCTTTCCAGTGTCGAATATCTACCCTAATATGAAAAACCATCCCGGGGAAGGGGGGAAGCTCATCGTTGCCAAAGGAAGATCCATTAGAAACCTCAAATTGTGGTCAAACCCATCCACTTTTCATACTCTAAAGTAGAGTGCAACTCAATGATGGATCCGTCACCACGATAATCTCTTAAGGTGTCTAGGGAATGAACTAGACATATCAGTTTTTTCCTCTCAGAAAGTGAGATGAACTGGATCCCAGAATCCCTCTATAGATACATATAGAAGGAGGAATATTTGGTTCATTTCTAGGATCTTGCTTTGCAATCCTCTTTTTCCTCACCTAGATCATTCCCAACATAGACAAGAGATCCCGAAGAATTGTTTTTCGGACTAGTCTCGATGAGAACCAGCCTGTTCCACCACCAATGATCACCCCCCCTTTATAGGAAGAAGTGGTCAACACCCCGTCCTATAGGGGTGTGGTGATACAATCAACACATTCTCTGGAAGACAGCCCAAGATGCAGTGGATTTTTAGCTTTTGCACCATACTCTCCACCAACTAGTCTACCAAAACAACTGTCCACATTCATGCTGTTTACAATCTCTCAACCACCCCAGTCGTTGAATAGGGAATGCAAGGGCTGGATCCTGAGTCTAAGCTGAGAAGTTTGTGGTACATTCCCACAGAAGACCATATCCCTAATATTTTCTTTCGATATTCTAGAGTCCCTCACCCAAGAAGAGGTTGAGTTCTTCCTTTAAACCTTCGGGAAAATGAATTTTCACCTCCTTTGTAGATGGTCAGAAAACCCCAAAAGCCGACAACACTTGGATGACATTGGCTAGTAGTGCCTCCTAGTTGATTTTTCCACACTTCATGTCTCTCAATAGCCTGCATCATGTGGTTATCATCAGACCCTCCAGCAATGATGCATCTAGAGCTTCACTTTGCTCTGCAGAGTAACCAAGTAGGCTTCCCCACATGTCCAGATCAAGTGCTGGGGGTAGTATACAGCCCATCATTTCATCCCTATCCTACACCAACATGATATGCCTAGTGATATCGAGGATATGAATTTGGGAATCATCATTTTAAATATTTCCATTCATGAGATATTCCTGGAAAGGGGAAACAACTAAAGGACAATATATGATAAATATACCTTTGAGGTAGCACAAAACATGGAAGACCCTATAGGTGTTTACACTCACCAAAAAAGATACACTCATGTCCCTCCTAAACCTTTTGAGTCATTTCATCTTGTTAGAGATCCAAGAAAGGGAAAAGAACATGCTTGGATAGTGAAACACTCTGATCCATCTGATTTATTGTGGAAGATGGAAGAGGATCCCATAAAGGTTGAACTGCATTAACATCTCTCAGAATATAGAAGGATCGTCTATGAGCTCCTCACTGCATACAATATGGAATGGTGGCTAGATTACGGTGATACGTAGTATGATCCCAACCATCCTCCACTGTGGAAGCGGGGACAGGTATACCTCCCTCTCAGTGAGGAACCTTCAGGTGATCTCCAAAACCCTGACCATCTAGATAGGGTATAAGCTGTTGTTAATAGAAAAATAACTGGGTATGCATCACCAAATCCACCTGAGATGTGCGAGAAGCATCCTCAAGACCCAGTTTAGGATTCACTGGCTGCTCTGTATGGTCCACTGACCATTCCTGAAGTCCCTCTAGTGACCCCTAGTGTCATTCCACCATCCAATCCATGACCCTCTCAGTGAGTTTACCATGTTAAAGAACCTGCCAACTAATTTTTAATTAGGAATCCTTTCCAAGATAGTAATCCTCATCAAGATGCACTAATGGATTCTCTCATCGTTCACCTTGAGTCTCTTGAAACATGATGGGTGCTGATCCCACCTAATTTAACATTCTTCCTGATCCTTTATCCTTGATTTTTCATCTTATTATTTTATAATTATTTCCTACAAACAAAATCATGCATAATATCCAAATATTTTAGTAATGTCAAAACATGAGTAAAGAAATAATCTGTACCTTTCACATTTCATTTTTGGTTTCCTCATATTCAATTGGAATGACATTAAGAATTGGTAAAAAAATATTTTTATGATAATAATAATCCCATTCTCGAACCATCTTTGTAGGATATTAATTTCTATAATGACCATGCACACAACATTTAAAAAATTCATTTTATCCTTTCAGAAAGAACTTCTTTCCATTTCCTATAGTCAACTAGAAACTTCCTTTTTCCATGAAACGGTCTTGCTTTATGGCCATTATTACCACTTCTATAGCATCTTCCCATCCCTTTGATGCATTTTTCTAGGTGTTTCTTTACACATCCTTGACACATAGGTTTTTTATTATAATTACCTTTATTGTTATTACCTGAACTCCCATTGGGTTTCGTTTCACGCATATAAAGTTCCATATAAATAATCACCAAGGTTTCAGTGGTCATTAATGAATCTAAAAAGTTGGTTGAGAATAATCACAAGAGTTTTCATTATAGCACCCATTTCCAATGGTTTCTTATTGAAAACACCTTCACAGTTTTCTTTATATACATTTTTGCTTTGGTGCCTGATCGAACTATCCATTTACTAAAATGAAATAGGTAAGTGTAAGTATATGAGTAAAATTGTCATATAATATCTTATGAGGAGGGTAATCACTAAGATATACTTATTCATGTTATCTTAAACTCATTCAATTTATATAAAATAACTATGAATCTTTATAATTGTCTAACCATTATGGTCATGTCACTTATGCTTAAATAACACCCTAACCTCTAAAGGTATCTAAAATGTTATTTGATACCAACTATAAGGACACAACCTTAAACATTACATAATATTTAAAAAGGATAAAAATTCACATTGAGGATCTATTCAGGTGAAGACTTTTAAAGAATTAGTCCATAAATATTACATTACATATAAAAAATAACAGCGTAGACAATTCTACTCTATCCAATGTTTCCCAAAAAAAACTCCATGAATAAAACAAGAGTTCCTTTCTTGATATAAATCTTATTGAATTGTTCCTTTCTCTTACCCTTCTTTATAACATTTGAAAAACATTTAAAAAACATGGGATGAGCATAAAAAACCAAGTAAGGGATATAAAATAGTGAAATAAAACATCAGTCCATCAATACATAAAAAGAAATGAAATAGTTATTTTCAATCATTAACATACCATAAAAAATCATAAGTTTTATGAATAACACTTGGAAATCATAATTAATAAAGGTAACTTGTGGCATCCATAACATACTTACATTGTGTCTTTCACAGCTACATAGGAAGTTATGTTTGGAATACGCATCACAATATATTTCCTAAATATCAAAGGATAAACATTAACATTTACCTCCATCACGATACCCATTTCATTGGAGAGCTATCTTAGGATCACCCTCCCTAGGTTTATCCCAGAACCACCCATATACGTAAAAAATGCCCAAGAACCATAACTTATTCATAACACATAACCCAAGAATAAAAGAAACAAATCATTTCCGCATTGCAATTAGAATATATCATTTTAAATATATTTACATAATCAATACATTCAGAAAATAATTATCAATAACAAAATATTTAAAATCAGTATATGGTATTTATTTTCCTTTTAAAAACATTATGGCTTATTAAGAAAGAAAAATATCAAATAATGCTTGCGGTGGCGGAATGGTCATTGTCACCACATACGTTAAAAAGAAACATTACTTTTGTCATTTTGTAAAACACTTCATACAAAAAATGTTCATTTTGATTAAAATTAAAAGTCAAAGGGTTTTATACACCATATAAATGAAAGTCATGTATAAATCAATGTATCCCTCAATAAAAAGAGATTAAGACGAAGTCCCTTACCTCATGTCCCACTTGACTCATTAGTTTCTTAATCTCTTGAATAATAATAGAAAGTTAATTTATCCTTTCTTCAGAACCTTTTTCAAGTTTATAATTCGTTTTATATCACTTATTTCCATGTTTTAGACATTACATAATCATTTAAGATAATAACAGTAGTTTTGTCGATATTTGGTACTTTAGTTAAAAATGAACTTCTTATAATTACAAGTTCTTCATGTGGTCAAAATTCAATTATATCCAGAAATATATTAATTATTTAGATATATTATATATCAAATATATCCAGTATATATATATTTTTAATAGTACATAACATTTGTAGAAAATAAATGAAATGCACCGTTCATGGAGAAGGTAAGACGTACGTACGCAAGAATGATAATTTCATTTCTATTTCGTATTTCAAGTAATAAATATATAATGATAAATAAGTATATTATAATTCATGTATAATATGATATATAATTTCATTAAATATATCCCTTATACATTCCATGTATGGCGTGAACAAGTCATATCACTTTGAGGGTTCAGTAGTCCGTACTTCCTCAAATGAAATTATCGTATTTACCCATTATAGAAACAATAAAGTTATGCAATAAATGAAACATAAAAAGTCATAGAGACAATATAATTATAATATATATCACATATAAATATATTTCCTTCATAATGGACACCATGATAGGTGGTAGGAGATAATTTAACAATTATCTTTTCGTGAGGGAGTGGTTCGCTGTCCACAGAAATAGTATGTTCATATCAATTGATGGATGTGTATTGATTTTTAGTTTGAATAATACTCATAACAACATCCTATATATTTATGATACTGGAATTGTTATAAAATAATTCAATAAAGAGATTTTTGGGGGTTGGAGGAGGAAAATAAAAGAAAAGAACTTGAGAGAAGAGGTTACCTTTAAATCAGCTAACTCCCTTTGGGTTGAACCAAAAGGCTTTCTTGAATTTACTTATTCCTAAGGTAAGGATTCTAGGAGGATGAGATGGATGTTGGGAGATTCTTTGAGTAGAGTTTGGATGAGCCAAGGGGCTTGAGATGTGTGAATATTTTGTTAGATGTGGTTGCCTTTTATAAGTGCGAGGAGGTGCTCTTTTGGAAAGTGTGAAAGTGTTATTTTATTATAAAATGATTGTAAGTTCCAAAGGTCTACAACTCATTAAATTTAAATATAAAATGAATAAAATTTCAAAATGAAATCATCTAATAATAATTGGATAGGTTTATTAATTTTTTAATGCCTATCGTTTTTATTTAACCCTTTTTCAACTTATTTAACTTTTACCATGTCTTCTTGTATATTCATACTATATCATTAATATATTTACTATAAAATTATAAGAGACAAACAAATAGATCACTAATTATATTTTTAACATCATATATGTCATTTTCATTAATATTAGATTTTTGGACTATTTTGTCATTTAATAAAATATCAATTGATTTAAAAATCATTTATGTCAATTTATATACTATTAATATCATGGATTTTTTAAAATCCAAAAAAACTTTATTATTTCTAAAAACCAACATTTATTCAAATATAACAAGTCATATTTATATCTATAATTCGTTTAGGTCTTAAAATGTTTCAAAATAAATTTATTTTAATATTTATAATCTCGATAATTTAATACCATCATTAATGGGGTTATCATTACATCATCATTGTGTCACAAATAATTTTATTTCATTGATGTATAAAAAATATAAATAAAATATCATGATTTATGAAATATTTTTTGATTTTTAAGGAATATTTATACACTAAAATATAACTTATATTAACACATATAATTATTTTACTAAAATATATATGTTTATGTTACATTTTTCATAACATTAAATTAATTTTTATAAAGTGACATTTTCACTTACAAGTGGCTCCATGGAGTCCCCAAATTGACCCAAGGATTCCCATGGTTTGACATGTGTCATCCAATAGGGTTATGACATGTGTTAGGGTAATTTAATATTATTATAATATTATTTTTTACCCTTATTTACCTAATTTACCCTTTAACAGTGGTAAATAAAATATTTACTGAAGTTATTATTCGTAATTTGTAAAAATAAAAGATACATATTCACACAATTTGGACCTCCTGATTCAACAAATGGAGTCTATTTTTTCAAAATCAAAACATAGAAGGTGCAGAAATTAATTTAAAATTAATTCCTGTTGTCAAAACCAAAATGTTTGTTTTTAAGAAATAATAATAATCAAAAGATTGACACTTGTTTACATCCAATTTCAATGTGAAATTACTTAAAATGAACAAAATTGGATTACATGGTAAAAATATAACCATATTAAACTATAAAACCAAAAAAATAATCTAAATATATAAATAAATTATATTAGAAAGCAGTTTTCAATTAAAAAGCATTATTTGTCACTATTCATAAATAATGAACTTTATGAGAAAAATACCAAAAATTTACCCAAAGTAAATTTTGATGTTCTTCTTATAAAGAAGAAGTTTATTTTTTCAAATGCAACATATAAAAGTAACAAAAAGTATATTTAAAATGGGTTCTTCATCAAAAGGCCATAAAACGACCTTTTAAAATTATTCGAGTATTTATGATTAAAATTGCACTCCTTATCATTTAATGCCTCTAAATTTTATTGGATAAATGTAAAAAAAATTTAACAAAAATTTATAATCATATTTTAGTTAGTTATGTTAATTCCTGATAATATATTGGCTAGGAGTTAACTACAATTTAAAATAATATTATATTATTATATTTCTGTAGGACATAGACTTGTGTGAAACATGAGATTTCAGGGAAACCCATTGTTATCTTTAAGGTATTCCATCAAACAAATAAACCCCTTTAATTTAAAGTTAATATTTAATACACAAATATTAATAAATATTAAAAATTCATATTCTTTATTTACCTGGGATGTTACATCAATTCCTTTCCACAAGGATATATAGGAAACCTATTTGAGGTTCAAGCCCAATACCATCATTTTCACACCTATTCTTGATTACGTCCCCATTCATTCCAACCTTCAACATTTCATCCATATCTATCCTGATTTTACCTCGGGCCACCACATCCTATTGGAATCATGCCATCCGCTTTGGGAATCTAACCTTGTGTAAGTCCAATTCAACTCAACACTCTTTATAGAACCCTGGCCGCTAACCAGGCATAAGCCCCAACATGATTTTGGGTAGTTGTATTTTGTGTAAACCAAAATACCATGACCCACTCTATTGAAAAACATGTGATTTGATCCCTTCCTTATAAATAGGGTATATAAGAAACCTCATTGAGTTTCATTGCCAACCAATGGTAAACCTTGGTTTCCCCTTTGCGTGGACCAATACTCCTTTCTGATCCTCCCTTCGAAGTGTCCAAATCATTTTTCGTGGTGTGAAACCTTCCCCTTTGCGTGACACACCATCCTAATTTCAAGGTGGTACCTTCTAGGGATAGACCAATCCGATACACTTTCAAAATTATTCCGATCAGTCCAATTTGTATGTGCTAGAAATTAAACTCATGGAATACCCCATTTTCAGCGTAGGAAGTCAAGGAAAACATTGGAGACATTCCTATGGAATAAAATTCACCATATTATACATAGTATTCCCCAGACATCCTTTCCCTAAATAATCCCTCTAAGAAGGGAAAATCTAGGTTTACTAGTGTGTCAGCATCCAGACACTCCAAAAAATGCCCAAGGTGACTACTCTGATACCTGAAATTCACTTCCTTGACGTGAAACCTTTATATTTTCTGGAAAGAAGAATCAAAATTTACCATAATTCATAAATATATCGCATTGATATGAGTTTCATGAACCACATCATAATATTTAAGGGAGTCCCAGAGTAGTCGATGAGTTCTGAGGAGAAGTCCATAGAAGGAGGAACCGACACCCCATAATCCCTTTTTGATCATGGAGAAAACATCTTTAAAGAGGTGACAGATGTCGCCTGCCTTTGGAAATAGAGAATGTGAGTCAACAACACAACCATTAGAGAGTGTCCAAACACGCGAAACAATGAGGCATTCCCTAGAGAAAATGAACAATAAACAATTTCATACCATTTATTTGGCCTAGAAATGATGTAATATATGGGAAAATTCCATCTATATACCCATGTATTATTAATCCAATAAAGGCAAACAAGTTTCCCACATAAGGAATGAAAATATTTTGACCATAGAGGGAATCTTGGTGGAAAGTAGCTTATTCCCAGGAAAAGGGCTACACCTAGCCTATTCCTAGATAATGTCTAGAAAATTAAAAACATCACTACTTCCACAACATTATAAGAGTAACCCGAACCTGTTGGGCTGGGGGGATTTTTTACCACTATAATTTCCTCTCAGATCATTAGATCCATAAAAAATCCAAGATGTGATTATATTGAAATCATGTCAAAAGTGGTTAACCTGAAAATTTAAAAAGTAATATTTAAATTCGAAACCGACCTATAAGGTTGGGAGAATTTTTATTATATTCTCTTCTTCCACCCATAAAATAAGTCTTTTTAAAAATGTCGTAGGTCCCACATAAAGGAGAAACCTCATAGTTCCTTTCATTCCATCATCCGTTCACAACATTAAGGGAATTATTAGGGAAATTTTAATGATATTACCAATGGGTAACCATCTACTAAAGAGAGATGCCAAGAGCTCACATGAAATATAATCCAAAATGAGCCATTAAGAAAAATGATATTAAGGAGGATCATGATCCACCCCTTGAACTAAAATATGTGGGCAATAAATTTCATTACATACCTATAGGGGATAAGGAAATGATTCTTGCTACATTTTTCACATTATTTAATGTCAATGGTTTCACTTTTACAAATTCATTTTCAAATGAACCTAACATCATTGGACACAATTGAGACACATCTACTTGAGATATGATCACCATGAATTAAGAAGGAATGCATAAATAGAACCAGAGGAAAACTCAAAATATAGGAGTCTTACTAAATTAAAAACTAAAACCAAATCTATATGATTTACCTAAATAAAAAGTTAAATGCACGACTACATTTACCGCCAACCCACTACTTGATTAATATGGAACCCTATCTATAGGGGAATGATTAACCAAATATGAAGCATAATTATTAGATTTTTATTGGCTCAATTACGAAATCCTTTGGGGTAAAATTCTTGATGACAATAACTATTAAGCATAAGACAATTTATATCCTTATGTATATGCTCAACCAAAAGGAACTAATAGAATAATGAGAGATGAATACAATCTCCTAACTAGGGGCAGTTTGAAGCTATGAATTTATCTAAAAATTATGGATAAATAATTATAAGGATTTATTTCAGTGGGTAAACCAATGATATTGCATGAAATATACCCTAGTATAACTCAACCAGGATATCAGTAAAATACATTTCTAGACTGACTATATCAAGCATTGCCTGCATTGCTTACTAGAGTGTTTTCCAATGAAATATTTCCAACAGATCTCCCCGACACCATTGAGTCCCTCAATTACTGAATGGAAGATACAGAGGGTAAAGTTAATATATTTGTTTAAAAATAAATTTTTGTCCCAATTGGGTGGGTGTTTCTCCTCCACCACCTGATTTCTAGAATCCATCTTTCTTTATTTTGAATGGAATGGGATCATTAGATAAATAGGAAGAGGAAAACATCAGATGATTTTTCAAAATATTAGAAGGATCAAAATTTATCTAGTATATCAATCTACCACCAGGAGAAATCATTAACTAAGATGATCTATGATGATAATTACATTACCCATTTTTCTAAAATATAAAGAAGACAATTATCCCTGAAATATCAATATATAAATAGTGTGAAAATGAGAGGATCTTATACATCATTTCTAGATGTAAGGGATTAACATACTCCCTGAATATGACATTTATTCATGAGCATCTATTATAGATTCGCATCAAGAATCTTCATGATGAGATATAAACACTGCTGATTCCACTAAAATACGCCAGTGAATAGCAGAAGTTTTTCATCCATGAAACATTTCCCAGAGCATTATATTTGATTTAATGATGATAAAATTTTCTTGAATCCATAAGTCAAAGGGAATATTCTTATAAAATTCAAGGCCACAACCTTTATTCTTAGGTTGACACAAATATTGATTCATGAAACTACACCTGAAATATATCACACAACATCTCCCCTTGAATAGCGGAAACAAAAAAACATCCCCATCTAGATGTGAAGAGAGAGAAAAGGATCCCACTATATGAATAAAAAAATAATGAATTTTATTCCTCTTGAAATGAGTATATTCTTGGGCCATTAATTATGGATATAGAGAATAACCATTCGTTAAGGATATATTAAATAAGGTGGTTGACTATGCTCAATTAATGTTATCAAAACCCTTGGTCTATTTGAGCCATATTTTGACCACTCCATTAGAAGAAGAGGGAGAATGGTAGGAATTTTAGAGTTACTGTGCATATTTTTTTGGGGATTGGGTGAATATGAAATTATTCAATTAGATATATTCCATGATCATGGTGAAATAGAAATAGAATATTGTGATGAAAAATCCCCCTATAATAGTGGATATAACATCTTCATTATCATAGTATTCCATGACTTGGCATTTTCATCACTAACAAAAACAAGACACATGGGACAAAATAATCAATAGAACTTAGATAGTATTGAAATATTCATATTTATTACTATAATAATTGGGAGGACATGTGCTCACCCACTTAGAGTGTAAAAATGTACCACTGCATCAAATGGAATTCTTGTAAGATGAATAATCATAGTATAATTTAGTCAGCATTGTAAACCCAAATGACCCCTTTTCTAGAGAAGATGATGTATTTAATAAACCTAACCTCCCCATATAAAATTAGGGATGTGGTAGTAGAGTCAGAGGAGGTCACGGGAGAGAAGAATAAAATTGTACTCAACAAATGGGCGCCGTTCTACTATGGACATATACGCCATTAATACCAAATGATAAGCCCCCTTACAAGCCCACAAAGATCATTGATCAGATCCTATTTCATCTATGGAAATATACATCACACTCAAAATGTTATAGATGTAAAAAAATTTATTAATAAATAGATTACATATTTTTTTTCATCCCTTGTATTTATAATCTTAAATTTATATTTAAAATATATTACTGTTTAATTTAAATATATTAAAATATTGTATGTCCTCCTATATAGAATATGAATATTTAAAATATAGAATAATTATGAAATGATATGTTGTTTTTGGAAAAGGTTTCTCAAAGTGAATCTAATATATTTTATACTTATAATAATAATGGATTCATATTGTATATAATTGATAATGAAAAAGGATTAAAAGAATAAAAAATTATATAAATACACTCAGATTGGTTGAATAATATGGAATAATTATTTAAGAACTTGAATTAAATAATTATTGATAATTCTCACATGCATTATTAAAATGGATATTGGTTTATATTGATATGTTTATAAGGAATAATTAATTTCATTTTACTCCTATAAATATCTATGACTTCATCCATATTAGTGGGAATAAATTAAAAAAATCTATATACCTTGTACTCACAAGAAAAAGATATATTATATTGATTATGAGTTAGATGCATGGTGGAATATAATTTTGTACTTAAAATAGAGATAATTGTACACATGGTATATAGATTTTTCTATTTATGAGAAGGGAAAAAATATTCCAGTAAGGGAAATATAGAAAAATAAGTGAAACCCATTATTCTATTTCAAAATTATGAAGTCAAATTAGGGATTTTTTCCTTTAATATAATAAACTTTTAGGAAAATAGTCATTTAATTACATATGATATCAGTTTTACTTCCCAATGTTTTTCAGAAAAAATTTATAATAAAACATAATATAAAAATCATAATCTTGATGTTTTACTTAGAAAACATGAGAACCCTTAATTTTTTTTTCTAAAACATAAATTTTTACCCAAAAGGGAATAACCGTTACTTTAAATAAATAGATCATTAGATTACCTTATAAAATAAAATTATTTACTTTAAATCCCATAAAAAATCATAGAAATGTTATGTAGGTAACTTGAGATATCATTTTAATATCACTCTTATAATCACCCTTACAAATGGAATAACATTCTTGGTAAATTCAAATAATCTCTTATGAGAATCATATAAGTATATATCTCCACCACTTTACCAAATGCATTAGAGTGATATATCATGCTCACTTTTCATCATGAGCTATTATAGAGATAATATTTTCAGCAATTTTTTATATTTTATTTAACGATATAATACTAAGCAGTTATCAATTTTAGTTTATTTGAATCAATTTTAGATTTATGGTGTGTTTTGGGATTGGAGGTGAAAATTGATTAATTCTAGAATTTTAATAGATTTTATTCACTTTGGTATTTTGTGCATAAAATTTAAAATATTGATATAACTTTAGTGATTATTATTTTTACGATTCCTTGATATGTGGTATTCAACTTTATATTATGTCCCCAATGCCAAGTTGAAAATCTAAAGGCCCAAAAAAATTAATTAATGATCAAAAACATTCTGGAAAATAGAGTGGACCCACACCTATAAATAAAGCATACCTCAGTCTAAAAATATAAAATTTAGTTTATTCTAGTTGTATTGGAAAGAGGACTAGTAATCACATTTCACTATTTACTTTCACAGAGTTATTACCTCAATATGGTGACCATTGAATGATAATCATTGATGCAAGATTTATGGAATCCTAATCTTGAAAAAATGTGACTCATTAATAATGCCATAACTTTTATTTTACACTTCTAATTAATTTTAAATTTTGTGGGAGTTTAAAAAAAACATTTATAGAATCTTATAATAAGGGATCTTGGCTTGATTATAAAATATGATGAACATAAAAAGATCTTTCTTTCCTAAGACAGATTCTAGAGGGGAAGCTACTGCACCCATTTCTTTTCTTTTTTTCTATTTTTTATTTGAGTTTTTTTAAATGTATTTTTAATTGAATTTATTTTAAATAAAATATAATCCATTATTGTTTTTTATTTTTGTTTCATATTCTACAGATGCTTCTTATTCTCCTCCAACTTATGTTCATTCCCCTTTTCTTTTTATTTTTGTGATGTGATGTGTATGTTGTATTCGTATTCTTCTTATTCTCATATTCTTTTCTTTTTATTTTATATATTTATTGTCTTCTTGTATTCTTTCCCATATTACCACAGTGACCTATTACCCTAAAACATGAGGGGATAACACATGGATTGACACGGTGGAGGAAATTAGAAATTTCATTGACTATACGCTAAAATTATTATGTTTTAATAAGTGTGTGATGAGAAAGAGTGATGTGCATTGGTCTGGTGATCATCCACCATGAATCGGATCTCAAACTCATTTATATTACTTTATAAAATATCTTCCCTCACTTATACTAGATATAAGCTCTTCATATAATGTAGTTGATCTATTTAATGGATAAAATGGAATACTATATAGCCATGCGTGGGAAGACGTCACACTCTCGATTAAGGTGTTCCATCAACTTTGATTATTGGAGGAGGTGTAAATGATATTTCTAAAGAAATTGAATAATTAACAACACTAAATAAAAGAATAATAATATATGAATGAGATTTCAGAATTTTAATTATCAGCCATTATTTAAACACCATGAAGGAGAATAATAGAACGCACAAACCAAAAAAAGATGGACAAGTGGATTATTTACTAATATTATTCTATCATTAAATTTTATGATATGTTTTAGAATTTCATTTTTCTATTAAATTTCATTACATTTATAGAATAAATAAAAACAATAAAAAGATGCGGTTTATGTGAGATAGAATAAGTCGGTGAATTACTTAGAAAGATCCTCAATTGAGATGACCTTGATTAGCCTCTGTAATACATTAGGATAATAAATTTTATTTCTCCGAAACCTAAAACAGGAAAGTATCCAAATTGGAATCGTTTTTAGGGAGAAAATCAGAGTTTTCTTATTTTCTTCTTTTTTTAAATTGAATATAGTTTTACATTTTTTCCATAGTAAAAAACAATAAAAAATTAATTCTTCCATGTTATTTTAAAATAATTAATTTTTTATTTTTTGGAACAATTACTCAAATGTGAAAGAAAAAGAAATTAATTATACTCAGTGGGACCTCCAATGAAGGGCTGGAATTTTTATATTAATGTCCATGAAGAAGTAAATAAGCATAACAATATGAATCTCACATGAATATTTCATGTCCTTGGTCGATGAACTATGGGATAACATTTGATGATTCAAGGCTAGAAAGGAAGTGGAACTGGTTTTCACAAATTTCACAAACGATATACAAGAAGTTGAGTAAACTTTTTATGAATTTCAATAGCCCATACAATTTAAGAACTATATAAAAGAAGACCATGATTAACTAGAGTGGATTCATGATGAGTAAGACTTACCTACTGAGCTACATGTGGAAGATCAACAAGATCTATATGAATTATATACGGATTATGAGATACAATATGGTTTCCCTAATCTCTAAAAACTCTAAGATCCAGTTACATTGAATGTTAATCTAGCCATGGAAAAGTAAGAAACCACCCACGTGGTGTAATATGAAGAATTTATAGGAGAGGTAAACTATATACATACATCCAATGAGACTCAATTTCAAGAGGCACTTATCAGTGAAGAAGTGATTGATCCAGAACCAACTCAGGGAAAAGATACTTTACTAAACTCTATATTTTTTATATTTCATTCTATAAGATTTGAGTATCACTCCTTGTGCATTTTTATTTTCATATTTGGTCAATCCTTTATTTTTGTTAGAGGAAGAGGAAGAAACTAAACTTTCACCTATTGATGAATACATAGAGCTCCCTAATTTTTATGAACATACATTGGTGGAAGATCATGAATAAATCCAAGTTGTTTATCTTTAGAAAACTGAGACAATGTTTTCTCACACTAAAAGGGAGAATTGTGTTTTACATTCTTCATGTTTTTATTATATCGAATTAAAAATAAATTCTAACCATAATTTTAAAATTTCCAATCATGAAACCCTTATAAAGAAAACACCAGAAAAATAATCTTTTCCACAATTTGAAACTGAAGAGGTGGAGGTTCCATACATCATCCTACCCCCACCCTGAAGACTATACCTAATTTTTATGGGTTAATATCTGTTGTACTCTAATCATTGAATTCTCCAAAATAAGAAAAATGAAATTTAATATAAGAAAATCCACATTTGGAGGTTCAAGTCCAAGAATATCCACCCACCATCAGATTATGGATAATAGCTAGTAGTTCCTTTTGGAGGAAGTAGAAATTCAGGGCCCACTTGGGGGATCATACCAACATTTATATTCAAATTATTTCTATAAATATACACTTCAAATTTATTCTTTGGAATTAGTCCAGCATACATCATACTCCTTATGATATTTTTGAGCATAAATGAAATGATCATTGTACTTAATTTTGTAATTTTTTGGTAGGATTAGGATGGTATAAGGAACCCAAATATCCAATGAGAAATGTTGACAACGATTTATTTCCAATGTGGTTTCACTTTTATTTTCTATCTATTAAACTCCTTTCATTTAAGAAAACGTCATTTGAGATTTAAACTGGAAAATTCCATTTCCATGTTTGTATTTATGATTTACATAACTTATATACGAGAAATTATTTTTTTGGGAATCCTATGGTTCCATGTTTTAGATTTCAGTATTAATGGTATTGAATGAGTGAAATTGATAATTATATGATTAAAGTGAATCATGGATAGTAAAATGAGGTCTCCTGATTTGATGTAATTAATTAATTCTTGTAAATGAAATTTCCAAAACATTTTTTCAGGATTTGAAATGTTGAACTTAATTTGAATTGATTTGTTATTACTAATCATGACTTGAGTGATTTTCTAATTTTATAATTCCTTTTCCTGAGAGGATTTCTAGAATAAATTCTTCGTATTTTCTTCTAGAGTGGTTTTCATTAGTTATATTGGGATATGCCTCCTGCTAGAAGTTGCATTTGTTGTAGTGAAAGCTATGATTGTGGAAGAAATATTTTAAATTCTTGAGGCATATTTTTAAAATCCATTATCCTTAAAAGACCACTTTTTCATAAAGACAACTTTAAATGATATAATCCCAGAATTACCATATTAGATATGATCCACGTTTGATGCCATATTAATACATTCTTACCATCCTCTTAGAAAAAGAATGATATATTAAACTTGAACTGTGAGGGTTAAAGGATTTATGTTGGAAGGTATGAAATAAATTATAAGGAAACATTGTGGGGGTACTATTTTGGGAATAAAGAATGGGTTTTGATTCATTAAATTTACATAATTGTATTCCCTTCTAGAGAAGAAAATGAAAAAAGGAATGATTTGTGACTTAGAAAAATAATAAACACCATGATTGGACTGATTATTTTTATCATATGTGCTTAGGTTGTAGATGTGAGGTTTATTATATGTATAGCTATCAAAAAATAAAATTTTTTTTAAAAAATATACTTTGAAAAAGAAGGAAAATAGTATAAAAGTATAGACAAATTCAAGAATGTGCACAAATAATTCATTATCCTTACTTTGATCATGAACATAGTTTTAGTTTTTCGGATTTGGAGTTGATATAATTTAATGGTATAATTTCTTTAAAATTGCACTAGTGATATCATGAAAATTATGTTCAGTATTTTCCTCCACATTGAGCTTTAATTTTTAGTTCACACTAACCTTAAGCCTTAAATTCATTTAGACCTTTTATGAAAGCCCTTATTATTTTATGTGACTCTTGTATTTAAAAAGTAGATAAATTGGTTCTCTTATAAGCCTATGGATACAGAGAATGTTCTCATGATATTATCATAACTATAATATAATTCTATCATAAGTGACAAGAGAAAGTATTCAAAGGTGAGGTAAATCATGATTGGGCATTTTAATAATATTGAATTAAGAAGTTTGAGTGAATGAGAAGATAAGTATCATAATTTTGAAACAGGGAAAAGTAAAATAAATTTACCAGTTATTTAATTAAAAAATGATAAATTCAATTAAAATTTTATATTAAATTTTAAAAATTGATTTCAAATTGGTAATTATTTGATTTTATACCTTCATAATTTTAATATTAGAATCACTGTTTCCCTCTGAATTCCATGTTGAGATTTTATACATGAGGATAAACATGATTTAAGTGTGAGAGATTTGATAGATATACTATTTTCATATTTTTTTATATTTTTAAACGATTTAATCCCAACCAATTAATCAATTTGAGTTTATTTTAATCAATTATAGATTTATGGTGTGTTTTGGGCTAAAATGTGAAAAATTATAAATTATAGAATTTTAATAGAACTTCTTCACTTGGGTATTTTCCCATAAAGATTAAAATATTGATCAAAATTGAGTGATTCTTTTTTTGGATTCCTTGATTCATGGGATTCAACTTTTACAGCTGTACCCAGATCCAATTCAATCATTTAAAGGCCCGAAAAATCAATCAATTTTAAAAACCTTGATGGTGCATTGAGTGGACCACAAATATATATTGAGGCCTAAATCATTATATATACCTCCATTTTAGTTGATTCAATTTTTTATAGAGGACACACACCCACATTTCACTATTATCTTTAATGGATTTATTCACTTATTAATGTCAGGATTGAATGCTAAACATTAAAGGAATATTTATGAAATCCTCGGCCAGAGAAAGTGTGACTCATTAATAATTCCATAACTCCTGTTTTATGCATCCAACTAATGTGAAATATTTAGGGATTATTGTAAATTTAATTTGGAAATATTATAATAAGGGACATTGGGATGATTATGCGATATGATGGGCATAATAGGAGCCACCTCTCAAAGGATAGATTTTGGAGGGGAAGCCACTGCACCAATTTCTTTTCTTCTTTTATTTTTATTTATATTATTTCTTATTTATTATTACATTAAATGTAATTTTAAATTTAATTTATTTTAAATAAGATATATTTCATTCATGGTTTTTATTTTGGTCTCATCTTCCCCACACCATTCTTATTCTTCTCTGTCTTATTCTCCTTCCCTTTTTTTTATTTTGTGATTTCAAGTGTTTGTTTTCTCTTCTTCTTTCTCTCATTATGTTTTTATTTTATTTTATTTTTTTAAATTAGTTCTTCTATTATTTCCTATCATAACAAAGTGACTTATTAACTTAATAAAATGAGTAGCCATCCTTAGTGTTTTCCTGATGGAGGGATGTGAATATTTCAATTTATTTTGTGCTTAAATCCATATGTTCTATTAAGTTTGTGATGAGAAATAGTGATGTGAACATGTGTATCTATCATCAACCATGAAACCGATATCAAATCTATTTATATTATTTTATTAAATATTTTACCTCCCTTATACTAGTTTTAATATATTCATATGATTGTGGTGAGCTATTCAGTGGATAAAATGGAATAAAGTGGAGCTATGTCTTGGAAGATAACACACTCTCGATTGAGTTCATCCATTAAAATTTATTATAAGAGTAGGTAAAATGGATATTTATAAATGAATTCAAGATTTAACACAACTAAATAAAATAATAGTAATTCATGAATGAGGCCTCATATTTTAATTTTCAAGCATAATTTAAACACCAACAAAGAGAATAACAGAACCCACAAACTAAACAAAAAAGGCCATGTTAATTTTTTAATAATATCATTCTATCAATGAATGTTTGTATAAGCATTAAGATTTCATTTTTCACCTCAATTTCATTAAATTTATAAAATAAATATTAAAAAATTAGTTGAGGTTAGGTAGAATAATTAGATGGTTGGATGAGAAAGATCCTGAACAAAGATAACCATAGTCAGCCTATATGCTTCATTAGGAAAATAAATTTACTTTTGGAATGCCCTGGAAGAGGCGTAATTCATGTTATATTGAGCTCTCACATATTCATGAGTTGTGTTAGGCTCATCTATTATCATAAACTAAAACTATGAACCATATCATATTCATAATGCACGAAATACTAAATTATCCTAATCTTACACATAAAAATATTATTTTCACCTATAAGAGAAACATTCCAAGAAATCGAAATATATATTCTCTTTAATTTTTTTTGAAAATACCTTGTACAAGGGGAAGAAATACTTTTATTTAAATAAAATTTGGAATCACTTAATGGAATACAAATATAAAATAACTATTATACTGGTTGGAAGAAACCATTGACGTTGTGTGCATTAAAATAGAGAATTATTTTTTCCCTTTTCCTCAATACGATCCATATTAAATACATACAGATATTCAATTTAATAACATTTAAAAGAAATATAAAATAGATATAAAATTTTCTTTATAATTAATTTATTCCTATATAAATAAATTCATTATATAATTTTAGGAATATATACTTGGAATATAAATATTTAGAAAATATATATTTAAAAGATTTAAAAATTTGTTTTTATGAAAAAATGTCCCATATCTTGAGTCTGACTTGACAGTTACATTATTATCTCTTGTATAATAAAATTTTACCAATTATTTAGTTCACAAATAAAATTTTATAGGTTTAATACCTTATCCTTATATAATTTATTTCATTTATTTTAAGTACATATTTAATTACTGAATCCGTTAAGTCCACTTCAGGTGTTTTGGGGATGTTTAATTTATAACTTTAAAATGACATCAGAATGTTTAACATGATCAAAATGGTGATTATTATATAATTCTGGTAATAATAATTAAATAATAATAATTTTTATGCATTAATTATGATTTTAAACCCAACCACGTAATGTGGTTATAAAAAATGAATTATTTTAGAATCATTTAGGAAGTAGGCCATACATACACATGAGTAATGATTCCATATATAAATGAGCATGTGGTAAATAGTTTTAGTAAATATATTTCTTAAAAATAAATAATTATATCATTAATTTCATGAAATCTCTTTAAATACACATATATATTCAATTTATATGACGTGGTAATGAAAATCAATCACATCGCTTCATGGATGTGGTAACAGCCCCCACAAATGATGTTATCATTTTCCAATGGATGGACCGGTAAAAATATATATTATATATTATACATATAGAATTATAATTATTTAATTTTTATCATATATATATTTTAAATCAATTATTATAATCATCCATGATAGGTTGTGATGGAAAACAAATTTCATCTGTTCGTGAGGCAGCAGTATGTCATACACACTAATGATGGTTTTGTTTTTAATTAAATTAAAAAGATGATGGATTAATGTTATTACATAAAATTAATAACATCTTATTATTTGGTATATAATTATTATATTATATAAAAAAGTTTAGAATATTGTTGAAGGAGGTAGAAGCAGAATTAAAACGAACATATTTTCTTAGACGGTATACTTCTTCTTTAGAAAATCTCATTTTATTTACCCCTTAATCCCTAAAAGGTCAGTATTTTACCCACAATAATACCTATAAGACGTGTTAAGGTATGTTAGGAATAAAGTTTTTAGTTATATTTCAATATAGAGTGCTCAAAAGTATTGATAATGAAAAGAGAGTAGGTTCCCTTTTATAAGTGAGCAGAGGGACACTCATAAAATTTCTAAAAATATTAAATAAATATAAGTTAATCCTCATAGAAAACTGGAAAAATGATATATTTATAATATAGTATTACTATTATTTAAAATACTGTAGAAATATAATTTTTTTCCATCTTAGGTGGTGTTTTTACCCATATCTCTTTATTGAAACCCCCATTAACACCTTTTCCAATTAATATGATATCAATGTTTTTTTCTCTTTTGGGGTCATAAAAGTTACTATTAAAGTAAAAGTGGGGAAAAATAGAAATTATTTTATATGGTCGAAAATATAATATTTAATTGAAAAAATATGTTATTTTTTGTAACATTTATATCATTTAATAAAATATTATTTACTATAATATTTCATTAATGTCAATTTTGGAACTATTCATTTAATTTTACTTTATAGTCACCTAGATAATAATGGAATTGTTATATAATACATTTTACCCTAAATAATAAATTATTTTTAACTATAAGAATCATGTGAAACCATAATTCACTCAAAATAGATTATTTTTAATATTTTTTAAATTATTTACATTGATTTTCCACTCCTTGTATAACCACCGTGTCATCATTGTATACCCATTTAAGGTAATTATATAATTAGATAAAAATATAAATAAATCTACATCACAAAAAATAATTTTATTATGATAAAAATATTTATTAATATTCATTTAAACTTAGTTGTATACATAAGTGAACATATAATAGAAATATAAAAGTAAGAGAGTGACATTATTTTCATTGCTTAAAATACAATATTAGTCATTAAAAAATCTATCCAAGTGGCCATAAATTAGAATATTAAAGGTGTGTGGATAAATATAATAATAAAATAGGTAAAAATAAAAACTTTTGGTACATTTTAAAACCTTTTCACATTATTGTTAACCTTAATTAACCCGATTTACCTTTTGCTATGGTAATAACTATTTTCCATAGTTATTATTCATAATAACCAAAAATAAAAGGTATGTATTAAAAAATTATAATTATACAGGGTCAAAATATTGAATAAATTTTAAAATATTCAATCCACATATGTGGAATAATTTAATTGAAAATTAATCCCATGAAATATGATGAATTGTTATTTTTTCCGAAAAAATGTCTCATAAAGTATACTGGGTTTTATACAAAAATCCATAATAAAAATGGCTACAAAGAAAATTATAGGATTATTATCAATATAAATTAATTAATTATAGTCTGAAATAATTTTAGAACAAAATGAAACTTTTTAAATTGTTGAAATGAAATGAATGTTTTTAATACAAATCAATGTTTTCAATATTCTTTCAAAAAATCAATCTTTTAGAAAATTCAAAACAATTCATCATAAGATAATTTTAACATGTTGAATTCAAAAATGATATACATTTTTAAAAATTAAATTTAAAAAATGCGTAGAAATTAATTATAATGTCCATATAGAAAAAGTAATAAAAAGCATTTTTTTGATGAAAATGAATTTTTAAAGCATAAAATATCTTTTCTAAAAAATGGGTACTTATTTATCACAAACTAATCAATAGAGTTTCATTATATATAATCATTATACATATTTTTTAATATGGTAATTACTATTCATACCTTCTAATTTAGGTATTAGATTATAAGTGTCACATTTAAATTATAATATTTTTATGATAAATAAAAATTCTCTTAAAGCTCGATGTTATGACTTTGGAATGAGTTATAGCTTAGTATTATATTAAAATAATTTCTTGGGGGTGCTATATCAATGATTAGTTGATAGTGTAGGGATGACATGTAACAAAATGAACTAAATCATTCCAAAACCCAAACCATATTGACATTAAACTTATGTTTGTTCCATGATCTCCAGGGGATAAAAACTAGCACCGAGGATCTTATTTTGTTATTGGGGGAAGGATTTGAATTCTTAAAATCATAAAAATATTTCAATATTTAATTTAATTAAAAATATGGTATGGGACATTTGTACAAAAGATGTTTCCCCAATTTAAACTTGTTCGTTAGGGGTACTTCTATGCCTGTATGGGAATATAAACTAAACCATACATGTATATCAAAAAAAATATATAGAAAAAACCATTAAAAATAATAAATTCATAAAATTTAAATATAAGCAATATACTAAAACTAAATCAATATAGGCTTGATGACACATGAAAAACATTATCACACCAATAACAGCTTTGAATGATCAATCACCTCATGAATGTATGTCTTGATTAGAAACATCCAAATCTAAATTTTCCAAAAGAATCATAATAACTATCCATGTACCTAATTTCACCTGAAATTAAGTAAGTGAAACTGTATGTCTATAGAGGTTAACATGTAGGGTTTGGGATTATAGACCCAACGGTCCCCATAAAAGATCTAAAATAATACATGTAATAATTAGTGTTATGAAATTTAAGATTCCTATAATATTTTAATATATAATAATATATTTATTTCATAGAAAAAAGATAAAGAATTCAAAAAATAAATAATTTAAGAAATAAAATATTAAAAATAATCTAAATAAATAACTCCCATGCCAAGAGGTGTTTCGAAACCTAAAACAAGGTAGAATCAAAATATATTGAGAAAATTAATTTGATTACATGTACTTATCGACTAATGGGTACCATTCCACTGTAGAATACCCTATACATCGAGGAGAAACTATTTTACTGAGGAGAAGCTTGAAAACTAAATGGAAACCAATCCACCAGGAAGAAAACTACCTCTTATGGAAATATATGATCAATACAAAAAATTTAGGGAATTATTGGGTGCATCCAAGATCATGGCATATTTTAAAAAAAGTTTGGGTATTTGATAGACCATCTTGGATAATTTCCATATATATATATATAAATAAATAAGTATATTGTGTACCTAGTATACTCATACCCATTTGTAGTAGGTGTAACCAAGCCCAATCATTATCACCTTATCAAGGACCTAATATTCACATGGTCAAAACATCATAACTAAGAATTCATAAAAATATATCAATAGTTAATAAGAATAAAAAAGAAATTGGAACCATTATTGAAAACCAGTTGTAACACCACAAGCTTCCACGGTACGTTTCACTTCGAATAATGCAATAGCGTGTGTTGTACGCAACCTCGAGCTCTAACACACACCACAACGAATTAAACTAGCCGTTTTGAATAGTAATACCTACTTTTTGAAATTTTATAATTTTTATTTATCAAAATGGACTTCATTTTTGGATTCGGAATATCAAAATTAGCCTATGTTGAATTTTTGGTATTTTTCTGAGAACTTCTATTTTTTATGAATAGTGAAAAATACTTAAAAACAACTTTTTTAATCAAAATAATTTATAGTGATAAATTATACTATTTAGTGGTTTTAAAGTATAATTAGAATATATTTTTACCATTTTATCCAATGGTGGTCATTAGAATTAATTTAACATTGAAATTGGACATAAACAATTGCCAATCTTTTGATATAAATTGTTTCTTAAAAACACGCTATTTGTTGTAACAGCGGGAATTAATTATAAAATTAATTAATGCAACTTATATGTTTGTAATTTTTTAAAATAGACATTATTTTTGAATTCATAATATCAATTATAGCTTAGGGTGAAATTTTGGCCTTATTCTGAAAAACTTCAATTTTTGATGAATAGTGAAACCACTAAGTGGTTGTTAAAAACTGATTTTTCGTTAAAATGAAATATTACCACTTCTGTGATTTGATTTTCAAAAATCCAACATACATGGTTGTCATTAAGAAGCAAAATGTGGTTCTATGAGATTAAAATAATTTTTTGGTGAATAGTAACTTTAAAGTTCTTAATCGCGATTAGAGGTAATTAGTGTAGTTTAAGGTAAAAATAATGTTTTAATAATATGATATGAGCTTGACACTTGTCCTACTCCTATTGGATGAGTCATGGCCGACCAAGACAACCCATGGGTAAACTTGGGGACCCCATGGAGCCACTTTGGTTGGAAAATGACATTAATATATATTTATTTAATGTTAAAATTAAATTGACACAAAGATGAGTTGTTTTACTAAAATAGTTTTTAAGTGGGGTTACATAAGTCCAAATTTTGACTATAAATATTCATTAGAAATCTAATAAGATTTCCTACATCATAGTATTTTTTTTATAATTTTTAGACATTAAATAAATTAAATTATTTATAACATCATTATGATGTAGCGATGACCTCATTATTTAATGATTTTAATAAAATGAAAAGATAATGTAAACTCCAAGGCTTACACTTGTACAAAGACTATTGGATGGGTAGATTTCGAACCCTTATCACCTTAGCCACGAATTATATAAGTGTGGGACCTTTAGAATCCGAAAATCATTTTATAAAAATGTAACATTTCAATCTTTCCAAAAGAGCCCCTCCTCTCCACTTATAAAAGGCCCCCACCTCTCCCACCTCATTTACACTTTCAAGCCATTTGGCTCAGCCAAACTCTTCCCAAATACTCTCCCAACTTCCCCCTCTTACTCATAGAAGCCTCACTTTGGGCAGAACTTTTCCCAAGGAAGCCTTTGGCTCAAATCAAAAAGAGTTATCCGATTTTGAGGTAATGTCTTCTCTAATGTTGTTTTGTTTTATTTTTCTACTCCAACCCCCTAAAATCTTTTTATTCATTTCTTTTGTAACAAAAACAGTATCCTCAATATACTAGGATGTTGTTATAAGAAGGATTCGAGCTACACTTACACAAACCTACATCTAATGGTTAAAGAACATACGGTTTCTGTGGATGGCGAATTTCTGCCTCACAAAACGATGATTGTTCAACACTCATATAGCACCTTCAAAGGTGGCCATTAAGATGTCACTATATTTATATATGATATATAATATGTTTATGTTTTACTTATGCTTCTGTATTTCTCATTTATGGCATACTTTATGATTTCCATTATTGGTAAACGCGATAATTTCATTTTAGGAAGTGCGGACTACCGCCCCCTCAAAGTGATTTGAACCGTTAATGCCATATGTGGGATGTATAAAGGATGGAGTAAATGGTATTATACACTATATTATACTGGAATTATATTATAGATTTATATAATTATTATTTCATTCCATTAAATACGAAATAGAAATGAAAGTAGCGTTCATGCGTACGTACGGCTTACCGTCTCCATGAACGGTGCATTTCATTTCTTACCTCTAAATGTTACGTAATATTATAAATGAATGTATATACTGGTTATATATGATATATATGGCATCTAAATCATGAATATAATTCTGGAGATAATGGATATTATACCTCATAAACAACTTGTAATTATAAGAAGTTTATTGTTGACTCAAGTACCAAAGATCGACAAAATGACCGTTATTAACTTAAATAATTACATAATGTTCATAACATTGTAATAAGTAATATTAAAAGGATAATGAAATTAAAAGTGGTTCTTAATAAGGTATATATTAACTCTAGTTTATTATTCAGGAGGTTAAAGAACGTTTGAGTCATGTCAGACACGAGGTAAGGGAATTTCTTAACCCAATTTCCATTGTTTGGGTTAATCTCATACTTTCAAATTATGTCATGATATTATTATGTCTTATTTTGTATTATTTATGTGTACCTATAGTGAATACACATAATATATCTATTTTATTTTAAAAATGATCTTTTTAAGGACTTCGTCTCAATCTCCTTTCATTGAGGAATATTTGGTTTTATACACAAATTTCTTTTATACGGTGTATAAACCACTTTGACTTTTACGTTTATTCAAAAGGAATCTTTTTTATACGAAGCGTTTACTAAACGACAAAAGGGAATGTTTTTGTCGTACGTATGCGGCGAAAATGACTTCTCCGCCGCCGTGACCACTATTTGAGTTTCGGCTTCCTCTACAATCCATACCCTTTTTTTGAAGAATAAATACCATGTTATACTTTTCTTTTATTTTGGTATTGAAAATTGTTTTGAAAGCATTTTTATTATATCAATGTGTTGTATTTATATCTTGTGATTGAAATGTGGAAATGTTATATTTCCTTTATGCATGTTTTATGTGATACGATTCTGTTATGGTTTATGAGATGTTTAAACCTGTTCATATGAGGAATGTATTGGACTTAATAAGTGATGGGTGGAGCCCGCTATAGCTCCTCGATGCATCGGTAGGTCTCAGGAGACAACTAGACGTGGAATTGGCCGAGGCCCTTTCCCAATTTGATTTATGGTTTTGGCCGAGGCCTTAATCATTTTAGACGTCTTGGCCGAGGCCTTGACAAAATGTTTTAGAATGTCCAGCATTATACATTACCTCATTATGAAAGTGGTTATTGATATTTCATGTGATTATTCAACCAGTAGAATATCCATGTGAAGAAGTGAATGGCATTATCTCATTTTACTTTTGCCATATTATGTTGATGTTCAAGTTTAAAAGGCTTTTGTTTTAGTTATACATTGCCTTAAATTTTTAATGTTTATTTATGAAAGCTTCCGCTATATTGTTAACCTTACTGAGCATCTGAGCTCACCCCTTTCAATATTTTAATATTTTTCCAGGATGTGAAGAAGTATTTTATGAATGACCTGTAGGGGTAGTCAGAAAGGGATATGAGTGTGGACTATAAAGACCATGTTATTTTAGTTTGTTTACTTTTTGATGTAATGAAAGACTTATGAATGTATCTAGTGTTTCCAAGGCTACTAAACTAATCGGTCTTTCGAGACTTGATCTTTTGTGATCATGCCAATGTTACGAAGTAATGCACCGACTCTGGGTAGATGGGGTCAGGGCGTTACAGTTGGTATCAGAGGCAGTTTAGTACTAAACTTGGAAGCTAGATGTAGATAAACTCTGATTAGAGCACATAGCCCAAAGATAGACATTGAGGATTAGTATAGAAGAACTTCCTAGAATTTTGGCATTATAGAGATGTTATGAGTTTTCCGAGCAATACATCCCTGACTGGATACGAGCAGGTAGAGGCGGCTCTGGCACAGATGTACCTAGGGGTAAAACCCGAAAACACCGCTTTGAGCTAGACTCGAATGGGAACTGGGGCACGACAACGGGCCTTGCTGCACTCTTGGTTACGACACTCCCGGGGGATATGCTTAGGATAATTCTCATTTTCTTTACAAACCACTATGAAGGGTTATGAGTATATACTTCCTCAAAGGAAAAATTTATTTTTATGATTATGGATTATATCCATAAATAGTTCAATTTATGTAAAGTATTTTACAAATATGGAATTATGTATTTTATTTCATAAACTAATCTAGTTTATTCCATTGTTTAGAAATGGCGCCTAGTGGAAGGAATGGAAACCGTATCAATGCATGCACTCCTTGTAGGGATTTCCCTCCTTCTCAAGATAATTATGGTGGATCTAGTGATACAACTGGTGCTGATCAGCTTCTCACCGTACTGGGACAACTCATGTAGGTTATGAATAATAACCTTACTCGTATGGAGCACCCTGATCCGCAACGTGGAGGACCAATGCTAGACCGTTTCATGAGGCAACAACCACCAACCTTTAATGGGAGTAAAAATCCTATAGTAGCTGAGCAATTGATAAATTCCTTAGAGAAAATATTCCATGCCTTGGGGAGTAGTGAAAGGGAGAAGGTTGTCATGGCAGTTTACCGCCTCACTGGAGATGCCGATCAGTGGTGGTCGCTGATTCAAAACACAAAGGAAGATGATGACGTATCAAATATGGAATGGAGGGAGTTCAAAGAGCTTTTCTTAGAAAAATACTTTCCTCGTGACCATCGAGCAGATATGGAATGGCAATTTCTGAGTCTGAGGCAGAAGGAGGATGAGAATGTCGCAAAGTATGAGGCTAACTTTACAAGGTTAGCGAGGCAAGCTTCCGATTATATACGTAACCCAAGGAGTAAGATTGATCGTTTCTTTGATGGGTTAAAACCATTTCTCCGTCGAGCTTTAGTATCACAATCCTTCTCATCATACGAAGATATTGTCTCGTGTGCTATCAAGACAGAAAAGGAATTCTCTAAGTCTTATGACAACAAAGTAAAGCAAGAGAAGAAGAGAACGGTGGAACAAGAGACAGATAAAGGGAAAAAGGGAAAGAAGGATTTTCCATTATGTGATAATTGTGGGAAGAATCACCCTGCTACGTGCCTAAAAGGAATGGGAGTTTGTTATAAATGTGGAGAAAAGGGTCACCAAGCTCGTGATTGCAAGGGAAAGAAAGAGGCTGTCAAAGTTGAATGCTACAATTGTAGGGAAATGGGGCATTATGAAAATGAACGTCCTAAGCGTCAAGGAAACTTACCTCAGAAAAGGGCAAGGGATCAAGGCCAATCTTATGCTGTGACTACAGTTGAAGCGGAATAATTAATGTATTGGTGCTTTTGGACTCAAGGATTATATTCTGGTTATAAGAATAATGTGATATATATATATGGATTGTACTGCAGTACTTTTTGATTTCAGTAAGGTTTTAATACGATTAAGGTAATCATATTTTTAGTATGTGACAATAAGAGAAACTTTTCTTTGTTTGGGGAATCTGATGTTACAATTGATTTTGGAATTAAGAGACCTTTTAGAGAAAGTCTGGACATAGGTATTTTGGATAACTATAAAGGTTGGAGTGGATTAAGTTGATCTTTGGATAGTATTGTTTAAGGTTAAATAATTTCTGAAGATTATTTTTGGAATATTATAATACTATAGTTTTAGGAAAAGGACAACCTGCAGGGTGGGGAATAACCCATCGCGTCGGACAAAGCTGCAGGAATCGAACCCACAACCATAGTGCGACAAGCCTTTATTTCCTACCACTAGCCTACAGGAAGTCCCTGGTTATTACAAAATAGTTTTACTAATCTAAATGGCATGTGTTAATATTTGGAACCTTATACAATTAGGATAAAAAAAATATTTTTGAGTTCCGTTACCATTTGGAGTAAAAGATGGGTTTGTGGTAAAAATTTATTAACGAATGAAAGCATACATAACAAGTATGTATATTCCCTTACGTTCTTAGTAAATCTCATAAATAAATTCCTCAACATTATAAAAGGTATCTTAAAACAAAAATGTTGTCGGTTAACTTTTCCAACTGGGGATTCAATGACCGTTTAACCAGTCACAAGTTTGTGATTTTCTTGTAGTTAAACTTTCTCCTAATCTTGTTTTCTATAACTCTCCATCAGACCTTGATGGTTTGTTTCTCCTCCATATCCATATTTTCATAGAATCCTACAATGGGCTATATCGGGTGACCTTTGTACTTATCTTGCTTTCTTTTAATGTTATATATTTATTAACCTTATTTCCGATGTGGGTTTTCCTCAAAGGTATTTTCTCTTTTCAACCTTTTATTTTCAAATAAAAATTTTAAATTGCGAGGACGCAATTTATTGAAGGAGGGGAGAATGTAACACCCCAAGCTTCCACGGTACGTTTCACTTCGAATAATGCAATAGCGTGTGTTGTACGCAACCTCGAGCTCTAACACACACTACAACGAATTAAACTAGCCGTTGTGAATAGTAATACCTACTTTTTGAAATTTTATAAATTTTATTTATCAAAATGGACTTCATTTTTGGATTCGGAATATCGAAATTAGCCTATGTTGAATTTTTGGTATTTTTCTGAGAACTTCTATTTTTTAATAATAGTGAAAAATACTTAAAAACAACTTTTTTAATCAAAATAATTTATAGTGATAAATTATACTATTTAGTGGTTTTAAAGTATAATTAGAATATATTTTTACCATTTTATCCAATGGTGGTCACTAGAATTAATTTAACATTGAAATTGGACATAAACAATTGCTAATCTTTTGATATAAATTGTTTCTTAAAAACACGCTATTTGTTGTAACAACGGGAATTAATTATAAAATTAATTAATGCAACTTATATGTTTTGAATTATGTAAAATAGACATCATTTTTGAATTCGGAATATCAATTATAGCTTAGGGTGAAATTTTGGCCTTATTCTGAAAAACTTCAATTTTTGATGAATAGTGAAACCACTAAGTGGTTGTTAAAAACTGATTTTTCGTTAAAATGAAATATTACCACTTCTGTGATTTGATTTTCAAAAATCCGACATACATGGTTGTCATTAAGAATCAAAATGTGGTTCGATGAGATTAAAATAATTTTTTGGTGAATAGTAACTTTTAAGCTCTTAATCACGATTAGAGGTAATTAGTGTAGTTTAAGGTAAAAATAATGTTTTAATAATATGAGATGAGCTTGACACTTGTCCTACTCCTATTGGATGAGTCATGGCCGACCAAGACAACCCATGGGTCAACTTGGGGACCCCATGGAGCCACTTTGGTTGGAAAATGACATTAATATATATTTATTTAGTGTTAAAATTAAATTGACAACAACATGAGTTGTTTTACTAAAACAGTTTTTAAGTGGGGTTACACAAGTCCCAATTTTGACTATAAATATTCATTAGAAAGATAAAAATCTTTCCTACATCATAGTAGTTTTTTTATAATTTTTAGACATTAAATAAATTAAATTATGAATAACATCATTATGATGCAGCGATGACCTCATTATTTAACGATTTTAATAAAATAAAAAGATAATTTAAAATCCAAGGCTTACACTTGTCCAAAGACTATTGGATGGGTAGATTTAGAACCCTTATCATCTTATCAAAGAATTATATAAGTGTGGGACCTTTAGAATCCGAAAGTCATTGTATAAAAATGTAACATTTCAATCTTTCCAAAAGAGCCCATCCTCTCCACTTATAAAAGGCCCCCACCTCTCCCACCTCATAAACACTTTCAAGCCATTTGGCTCAGCCATCCTCTGCCCAAATACTCTCCAAAATTTCCCCTATTACTCCTAGAAGCCTCACTTTGGGAAGAACTCTTCCCAAGGAAGCCTTTGGCTCAAATCAAAAAGAGTTACCCGATTTTGAGGTAATGTCTTCTCTAATGTTGTTTTGTTTTATTTTTATACTCCAACCACCTAAAATCTTTTTATTCATTTCTTTTGTAACAACACCAGTATCCTCAATATACTAGGATGTTGTTATAAGAAGGATTCGAGCTACAATTACACACACCTACATCTAATGGTTAAAGAACATACGGTTTCTGTGGATGATGAATTTCTGCCTCACGAAACGATGATTGTTCAACACTCATATAGCACCTTCAAAGGTGGCCATTAAGATGTCACTCTATTTATATATGATATATAATATGTTTATGTTTTACTTATGCTTCTGTATTTCTCATTTATGGCATACTTTATGATTTCCATTATGGGTAAACGCGATAATTTCATTTTAGGAAGTGCGGACTACCGCCCCCTCAAAGTGATTTGAATCGTTAATGCCATATGTGGGATGTATAAAGGATGGAGTAAATGTTATTATACACTATATTATACTGTAATTATATTATAAATTTATATAATTATGATTTCATTCCATTAAATACGAAATAGAAATGAAAGTAGCGTTCATGCGTACGTACGGCTTACCGTCTCCATGAACGGTGCATTTCATTTCTTACCTCTAAATGTTACGTAATATTATAAATGAATGTATATACTGGTTATATATGATATATATGACATGTAAATCATGAATATAATTCTGGAGATAATGGATATTATACCACATAAACAACTTGTAATTATAAGAAGTTTATTGTTGACTCAAGTACCAAAGATCGACAAAACGACCGTTATTAACTTAAATAATTACATAATGTTCATAACATTGTAATAAGTGATTTAAAAAGGATAATGAAATTAAAATTGGTTCTTAATAATGTATATATTAACTCTAGTTTATTATTCAGGAGGTTAAAGAACGGTTGAGTCAAGTCAGACACGAGGTAAGGGAATTTCTTAACCCAATTTCCATTCTTTGGGTTAATCTCCTACTTTCAAATTATGTCATGATATTATTATGTCTTATTTTGTATTCTTTATGTGTACCTATAGTGAATAAACATAATATATCTATTTTATTTTAAAAATGATCTTTGTAAGGACTTCGTCTCAATCTCCATTCATTGATGCATATTTGGTTTTAAACACAATTTTCTTTTATACGGTGTATAAACCACTTTGACTTTTACGTTTATTCAAAAGGAATCTTTTTTATACGAAGCATTTACTAAACGACAAAAGGGAATGTTTTTGTCGTACATATATGGCGACAATGACTCCTCTGCCGCCGTGACCACTATATGAGTTTTGGCTTCCTCTACAAGCCATACCCTTTTTTTTGACGAATAAATACCATGTTATACTTTTCTTTTATTTTGGTATTGAAAATGGTTTTGAAAGCGTTTTTATTATATCAATGTGTTGAATTTATATCTTGTGATTGCAATGTGGAAATGTTAGGTTTCCTTTATGCATGTTTTATGTGATACGATTATGTTATGGTTTATGAGATGTTTAAACCTGTTCATATGAGGAATGTATTGGACTTAATAAGTGACGGGTGGAGCCCGCTATAGCTCCTCGATGCATCGGTAGGTCTCATGAGACAACTAGACGTGGAATTGGACGAGGCCCTTTCCCAATTTGATTTATGGTTTTGGCCGAGGTCTTAATCATTTTAGACGTCTTGGCCGAGGCCTTGACAAAATGTTTCAGAATGTCCGACATTATACATTCCCTCATTATGAAAGTGGTTATTGATATTTCATGCGATTATTCGACCAGTAGAATATCCATGTGAAGAAGTGAATGGAATTATCTCATTTTAATTTTTCCATATTATGTTGATGTTCAAGTTTAAAAGGCTTTTTTTAGTTATACATTGCCTTAAATTTTTAATGTTTATTTATGAAAGCTTCCGCTATATTGTTTACCTTACTGAGCATCTGAGCTCACCCCTTTCAATGTTTTAATATTTTTCCAGGATGTGAAGAAGTATTTTATGAATGACCTGCAGGGGTAGTCATAAAGGGATATGAGTGTGGACTATGAAAACCATGTTATTGTATTTTGTTTACTTTTTGATGTAATGAAAGACTTATGAATGTATCTAGTGTTTCCAAGGCTACTAAACTAATCAGTCTTTCGAGACTTGATCTTTTGTGATCATGCCAATGTTACGAAGTAATGCACCGACTCTGGGTAGCTGGGGTCGGGGCATTACACTAGTTGTATCTAAAGTAACACCTTATAAATAATAAATAAGTATACTAAATCCAACAGAGTGATATCACACATATCATGGACATATCATAAATAATATAGAACCAAACCATTATTTGTATTGATTTAAAACAAATTATAGTATTTTTCCCAAGAAATCATATTAAAATGATTAATATATAAAAAATGGGTGTAAATAGTTTAATGAAGTTTTCCTAGAAACGAATAAGGTTATAAAATAATCAAACATTATCCAAAGATAAAGGGTAAATTTTTTAATAAATGATAGATATAAGGGAATTCAAATATATTTACCTATCCAAAAGGTCAATCACTCATTGAAAAATAAATGTTAATATTTTATTCATTATGAAAAACATTGAAGAGAAAACCTAATATAATAAATTATCAAAGTATGATCCCATTTAAATAAAGGGCATAATGTTCTTACTGGCACAAAAATTCCATCAAAAGAAAGCAAGTATAACCCTTGAAATACCGAACAACTAAAAAAATATTATAAAAAAATAAAAAATAAAATAATGTGAAGTGAGGTAATCCGTATTAGTAAAACACCCAACAGTACACACCTAATATGTTACACAAAGTTAGCTAGTAGGGTAATATCCTAACCCGTCCATCCTCACCAAATATACTAATAATGTTTCACATACCTAATGGAATATGGTTTAAAACATTTAACACTTTTAACATAAGAAGTATTTAATATTTGAAAGAATAAGTTTACTTATCAAGTCACAATAAATGCATAAAGCTTTTATTTATTAATAAAGAAAATTTTACTCCATTTATGTTTAGTTTAAGAACTAAATGAAACTTATCACTTTAATAAGTTAAATTCAACCAATATTTATACAATTATTGTTTGGTTCATAGAAAAATTCATAATCCACTTTTTATCAATGTAAATATTCTATTAATATAATTAATGTATTTTTTAAGACCTATTTCATTACAGAATATATTAATGACGGAATGTCATAAATAAAATCTATTAACTTACTTTATTAACCCTTTAACCAATGTTAGAGGAACAAGTTCAATAATCCATAAAAATAAAGAAGAATCATAAAATTATACACCATATAAAAAATATATTTTTTATGAAAAATATCCATATAATAATTTAAAAAATAAATATATTCATGAATTAATGGGAATGATACATTATTTATAAAATAAGAAATAAAATTTAAATATTTAATGTTTATAGAAAGTAGCAAGTAAACAATTAATCATTATCAATATAATTTATATAAATTATAAAATAAATAATTAAAAATATAATTTAATGATGTTTAATAAATATATAATGACATATAATATTAACATTAAAATTAATAATTAAGTAATAATAAGGAATGGGAAAAGTAAACTACTTAGAAAACCCAATTAATATTCACATTAAAAAAAAACTTGAATTAAATATATTTAATAATATATGAATAATAACCTTTATATTTTAAATAATAATCTTGTAAAATTTATTATATGTTTATAAATCCATTGGTATACAAATTAAAGGAATAAAATAATTAAATAGGTAAGGCTGTTTGATACTCCCTAGTAAAACCAATCAAGGGAAAGCTATCCAAACATTGAAAACTATTCAACAACTTATTATAATTAAATTACAAAATACCAGAAAAAATATAATCAAATGATTAGATTAAATTATTAACGAGACCAAAATATTAATATAATCCATCACATTTAATCTTCAAGATATTCAAATCACTCAAAAAATATAGATATCCAATTCCTTTAAGTGAGAAAATCTAAAATTTATACTACATATAATGAATGAACTTGGGAAGACTAGCGAATGAAGGGACACAATAAAAACATATATTAAAAGAAAATTATATAGAAAATATGAAATTATTGACAATGGTATATTATCGCACCATGATTAATTGCATTCATCATTGGAAATAGTTTCTTTTCACATAGGTTGTTTTGGTTATTATAGGTTTCAAGTGAATCCCTATCCTTCCAAAGGTGTGTGACCTAGTGATCACTAAGAGTGGTGAAGATGGAAAACATTTTTAAATGAGAATATGAGAGGTTAACTCATCCCTCCAGATAAACTACTTCTTAGTTTGATACTCTCATTTAAGATTAATTAATATTAATGAAATTATTCTTAGTAAAAAGTACTTTTTCCTATTTTGTGAAATTTATTGACTAAAAACATGTGTTTGAATGAAACATTCACAAGGGAATTATACTGTCTCTCATTTTTATACTATTATTAAATCTATTCATTAGATCTATATAAAAAGTCACTCTATAATATTATTCCATCCATGGAGGAATTAAAATACTATTAAAAAATGGATTGAGGTATTGTGGAGGTTGAATCACACCCATCCTACATATCAATTTAAAGGAAATCCTAACCCACATTGTTTAATTCCATTTAATGTGAAAAATAATTTCATTTAAGTTCTTGTGAATAGGGCCATATTGGTTCCTTTTAAGGTCATGTAACCATGACTACATCTAATTAGTTTAAATTCATGCAGAGTTTACCACTTGGTGAAAAGAAATTGACAATGGTTTGATGTAATACTTTTGTTGAAGTATCCATTTTGATTTTACCATAAATAATGAATTATTTAGAGAAATTATAATGATTTAAGAATAGAATATCTACTAAAGGTATTTAGGGGAACCAATTGAAGAATATATACTCAAAGAAATATAGGAAGCTAAGGGGATAATATTACCCCCATGAAATTTGGGAATCTTTGAAGAGTATCAAAACTCTTGGAATATTTGGTATATCAAGAAGAAAATTTCAACATTATGAATCTTAAGTAACCCACGAATAAATTCACACTCAAATATTATTTTTAAAAATTGGAAGAGAATCTTAATTCGAGGTATTATATAGACCAAGAGGAGTATGTAGAATCATTGTGTTTGAGGGAGACCAATGAGAGGATCTCAAATCTAGGAGTTGTATGTGATCATGTTAAAGGTTATAAGTATTTAAAATTAAATTGTATTTGATGTATCCTAAAGATTTTTTTGTGAAAATATTTATTTTCCTCGGGGAAAATGAAGGGATCAAAGGGAATAGTTTGAATTATCATGATAGAAGCCCATCACTGATCCCAACGAGTAGTATGAGGTAAGTCCCCCCATTTTATAGACCTTTAGACTTGAATTTAGGAGGAATATTTGGTTGGGCAACCAATTTGTTGACCTGAGAGAATGGGAATTGAGGTAGGTACCTTGTGTGAATGGGAACCCATGTAGATAAATTAAGAGATTTAGAACCAAGGTAGATGACCTAGGAGTGTGTATTCCTAGGTTGATGTCCTTGGTGAAGTGTCTCCCTAGGAGATAACCCTGGTGAATGAGATAACATACATGTGAGTTGGAAAAAATGTCACCCATGTAGGTAACCAAGATGAGTGGGCACCCATGTAGGTGGCCCTAGTGAGTGAGAAACCAAAATTTACATGGAGGATAGACCAAACTCCATGGGATAACTTTGGCATGGATTCCTGGATTAATTTGAAAATGGATCCACTATAATATGACCTGGTCATAATGATATCTTTAACTTATAAGGTTCTTGGTGGGAAGGGTATGGATCTCCTCTAAAGGATCTTCAGTTCCATACCATCTTTTTCTTATGTTATATCTGACTAGCTTAGGTTATGATTCCTAAATTATATGTGGGTGTATATGAAGGACTTGGGTGCATTATATTATGCTCAAGGATCTCTAGTGGTTTGACCTCTTTAAGAATTCAAGATTCAAGTTTAAAATAGAAGGAAATGGGTCCCTTCTATCAAAAATGAAAGGATTTTCACTTTAGTTACCATGCATAACTACTTTGACAACCTAGGTATGATTTTAGGAATACATGATAAAGAATTGGGATGCATTACCATTCTAGGTTTTTTGTGGTAGGTTTTGTATGGAATTGGTTGTGAGGTTGGGTGCAAGGATTCTAATTATGTGTGGAGTTGGGAGTGAGGCTATTCATGACCCTTTTGGGGAAAAATGTTGGGAATAAGGCTAGGAACGGGCTGTATTGGAACATGTAGAGCTAGGGCCATGTCGTTTAGGTGCATGTAGAGCTATATGTAGTACATGAAATAGGAGATGGATGCACTAGAAGCTAATAATTTTAATAGGCTTTGGGGTGACCTGAGCAGAAATTACCTAAATATTTCATCATTTTAGATAAATATTCAATACATTTGACAATAATACACTACCAAAAACCATAATAATTTAATTCCTCCAGATAATAGATTAATAATCAACTGATTTAAGGAAATATATTCAATATATAACGAAAATTTATTCTCTCATAGTCTCCATCTTAGAAAATTCTTAAATAATACCTTAATAGATTGGGGAAAATGAAAAAATGGGAAAGGGTGAGATTAGATGATCAACAAGGGTAAACCTGAGAAATATCAATATATGATCATATGATAGCATAAGATAAGAAGAAGGGTATGAGAGAATGATCATAACATAAAAATATCATTACTAATAAATCATATATCTTATGGTATGAGTTATGACATAAACCATTAGTATTTTAATGGAAATGAGTCATAAAAGTGAAAAATCATCATTAATCATCCATGTTCCATATGAACACACCGTAAGCATAATAATATTTTATAAGAAATTGTGGAAGAATCATAAGAATGTAAAATAATTTCATTAAGAAAGGTTCACTTCTATGAATAACATAGTAGACAAAGTCCCATAACGGATTGGTTTTACTCCCCATTCCATCATTTCCTTAGTCAAAATTCACTCCCAATACTATCAATGTGGATAGATTCCCATGATGAACTAAGTTTACTCCCCATTCAAATCTATATTATCTCATAAGATATTCATACTTAACCAATTGATTGTAGGGATTTAATGGACCCACCTGTCACGTAATGAAACCCATGAAATTAATGTTAAATTATTTTATTGAATATATCATATATAAATTAAATTAAAATAACACATACATAAATATTAATTTAATTTATTCAGATAAAAACACATTTCAACCATAAAATTAGTTTTTATGGAAAAAAACTCTTTTTTAACTTCAAATTATTTTTATTGAAAACACATTTCAAGCATATAAACATTATTCTTATATCTAAGAATTCATAAAATATAATGGGAAATAAAAGTAGGATCAAGAGGGCCTATTGACCCTTACTCTGTCAGCCCATCTTGTATTACTTAGTTGCTCCCCCTCTTGGGGGGGGGGGGTGTTCATTCCTTTAAATATTTTAACCCTTATTTTATATTTAATGTTTTAATATTTTGACAGTAATAATAATGATGATACATACATATTTCATAACATAATAACAATATAGATAACAAATATACATGTAGATATCATAACATACTATTGGTGACAACAATTATAACAAAAATATATACACTCAATTCTATAAAAATCCAAGAATATTTGAAGCAAGAATTGAATGATGAAAAAATAATAATAAAATTATTATTTAAAATATTGAATATGTATCTTATATTAAAAAATAATAGGATAACATTTATCATGAATTTATATTAAAATAATAAGGACACGCATGTCACATAATAATAAAACATTATATAATTTCAATAATTACTCATAATAATTAAATTAATATATCAATTCTAATTATAACTTAAAACACATTATTTGTTTAATTATGATTAAAAAAGTAATACATTAGCATAATATTAAATTAAATTAATTATTTATTTATTTATAAATAATAAATAATTATATTACACATTTATTCTAAAAAAATATATCTTTTAATAAATATTTATCCTATTAATTATTTTTTAAAATTCTTCAATTGTAATATATTATAATTAAATATTCATGGCATAAAATAATAATAAAACACATAATAATCAGTTAAATAAAAAATATGTTTAACTTAAATCCTTTGGGTTCTCCGTGCCCCACACTAACCACCTGATGGGAACCTATTAGGGATTACATTAATAGTTTAATCACCATGTACCTAGTATCAAATGATGAGGTACCCCGTGGATATTGATTGTAACCTTTTTCAAATTGTTAGTTCTAGAATGTTTAAAAGTAACAACATACATTAATTAAACTTTTTAAAATATTAAAAATGATCTATTTTTCCAATATAATATAAAAATTTAATTATTTTATGTTTTTAACACTTAATTCTAAAAAATTAATTCAAATTTATAAATCATTAAATTTACACCCGGGTTAGTATAAATAATCCATCATAATACTTTTTGTCTTTGAAAATTTAAATGGATCTACCTTCCAAAATATTCTTACCCATATCAATAACTAATTTTATTCCAACACTATGATCTTATCCTAAGAAACTTAGGATTCTTTTTATGCAAAACTCCCAGAATTGAAGCATACCTACAAATATTCCCATTTATAAAAAAATGTTATGAAACACACCGATATCTCCCCACCACATGAATAACAAGTTGTTTTACAATTTATTTTCTATTTCTAGACCTGTAATATAAATAAAATATATAATTTATTTGTTTTATTACTTTCATTCAATCATTATTTAAAACATTATAACATAAATTCACATTGAAGACACAAATTCTCACAAAACCAATAAACCTTATAAATACTATTTATTATTTTCTCCCATGTTACACTAAAATAAGAAACCATTTTAAAGTTTTATAACATTTAAAAAGAACCATTTTTGATAAATATTGATACAAAACTATTTTTAATATTTTTAAAAATCCAAAAAATATTTAAAAAATAGTGGGAATACAATAATTATAAATCAATTTCAACAACAGAAAAATAAATAGAAATAAAATATTCTATAAATAGTAAACAAATTATAATGAATTTAATTAATTTTATTTCCAATAATAAGGTATTAATGAAAATAATTACTAATTTAATTGATTCTTCTTATTAATTAAGCTCATTCACATATAATTATCAAGATATAAAAACGATCATCCCTTATATAACCCAAGATAGAAAATGTGTGAATAAATGAAACAATAGGTACCCAACAAATCCCTATAAAACTTCTTGATTTCCATCATGCTACACTCATGAAACTTAAACAAAAATACCTCTCAATGATATGGTTACTACTTAATAACTATAAATAATTTGAAAAATAGGTTTCTACCATAAATAGATTGATTAGATATTTTTATGGGGATTTTCTCAAACGGAATCAACCAGATTTACTATATATAAAATCATAGAAAACCCATATACTGCTCTAATTCCACTTATAATGACCTGAACAATGTTTTCCATAAACCTAAACCAAACTACAATTAACCCCAACTCTATTACCCAATCACTAGAAAATACAATATAGAATATTAGAATAAATATAACTAATTAACCCCCAAAAAATAAGCACAATCAATGATATTCAAAACCAATACTAATGTGTTTTTATTCCAGTTTTTGAAATATTTAAAATAGATATTATTTTTATTTTTTAAAGGGGAAGAAAAGTCAGAATATAAAATTGAAAAAAATTGATGGAGTGGGGTCCCCTTTAAAATGGATAATCTTTTACCATTATTTTAATTGATAAAGTCATAGGAAAAAAATCCTATGGGGGATGCCACATGTTAAAACCAAAAAATTATAACTTGTATGACATGAAACAAAAATCATAAAAATGAATATAAAATAAAAAGTATTTATGATATATGTACTATTTAAAATTAATTCAATCTATCCTTTATATTGTAATTCCCCTAACATGATGTCTATCTTTCATTACATGGAACAATGATTTTATTCTATGGCTTGTGTTACACACAAGACCGTGTTCTACCAAATAATATCACAAATCAAGATGGGGTTCCATAAAACCATATAACTAAAAATCCAATGAAAAGGAATCTAGGGAATTATCAATCCCCACAGATTGGAAACAAGTGTATGTGTATCAAAGATACACCATTGGGAATGGATTCACCCATTATAAATTTCAATAAACAACCCTTAAGAATATAACATCACACTAAGAGAAATATAGATAACCAAAAGAGAAAAAACATATAAATATTAACATTTTCCCACTATGACCAAAAACTACAGTAAAAAATGGGTAGGGGTACCAACGTCACAAATCAATCATTATTCAATAAGAAGACCAAAAACCTCATTACACCGTGACCAACTCCTGTGAAGAGAGGCACCCATACTGAATCTACCATCACTACTGCATAATATATTTCCTTTTCCTCAGTCTAACATATAAAGGTCTACATACACTAAAGGTCGTATATAGGGTGCGAACCAAAGTCTATTTGGAAAAAACCCAAGTAGATTCCATTAAATAATAATATAACAAAAATAGTCATGCAATTGTGTTGAAAAATATTAGATACACTTTTAGTTAAACAATTTAAGGAAAATATTTTTCATTCAATAAATCTTAAGGAAATAATTTTAAGGAGGAAATTTAATGTAAAACATTCTTCGAATGAAACATGAAAGGTGAAGTACATCGTATTCTGATTGTAAGAACCACATCACAAGAAAACCAAGGGTAACCCCTAAAGGAATTAAAAATAGTGGGAACTAATAGACATCGTATCTCAGTGATATGGTATAGAAAACATGATCACAATGTCCTCTTTCATGAGACACTAGATAGGAATCCATCTAAAAGGTCATGTAGTCTCCAATCATCATCATCGTTTATTTGGTATTGTAATTCCAATCCTACTAGAGGGAACCTGGCCTTGACCTCGGCGTTCTGACTAGCATATTAGTCAGTGTATTCCCACTTAGATACTAAAGAGTCCTTTTCTGATCAATTCCCTTTCCCATATCACATGAAACACCATATTCAAAAAAACACTACAAAAATTGTTAACATCAAACCCAATCAAACATTTTCAAAAAGAAAATAATGTTCAAACCCCCCATACACACACATTCCCAACATTTCAAACATTCATGAAAACCAACGAACATCATTTGAAAAATATTATTTCAATACATACAATCCTCAAAAACATTTGAAAACATATTTCAAAGTACTAAAAAATTCTATAGATCACTTTTAAGAAGGAAATCAAGAAATATAATATCATTTAATACTACTAAATCATGGGATGAACTACCCTAATCTTCAAAACTTATTGAATCCAGTAAAAAATCACAATCAAACCACAAGAATACACTATAAAATAAAGATGATAAAAAACATTAATATTGAACATAAAAAATAAAATTCATCCAAATTTAGGGAAACTATCACGTTGGATAAGGAATAATCCAAGGAGAAGGATGCTTGATCCAAGAAAAGGAAAGAATTAGGGGAGGGGGACTTAGTTGAGGTGCTCTAGAAGATTTACACAAAATAGAAAAACCTATAGAGGTCTACGGGAGCTAATACAGAGGTGGAGAGGCACCTTGGGATATAAGTCCTGAAAAGAGGGAGAAATTGTGGATTTGGGATTAAATATGACGAGTGAAAATGGACAATTACACATTTTTAACCGTATAGACCAGCCACATGGTCTACAAAACCGTGTGATAACCTCGTGACCTCGTCTATCTATGAAATAATCAGCTACAAAATTTTCTTGGGGAGGGAGCATGCCCGCATGGTAGGTGGTGTACCCTAGATAGAGCCACTGTCTAGGGTGCATGGTCACTTATAGGTTGGTGCATGGTTTCTTCTAACTGGGTACCAACCTTTCACCATCTGTTGTTGGGTACAAAGACTCCATTTTTCATTTAAAACACATTATAAAGTTAAGGGACATATATAAGACCATAAGTAAATGAAGGATTACCTTAAAATAAAATAACATATATGAAAATAATACCCACTATGAATTATTCCCATCCTTATAATGTCATCCAAGATTCTGATCAAAGAACAAAAATAAACACTATTCTTCATCCTAAGATATTCACTCCCATGTCTTAGGTTCATATTATCCATTATTCCAAATAACATAAAGTATTGATATGGATTTCACCTAAATCACTTTATCTTAGGAACCCACAATCCATACTGGCCACTCAAAAATAAAACAAATCAAGTTCTTGCCCCATAATTTCCCAGCATTGAACATAAGACGAATCCGGATTATACATTTTTAATAGAGAGACATGGAACACATCACGAATAGACATCACATGAGAATACATTGTAAACTAGTATGCCACTATACCATCTCTCCTGGTAATCTCAAAAGGTATGACATACCTTGGTTTTTTCCTCCCTTCTTGTTCATAGATAGTGGTGTCCCGAGTGAGGTACTACTTTCAGAAACATCGGGTCACCTATTGAAAATAACAAGGATCAAAACCTATAATCAGTATAATAATTGTGGAAAATCTGTGTTTTCAAAAAAAAATCTTTATGAAATTCAATTTATCAGACATCTATTATAAAACCATCAGTCCCAAAAATGTGGTCTCACCCACCTCTACCCAGCACACAGGTGACTAACACTACCAACAATAAGCTTCTTCGAGGGATCTATTCATATTTAGAATAGGTAACTATTGTTATACACAAACTCATCCACCACTATATGGATAGCCCATGAGCCGCTAAAATGTAATACAGATATCTAAAGTATTTCTTCAATGATCTGATTAACCATCTCCATATGACCATCTTTATGAGGGTGGTATTCCATTCTCAACTTGACCTGTGAAACCATTTTTTTCTGAAGGCCTTACCAAAACAACTAGCTAAAATAGGGTTCACTGTCCAAACAAATATCTTACTTCACACCATCAAGCATCACTACCTACGAAAAAATATTTTAGGGATTCTTAATTCATAATCTATGAAACACATTTATTTATTAAATATAAATATATTAAAAAACATTGGGGTGTTTCAGACTTCAAAAAAACTCTACAATATTGTAAATTTAAACAATAATAAATGTTTATCTTTTATTTATTTTGGAACCACATTCTCTCTAATTGAATCATATAAAGAAATATATAAAATTAAATATATTATTTACCAACAATAGTTGTTTTCCATGTTCAAAATTTGTCCAAAGTGTCTCTAAGGATGATGATTAGTAATGGTTTAACATTTTATCCACTAGTAGACGAAATCCATGACCTACTCTGAGTAGGAGGTTCTCCCCACCATGATTGTAGATTAGAAATTTTTTTTAAAGAAACTCAATCTTTCATTATTTTAGAATTATTGAGGCACATGGATATTCTATTTTTGTTTTCTTCAATAAGTGTGAAACATATTTATCTTTTAAATCAATTCATGTATTCTGAGTGAGGAACACATTTTTTTTATCGTTCCATACTGAATGTAATATATGTTTTAGGAACCAATTATCTCATACCAAAATCTGAAATTGATGTGTATAAATCTTGAATGTGATATAAGAAGTTAAAAGTAGAAAATACCTTGATTGATGGTTTCAAATAACCTATTGATGCCAAAAATTCATAGAATATTATTGGAAACAAAATTTGAATAAGGGGGCCTACTGAAACATGTCTATTTGATCCATCATGTGTAGCCTAGGAGATCCACCTTGGGGGGGGGGGTTAAATTAATTTTATAAATTTTACCTCTTCTTTTGATTAACATTTATATATTTTAATAGTGAATATAATGTAGATACATACATATGTCGTAACATCATAATAATAATAATAATATTGATAATACATATACATGCAGATATCATAACATATTTTTAGTGATAATAATTATAATAAAAATATACATGTTCCATGAAAAAATAGTCCAAGACTCTTTGAGGCATGATTTAGACTATGAAACAATAATAATAATAATAGAAAAAATAAATTAAACAATGAATATATATATTAGATTAAAATAATAATAATATTACATTTGTCATTAATTTATATTTAAATAATAAAGACACACTCATATCACTTATTAATTTAACTTTATAATAATATCAATAATAACTAACAATAAATTAATTAATATATTATTTATAATAATATTTTGAAACAATTACTTTGTAGAAAGATAATTCAAAAAATAAAACACATCACCATAATATTTAATCAATATCATTTATTTATAATTTATAAATAATAAATAATTATTCCACACAAACATTATAAAAAACAATATCACTTTTTAATAAATATTGTTCTTAATAAAAATATTTTCCAAAATTTGATTCCAAATATATTTTAATTAAATATTTATTGCTATAAATAATAATAAAACCAATAATCATCAATTAAATACAAATTATACTTGAATGGAATTTAATGGGTAGATAGTGAGCACCAATATCCACTTGATGAGAAACTAGTAGGGATTTCCTTTCTTGCTTGATTATCGGGTACCTGATATCAAAATACAGGGTATCCAATGGCTATTTAATGTAACCATTGTGTTAATGTTTGCGATAAAAATTATAAATGTTATCAAATACCTTCATAAAACTTCTTAAAAAATTTAAAATGGTCACTTTTTCAAATAAAATCTAAAAATTTATTGAATTTGTGGTTTTGAACACTTATTTATAAAAAATAAATCCAATGTTATAAATCATAAAATTTAAACCCAGGTTAGTACAAAAATTCCACCATAGTACTTTTTTTCTTTGAATATCTGAATAGATCACTTATCCAGATTATTTTTACCCATATCAATAACTAATTTTCTTATAACACTTTAATATTATCACAACAAACTAAGGATTATTTTGAAGAATAACCCCAAAAATTGAAACATACCACTACATATATACATTTCTAACACCAAAATGTTAAAATAACACACACATATACCCCCACCACATGAATAACCAATTGTCTTCCATATTATTATCTACTAGTAGACAAAAAATATACCGAAAATATATAATTCAATAATTTATTACTTGAATTCAATCCTTATTTTAGGAATTATAACATAAATTCATTTTGAAAAAACAAATTCTCACAAAACCACCATAAAAATATTATAAAATTTTTTCCATGTTATTTTTAAAATGGGAAATAATTTTTAAAGTTGAATACCATTTAAAAACCCCAATTTAAATTAAAATATTTATATAAAACTATTTTTAATACTTTTAAAAATTCAAAAAATATATTAAAAATAGATAGAATACCAAAATTTTAAAATATTTTCAAAAACAAAACAACAAATAAAAAACAATATCATATTACAAGTAAACACATTCCAATGAATTTAATTAATTTAAATTCCACTAATAATGTATTCAAGAAAAAAATATTACTTTAATTGTATCTTATTATCAATTAAGTTAATTAATATATAATTTTAAATATATATAAAATGAACATGCCTTATGTTTAACTAGAGAGATAATTCATGATTAAATGAAAAATGTTTCTCCCATCTAAGGCCTATAACACTTATTGAGTTCCATGGTGTTACACTCCGGACTCTTAAAAACAAATACCAATAAATTATACTATTACAACTCAATACCTAGAAATATTCTGAAAAAAACATTTCTACAATATATAGATAGATTAGGTATTTATATGGGGAACTTATCAAATGTAAGAAACACCATATACCACATATAAAATTATAAAAAACCGAAATACTACTCTAAGACCATATGTAATGACTTGATAAAGATTTTCCATCCACTAGAACCAAACTCCCATGAACCCCAAGTTCATTACTAGATCACTAGGGAATGGAGAATATCATTGAGGTATATAGTTTATTCTTAGTGAATGATTTAACTTTGGGAAATAAAAAAACCATGTCAATGTTTGATTTTTTTAAAAATATAACAATACAATTCTGTACATCTATCTTTTAAAAAACATTAAACCTCTTCGACTGAGCTACTAGATGTATGTGTATTGTATTTTAAAGTAACCCATATATATATAAAGAAAAAAATATATGAATAATTTCTGAAAAAATACAATATAAAATATATGAATAAATTTAACAAATAAAATCAAACAAAAAATAAGAAGAATCAGATATATTCCTAACAAATACTACTAGATTTTTATTTATATATTTAAAATATATAAAATTTAATTTTTTTAAAGGGGAAGAAAAAGTTGGAATATCAAATTAAAAATATATTTGGTTTGGGGTTCCCTTTAAAATCATTATACTTTTATCATTAGTAAAAATGGAATGGTAATAGGGAAAAATCCTATAGGGGACGTCACATGTAACACCATAAAAATTCTAAAAGAATAACTTTTTATTCAATTGATTGTATAAAATGAAACATAAATCAAATAGAAGAATATAACATCCCAATAATCTACAATATATTGACTATTTAAAATAAATTCAATATATCCAATAGCTTGTAATGCAGCCAACATAATTTTTAGCTTGCATTACACACAACACTGAATTTCTTTGATGGCATGTGATACATGTAAGACTGAGTTTTTCCAAATAAAATTGGTCACAAACCAAGGTAGGGTGATATCCAACCTTACAACTAACCAAACCAGTGACAAGGCCTGAAAGTCATTCTCTATCCCCATGGTCTGAAAACTAGTTCATGAGTATCAAAATTACACTATTAAAAAAAATCAGCAATAAATGAAATTTCTATGTATTATTTCTGGATATTGTTAGGGTTATATTTTAAACCAGGTGATGAGACGACATGACATTCTGAGGCATGATGTTCCTCGAATAAAATTATAAAATATTTTTAATATATTAAATAACACACAAGCATAGTTTTTCAAAAGAGTGGAATAACATCTAAATGAGAGATCTGATTAGAAATATGAGGGCATTGTTGAGTTTATAATGTGGTTTTACAGTCGGTGTGAGATAACCATGGTTGGAACAAGGCACATGTGGAAAATTTATCGCAGGTGTATGAATGAATAACATAATAAAATAACTTATTTTATTGAGTTTTCATTCACTCAATGATTGGCGTGTCTCTATATAGATAGTTAAGTTATAATTCAAGGGTTATCCATAGAACCGTATAGAAAATGGGAAAAAATTGGAGATATCATTGGAGGATCTCTCAGATTAATGATGAATATATAATGGATCAACGTCAACAAAAAATGGATTCAAAGGATCTCTTCAACAATCATGGCGTAACAACGTTATTCATCAATGATCGATAAAAATCAAGACTAGGTGGTTGTTTTTATTAGATTATTTCCCAATTTATAGTTTATGTGACAAGGACAACTCAATAAATTAATAGATTTATTTTAGAATCTAAAATTTTGAGGGATGGGTTAGATTAATTAGGTATGGTATATTTCTGCATGATTAAATTATCGAATTTTGATTTTCATTCTAATTGAAATAACCAAGATTAACACCAAGATCCATTGAGGTTCATTCCTCATGATTGTTCTTATGATTTTCTCCCATGATTCTCCATTCGTCATGAGCGTTCTTCATTTGGCCCATATTTCTACATATACTTATGAATTGATCGTCTCACACCCATTTCTTTGTCCAGTGTTCCAAAATTGCAAATCCAGGATCAGCAAAACAAAATGGTAGTGAGATGGTGGGAGTGGTGTTGAATTAGATGAGTTTGGATATTCAATTATATGTTCTATAGAGTGTATTGAATAATTATGAATGGTGGAAATTACTTGATGAATTGAAGGGATGAATCATATTAATCAGTGATGGAAAGGTTTGTCGGGCCTTGAATAATTATTTTATATAAAGGTGATTTTCAAATCGATGAACCGTTGAAGAAAAGGAAACGTGGATACCAGATCTTCGAATAAGGAAAACCTATGATACATGATGTTCAATACAGATCCACATGTCGTGCCCCACCCCCCTCTGTAGTGTCTAGGGTTTTTGAATGTTCTTAAGTATCACACGGTGGGTGACCATTTCACATGATGTTCTTTCTATCCATAGTGAATCTACGTGTACCTCATGGTACACAAACATATGTTGGAGTACATGGGTTGGAGAACGCCATGTACTCCCCTACACAGAAATGAGTTCGACCAAGAACATATACTAAGAAATGTACTAGTAAACATACATGGGTAGATGGAATTATCTAGGTACTAGAACTTGGGCTGACTACTGGGGTATCCTAAAAGCTGGGTACTTCTAAAACAACCATGGCAAGATTCATAGGTTATTTACATGGTCAGGACCCAGGGTCAAGGAACACAATGTGTAACCCGTCTATACACTGTGAACTTTCTAATACACGGCTTGGATCCCTTTTACTCTGTATCTTGGAATCTTTTTGTTAGGGTGCATTCCCCTTTTCCATTTCAAGAGATTTAGTATAGAATCATCTCATACTACATAGAAAATGATCCCTTTAATAGGAATTTTAAGATAGAGTTGTTGGAATCCCTCCATGAGTCCCAGAGTGAGAACCTCTATTCACCCTCGTTCCCTAGGCAGCGTTCTTTGTATTTTCATGACCAACATTATATAGAAGAAAATTTTCTACTTAGTATGTTAATCTAGATTGAGTTTTTGGTATAACCCCATGTCCTTGGGAGTGATCCTAACCCATGTGTTGTATATCTTTATACTTTCAATGTGTACTTCCTATGCTGGGACATGATGAGAAATACCTCTCGGATGGATGTCATTAGTGTTATCAGACCCAAGAGTGTGTTCTCTTGGATGATTTCTATATGGTATGTTCAAGTTGGATTCCTCTAATGGCATACTACTTTGGTGACATACCATTAGATTGTGTGTCTTTATTTAGTATATCTAGATATTCTTGTTATATGTTTTTTAGACATATACCTATTTAGAGCTGATTGTATTTCCTTTATTATGTTCAATAGGTTTAGGGTGTCTTAATGAGTTTTTTTATACAAACCACTGCATGGGATTTTCCCATGCGTGTCATGACTTGTGAACACAATTGACATTTTAAAAAATTCATCAATGCACCAGGATCAGATAGTTCTTAGTAAAATTAGACAGAACAAGCTTTGTTCTTGCATTATTCTGATTATACTCCCAATTTTTCTTTCAGGGTGGACTTCTGTTATAGAATCATACGGTGGGCTTGTATTTTTCCCTATTTATTTTCCTTTAATTCATGATGTACTATACTTGTGAGATTTAGATGTATTAATTCATGGTTGTGCAGTTGTTTTTACATTTCATCACTATGTAGGATTGGAAATGTGTTCATGTGTATATGTACTTAGGATAAGGCCTCCCATGTTAGTGATATGCCTACTCGGTGCTAGTCACCATCTCCTGACCTATTAGAGGAGAGCTTGTGGAGTCACAGAATTGGCCCCCATGGGACATTTCATGACCAAGTGGTATCAGAGCAGTCCGTTCGACCTTAAGACCATAGTTTGTGATTTTAGTTTAGGGAAACAATATTAAGTGTTTCAAGTTTGTCATTTAGGACAAGGAATCTAGTGTTAGTGAAGTGATTGACATATCAATACACCAAGACTATGATCACCTTCTTTTTGACTTGATTCACGATAACAATGGTTGCAGAGAAAAAATGGTACCCGAATCATATAGGTTTATTGTATGTCTTCCATGTCCTTCTTGATTCAGTTCTCTATATATACTCATTGATCATGGTGTATCTTCTATATTTTAGGTTCCATCCACCATGTATTCTATCTAGGATTCAACATCATGATCATTAGGATGATTCCCTTATTGACGAGGCATCGATACATGGTCCATTTATAGAGGTGTTAACTTTTAGTGGTGCACCATCTATACCACCACCCATAGAGTAGCATGTATATCCCATAATATTGGAAGATGAGGTGCACAGGCTGAAATAACTTCATGAGTTTCAACAAGAGAGACCCCCCAGGTATGAAGGTGATCCAAAACCACAAGCGAGTAAGTATTGGACTGAGGCGGTGACCTGAGTTTTCCATCAGGTTAGGACACCATCAGATTTGATGGTGGACCTAGTGGGAAGCCTTCTTCATGGATCAAAATAGTTTGGTGGGGTTTAGTGACCCATTTTTATGAAGAGGAACCCCTTTCATGGATATATATTGATCAAACTTTCAGATAAGAGTTATCTCTTGATAAGATGGTGGTTTTATGTATCTAAGAGCTTCTGTAGCTCTAGCCAGAAAACAAGATAGTAGTTGAGTATTCTTCTATGTTTACCAACCTCACTAGGTACTCGATGGATATTATTTTTGATTAGTTATTTTGGGATCTGACCTTTGAACGAGGTCTGTGTAAAGATATCTGATCCATTTTTATCCCTCTATGAATTTTTACCTATACTGGGAGTGCTAGAGAAGGATCTGGTGGTCGAGAGTTTCTAGGCCAAGCAAATACAACTAGTGGTTTCTAGTGGTGGGAATACATGAGTAGTGGCCTTGGCAACAAGGAGTTGATGTTAGTTCAAGGGACATAGATGTTCCAGAAGTTTTAGGAAGAGGTCTAAGGGTAGAGGATCATATATTAAGGGCTACCGAAATGGGTCCCTTCATCATAGAGACAGGTGTTTCTACTCATGTGATTCAAGGGGACATCTTTTATGAGATTTTCTGACCCTTCATACAGATGAAAGAGTGACCGTGGTTGGGTCACTGTGGAAGAGACATCATCAATATCAAGAAGGTTCTCAAGGTAGAGGATTTTTTAGAGGAGATAACAGAGTAGTAAGAGGTGGTTGAAAGTTTGACTTATTACCACCCCACCCCCAGGAGGTCCATTCTAAGCTCAAGGAGTTGGAAGACATGGGCAGGGGTAGATATAGGCAGTTGAAACATACGACTTAGAGGTTATAAGAAAGATTCAAGGTATGATCTTTTCCTTTTTTACCATAGAGGTAGAATAGATAGACATAAGTGATAATCATTGAATTATTTCCATATAACATGTATGAGTCACATAGATTCTTATTGAGGCCTTATGTCGCCCATTACTCTTAGATATCCCTACAAGAGAATACTTAGTGATCACACACTTGTGAGGGAAGCGTGACCTAACTCTTGGAGGAGAGTGTTTCTTTTTGTCCAATATCGAACGACTCATATAGAGCATCCTGAGATGAGGATTTTTTTGGAGGAATTATTTAGGAATGTATTTTTTAGACCTCATGTTTCACCCCAGGTAGCCCCAATTTTTTTTGTAGAGGAGTATGGGAGTATTCAGTGGAGTTTGTATAACTAGAACTTGAACTAGGTAACCTTGAAGAACAAGTATCCACTACCAAGGATCAATGATCTATTTGATCAGTTGAGAGGGGAACGATGGTTCAAAAACGTTTGACCTTAGGATAGGCTATCAGCATTTGAGAGTACAATATGAGGAAATATAGAATAAGACATTTAGATGTCACTATGGTAACAATGAGTAATTGGAGATTTCATTTGGAAGGATGAATTCCCCAGACTCATGAACTATGGTAGTCTTCATCGATGATATCCTTGTGTAATCAACCTTCAAGGAGGATCATGAAGGACAATTAAGAAAAATTATGGATGTACACTAAGTGAACCAAATTTATAGAAAGATCTAAAATTTATATTTCTAGATTTAGGAAATCCACTTTCTTGTACATCTTATCTCAATATATGGAGTAGAAGTGGACACATCCTTGGTTGAGGCAATGTTATCTTGGGAGCTTATAAAGTCCTTGCTCTTAATTACTCATTAATACTTGTTTTAATACATAAAATTACACTTAATAAAACCCCAAATATTGATAAGTCTAATGTCTTTGGGAATTAGGTACATAACATAATATATTGAAAAATGGATACAATTTTTTTTAAAACATCCTTAACATGATGTTTTGAAAACTTCTTTAACATGATCAAAATACTCATTCGAACTTAAAACTACATGGGATAACCTGGGGACATACATTAGAATGGGGTGAGATATAAACACGAATGAGGGAATAAACATGTAATAAGTGGTACATGTTAAAAAATAGACATGTAAATGAGGAATGCAAGGAACATTAATAATAAGGCATGATATAAAATGATAATTATAACATTTGAAATGTGGAAACAATTTAAAACACTAAATCATAAACATAGGTCACATCTGAACTGAAAATAATTCATGGTGTAAAAATTACCATAATAGAATTAGGTACAACCTTATCCTAAAATGATGTATCATGATAGAAAACATTAGACAATGCATTGGAGTGATATCTGGTTGTACCCATCAGAATCATTTCATTATTATTCTTAGGTTTTCCTCATAGATCATATGAAATGGATTCATTCATCATCGTATTTCTTCCCATGACCAAGTAATGTAGAATTTATACATGTAAGTTTCCAATCAGTATGTATGTGTTCATAAGTGTTAATACCCTTGATATAATAATGGATTTTGTATTCACTACACAATTGTCTTTGGAAAAGAAAATCGTTGTGAGATTTCAGTAGCATAACGAATTTATATAAAAATTCATAAAAATGGTAGATAAGAGTGAAAGGGGTATCTTATTATTTTTACATTAAATAGGAAGTAATTGTAACATGGAAAATCATATGCCAACGATATAAATTTTTTAATATAAGACACAAGATAATGATGAAATATGAATAGAGAAAAGAATACTTACGGAATTTCGACATGGTATTATCTGTACCTAAAATATGATAGTTTTATTAATGAGTGTGAAAAAATGATCTCATAATTAATACATAAAATGGAAATCTAGGGGAATATTGAATATCATTTCCCATAATAATCAAATGAAAAATAAAATACATAACATAAAATTAGTTCTTGATAAAAGAGAAGATATGAAGATCCTTTACTTGAGTGTGTGACTCTAAAGGCTTTAGAGGTGCTTCATGAAAGCTTCAGAAAACCATAGAAGGACTCTAGGGAGTGGGGGAATTGTAATTACGTGATCCAAGGAGTTTATGTGGGGATATATTCGATCTTGGGGGGGAGTTATAAAGGAAAACATGTAGATTTCATTATTATTATGGTTCTGGATTAACATAATAAAATATCCAAACTCAAAAAACCATCCCATGTTTTCTACCAAACTATAGTGGTTTTTATAATTTTATTATATGAAATGAACAACTTATTAAAATATTACACTTGGTGATGTGGAGGTGGGTCATGATCTTAAAGAAATGATTTTAAAATCTTAAAATTTATTATTAGTCTTGGAGGATTCATAATCGATTTATATTATAAATAAAATACACATAAAATCACATTATTTTAAAGGAAAAAATATATTTTGTCTTCAATCCAATTTAATTTAATTATTACGTCACTTTTGGGTCACTAGGATTTCATAAAACACAACGCATATTTATACGGTAATTAATTTTTACATGAAAATTCAACTGTCTCAGAAAACTATGAAAAATTCATCATTGGATAATTTTGAAGTATTTTTTCCCAAAATAATATTAATTTTACATAAGTAATTTTACAAATATGTGTATTTTGACTTTCAAAAAAATTAACATTTATTGAATTTGACAGGTTTTTGTAGAATAACATTTTTTAAACATTTTAAAAATTAGATTTTACTTCATAAAAATTATATTGTCATTTATATTTAATAAAATTTATTTAATAATAATAATTTTTAAAATATTATTTATTTTAAAGAATCATCAAAATATATTTCTTAATTAAATTTTAATATTATCCAAACATTCTATTTGTGTTTTATTAAATGAAAATAAATTAAAAAGTAACAATAATAGGGTGAAAATATATTCATTATTGAATAAAATATAATTTATATAAACAATTTTTTGGGTCTTGTTACATATCACTTTAATACACCAAAAAACTCTATAATGGTAAGGTGTTTGATGGTGGAACATTTATGGGGCAGTTCGGTGAAAATGGTTTTGGTTGTGATCTCAATGAGCTTGAACATATCCAGTAAACAGTTTCGATCAAACATAAGTTGTTAGATCTCATATTGAGCATGGTAAAGTGAAAATACCAAAAATGATATATCCTTTAGAAGCTTCGATAAATGGGCTTTATAGGGTATGATCCTACAGTTGAGGCCATCACTTCCTTTGTCTGTGACAATTGGATTTGTTAAAACCCTATATTTATACTAATCATGTTATCACTATTCAAATACAATATTATCATGGGAAATGATACATAAGGGTATTTTAAATCCAATATGCATAATAAATCAAAATAATTGAATGTGTTTTCTATAACCATATTATATAATAATACATTTAATAAAAATACAATTGGAATTATGTTTATAATAGTTTGGATCATTAAATTTTACCGCCCATAAAAAATTTCATAATCGGAATTTTGTTTTCCCACACTAATAGAGATGATGGTAACTCTGCTTCATCACTTCCTCTAGTTCCCATGTATCTTATTCAAACTTTTGGTTTCTCCACAAAACATTGACTAGTGGCACCGTATTATTTTTAGAACTTTTTTTATCTTTGATCTAATATCATCATTGGATACTACTCATAGGAAAGATCATTCACCAATGGTACTACCTCTAGATTGATTACATGTGAGGGTTTTGGTATGTACTTCCTCAAGAGGGATAAATGAAGTACATCATGTACCTGAGATAGGTTCAGTGTTACTTTTAGTCGATATGATATCACTCTAATGTGATCAAGGATCTCAAAGAGGCCAATGTATATTGGTCTAAGCATTAACTTATTTACAATTCTCATCACTCTCCTTCATATAGATATGAATAGGAATACTGTGTCCCAAATATCAAACTCTAGGTATCATCGATGATTTACAGCATAGCTCTTCTGTCAACTCTGAGCATCCTTGATGTGTTGCTGAATAGTTTTAAACTACTCCACTATTTCCTCATCCATTTTAGTAAATATATGTTTGTGTTCCCCAAATTTATCCCAACATGCAGGCATTCTTAACCTCTTCCCATAAAGGGCTTCAGAGGGATCCATTTTGATGCTAGAGTAGAAACTATTATTGTAAGAGAACTCAACCCGAGTAAGATGCTGATCTCATACCCCTTTGAAGTAAATTGAACATTATATAAACATGTCCTCAAGTTCTTGGATAGTCTACTCAGATTTGTCCATCCTTTTGAGGGTTATATGTTATAAGAAGTTTAAGATATTGTTTATATAATTATAGAGACTTTTTTTGAAACATAGAGGTGAATATTGTATCTCGATTAGACATAGTTGACAGTGGTATCCATGTAGCCTCACCACTTCTCTGATGTATATCCAGGCATGTCAGTCTAGTAAATAATACTCTTGAATCAAAACGGTGTGTGAATTATTTATAATATGATCCAAAACAACCTATATAACATTGTTTCCTTTTGATGTATTTGGATGTCCGGTGGAAAAGTCCATGGTGTTGTTTCCCCATTTCCATATTGGTATGGGTAATGGTTACGTCATCCCCTTATAAAATTTCCTTTCATCCACCACTTTCTAACATAATAGTTACTTTGATGTATATTCAGTGATCTCATTCTATACGTTGTACCACTAATAGTACTCTCAGAGATATCGATACATTTTTTTCTTGGTTGAATGGAGAATGTAAAAATATGTGCATTATCTAATAGTTCCTTATTTAACTTTGGATTTGAAGGAACACATTATCTTGACCCAAATAACACAATTCCATCATCATTAACACTGATCTCCAATGATTTCCATTTTTGTATTGTTTCAACATTCTTTTGAATTCCCCATCATCTTTTTCAGAACACTCAGTCCTTTCAATAAGTGATGGTTGAGAAATAATTTGTGAAAGGAGTGATGACATTACTTACTATTTTATTACTAGGTCTATCCTCTTCAATTCAATGAAGATTGTATCATTCTCAATTCTCATTAATAATAATGTTGTTAGATCCTTTCTACATATAGTATCCAGTACTTTTCTTCACTTTACCAAGAAGGTAGTGAATTAGTAAGTCATAGTCCTTGATCATCTCTAACCTTATTCATTGGCTCATATTAACTTATTTCTATCTCAATATATATCTGAGGGTCTTGTGAAAAATATATATCTCACACTTCTCCCCATAAAGATAATATATACATATTTTCAATGCAAAGATCATAGCTTCCATCTCCATATCATGTGTTAGATAGTTTTTATCATGAATTTTAAACACACATGAGGCCTAGGGAATGAATGTTTCATTATTCATTAACACAAAAACCAATACGTTCTTTGAAGCATCACATAATAAACTGACAAGTTATCCACATGTTGGTTGTGATAGAACATGTGCATTGATAATCCTCCATTTTATCTTGTTGACGGTTTCTTCACATTCATCATTCCAATAAAACCTGACTCCCATCCATGTTATCTTGCGAATTGGATTTAATAATCATGAATATTGTTTAAAAATCATTTATAATACTAAATTAACCCAAGAAAATAATGGATATATATCATGAATGTTGTCCTTATCCATCCTGAAATTGCTTTTGTAATTGAAAGATCCGTAGATATCCCATTTCTTATGATGATTTCACAAATAATGACACTTCCTTCAACCAGAACTAACACTATCTATACTTTTCATAAAGATCATAATTTTATAAGGTCTTCAGCATAGTGTTCAAATGATCCTCATGATTCTCCTATCGTTCAGCGTTTATTCAGATAATATCTATACAAAATAAAATAATTTGTCGAGGTAATATTTAAAGACTCAATTCATCAACTCCATGAAAATTGATGGATAATTGGTGAGTAAAAATAAAATCACTATGAACTCATAATTCCCATACCTTGTATGGAAAGTGGTGTTGGGGATAACTTCTTTCATCCCCCTTACTAGCTAATATCCTAATCGAAGATCCACCATAGATAAGTATTATGCTATATTAACTGATTGAAAAAGTCATCAGTCTATGGTATTGGATACCTTTTCTTTATCATGATCTTGTTAAGCTCATGATAATCAATTCAAAGGTACATTGACCCATCCTTATTCTTGATGAAGAGGACTAGTGTACCCCATAGTGAAGAACATGGGTGTATAAACCCTCCATATAGATTCTCTTATATTTATTTCTCTATCTCCTCAAGTTCCTCAATAGCCACCCAAAAAAGAGTCTTGGATATTAGTAACACCCTAGGTATAAGATCGAATGAAAATTCAACATCCCTACTATGAGTAAGACTAGATAACTATATAGGAAACACCTCAGTGTATTCCCTCATAATAGGAATCAATTAGAGGATGATACTTTCATTATAATAAATCATTTTTACTAGATACACATTCTTATATGGAAATAATATCTATGCTTGAGATGATGGTGTTAAATAATATTCATCCTCCTCCTTGAACTTGTACAGAATTAGGGGACGATGAGCCCCATTGAGAGGGATTTCCTTCACACAGAAAATTACGTTGGCTCTATATAGGGAAACCCAATCCATGCCCAGGATTGAATTAAATTCCAAAAAATGAAGTATGAAAAGGTTCAATGGGAATTTAGCCCACAAATTTTGATAGGTGATGAGTTATATACACGAGATATAATAATTTCCCCATTTTATATTTTCACTAACATCTCTACTTACATGCTTTGTGGTGGTTTTTGAATACATATACTATACATTAATTATATAAATGAATGTTTAGAACAAGAATAAGAATGTATGTTCACTATTATTAAATGAATAACAATCATACCTATTAACATTTTATTGTTAAGATTCACTTCAGGGGATGTGATGGAAAAATATCTCCCTTGTTACCTTGAAGGTTGTTGGTTGCCTCCACAAACCCTTGGATATTGGAATTGTTTTGAAATCTTCCATAGTTCATTGTAGTTGTAGAAATTAACAATGCACTAAGGGGTGACTTGAGAATTCCTTTCCTCTATCTCACTAGTGGGTTTCTCCAGTCAGAAATTATTATCTAGGTTTCCTTTCTTCTGACACCTAAATAATTTATTCATCCCCATCAGGAAAATTATGGGGTGATTATTTCCACACATTTGACAAGTGAGATGATGAATTTTCATGGCACCATTAGATTTCTTCATAGAACCACTAGAATTAAACTCCAATTTTGGCATCTTAGGCCCATAATACCCTTGGGATTCTACGATTTCCTTTTTGAATTAGAGGTAACATAAAATAATTTCCTCTTAGTGGTCAAAGTCATGGATCACTATGTATTTTTGTAGAAAAGGTTTTATCCCACCAAATAAGTGGTCTACATTTCATTTTGGGGGACTGAAAATGGAGGAATATCATGCATTTTTTGTGATTTTTTTATTATATGGCTGATAGATTCTACAGCTTCATTCTTGAGTGTGAAGAAATACCTTATATTTTAAGTCATGTAGTGTTATGACAATATTTATAATAAACATTTTCACAAATTCCTACCACTCCATCAATTCAATATTTTCCTCAGTTGTTACATTCATGATCAATTCCCACCCCTAATCTAATTCTCCAGCCATTTAAATAATAGCCGGAAGAACCTTCTATTTATCAAAACGTTCAATGATAGAGAATATCTTCTAAATGGAGTTGATTCATTGTTCCGTGATTAAGGGATCAGATGATCCATTTAATGTAGGCGGAATTTGTTGCATAAATCATTCAATTGTGACTTGCTCTGTCTTTGGGGGTTTGGGATATTCTCCTTATGAAAGATGCTATTTAGAATCTAATTCTGCTAAGAGAGTATCCTGATAATGTTTGTGATTCTTTCTCCCATTGGATAACATATCTCATAAGGGAAGTCTTCACATTATCCAAAACAATTATTGTTTACTGGATTTCTTCTATTTCTAGAAATTGTCTAGAATTGATGGAAAATTATGGATGATTATTTTAAACAATTACACACATAAAGGGGAATCCAATGACATTACCGAGATAACTTATAAATTAAAATTATCTCATTAACATATGAGTTCTTAGCATCAATCTATGTTATCCCGGATCTATTTCCTGAAAAATATTATTATGGGATATTTTTTCCCCTAATAATGATTCATAATGAGATTATGAGTTTTCCAAATCATATCCTCCAATATTTTCAAACTAGGTGCGCATTATGGTCCGTTATCCTATACCATTTCACCGCGTGTCAGGCCTGAAACACCTTGTCAGAGTTGTTACTCCTATGTACATCTATACCAAAACCACATCCACATATAGTATCCAAACAGGGATGGATTTTATTGATAAGCCACTTACTCTATACTTATCAAAATTTTGGTATGTTCACTTATATTTAGTCTTATCCCTAAGGCTTTCTCTATAGTTCTCTAATCCTAATCCCAAGAATAACTAAAAGTTTTCTCTAATACCAACTATAACCACCCTAATATTTATTATAGATTAATACTTGATTTATTACATAACATTATACACAATAAAAATATTTATAAGCCTAGTGTATTTGGGGATTTGGTATATAACATAACATCTTATACATGGGATACAATAATATTATTAAAAACTTCCTTAACATGCTTTATTAAAATATTCTTCAACTTGCTCAAAATACTCATTTGAACATATATATTCATGGGATAACCTAAGGAAATACATATTAAATTGGTGAAATATAAATTCCAATAATAGAATAAACATGGAATAAGTGATACATGTTAGACAACATGCATATTAATTAAGAATAAAAGGAACATGAATAATAAGAAATAATATAATATGATAATAATAACATGGGAAATGTGGCGAATACTTAAAATTATGAATCATATAAATAGGTCAAGGCTAAACCAGAAAGGATTCATGGTGGGAAAATTCCCATAATGGAATCACGTACACCCCAGTACCAACACAATATATCATGATACCAAACACTACCCAATTCATTGGAGCACAATCTGGGTGCAACCATCAGAATCATTTCATTCTCATGCTTATGTGTGCCACATAGATCACATGACAAATTCAACCATTATCATAATTATTTCCATGATCAAGGAATATATAATAAATAAATTTAATTACCCAATCAATAATAATATGTACATAATGGTGAATACCCTTGAAAGAATAAGTTGTATTGTATTCACCACATAATTCTTTTGGCATGAAAAATCACAGTTAAATTTCGTCAGCATAATGAAATAAATTAAAATTTATAAAAATGGTTGATGGGATTGAAAGGGGTCTCTAAATATTTGGACATAAAATGAGAATTAATAGGGACATGGAAAATAATACCCCAAGATTATAAATTTTGAAATAAAAGGTATAATGTAATGATGAAACATGAATATAGAAAATAATCCTTACATAATTTCGGCATGGTAATTGGTGGTGATAATGTATCATGGGAGGATTTATGACTGTTAAAGGACTATAAAATCATTTAAATATATGATTTATCGTATGGGTAATATGGAATATCATAACCCATCACAATAAGATGAAACTTAAAATAAATAACATAAAATGAGTGCTTGATAAGAGTGGAGATTGAAAGATCTCTTACTTGAGTATTTGACTCTAAAGGATTGGGAGGGGTTTCATGAATAATTGGTGATTCCATGGTAGGAATATAGGGAGTGGTGGGAAGATTAAGCATGTGATCTAATAAGTTTGAGTGAATATATTTGGGAGCCTGGGTTGTTTTAAATAGGAAAAGAGGAACATTTATTATTATTTTGGTTTTGGATTCTACATAAAAGAATATTTAAAACCAAACACCATTCCATGAATTTTACGATGGTTTATATGTAAGGGTAGTGGTTTTTTTATTTTATAAGGAAAATGGAATGAAATATTAAAATAACACCCTTGGTGATGTGAAGGCGAGTCACACTCCTAAAGAAATGATTTTAAAAAGTTTAAATATTGTATAAGTCTTGGAGGATTCATAATGGTTGTAAAAAAATAAATAAAATTAAATTAAAATGAAATTATCTGAAAGGGAAATCATATATTTGGTCATGGATCCGATTTATATAACTTTTTACAACACTTTTGGGTCATTGCGATGTCTTAAAACTGAAATTATATTTATACAGTATTTAATTTTTAATCAAAAATTCGACTCCCTGAGAAAATTATAAAAAATAAATCATGGGATAATTTTGTTGTCCTGATATCAAAGATAATATTTATTTTATATAAATAATTTTTTAAATACTAAAATTGTCTCTTTTAAAATAAAAACCTATATTTACTGATGATGGTGGGTTTTTTGACAATAACATTTTTGAACCATTATAAAAATTACATTTGACATTATAACAGTTATATGAGAATTTATTTTTAATAAAAGTTATTTAATAATAATATTTTATTAATATATTTTTCAATTCAAATATTATTAAAAAAAATTCTTAATTGAATTAAAATATTAAGAAAATATACTATTTCTGTTTTATTGAATAAAATTCATTTATAAAGTATCTATAATAGGATGGAAATATATTTATTATTCAAAAAACTACAAATATTTATATTTCTATAGTCTTGTTACAGATACCTTAAATACACCAGAAAACTCCCTATGGTTAAGGTGTGTAATGATGTGACTTTCATGGGGTGGTTCAATGAACATGGCTAGGGTAGTGATCTCGATGAGCTTGAACTTATGCCTTAAACAATTTTTTCTCATTCTTAATTTTTCAGATCTCATATTGGAATTATTAAATGGCAAAGGAAAAAATTCTATCTCCCTTATAATCCCCATCAAATGGGCTTCATAGGGTACACTATTACTAGTTGAGGCCATCACTTATTTTGTCTGTGCCAATTGGATTTGTTAAGACCCTATATTTATACCAATCATGTGATCACTATTCAACAAGTTTATTATCAATAGAAATGATACAGAAAAGTATTTTAAATAAAATGGGAATAATAAGTCAAAACACATGTATGTTTTTTCTATAACCATATTATATAATATCCCATTAAATAAAAATGCAAGGAGAAATTTTTTTATAACAGTTCAGGACATTTCTGACTCACCCAAGTGAAATAGGTTTAGAGATTCCTTATATTTCTAGGATATTCCCAGACATTTATACCATATTTCTCCAGAATATCAGCACCCATGAATGTTTTAACTCGAAAGAGGGATCCTTTTTTGTGGATAGAGAGGATCAAGCATGCTTTTCTTCAGTTGAGATAGAATTTGACAAAAACTCCCATCATGAGATTATTGGAGGAGAGTATCCAGTATATAGTGTTATGTGATGAATTAAGAACCGGGATTTGTTGTGTTCTGATGCTATGGAAGGTAGTGATTTCCTATGGTTAATGTCAATTGGTACAATATGAAAAGAACTATGAGACCCAGGATCTCGAGTTATTTGCGGTGGTATTTGTACTAAAGATGTGGTGAAATTACTTGATGAGAAATTGATTTAAACCCAATTATTATCAAAAGAGTCTCAAGTATATCTTATCTCTAAAGGATCATAACTTGAGATAGAGGCGATGAATAGAGTTCCTCCAGTATTATGACATAGAAATTAACTATAATCCTAGTAAGGGAAACATGGTAGCAATGTTCTTATCTAGAGATCTTGTTCGAATTTGTTGAATGAGGTGTTAGAGTAGTTGGAGTCACTGTAGTTATCATTTTTGGATAGAGATGAATCGTCTTACCTATAATTGATGGTTGTTACCCCTTAAATTTTATAGCTATTCAGGGAGGCACAAATTTTGGATGTCGACTGTGAGACCGTACACAATAAGATATCCACACGACATACTTCTAATGGATTTTCTAAAGTTGGAGAGCATTTAATTCTTTTAAAAGGGTGCACATTGGTACTAGTGATTTTGTGGTATATGTTTATGAGATATTTCCATATATCTAATATTTAGGTGCATCCATGTGTGGTAAAGATGCACGAGGACCTTCAACATCAGTATTGGTGGTTAGGAATAAAGAAGGGAGTTGCACAGTTTGTCTCTCGATGCCTTACTTTTCTGCAAGTGATGGCTGAACACCATAATCTAGTGGGTGTAGGTCCACACCTTGAGGTTTCATATTTTAATTTGGTTGGTATGTACATGGAATTTAAGAGGGAATTTCCTCATATGTCTTGGGTAAATGATTCCACAGGGGTGATTGTAGACCGACTCACAAAGATGGCCCACCTCTATGAAATTAAAGCGTATAGTCCATTAGAGATCATAGGACTCCACTATGTTCAAAAGATAGCCGAACTCCATAGTGTTCCATCAACGATCATTTTTGATCATGACGCTCTCTTCACATTCTGGTTGTGGTAGAGATTGCATGAGGATTTTGGGACTCAGTTACACTTGCGAACAACATTTTACCCCCAAACTGGTGGCCAGATAGAGAGGGCCATTAAATTTCAAGAAGTCATGTTGTGAACTTTTATGTTGGTATTTTTCAGTTGTTTGGTGTATCACCTATGACTAGTTGAGTTTTTGTACAAAACAAGTACCATTATAACATCATTGTGGCCCTATTCAAGTATTTGTATTGGTGACCCTCTAGGTAATCACTTTGTTGGAATGACCCATATGATTTGGAAATCATGGACCCATAGTTGGTGCGAGAAACATCTAAGAAGGTACATATCATTAAGGACTAGATGAAGACTCCAAATAGCTTTCGTAAGTCTTATGCTGACAAGAAAAAACGGATTTTGGAGTCTGAGGAAGGAGATCATGTGTACCTACAAGTTTCACCTCGATCTAGATTACTAATTTTTGGGGGGAGACAAGCTATCACTTAGTTTTTTTGGACCATTCCATATACTATATGGAGTTTGTGAGGTGGAGTACCTCTTAGATCTACCTCCATAGTTATAGTGGGTACATGTTGTCTTCTGCACATCACAACTGAAGAGGTACATGCGTGACCAACCACACATTATCAATTGGGGTGATCTGGATATCAAGGACGAATCTAACTTTGAGGAGCACCCGATAGAGGTCATGGATTTATAGGAGAAGATCCATCAATGGGAAATAAATTTTTTTATTTAATGTATGGTGGAAGCATGAGAATATTTTGAGTGAACTTGGGTGTAGGAGGATCAGATTCATTCTCAGAATGCACATCTCTTTGTGTATCCCTTGTTTTTTATTTTTGGGATTTAATTTCTGGAAAATTTAATTACATGGAATTACCATGGATTATTTTGGAAATTGTATGAATTATTTTTGAGATCAATCACTGTGACTGCATGTGATTCTGAGGCCTGGTGTTCCTAGAATAAATGTTTGAAATGATTTAAACATATTAAATAGAAAACATGAATAGTTTTCCTGAAAAAGTTAAATAACTTCTAAATAGAGGCTTGGATCAAAAATTTGAGGAAACCGTTGAATTTAGAAGACAAGTTAACCCTCGGTGTTTGTTGACACTCATTTCCATCACAGAGTCTAACAAATTGAAAAGAGAAATACCTTAAACCCAAAGTGATTCATCCTTTGAAGAAACATCAAAAAAACTGACAAAGGAATGAACAAAGATTCAAATTCACTTGGGTCACGCATGTTCCACCAAGGTCGTGAAAGTATACTTGCGCACCACCCAGTGGTTGCACAGGTGAATTGCGCTGTAACACCCCGAGATTTTATGAAAAATATTATTTTAATTTCATTAATGTCTTATGTTGTATTCTACACCAAGATTACCCTGCGCTATACGCAACACCGTATTAGCTTGCAGTGTACGCAACACTATTCTTGGACCGTGTTACGCACAATTTTGATAATAGTTATTCTACGCAACATTGAGTATATATATATATATATTAAATGTATAAATGAAATATGTTTGGATTCTGTTATACGAAACAACAAAGGATTCTTTCACAACACGCAACCCTGACTTGGCTTGCATTACACGCAATCGCGACCTTCCTCGATAGCGTGTGTTGTACGCAATACCGGGTTCTAATAAACAATGTTATATTATTATAATATTGTAATGAACTAGCCGTTATGAATAGTATTAACTAAATTTTGAATTTAATAACATTATTATTCATCTTACACATTTCTAGAACATGGTATAAGAACAAAATAAATTTTTAGGGTAAAATAAGTATTTTTCAAAAAATGCAGTTTTATCGCCCCTTGATGGCGCACCCACTTTAAATATAGTTTTTGACATGTTTATATGTTCAATTTGACAAAATAATATTCTTCTTTTGAATCAGGATATAAAAATTTACATTAGATAAAGTTTTGATATTTTTCCGATAACTTTCATATTTTAATGAATAGTAAAAACACGCTATATTTTAATTAAAAACAACTTTTTTCATTGTAATATCTTATGTGGTTAAATTATAATATTGAATGGTTTTAAAGTATAAATATAATATATTTTTACCATTTAATATAATGTATGTCATTAGCATTGATTTTACCTTGAATTCGTAGGTTAAATCAATTCAATCTTTTGCAATGTTTTAAAGAAAAACCCGTTTTCTTTCGACAACGGGATTAATTTTAATTTAATTTCTGCATCTTTTGTGTATTGAATTTGGAAAAATGGATTCCATATTTGGAATCAGTGGGTCCAAATTATGGTAATAAGCAACTTTTTATTTTTGGGAATTATGAATAGTAACTACGTTAAATTTTATTTACCATAGTTAAAGGTAAATCGGGTAATTAAGGGTAAATATAATATTTTAAAATTACCCTAACAAATGTAAAAATCCTATTGGATGACTAAAAGTCGACCCATATCACCTAAGGGTCTGATTAGAATCATTTAATGGACATTTGTCTATGAAAATAACCTAATTATTATTAAAACCATAGAAAGTGACAACATGTCACTCTCTTAAATCTTATAGGTATATTAATTTTAATTTAGTGATAAACTTCATGAAACTTCGAACATGAATAGTCTCCAGAAAGCTAATGAAATTATCTACATCATATAAATTTATTTATAATTTTTAGGGATTAAATAATTATCATTAATTATGACACAATAGTGATGCAGAAATTGTTTATCTAGTGAAAAATCAAGAATATTGTTTTTATTAAACTAATAGTGACCATAAAATGCACATATACCTAACCAAAACTTAGTGGCCATGTTAATTTAAACCATAAGCATCCAATGGTCGAATATGTGACCATTTGGAGCCTTATAAAAGTGATTATGATACTTATATTATTTTATTTTAAATGATGCCAAAGTTGTCACCTTCATAATTTAATAAATATAACAATTTAAATATTGTGATTTTAAGATGATAAATTCGAGTAAAAGTATTATTGTAAAAGTTAATAGATTTATTTTCATCATAGGATTTTACTTTTAATTTTTATGCAACAAATAAGTATATTAAATAATTATACAAAAATGTTGTAGTATTTATTTTATTAAGAGATAAACCAAATAAATGGTTTCAAAAATAATAAAATAAATATTATATGAACTATTTAATGTGCTCCAATAATTTTTAAGATACATATGACATTTTATGAATCTATTAAAACTTTTAGATCGAACATATCTTCTGTATTTATTTTATTTAAATTCAAATAAATGAATAGTGTCAAAGTTGACACTATTGTTATTTTATAAAAAAACATATTATAAAATTGATTAAAAAGCACAAAATATTTCAAAATTATAAATTTAAATTTATATAATCTAAAATGTTATTAAGAATCCAATTATGGACAATTCAAAACAAATAAGTAAATATTTGTTATAATTTAAAAATTAGAATGTCATTACCACAAATAAAATTAAATTGATTAAATAAGGATAAATCATGTTGATAATGTTTAAAATAAATTCCTACCATGTCTAAATTATATTGGTTGATGATATTACAACCTTATCTTATCTAATATTCGAATATGAGTCATTTTTGGAGGTTTTTATGTGGGGTTAGATTTATTATAAATTAATATTTTTAAGAATTCCAAAGGTGCCCCTCTCCTCCCTTATAAAAGAGCACCTCCTCCCCCTCTTCCTCACACCAAATTGAGCACTCAAGCTCGGCCAACCCCTGCCATTTTCTCCTCTCCACTTCCCTAGAATAATCCTAGAGTTCCTGGTCTTCTTCAAAGACCAATATTAGTTCCCTAAGTGGAGGATTCAAAGAAGCGTTCCAAAGAAGAGGTAATATCTGTTACCGATCTTTTCAATTTCTTTCTTCTTCAACTTATTCTTCTTTAGTTGTTTCATGATAAAGTAATAACATCAGTATTAAATACATACTGATATGTTATTATAAATATGAAACAAACCTAATTCACCTTCTATCCATCCTACGGAAAAATGAAATCACCGCGCGTGCGTACGTACGGAATACCGTCTCCACGCCGTGGTGTAATCTATTTTCCACCACCACCTTACAAGGATGGGTATAATGGCGTGATGAGTAACTATTTATGATTATTATAAAGTAATATTGATACTGAAATAATATATATGTACTCCAATACAATTCCACGATCATAGGAACGATATCATCACTCGTGCGTACATACGGAATACCGTCTCCACGATGTGATGCGACTCGTTCTACATGATCATCATTACATAGTAATTATATAAAGGAATTGAATGAATAAATATGATATATGTTACACTAATACCATTCTGGATATAAGGTATCTATAACCTTAAAAGAAGAATAAGAATTTATTCGGCAAAACACGCATAAGAACAAAAGGCAATAAAGACCCAAGTAACAAGTAACAATGAAATATTACTAACAAGAAGCTAAGAATATGACCATATATGATATCATATCAATATGTATGATTCTGGAATAAGTCAATAACATTATTTAAACCATTATACAGGAGATTCAGACACATACAAAGCAAATCGGACCTAAGGTAAGGGAAATATCACAATCTCATTTTTATCCGAGATTGTTTATACTTTGGAATTTACTGGGGTGTATTTTATCATCCACATCCATGTTTCCTCAATATTTATTATTTATATCCTTATACAATAGTTTATATTCAATTTTACCCGTCGGTAAATTTTTAGTAAAGGATATGAAAGGAATCTTTTGTCGTTTTTCGTACGAGGTACTTTTTTGACTTTTCTGACAAAAGTACGAGAAGAAGGTTTTTTTAACTTATACAGCATGAATGGATTTTTAAAACATTATTTCCAAGAAGCTTCCTTTATAAGTTTTAAAGTTTATTTTTAATCAAATTCTTTTAGTTTAAAGTTGTATGACATGTTAAGAAAGGAAAAATGTTTTTGAAGAAGAAATGATTTTTTCCTCAAGAATGGAGTTCAAGTGTTTTATCAAAATTATTTTCCATCTAAGATAATAAAGGGTTCTGTTTTTATCCATATTATTACATTGATTTGATCATGTTGTGATGGAATATTTTTTATGAATTCCTTTATCTTATATGAATTGATTTATGATGTCATGAAGTTTAAGATTCCCATTTGTATTACATGGGTTATGCAATGATGTATGATTTATGATTTTGTGGCACACATAAGAATGGTATCATTATGAGATGGGTGGGACCTATATCTCCCTCCAATGCATTGGGTAAAGATTTTATATCTCATGGGATAGACATGGATGGAATGGTAGGTTATACAGGTTCAGTGAAACAGGACTGAAACGAGGGTTACTCGATTCAGAAAGGGACTTTGTCCACTAAGATAGTCTTGGAAATGAGTCTTGACTAACAAGAAATGATTCTCTATGATTATGTGTGAATGCCACAAAGTTTCATGTTTTAAGTTATGATTATTGTGATTACATTTCACTGCCATGATTTATCCCATGTTATGAAATTATGCTCTCTTTTGCAGGTTATGATTTCCAAAATGTTATGTTCTTATGAATATGATGTGATTGATATTTCTTTTGTTTACCCTTACTGAGCATTTGAGCTCACCCTTTTATGTTTTCTTTTCCCCGGGATATAAAGAAAGGTTTTAGGTAAAAAAGGGAAGATCTTTATGGTAGATATTGAAGATCTTTCACCACGATTAGAAGATTACGTTCCGAGTTTCCAAAGACACTAAACTATTACGATCCTTGTGTGTGTGTTTTTTGTTATGTACTAAGTATTCCGCAAAAGTAATGTAATGTCCATGTACGTCAGGCTACGGGTCTCTACAGTTGGTATCAGAGGAAAGGTTTAGTCAACCTTTGGAAACTAGGATGCGAGAACTTTAGTGAGATCCCTAGAGATATTTCTAAGGTATGTCTAGGGATGTCCCTAAGGTTAAGTATACGTATAGGTTATAGTACTAGAATTACGCTAACGATCATATAATTAAACCTAAGATGTTAGATATTGAAGTTACTTCCCCTTTATTATGTTGTTTTCCCTAGCATGATTTTTGCCTCTCACACTATTCTTTTTGGGTTTTAGAAAATGGCTGGAAACAAGATGATTCACGATAATGGAGGATATAATGGATAATGGAATGATATTCTTCATAATGAAATGGGATTTGGAAGTCCAAACATAATTATTATGCCGAATCAGCAATCTCATAATATGATCAATAAAATAAAATTTGGTAAGTTTCCTGACTCGGCTAATAAGAGAAAGATGGAGTTTCATGATGATCATAGAGGAAAGAAAGTTCAATTTCCCCTATGTAATTTATGTGGGAAGAGGCATCAAGGAGAATGTTTCAAAGGAACTGGAAGATGCTTTGGGTGTGGAAAAGAAGGACACAAAGCCAGTAAGTGCAAAGGAAAAGGTTCAGTTAACACCAGGGATGAGGATAATGGTATTGCTACGACATCAACACTGGTTAAATGTTTTAAATGTGGAATGTACGGGCATTATGCAAACCAATGCCCTAAGGGAAAGTCTCATGAAGAGAATCAGTATGGTCGTATGGGAAGTATTTATGTTGACGATGATGAAGAGACTACAAATGATATGTGAGATGAAAGAATTGTTGAATCTTGGACAATGGTTTAAGAATGTAGTGGAATGATTACATGTTTATCATGTGTAATGTTGGAATAACGAGACATCTAAGGATTGTTACACTATTGTCTTTCCTTGAGTTTTGAAAGTGTATGATTAATGTTACTAGTATCCATGGAAGGTTATTTAGATATTTTTGGAATGTATATGATATAAGCATAATGTAGGGATAAGGAGAAAATTAAATGTTTGATAGTATTCATGAGCTCATGACTGATATAAGGAGAAGGTTATATTATGGTTTGAGTATATAGAGTTTTTGGATTTTGGTATGTGGAAAGTGTTAACTTTTAACAGTATTCATGATTTCACTAAGGTTCAATAGGTATTCATTCTTCAAGAGAATACATGATTAAGGCCTTTGAATGTTTGGAATGTGACCAAAAAGACATATCTTATGATATATGGGGATCAACGACAGTATTAAATCTCTGGTAATCGTTTTCACTATATTATGAGAGTGGACTGCAGTATTATGGATAAGCCTAAAGATTACAATGGATTATGTTGGACATAAGTTAGTATTGTTTAAGGATAGAAGTTCTTTTTTCGATATTATTAATGGGATGTTATAAGAATATAGTTTTAGAAAAAGGACAACCTGCAGGACGGGCGGCAGCCCATCGCGTCGGACAAGGTTGTGGGAAACAAACCCACAACCGAAGTGCGACTGGCCTTTATTGCCTACCACTGGCCTACAGGAAGTCCCTATTTAGTAGAAACTAGTTTTATTATATTAATCAGCATGATATATGAAGTATAAGTCCATTTTAGGAACAATATATGATTAATATCACTATAGATCAACTTATGTATATAATTTTTTCTAACATTTTGTTTGAGACAGATGGAATGACCCGTCATTCTATCACATGATCTGCTAACACTTCACGAATAACAAATTCATCTTCATTTATTTAAGAGATGAAGTGGAAATTGTTCAAGGCATGAACAACAGTCAGATTGTACCAAAATAAAGTAAGTATTTATTCTAATTCAAATTTTCAACTTTAGGGAAATGATCTTGAAAACCAAAAATGTTGTCCTAGTGCCCTTATACCCGATGAATCAGATGGTACCCTAGATTATCACAAATTTATGGCTTTGTGATTGCTAGATTTTCCATATCCATGTTCTCTACCACTCTCCATCAGAACATGATGGTTAGATTTCTCTTCCATATCCATATTTTCACCTATGTGGAAACCCAGTGATTAGTTTATTTGGGTAACCATTACGTTTCATACTTTTGTTTTTAAAGATAAGTTTTGGTATTCCTTTTTACGATGTGGGTTTCTATCAAAGAAACTTTCAAATAGTAAACCATTTATAACCCCGACGAATTTCGAGGGAGAAATTCATTTTATGGGGGGTAGAATGTAACACCCCGAGATTTTATTAAAAATATTATTTTAATTTCATTAATGTCTTATGTTTTATTCTACACCAAGATTACCCTGCGCTATACGCAACACCGTATTAGCTTGTAGTGTACGCAACACTATTCTTGGACCGTGTTACACACAATTTTGATAATAGTTATTCTACGCAACATTGAGTATATATATATATATATATATATATATATATATATATATTAAATTTATAAATGAAATATGGTTGGATTATGTTATACGAAACAACGAAGGATTCTTTCACAACACGCAACCCTGACTTGGCTTGCATTACACGCAATCGCTACCTTCCTCGATAGCGTGTGTTGTACGCAATACCGGGTTCTAATAAACAATGTTATATTATTATAATATTGTCATGAACTAGCCGTTATGAATAGTATTAACTAAATTTTGAATTTTATAACATTATTATTCATCTTACACATTTCTAGAACATGGTATAAGAACAAAATAAATTTTTCGGGTAAAATAAGTATTTTTAAAAAAATGCAGTTTTATCGCCTCTTGATGGCGCACCCACTTTAAATATAGTTTTTGACATGTTTATATGTTCAATTTGACAAAATAATATTCTTCTTTTGAATCAGGATATAAAAATTTACATTAGATAAAGTTTTGATATTTTTCCGATAACTTTCATATTTTAATGAATAGTAAAAACACGCTATATTTTAATTAAAAACAACTTTTTTCATCGTAATATCTTATGTGGTTAAATAATAATATTGAATGGTTTTAAAGTATAAATAGAATATATTTTTACAATTTAATATAATGTTTGTCATTAGCATTGATTTTACCTTGAATTCGTAGGTTAAATCAATTCAATCTTTTGCAATGTTTTAAAGAAAAACCCGTTTTCTTTCGACAACGGGATTAATTTTAATTTAATTTCTGCATCTTTTGTGTATTGAATTTGGAAAAATGGATTCCATATTTGGAATCAGTGGGTCCAAATTATGTTAATAAGCTACTTTTTATTTTTGGGAATTATGAATAGTAACTACGGTAAATTTTATTTACCATAGTTAAAGGTAAATCAGGTAATTAAGGGTAAATATAATATTTTAAAATTACCCTAACAAATGTAAAAATCCTATTGGATGACTAAAAGTCGACCCATATCACCTAAAGGTCTGATTAGAATCATTTAATGGACATTTTTCTATGAAAATAACTTAATTATTATTAAAACCAAAGAAAGTGACAACATGTCACTCTCTTAAATCTTATAAGTATATTAATTTTAATTTAGTGATAAACTTCATGAAACTTCGAACATGAATAGTCTCCAGAAATCTAATGAAATTATCTACATCATATAAATTTATTTATAATTTTTAGGGATTAAATAATTATCATTAATTATGACACAATAGTGATGCAGAAATTGTTTATCTAGTGAAAAATCAAGAATATTGTTTTTATTAAACTAATAGTGACCATAAAATGCACATATACCTAACCTAAACTTAGTGGCCATGTTAATTTAAACCATAAGCATCCAATGGTCGAATATTTGACCATTTGGAGCCTTATAAAAGTGATTATGACACTTATATTATTTTATTTTAAATGATGCCAAAGTTGTCACCTTCATAATTTAATAAATATAACAATTTAAATATTGTGATTTTAAGATGATAAATTCGAGTAAAAGTATTATTGTGAAAGGTAATAGATTTATTTTCATCATAGGATTTTATTTTTAATTTTTATGCAACAAATAAGTATATTAAATAATTATACAAAAATGTTGTAGTATTTATTTTATTAAGAGATAAACCAAATAAATGGTTTCAAAAATAATAAAATAAATATTATATGAACTATTTAATGTGCTCCAATAATTTTTAAGATACATATGACATTTTATGAATCTATTAAAACTTATAGTTCGAACATATATTCTGTATTTATTTTATTTAAATTCAAATAAATGAATAGTGTCAAAGTTGACACTATTGTTATTTTATAAAAAAACATATTATAAAATTGATTAAAAAGCACAAAATATTTCAAAATTATAAATTTAAATTTATATGATCTAAAATGTTATTAAGAATCCAATTATGGAAAATTCACAACAAATAAGTTATTATTTGTTATAATTTAAAAATTATAATGTTATTACCACAAATAAAATTAAATTGATTAAATAAGGATAAATCATGTTGATAATGTTTAAAATAAATTCCTAACATGTCTAAATTCTATTTGTTGATGATATTACAACCTTATATTATCTAATATTCTAATATGAGTCATTTTTGGAGGTTTTTATGTGGGGTTAGATTTATTATAAATTAATATTTTTAAGAATTCCAAAGGTGCCCCTCTCCTCCCTTATAAAAGGGCACCTCCTCCCCCTCCTCCTCACACCAAATTGAGCACTCAAGCTCGGAAAAACCCTTCCATTTTCTCCTCTCCACTTCCCTAGAATAATTCTATAGTTCATGGTCTTCTTCAAAGACCAATATTAGTTCCCTAAGTGGAGGATTTAAAGAAGCGTTCCAAAGAAGAGGTAATATCTGTTACCGATCTTTTCAATTTCTTTCTTCTTAAACTTATTCTTCTTTAGTTGTTTCATGATAAAGTAATAACATCAGTATTACATACATACTGATATGTTATTATAAATATGAAACAACCCTAATTCACCTTCTATCCATCCTACGGAAAAATGAAATCACCGCGCGTGCGTACGTACGGAATACCGTCTCCACGCCGTGGTGTAATCTATTTTCCACCACCACCTTACAAGGATGGGTATAATGGTGTGATGAGTAACTATTTATGATTATTATAAAGTAATATTGATACTGAAATAATATATATGTACTCCAATACAATTCCACGATCATAGGAACGATATCATCACTCGTGCGTACGTACGGAATACCGTCTCCACGATGTGATGCGACTCGTTCTACATGATAATCATTAAATAGTAATTATATAAATTAATTGAATGAATAAATATGATATATGTTACACTGATACCATTCTGGATATAAGGTATCTATAACCTTAAAAGAAGAATAAGAATTTATTCGGAAAAACACGCATAAGAACAAAAGGCAATAAAGACCCAAGTAACAAGTAACAATGAAATATTACTAACAAGAAGCTAAGAATATGACCATATATGATATAATATCAATATGTATGATTCTGGAATAAGTCAATAACATTATTTAAACCATTATACAGGAGCTTCAGACACATACAAAGAAAATCGGACCTAAGGTAAGGGAAATATCACAATCTCATTTTTATCCGAGATTGTTTATACTTTGGAATTTACTGGGGTGTATTTTATCATCCACATCCATGTTTCCTCAATATGTAATATTTATATCCTTATACAATAGTTTATATTCAATTTTACCCTTCGGTAAATTTTTAGTAAAGGATATGAAAGGAATCTTTTGTCGTTTTTCGTACGAGGTACTTTTTTGACTTTTCTGACAAAAGTACGAGAAGAAGGTTTTTTTTAACTTATACGGCATGAATGGATTTTTAAAACATTATTTCCAAGAAGCTTAATTTACAAGTTTTAAAGTTTATTTTTAATCAAATTCTTTTAGTTTAAAGTTGTATGACATGTTAAGAATGGAAAAATGTTTTTGAAGAAGAAAGGATATTTTCCTCAAGAATGGAGTTCAAGTGTTTTATCAAAATTATTTTCCATCTAAGATAATAAACGGTTCTGTTTTTATCTATATTATTACATTGATTTGATCATGTTGTGATGGAATATTTTTTATGAATTCCTTTATCTTATATGAATTGATTTATGATGTCATGAAGTTTAAGATTCTCATTTGTATTACATGGGTTATGCAATGATGTATGATTTATGATTTTGTGGCACACATAAGAATGGTATCATTATGAGATGGGTGGGACCTATATCTCCCTCCAATGCATTGGGTAAAGATTTTATATCTCATGAGATAGACATGGCTGGAATGGTAGGTTATACCGGTTCAGTGAAACAGGACTGAAACGAGGGCTACTCGATTCAGAAAGGGACTTTGTCCACTAAGATAGTCTTGGCAATGAGTCTTGACTAACAAGAAATGGTTCTCTATGATTATGTGTGAATGCCACAAAGTTTCATGTTTTAAGTTATGATTATTGTGATTACATTTCACTTCCATGATTTATCCCATGTTATGAAATTATGCTCTTTTTTGCAGGTTATGATTTCCAAAATGTTATGTTCTTATGAATATGATGTGATTGATATTTCTTTTGTTTACCCTTACTGAGCATTTGAGCTCACCCTTTTATGTTTTCTTTTCCCCAGGATATAAAGAAAGGTTTTAGGTAAAAAAAAGGGAAGTTCTTTATGGGAGATATTGAAGATCTTTCACCACGATTAGAAGATTACGTTCCGAGTTTCCAAAGACACTAAACTATTACGATCCTTGTGTGTGTGTTTTTTGTTATGTACTAAGTATTCCGAAAAAGTAATGTAATGTCCATGTACGTCAGGATACGGGTCTCTACATGCGCGCCCTCTTTGAATTTCACCCAGGGACTTCTCTAGCCTATAAATACCCCATGTGGCCCACCCATTTTGAGGAGGAAAAATTACAGAAACCCAGATTTGAGCTCCCGACACCCTAGTCTCTTCTCAAAGCATCCAAAAACTTCAAAGGAAATTTCTTACCTATAACAGAAGATCTAAAGAGAGGGAGTAAGGCCTAATGTGTTGAAACTCATCAACAGTTGCGCGCCTAATTGGCCAGCCCTTAAGGGAAATGGCCACACTTGCGCGCCGCCTTACTCATTCAACAGAACTTGCGCGCCCCTCTTCTGTAAGCCTCTAGGGATAGTACTAAGGGCATGAGCCAAGTCTCGCCCAAGTATTACCCCAAGGGTTTACCATCAGGGTAGGTATCCATGTGTCATGCAAGTATACTTGCGCGACCAGGACTTGCACGCCCATGCAGGACTTGCTTGCCACCTTCTTCTTCAGTGCCCCTTCTGCTTATTTCACCTCTATTATGCCTATCCACCTCTCCTATTCATGATTAAGCCTTCAGAACTCTATCCAAAGACATTCATGGAATGATTTCCTTGTTGGTTTCCTTATCTAAAAGGAATTCTGTGGAACATCTCTTAAAACCTAGTGATTTACATATCTTTATGTCACTAAGGTCAGAGATTTCATCCATTCAACATCATTCTTTAACGATGAAAGAATCCTTAACCTGGTCCTCCTTTTCAAGAGTAAGCCCTAGTCCAAGTTCTCTTAATTTGGGCATCCGCCTTAGGAATAAGCCCCAAGTCCGCTAACCTAGGGATCCTTTTCAGGAATAAGCCCCATTCATAATTTCCCAAATCTAGGCATCCTCCTTAGGAGTAAGTCCCAAGTTTCCAAAATTTGAATTTCCTTAAACTGGGATTCCTTTTCAGTAGTAAGCCCCAGTCATAATTCCCTTTAACCTGGTCTTATTCTTTACGAATAATCCCCAATCATAATTTCTTTTAACCAGTATTAATTTACTTTTTATTTGGGCTTCCTTATCGAGAGTCAAACCCAATCATAAGTCTCCTCCTAATTTCAGCACCTTCCTCAAGAGTAAGCCCCAATTTAGAGTATCCAAATCTCCATAAAGCACATATACCTTTATCGACCTTGTTCCTGGGTTTATTACCTGATGTAAATCCTAATATTCACTTATTTGGTCATTCATATATACCTAAGTCCCATATCATTTATTATCAAGGCACAATTGTCTGGTTTTACCAATACCTCTTGTTTCTCACACCGAGCATGAATCACATGAGCTGAGAGTGTAAAAGTAATTATGACACTTTTCTTTGAGCCATCAACCATAAATAAACCCCATACTTCTTTACTCGAAAAAAGTGGGTTTTTATTCCTTTTATAAAAAAAGGATACCTAGGTAGCCCATCTACGGGTACGATCCCGACTCTAAAATAATCCATGTCCTTCTGAATGACAATGAACTTCATGTGCCCCGCTGAGGGGCTTTAAAACCTGTATGGTCATCATAATGACCAAGAGTCTTTTATATAATTTATTTATGGATACCGTTGACTAAGAATATATAAACAAATATTGATGATTCTCTATCGATGAAGAACCTTGAATACATATAAAAGATTCTCTAAATTTCACACTTGTTAATCATTGATTGTCTAATCTAAAGGAAAGATCATTTTCATACTTTTTAATGTAATAAGGATTCAAAAACATAATTTAAATCTATAAAGAGAGTCCCATAGTAGAAAATAATTCCCCCTTAAAACGTGTGATGATTTCAACCTCCCATCCTCTCAACCAATGAAAATTCTTAAGTCTCACCAGTTCACAACTAATGAGCACCAACCTTTGGAAAGTAGGTCCAAATGGAAATGGAATCATTGGATGTTTCCGGTTGTAAAAACAAACCCATTAGAAACCTCACTGAATGTTTGAATCTTAAATCAATGAGATCATCCCCAATTCCATCACAAACAAAAAATGGTGAACCTGACGTGAATCCTTAACCAAGTTAAAATGATGTTTTACTTATTTTTTAGGCCCCTATTTAAAACTCAATGAGAGGGCCAACAAAACAATCAATAACATATGTGCTTATCCATAAGATGTAGTGGCCGAACTTATCTTGATTACGTCTGTTATATCAAACATTCACTATTTTCCTAGATCTTATGCATTACGATAATTGATTTTCTTAAGTTCATGTCTGTGAATGCCTCTGTTGTGAAAACCTCTGCTGTGAATGCATCTACTGCTACTCCTGCTGGATCTTCGTCCTCTCTGAGGAAGAAATCACCTACTCAGCTTCTTCAACACTGGGTATCAAATGCACTGGTTAAGGAGTACCGTCAAAATGGTACTATTCCGACTCTAGAGGCTGCTCGACAAGCCCTCCAAGTCAATAATTCACCCTAGTCGTCTGGATAGTAACGACCAATGATCAAGAAGAAGGTGGTGCCAACCACCATCTCCAACCGTTTCGGGTCATTATCCCTAGAACACAATCACCATTCACTCCCATATTCTGGGGAGGTGAATGAGCAGGTCCCTCGGGGCCTTTATTCAAGGAGACAAGAGTCCTTCCCGAGGGCTCCCATCAACAATCGCTGCCAGACTCGTGCAACAGTGCACCCTCAACATGATGAGGGTATCGTCTCCAGGTGTTCGGCACAGGTTCCTCGAACCCGAGCAGAAAAGACGAACCGCCAGAGGCGAAATCCGATCAACAGTGTGCATGTTCTCATCTATTCCATCTCCGGAGAAGTCCACCAACCGAACTTGGTGGAAAATAACGAGCGGGCACACACACCAGTCCAATTTAATCCTGCTGTCTAGCAGACTCATCTGGCAGCAGCACGCCAGTCCCTCCAGGAAATTCTGGTGGAGTACTATAGAAAATAACGTACACATATTTATAAATCATCGGCTAGTTATCAGGATCGTCTGACTACATGCGATAGATCCCACCAACCCAATGTATTGACAACTGGTAAACAGGAACATACACCAGCTTACTCTCGCCAATCCTACCAGCAGCCTTGTCTGTCAGTATTGAAGGAAGTTCATCAACCACATTTGGTAGAGTGCAATTAGCAGGCACATACACCTGCAAGTATTGATCAATCCTACCAATAGTCTCATTTGGTATCATTCGGAGAAGTTAGTCGGAAATGTCTGGTGATAAACAGGAGGCCGAATCAACTCTCTGCCCCCACACATGAGTACTGCCAGAATTCACTGGCAGGAAAATGAGGATATGAGTAGGAACACACACCTACTCCAAGAATGGAATGGACATATATTCCTATTCTTCCAGCTGAAGTCACCAGGCATATTCTATCAATGGTGAAAGAGCAGAAGAAAATCCATAATCATATTCTGGATGCCTTCCAGGATATTATAACAGCTTCCGCAACATCTCAGGGAAAGACACATAAATCTATCCCTACCTGTAGAGTGACACATCAACAGTTCACACTGGAACAGACACACACATCTGTTCCTGTCCAAGAGGGTTGTGGGGCGTACTCCCCCATATCATACGGACAACCAAGTCAGGCATATACAACTGATTTGAGTGGAGATAATCATCCTAACCTAATCATTTATCATGAGCAAGCACATACACCTACCCATAATGAACACTTTCTTCAACAAGTGGTTCCCAAAGTGAGTAAGAAGGCGTCTATGAAGAAGGCCCACCCATCACAGTCAAGAAATAAAGGGCCAACATGTAACAACGCCTTGCTCGATGCTGGAGTTCTTGTTGAACTCAGACAATTATCTGTTGCAACCCAAGATTCTACTCTCTTAGTTCCCAATAGTGGGAACATTAATTCTAATTACCTGCATCATATACTTCCTCATGAAGGCTTGCTTCATGACAATGTGGTTGATCTTGATGTTTCATCTTCAGATGAGAGCCACATGAACCCTCTGTGTGGTCAGAAGACCAAGGGGCAAAAGGTTTCATCTTTTTCTATAACCCACCATGGTGGTCCTCCCCATGATGATAAATTTAACTATGAAGGTACTCTCCATAGTGATAATGCACAGTTCCTAGAAAATTCTCTAATTGACAATATAGTGACGAGAAAAAACTCTTATCTTAAGGCACTTGAAATTGTGAAGCCAGTCATGTCAGATGCTTTACCACTATTAGGTGATACAGTTTCTCAATAAGAAGATGGCTTGGGGTGTAGGTCATTCTCCGAACCACCCCTGGGTCGTTCATCTTCTAGTTTGATCAGTGAATTCTCTACCAATCTTATTGAATCCGATGAGGAAACAAGGAAGAACCAGCTCTGGTATATTCAGGTAGAAGAATCTTCCCTGAATGATAAAGCAGAAGTACTGAATATGAGAAAAAATTGGCGAAAGGTGAAGTGCCGGTTATGTTTTGGCCTTTGGCTGATTCTCAGTATGACATTCCAGAGATGTTGATGGAAGTTGAAATTCATGATATTTTTCTCAACATATGGAAAACCCTTTTTCAGTTGAAAAATAAAATTTTATCTTATGATGAATATGAAAATCATATCAATATAATAGAAGGGTTACAACGCCAAATTGACTTCGCATCTCTCTCAGTTTATCGATATTCAAAGGCTGAAAAACAGTAGAGATCCCTTCAACTTTCATGCCTTGGCGCACTAAGAATATTTCCCCAGTTAATTGCAAATGACCCATCTGGTATTCATATCTGGGGATGGGGTGTTCATCGAGCACTACATTTCACTGTGCTCTCCAGTCTACATAGCCCACATAAAATGGTCTCATGCAATGTTATTGCCCATGGCCGGCCACAATCAATTGGTTTTGTTTGTAATCAAAAGCTTTCCCAAGAAATTGCTTCAACTAGTTCTTCTCAAAATCAACTATACAAAAAACAAGTTGTTGAATTACTCCTACATCCAGAAAACACGAATATTGAACATGCCTCTCGTTTTGAGCAGGCACATCACCAACTGATAGATGTGTCAGAAATTATCCAACGGTCTTTTGAGCCAGGTGATAAAAGTGGATAAAGTTTGATGCATCCAGCTAATTTCCAGACTAAAGTCCGCAAGATCAGGTGAACATTCGAGAAAGTCTCAGATGTAGCATCTCAAGAGCCACCCCAGCTTTCCAGACTAGGGAATCTTTTAACCCAACCCTCAGAATCAACAAATAAGATTCAAGGAGTTGAGAAGAAACAGCCCCAGTCCACAGGACTTGGGACTTTTTCAAATAATCAATCTCTTCCTCAGAGAAATTCAGTTTTCTCTCGATTAGGGAAGAAGCCTCAAGAGTAAAGAAGATCCAAATTATCAGAATATTCCCTCAAAATTACGGTTCGTCTTGATGTTCCTGAGGGATCAAATCGACAAAAGGAAATGTTTCATTAGGGACATGGAAGAAAACAATATCGTAGAAATTTTAATAGAAGGGATGCAATGCATTATGCATCAATTAATGTAATCAATTCCATTGATGCTGATCCACCAGATGAGGCTCACTCAGAGGGATCTGATGAAGAAGTTGAAACTCAAGAAGTTGTACGCACAGACACAAATGAAGAAGGTGTGCATACATGAAATCAAAGGATTACCCAAAACCATGGTAATCTTTCCAGTAACCCACATCCCCCTCTCCAAAAGGATTCCAATAAGGGGAAAGGAAAGAATCAAGTTACATACCCTCCCTCTAGGTAAGGCCAATCTCTCTCACTAGAGCAAAGATTTTCACAACAAGAGGAAGAAATGAAGGAGTTGAGGAGGTTGAACAGAGAACTACTTCAAGGTAGTCTTCATCCTATGATTTTTGGAGTTAGTCAGCCAAGGTAATTTTATATGGATACTAATATAGATCAAGAATATCCTCCTCTTCCAGTACACCCTCACATGTCTAATCCTACGGGTCAAGTGCAACAACAATCGGCAGTGCTACCATCAGTTTCAGTACTAGCCACCACATCTGTACCAGCTCCAGTCATTGCACCTATTCAGGTCCAAGCTCAACCAGATGTTTCTCAAATGTTAATAAATACTATTGAGTCATTAACAACTCGGTTGGAAGCTATGGAGGGAAAGCATGCTCAAATTCAACTAGAAAAGAGAGCTTACCCTGAATGGGTTGATGCAATTCCTCCCCCATCAAATTTCGCAAGTACCACATTCCCAATCTTTAATGGTTCGGGAGACCCAGAGAAACACATGACACATTTTGTTTCTCGTTGTGATCCTATTATGGGAACCCCTCAGCAATAGGAAGCAGTTTAGCTCAGGTGTTTTGTAAAGTCATTACAAGGGCCTACCTTTTTCTAGTACACAAGCTTACAATCCCGGTCAATTACCGGATGGGAGGATCTCTGCCAAAGATTCCTTCTTCAATTCATCTCAACGTTGCCAAAGACAATAGTTTTTGATATTAAAAACAGTAAGAAAAAGGAGAATGAAAGTGTTTCGAATTTCATTGCTCGCCGGAAGGGATTAACATATTCCTTGAGCTTAGTACTCCCTCAAGAGGAATTGTTTCCAATCTATGTGACAAATTTACATGATGAGTTGCGCACACCGTTGATCCCTTTGAAATACACAGGAGGGTTTCGATACCTTACTTCAATCGCTCAACAGATTGATGATTCTCTTAATAAGAATAAGGATAAATCTCATGTAATTCCATCAACTCTAGGAAGGAGAAGGGGTAAAGAGGAGACTGCTAAAATTATGCTTAAACAAGAACATGTACCTGCTTCTACTTCAAAACCTTCATCTTCTCGAAGGGATCCACTTCCTGAGTGCCAAAAACAGAGGTCGTTTAATCAAGATGATCAGAGATATCAATGACGAAAAAAATTTGAGGATTTGAAGAGCAAAGTTTACTATTTCCAAAATGAACAAGTCCCTGGTTATTTAATTTCAGCTCTAGAAAATAATTTGGTTCAGTTGCCAAGGCCCAAGAGGCCGAACAAGGAAGGAGTTGAAGACCATCCCAATTATTGCTCATTTCATCAAATGTTGGGGCATCCCATTCAAAAGTGTTTTCTCTTCAAGGACCTAATATAGAAAATGGTCAACTAGGGACAAGTCAAATTGAAAGGTTCTTCAGCTCAGGTAGCATGTGTTACTGCTACAGATCTCGAGGAAGAAGGTGAGTGGCAAAAGGTCAAGAACAAAAATTCACAAAAATATGATGATTGGATGGTCAGAAAAATGATAAACAGAACTCATGCCATTTTGTGAACACAATTGAAGAATCCAATTGTGTCTTCTGCCATGAATACCATAGCCAAACCCTCTTCATCAGAGGGAAAATCATCAAAGAAACTACATAATTCAATGAAAGAGGAACAATCAGAAGAAGATGAAATCGTGTCAAAGCCTAAGTTGTCTTTGTCTCTGACAGATTTTATGTCATCTACTTTGAAGTCACTGGCACCGCCCCACCAAACGACACAACCTAAACTAGCTAATCAGGCAGAGTCTTCATCAGATGAAGAGTTTATCTTCGGTTCTGTTAATATGATACAAATAACAAATCCATATGCCAGTCGCAGTTTGGATTTTGATGAGCCCATGTTCCCTGTATCAAACAAAGGAATTAGTGGAATTTCCAGAGGCTCAGGATATAGGGGAAGACGTGGATCTTTCAAGGGCTACTATTCCAATTCTACCACTTCTAGAACTGTGTATGAGGCAGAAACTCATGGTAGAGCACTTTAATGAGCTCAATAAGAACAAGAAAGTTCTTCCACACAAGGCAGACTCAGTCCTGGCCCAATTATTGTGGAAGATCGGTTGAAGGTTCCATATTCTTCCTCTCATCATGTAAATAGACCTAATTTGTTTAATCTTCCAAAGCCAGGACTATTACCAACTCCTATCATGGTAAAAGATGCATCAACATTCAAAGCATAAACTACTAAGGCACCTTCAAAACCACATGTTACTATTGGGAAATACAGACCTTTAGATCAAAAGAATGATGTATTGAAACACTTGGGCCAAATACCGGCCAAGTTATCAATTCTGGATGCTTTTAATTTTTCAATGGATCTTCGGGAGGCACTCGTCGAGGCTTTGTCGAGTCCTTAGGAGTTTGAAATAGAAATCGCTACAGTTAAAGTCTACCAGTTAGTGAATAATCCTGCAGAATTCCATGCAGTGATATCTTTCACTGATGAAGATGAATATGATGTCATACATGGAAATATTAGACCTTTGTACTTATCTAGAAAGGTCAATGGTGTAGACGTCCGAAGAGTTTTCATTGATAATGGTTCAGGAGTCAACCTCATCCCCATTCGTACACTTCGTCGATTGTTCCTCACAGAATCTGATTTATCTCCTTCTACTTTGATGTTATAAGAATATGATAAAACTGAACAAGAACTGCTGGGGGAGATTACAGTCAGAACATAGTTTGAAGATCTTGTATCCAATTCAGATTTCATGGTTGTTGATCAAGACTCATCCTTCAACATCATGCTTGGAAGACCCTGGCTATATCAACACGGAGCTATCCTTTCATCATACAATTAATGTCTCAAATATTGTTTTGATGGTCAAATTGAAACATTTTATGGTGATAAATCCCCGTTCAAGACATGTGAATCTCAATACATTGAGGTAGAATTCTACCACATGAAGGGAAAGGATAAATCCACAACAAGGGAGATTACCAAAGTTAATGATCCATATGGTTTGGAAAACATTCCAGTAAACCCATTTACACATGTGAGTAAAAATTATGTGTTTCCTATCAGTCAAATTGATAGGATAGACCCAAATCAAAATACTCTTATAGAAACCTCCCATAATTTCAATTACTGCAATCAAGACAGACAGCATGGGAGAAATTGGTGATTCACCACGGAATGATGAAATCTCAAATGGGGATGTCTTCATTTCATCTGCAGAAATCCAGCAAGTCAATACTTCGCCAACCAGGCTGGAAGAAGTTATATCAATATCAGAGGTGAATGATGATGTCGATTCTCAATCCATCATCTCCTATTTGTTACCCAAGGAAGATCCATCATCATCAATCGAGTCAGAAATGGAATCTTCTTGTTCAAGATGTTCAAATTTTGACATCTCTTCTGATCATGGAAATTATACTTCATCTTCTACTATGAATGTAGAAAGAGAAGAAATAAAAAATGTTGAAGAAGAGGAGGAAGATCTCAGGGATGCACCTCCAGCATTTGAAGAGGGTATCTCTACCACCGTGGATGATCTCAGAGAAATAAATCTGGGTACAAAAGAAGATCCACGCCCCACATTAATTAGTGCGACCATGAATCTTGAAGAGCAAGAGACGTATATTTATTTTTTTATGAAAAATAAAGATATATTTTCTTTGAACTATACAGATATTCCAAGGCCTGATCCTGATGTTTCCACTCATCGTTTGGGTTTTCTAGAAGAACATCGAGGATTAAAACAAGCCGCTAGAAGAACACACCCAACCTATGCTTCCAAAATTGAAGCTGAAGTGGATAAGCTCATCAAATCTAACTTCTTCAGAGAAGTTCAATATCCCATGTGGTTGGATAATATTTTCCCAGTGAAAAAGAAGAATGGGAAAATTAGAGTTTTCATTGATTTCTGAGATCTTAATCGGCACTGTCCTAAGGATGATTTTACAGTACTGATTATAGAACTCTTAATTGATGAAACAGCTAGCTATGAAGCACTTTCCTTCATGGATGGATATTCTGTATATAATCAAATATGAATGGCTCCCTAAGATGAAGAATCTACAGCCTTCAGATCCCCTCAGGGTGTGTTTTGTTATCGGGTAATGCCCTTTGTCCTGAAGAATGCAGGCACAACATATTAGCGTGTCATGCATCGTATCTTCAAACCCTTATTAGGGATGTTTGTTGAATGTTATGTGGACGATTTGGTGGTTAAATCCAAACAACATTCTAATAACTTGGCTGATTTGGAAATCATATTCCACAAACTTCAGCAAGATAATTTGAAGATGAACCCCTTAAAATGTTCTTTTGGGGTAACCTCAAGACAATTTATCGGCTTTGTTGTATTCCATCGTGGTATCGAAGTCGACCCAAAGAAGACTATGTTAATCCTTTGTATGTCACCTCCTCGAAATTTTAAAAAATTTAGAGGACCTCAAGGACACTTGGCCTATATTCGGTGTTTCATCGCCAATTTGGAAGGAAAAAGTTTACCCTTCACCAAGTTGATAAAGAAGGGAGTCACTTACCAGTGGACTGAAGAATGTCAAGAAGCATTCAATATTCTCAAGAAGTATCGCTTGAGTCCACCAGTGTTAATGACACCTGTTGAAGGAAGACCAGTTATCCTCTATGTGACAGCTTTAGAGAAATCATTGGGTGCCTTTCTTGCTAAGAATAATGATGCTGGGAATGAAAAGATCATCTACTATCTCATTCGGACTATGCTTGAAGCAGAAAACCGATATTCAAATATTGAGAAGTGACGCCTAGCAATAATATTTGCAGTTCAGTTGTTGAGACACTACCTACAACATCATGAGGTCCAATTGGTATCTTGCAATAACCCACTCAAATTAACCCTTAGTTATCCAATGCTTATAGGACGTCTGTCAAGGTGTGAAGTTATTTTGCAGCAGTCTGATATTCAGTATGTGTCACAAAAGGTAATAAAGGGACAAGCTCTAGCTGATTTCCTTGCTGAACATCCTTCAGTAGAAGATACATCTTCAGATATTGAACTTCCTGATGAGGAAGTATTCTTTATTCAAGATAGTCTTCAAACATGGGAAATGTACATTGATGGTGCTTCCAAAAGTCCAACAGGGATGGAAATGGAAGATCCTAAGTTCAACAATGTTGGGTTACGAGTTGTACTCATTTCCCCAAAAAAGACACTGCTACATTATTCCTTCTCATTGTTGGGTGGCGGTTCAAATAATGAAGTAGAATACCAAGCTCTTATCGCAGTGTTGGAGTTGGCGCTTCAAGCACAAGTGAGTCACTTAATGGTGAAAGGTGATTCAGACCTAGTAATCAAACAAGTCAATGGGGATTATGAAATCAGAAAATAAGAACTAATACCTTTTTATGATTAAGTCAGAGAGTTAATGGATGAATTTCCTTCGGAACTAACATTTTCTTATGTCCTGAGATCACAAGATGCCCAAGCTGATGCACTAGCTAATATAGCCACAACTATGGTAGATCCGAATCGGGATGAGACAACCATAAGTATTGCCCACCGTCGTAAAGGTTCACCTTATGTTCAAGCCAGAATAGAAGAAATCAATGAAATTAGTCCCATCTCTGAACCATATGGTCATACTACAGTATGGACGACACCTATCAGGGAATACCTTCAAAATAGAACACTTCCGCCTGATAGAGCCAAGAAAGAACCAGTCTAGAGACATGTGGTCAATTTCACTCTTTATGATAGCCCAAATCACTTAGAGAAAATTATCTACAAACATGGTTTTTATGGAGTTCTCATCAGATGCATTGATGGTGAAGAAACAATGGCTTTCATGAAAGAAGTAAATGCAGGAGTCTGTGGTGCCCACCAGTCTGGACATAGACTATCTGATCAAATTCGAAGGCTTGGATAATTTTGGCCTTCAATGATACAATATTGTGTTGATTTCACAAAGAAGTGTCATTCCTGCCAAGTACTTGACAACTTAATTCATCAACCCCCATAGTTGCTTCATATAGCTATATACTCGTGGCCATTTTCCACATGGGGAATAAATGTGGTGGGAACTTATCCTTCGGCTACATCTAAGCAGTTTAAGTACATTCTTACTACCTCTGACTTTTTTTCCAAGTGGGTAGAGGCAATAACCCTAAAAAAAGTCAGTTCAAAATGCCTTATTAGCTTCATTAAGTCTAACATCATTACCATATTTGGTGTCCCTCATACCATACTGACGGATAATGGCACCAACTTCTGTTCATCTGAGGTGAGGAAGTTGTATCACGAATACAACATCAAATCCAATCATTCATCTCGGTATCATGCAGCGACTAATGGATAGATAGAAGATTTCAACAAGAGTCTTTCAAACATACTACAAAAGATGGTGGATAAAGATCAAAAATAATGGCCTGATAAAATTTTTAATGCTTTATGGGATTATCGAACCACAACCCGCACTGCAACACGGTCAACTCCATATTCATTGGTATATGGAACAAAAGAAGTCTTTCCCATTGAGGCTCAATAAACCTCTCTCAGAGTAGCCATTTGTAATCAATCATCTACAGATGAGCAATCTCAAAAGTGATTGGATAGATTGGAACGGTTAGATGAGAAAAGATTTGGACCTTGCACCACATGGAAGTCTATCATAATTGAATAGAATGAGCATTAAACAAAAAAGTTTGTCTTCGTTTATTCTTTTAGGGAGAATTGGTATTAGTTCTCAGAACTCCAATTATACTAGGAAAGAAACCACCCAATGTTGAGCCAAATTGGGAAGGACATTATTCAATACAAAAGGTCTACTCCAATGGATCTTATTATTTAATCTCAATTGATGGAGAACTAATCACTACTCCAACCAATGCAAGATTTCTGAAGAAGTATTTTGTGTAACACAAATGCTTTATCATCCAACGGGATGTTAAACTGCACCATCGATAGTCCAAGCAGTTGACCATAAACTATTTTCACCCATTTCACCCAACATGACGTTAAACGGTATTTGTCCCATCGTCTTAGCTATAGGACGCTAAACTGTACAACACTCATATTTCCCAAAATGAAATTAAACTGTGTCCCTATATTTGTCCTGCATGACGTTAAACTGTACTTCTCATTCGTCCTATGTGATGTAAAACTGGAAAAGTCCCTAATACATCCAACTTTACGTTAAGCTATGTCCTCTTTTTTCCTTACTGCATGACATTAAAGGGAACAGTCCCCATTTCATCAAACATGATGTTAAACTGTATTTTCCCCATTGTCCTAGCTACATGATGCTAAACTGTACATAAGTCCCTTAATACGTCCTACATGACATTAAACTGTATTTTTTCCCTGCTACATGACTCTAAACTGTGCAGGACCAATAGTCCTCACTGCAAGACTTTAAATTGCATTGTCCCTTCATATGTCCTACATGAAATTAAACCATGCATCGTTAAGGTTGTTTCTACCTCTTGTTTCTCACACCGAGTATGACTCATGTGATCTTAGAGTAAACTTCAATCATAACACCCTCTCTGGGTCGCTAACCATACGTAAGTCCCAACACTATTTTTTAGGTCGTTGTCCCCAAGAACAACTTGATCACTAATTCATTTTTTTAATTTAACTACGCGGACTTTGATCCTTTCCTTCTATTCAGGGTACGTAGGCATCCTATTTAGGTTCAAGCCCAAAACCAATATCTTCACATCAGCTCACGTCCATCTCATACGATGTTGATTTGTGAAATTTCCCCTAGAATCAATACCTTTACATTGGTTCACCTTCATCCTTTCTATATGACATTAAACTGTACAACACCTTTTGTCCTGTACGACAATAAAATACAACATTTTTTGATACCCTCACCTGATAAGGAATCATTATTTAAATTGATCTCCAATCATGTTATATTCTAAAGATTACATGCATACATGGCAATGAATGAACATTTTATCTTGGGTCAAACCATCATTACGCTGAAGTCCCCTTTCACCCTTCACATGTACGAACCAAAATCTGTACAGAGGGTATTTCTAGAACAATGTGGGCTTGATTCCCATCATTATAGGATACGTAGGAACATTTGAGTGTCCCTAGAATCAAGCCACAAGTCTTTGGGCCTAACCCCAAATTCCATTTTCATTTCCCTGGTTGAAAAGTCCCTATGAAAACACACACTGTGTATTCATTATTTTGCTCTGATCTCTATGACACTAAACTAAGATCTACCATACTTTCGTCCCACATGACGTTAAAATGTATTTCAAAAACTATGTATGGCTTGATTCCCATCCTTATGGGATACGTAGTGATGTTTAGTATCTCAGTTCAGGTCCCATCCACGACATGATTATGGTTAGCATTGGTCTGTGTATCTCTACAAGCATTGAAAAAATGCCCATTTTTATGTGTCGTACCCCAAGTCTTAAATACTTCCAGATATTCATCACCCATTTTATGACTTCTGGTCACAAAATGTCCAATTTTTGAGAGTTATTTTGCCTGACCATGCAACACATTCCCTTAGGCGGCCTTGCATAAACAGTCTACATAACAGACTTGTCAGCCTAAAGATACAGTTACTTGACTATGCAGCCAATGCCCTTAGGCGGCCCTGTGTAATTCAACCCCCTAACGAGTTTGTTAAACAATGGTAACTCTATTCCTGGGAAGAAAACCTCTTTTTCCTTATTGGTCTTATCAACAATATGTAATGGATCCGCAAAAAATAGCCATCCTTAACATATTTTTCCGATGTTCTTTTTCATGATCTGAAAGTATTCAAGTCTATGGTTTATATTTCTCTTCCATACATTTGGGTCAAACCTTCGTAGGAGTGACATTCATCCAATTCTTAGATGATCTTTCCTGGAAATATCTTCTCCATATTCAAGTACCTCTCTCCATACATCCAACTCTATGCTTTGCAAAATTTGAATCTCTATAAACTTCCACTGGCTTTTTAGCAGTAGAAAGTTAAATTTCTGAAAGTTCTTTTTCCTGACTATGAAGCACGTGCCCTTAGGTGGCCTTGCATAAACAGTCTACATAATAGACTTTTCAGCAAAAGGATACTATTATTTGACTATGCAGCCAATGACCTTAGGCGGCCCTGCATAATTCACCCCCCAAACGAGTTTGTTAAGTAATGGTAACTTCATTCTTGAGAACTACTTCTTCTAATGCCTTTTAGCCCTTTTTCGTATCATTCCTCAGATTCAAAATTTCTTAAGTCATATTTTTCAGGATTTCCTTCATACTTGAGTGTGGTAATATGTTTTCAGATAAGTTGTCAGGGAATTGAGGCAATTTTAATACATTCGGTCAAAGTTATTTCGACCTTAAACAGTTGCCTTTTTTTGTTTTTTGTCTGACATGCATGACATTAAACTACCCACAAAAGACAAGGGAACTCTAAACAAAAGTCAAGTCCCATCCCACTAAACATACATTTCGTATGATTTAGGTAATATTGAGCAATTAAAGATTTAAAGTTTGTAGGGTTAGTTTTAATAATCCTTGAAATAATAAAACTATTCTTACTAGGCCCATTGGCTTAGGTAAAAATTTAAAGCAGGTAGAAAAAGAATACAGACACAAATGATTGAAGATAAAAGTTTCTTTCATTGAAGCACAATAATTAGAAGGACATACATAGACTGGAGTCTCTTTTATTTTTTAGGGATTACAAGATAATTTCAACATAAGTCTTCATTTGATTAATGGAATTCCGAGTTTCATTAGCAGCCACCTAGAATTCATTCATTCAACTGGATAAAAGACGCAGTGATACCAGCTCTTCTTGGAAAAATTGTAAAAAAAATTTCTTGAGTGCGGTTTGAGAAAATTTTCGGCTGACTAAACAGTGACTCTGTTTCTGTCCAAGAGACTTGGAAGATGGATACATGGATTTGAGAAAGGATAATTGGAATTAAAGAGTCATTTGGAGAGGGTACACTTTTTAGATATTGATCTAATGTCATTATAGTCTTCTCTCTATCAACTGGCAGCGGAAAACATATCAACCCATGGTTTTCCATTTTTATATTTCTAGGGAAATGACATGAAGAAAAAATATGAAAGTTCACACCATTGTTGCTGCTCCTAATGCACAACATAACCGAAATAAAGGGGTAGCAGTGTAGCTGCATCTCAAGAATATAGTTCCTTGCATCTGGAATGTTGACTTCTTACAGATGACCACGCCCATACAGAGGCAAGTAGATGCTCTGTGGAAAATTAAGATGATACTACTTCAAGTACTTGGCCAAATATGAGTGAATGCTGTTGTAGATATCATAGTAATCCTAGCCAATAATGTTCATCATATCATCAATCCTCTTGCTCACCAGTTCATCAGCCGTTCAAATTCTTCAAGGAGCCATTGAATCTGCACAAAAGGTGAATAAATTAACTCTTAAATGGGTTGATTTTTCATAATCTTTGTGAAGAAATTCGAAAAAATGGCCAAGGCATTACGGCGCGCATGTATAGATGTGTCACGCAAGTATGGATGTGTCATTCTAGTTTTTAGCGTGCAAGTATCACCGTGAAAGTCAAAATACCTCTACAGTAGCCCGACAGCAAAGAAACAACAGAAAACAGAGCAACCTGCGCGGTGAAGGTAAATTTCACAGTGAGAGCTCGAAAATTTGAAATCTGGGTATTTGCGGTAGAATGGACGCATATATATAGGCCAGGCCTCAACCCTGCACGCCTAAAAGTCAGTGCGCTCTAAAGCTAGCGCGATCAGAACCTGCGTGACACCATCTGCGCGCTCAACACTTGGGTGCTGAAGTTTCCTTGGTTTTCATCTTTCCTCAGAGTTACATCCTCATTTCTTTCAGATCCAACTTTGAGGGGGGGGGGGGGACTTTTGTTGATGCTGCTTTCAATCACGGAGTATAACGAATTGAAAAGGGAAATACCTTGAACCCAAAGTGATTCATCCTTTGAAGAAACATAAAAAAATGACAAAGGCATGAACAAAGATTCAAATGCACTCTGGTCACGCAAGTTCCACCAAGGTCACGCAAGTATACTTGCACGCCGCCCAGTGGTCGTGTAGGTTACTTGCACGCCCTATTTTAATTTTTCCCAAGGACTTCTCCAGCCTATAAATACCCCCTGTGGGCCCCCCATTTCGAGGAGGAAAAATTCCAGAAACTCAGATTTGAGCTTTCGATGCCCTAGTCTCTTCTCAAGGCTTCCAAACACTTCTAAGGTAATTTCTTACCTAGAAAGGAAGATATAAAGAGATGGAGTAAGGCCTAAAGTGTTGAAACTCATCAACACTTGCGCGCCTAAGTGGCCAGACCTTAAGGGAAATGGCCACACTTGCATCCCACCTTACTCCTTCAACAGAACTTGCATACCCCTCTTCTGGAAGCCGCTAGGGATAGTACTAAGGGATTGAGCCAAGTCTCGACCAAGTATTACCCTAAGGGTTGACCGTCGCACAGGTACCCATGTGTCGTGCAAGTATACTTGCGCAACCAGAACTTGTGCGCCCACGCAGGACTTGCGCTCCACCTTCATCTTGAGTGCCCCTCCTGCTTATTTCACCTCTCTTATGCCTATCCACCTATCCTCTTCAAGATTAAGCCTTAGAACTTTCTCCAAATCCATTCACGGCATGATTTACTTGTTGGGTTCCTTATTTGAAAGGAATTATGTGGAACATCACTTAAAACCTAGTAATTTACATATCTTTATGTAACTAAGGTCCGATATTTAATTCATTCAACCTCATCCTTTAAAGATGAAAGAATCCTTAACCTAGGCCTCCTTTTCAGAAATAATCCCCAGTACAAGTTCTCTTTATCTGGGCATCCTCTATAGCAATAATCCCCAAGTCCCCTAACCCGGGCATCCTTTTCACGAATAAGCCCCAGTCATAATTTCACAAATCTGGGCATCCGACTTAGAAGTAAGTCCCATGTTACCTAAATCCGAATTTACTTAACCTGGGCTTCCTTTTCCGGAGTAAGCCACAGTCATAATTCCCTTTAACTTGTACCTCTTCTTTAAGAATAAGACCTAGTCATAATTTTTCTTAACCAGTCTTAATTTACTTTTGATTTGGGCTTCCTTCTCAGGAGTAAAACCTAATCATAAGTCTCCTCCTAATTTGGGAACCTTCTGCATGAGTAAGCCCTAATTTAGAGTATCAAAATCTCTATAAAGCACATATATCTTTATGGACCTTGTTCCCGGGTTTCATATCGGAAGTAAATCCTAGTCTTCACCTATCTGGGCAGTTATATATAACTAAGTCCCATATCATTTCTTATGATGGCACAATTGTCTAGTTTTACCAATACCTCTTGTTTCTCACACCGAGCATGACTCACGTGAGCTTAGAGTGTAAAAGTAATTATGAAACCTTTATTTGATTCATCAATCATAAATAAACCCCATACATTTTTAATCGAACTACATGGGTTCTGATTCCTTTTTCTAAAACAAAGAATACATAGGTAGCTTATCTTCGGGTATGATCCCAACTCTGAAATAATCCATGTCCTTCTGAATGACAATAAACTTCAAGTGCCCCACTGAGTGGCTTTAAAACCAGTATGGTCATCATAATGACCAAGAGACTTTTATATAATGTATTGAAGGATACCATTGACTAATAATCTATAAACAAATATATATGATTCTCTATCGATGAAGAACCTCGAATACATATAAAAGATTCTCTAAATTTCATACATGTTAATCATTGATTGTCAGATCTAACGAAAATCTTATTTTTATACTTGGTAATGTAATAAGGATTCACGAACATAACATAAATCTATAAGGAGAGTCCCAGAGTAGAAAATAATTCACGTCAAAAAGGTGTGCTGAGTCTGACCACCCATCCTATCGACCAATATAAATTCTTAAGTCTCATCAGTTCACAACTAATGAGCACATACCTTTGGAATGTAGGTCCAAATGGCTATGGAATCATTGGATGTTTCTGGTTCTATGAAAAAACCCGTTAGAAACCTCTTGGAATGTTTGAATCTTAAATCAATGAGATCATCCCAAATTCCATCAGAAATATTGTTACCTATCCTTGGTCAGCGTAGGGCATTTGTGGAAATCTCACCACGAGTGTAGAAATGAATAAAACTATTAAAAGAAATATATTACTTTTTTTTTCATTGATGCATCAATTTGAGAGTCTATAAATATTATTTTATGATAGATGTAAATGGTTAGTTGCATAACCCTAGAGCCATTGGGGATACATTAGATAGAGTTTTAAAGGATATCTCAGGAAAAAAATGACCAGATCGTGGATCAACAATCAACACACAATGTATTCGAAGGATACATCAAATGATCACAATGCAACCTCATTCTTTACTAGAGATGGACCTTAATTTAGGTTGTTTTTTGTTTCTACTTTATTATTTCCCCATTATTATTTTCTATAACGAACAAATCTTAATCAATGAAAAAACTGATTTTTTGATCAGTCGTTTTGTGGGATGGGATAGATTAATCAGGTTCAGGTGATTTCTTTAGGAATAAATTTTCCGATTCTTTAATTTTCATTCTAATAGAAATGAACCAAGATTAAAAAAATATCTATTATGGTCTATTAATCTTGGAAATTCATGTTTTTTTCATCCCTGATACCCTACATATCCCGACAATTCTTCATTTGGATAGTGGTTTGACATATTCTAATGAAAATATCACTATGCACCTATTTCGTAGAACAACGATCGAGAATTATAGATCCGAGATGAGAACGAAACGATTGGGGTGAGATGATGGTAGAAATGATTTATTAGAAGATTTGGGATACACTATTTTTTATTCATTGATGTTTAATGAAGAATGATGAATGCGGATGATTTATCGATGAATCAAATGGAAGAATCCTGTTAATTGATGATGGGAAGGATCATAATGCCTTGAATCATGATTTTCTAAAAATTAGGACACAGGTTCAATGTATTGATGAAGGACAGGAAACACAGAAAATAGATTTGGGAATTTGAAAAAAATAGAAATACACTACATGTAATGTAGGGACACATTCTTTGTGGCCCCCTTTGCGGAAGCTAGGGTTTCAGGAGATACTGAAGTATCACATGGCATGCAATGTTGTCACATGGTTAGTGGCATATCCTTGGAGACTTAGTCTATAACTCGATGGTAAAATAACATGATTTGGAGTACAAGGGTTAGAGCACCTTGCGTACACCCCAAAACAGACACAGGTTTAGCCAAGTACATAGTCAAAGCCATGTATTGGTTCACATACAGGGGTACATGCACTAATCTATGAACTAGAACATGATTAGGATACAAGGGAATTCTATACACTAGGTAGTCCTATAAAGACATGGCCAAGAAACATGGTTCATTTACACGGGTAGGACCCGGGGTCAGGGGACATGTCGTGTAACCCTTCTACACATTGTGTGATTTATTATACATGGCTTAGATCCTAGGTCCTATGTATCTTAGATATGTTCATTATGGTTCATTCTTCTTATCATATTCTTGAGGTTTAGTATCGAATCATCTCCTACACCTAGGAAAATGATCCCTTCAAAATGAATTCATGGATATAGTAATTTGAATCCCTCCATGATGCCTAGAGATATAACCTCTATTCATATTTGTGACCTAGGTGGAGTTCTTGGAATCATCGCGACCAAAATTATATGGGCTCCAATCCTCTACCTAGTAGGTTAATCTATATTGAGTTTTTGGTATCAACCCATGGCCTTGGGAGTGATCCCCTTCTCTATATTGTATCATTTCAAACATCTAGTGTTTAATTCCTATGATAAGACTTGATGAGAAATACCTCTCACACGTACATCATTTGTGTTATCAAACTCAGGATTGTGTTTTTCTGAATGAGTGATATGTGGGATATTCAAGAAATACTCCATGGTTAACATATTATAGTTGTGACTTACCTTTAGACTATGTGTCTTTATTGAGTATATCTGGATATTTTTTATATATGTGATGTTGACATATACCTGCGTAGAGGTGATTTTATTTCCTTTGTTGTTTTATTTGTGGTTTTGGGATGTCATATTGAGTATTTTTTTACTAAAACCTACATGTTATTTCCCACACATGTCATGTATTATGCGTATGATCAGCCTTTTGACAGAGTCCTTGATGGACCATGACCAGATGATGCTTAGGGAGACCAAATATATCAAGGTGTGTCCTTACATTATTCTAACAACATTCATAGTTTTTCATTAAGGTAAGAATTGTGTTATAGAATCCATTTATGGGCTTGTATTTGTCCCCTTTTAAATTAATTTACATCATAACACAATTTGGTTTTGGGATTTAGATGTCTGCATGAATGGTTGTTCTGTTTGTTTTACATTTTAGCACTTTATAGGATTGGACATGTGTGTGTGTGTGTGTGTGCTTATGCTAAGGCCTCCTATGTTAATGATATGACTACTAGGCACTAGTCTCCATCCGTTGTACTATTGGACGTAGGATTGGGGAGTTATGACGTGGGCCCCACTAGGATGGGTTGTAACAATTTCACCAACGATAAATTACCATAAACAATTCTCTAAATTAAAACATCACACCAAAATAAATATCCATAACCAAAAGAGATACAACTAATAAAAGTTATTTTTTTTTCAACTTTAACAAAAAAAATTCCAAAATGGGGAGTGTTACCAACTACAAATCTCAACCTCCATTCAAAAATAATACTAGCAACCTCATGCCACCTCCACCAACACATGTAGGAAGAGGAGCCACTAACAACAAGACCAACAATCACCACCAGAAAACATCTTTCCTTTTCCTGGTTCGAACACAATCAGGTCTATATACACCAAAGGGCGTACTTAGGGTGCGAGATAAAGCCTAGTAGGATATCACAAAAATATATTCTATAACATAAAATTATAAAAAAAAATCATCATTTGAGTTTTATGAAAACGATTGGTAACAATTTTGGAAAAAAATTCCATCAAAATAATTTTTATGGGAAAGAAACATGAAGAATTAATTTTAAAGAAGGAACATGAGGAAAAAATTCTTTTCAAACCTCATAAATGGAAAACCCCACTGTATCCTTTCATTATAGACAACCTCACAAGATCCCCATGAGTAATCCTTAAGGGTACTAGAAATAGTGGGACATAAGGAACCTCGTTTCTTTGTGAAAGAGTATAGAAACCATGACTCACAACATTGTGGTGAGTGATTAAATAGAGATAAATCCATCTAATGTTCATGTGGTTTCCAATATTCATCATATTTTAGTTCGTTCTTTGAATCAATCCTACTAGAGGAAACAAGGCCTCTACCCCACTGATCTGAGTATCATACAAGTCTTAGTCTATTCACCTAGATACCTAGGATTCCCTTTGATCTCAATTCCATATACCATGTCACATTAACTAACATTTTTACAAAAACAATTCCAAAATTGATAACATATAGTCCCATCAACCTATTTCAATATGAAAATCATTTTTACCCTCCACACATGTCCATCAGTTGAAACTTTAATGAAAAATAACAAAATTTGATTTGAAAATTCATCCTGCAATCAATTTTCACCTCAAAAACTTTTAAAATACATTCTTCACCACTCACAAAATACATAGAACACGTTCAAGAAGCACATAAATCATAAAAATACCATTCAATAATGATAAATCATGGCATAACCTACCTCAAGCTTGGAAACTTCCAGAATCAAGTGAAAACCACAACCACACCACAAGGAAACCCTATAAAAGCATGATCATACCAAAGACATCAATATTAAACATAATGAACTACGATTCAACCCACTTTAGGGAAACCAATCTACTAGAGAAGGAATAAACCAACAAGGAAGGAAGATGTTTTGAAGAAAATAGGTGAAATAAAGAGAGGAGGTACTTACTTTAGAAGATACTGAATATTACACCCCAAATACACTGAAGGATTATGATTTAAGAGAGCCATGATGGAGGGGGAGTGGCTCCTAGGTATAGAAATCTGGAATGGGGTGAGAAATGGTGGATTTGGGATTAAATTAAAAGAGGTAAAAATGATCAAATCCACATTTTTAATTTCATGGTCAAGTCGCATGGTTGGGCCGCACGGTCCACCAAAACATGTGGAAACCCTGCAGCCTCCTATGCCTATGAGGAAACCAACTATACAATTTTCTGATAGAGGTAACACCCCAATGTGGTTGGTCGTGTGGCCAAGAAAATGCCACTTTATAGGGTGCACTATCTCTTCTATCCTAGCGTACAATTTCCTTTATCCGTGCACCAACCACACACGACCTATTTTTGGTTAAAAACATCAATTTTCCCAAAAAACACATGAAATGGAAAATATAAAAATATAGGACCAAAAATAACCAAAAGAATATCTCAAAATAGAATCACAGATATGATAATTCACCCACCATAGAAACATTCCTCCCTCATACAGTCATCCAAGAGTTTAGTTAGAGATCCCAAAAAAAAAATTATCTTCAACCTAAGATATTTGTTCTAATGTATCATGATCATCATTACCATGTTTCGGAATAAAAAAGACCAGAAATATGGATTTTACCCAAAGAACTTTCTATTTGGTATCCATAATGTGTACTGGTCTTTCAAACACAGAAAAATCAAGTTCTATCTCCATCATTTCCCAACTGAAGACATGAGATGGATCTATATTATACCATTTTAATTGAGAGATATGAATCATGAAATGAATTGATGTCTACTAAAATGGTAAAGATAAATAGTATTTTAACATACCACATGCCTCTAAAATCTAACACACGTTCTCAGATCCTCTATTCCAAGATTTGATTCACCCACTCCATTTGACCATCCAATTACGGGTAGTATTCCAAACTCAAATTAACTTGTGACCCCATTTCCTTCTGAAGTCCTCCCAAAAATTTCGAGCAAAAATAGGGGTCTCTATTCGAAATGATAGCTGATGGAACACCATAAAGACTCACTTCCTCTTGAACATACAACTACCCCAATTCATCTACTTTGGCTAAATCCATGATCACAATGAAATAGGATGATTTTTCCAGATGATCAATTACTACCCAAATTATTCTATTTCCCTAAGGTGAATAGAGTAATCCAATAATGTGATCCATGGTGACCTCTTCCCACTTCTTGGTAATAATTGTTTATGGATGAAGAAAACCGTTTAGCCTATGATCCTTTGATTTTACCTGATGACATGTATAACATTTGGATATGAAGTCTGCTATATCCCATTTCTTACATGGACACCATAACTAATGTCACACATCATAAAATATCTTGGTTATATTGGGATTGATGGCTCACTAACACTGGTTTCTACCTTACATCACCAACTTCCACAATGAAAATGGAACCATGATACAACCCTTAAAAAACATAACTCCACTGGGTGTCGACAACCACTCACTAAGCACCTCCCCACTAATTAGTAACTTAATAGAATTTAACACAAATCATTACTCATATGATATTTCCAAATAAACTCCATAAGTGATTGTGTTATATAAACAATGTACATGAAATAACCTCCACTATCTTATTTTCCATCAAGATGCATCAGATCAAAAAAGTCCCATCAATGTCCACTCATCATTATAACCTTTCAAACCTTTCATGTACACATGACAACCCAAGGAATCCACTACCATGTTACCAATAACTTGGATTTAGATGATATAAAAAATAAACACATAAAGGTATTGAACCTAATGAAACTATCTCAGATTCAAATCTTTCTGAGTGAAAATGTAGGCTATTCTTTAATGATCAAATAGACTACAAACTTCTCCCTAAAGAGGTAAATTCATCTTGTGTTCATGGAGTGAATCAACACTTCTAATTCCAGGTCATCGGTTGAGTAATTATTTTTGAGTGTTTAGTGTTGGTGAGAATGATAAATCATTACATGCTCCTACTACTTTAAAACACACCCAAGACCTATACCTGAAGCATCACAGTAAACCACACACCCTTTTCCAGAGTCAAGAAATATCAAAAGAAATACTTTGGTCAACCAAAAATTAATCTCCTAGAAATAATCTTTTCAATTTAAACCCAGTTAAAATTTTACCCCTTTTGGGTTAAGAACCTTCATGGGTTAATCAAGCTAAGAGAAATCCCAAAAATTCTTCTGTAATACTCTGTTAGGCCCAAAAACTCATGTTATTAATAACATTTTTTAGATTCTTCCATGACATAACTGTTTCATTCTTCCTGGGGTCTAAGAGAATCCCACGTTATAGGATCACATGTCCTAGAATCTTCGCCTCCCTAATCTAGGTGGTAAAATTCGATAGCTTAGCATAAAGGCAATGATCTTAAAGAGTGCGTGACATGATCCTCAAATTCTTATCATGTCTCTCTATGGTCCCGAAGTAGACCAAGATGTCATCTAAAAACCTAATTATGAATGAGTTTTGGTATTTATGATACACCTAATTCCAAACATCTATAAATAAATATGGAGAATTTGTTAACCTGAATGGAATGACTAAATACTCAAATTGGACATACTTACTTTAGAGGACTATTTTTAGAACATCAGACACTCTAACTATGGATTGGTGATACTCAGAATTCAATTCAATCTTAGGGAAATACCATTCCCACATAATATAGTCAAAAAGGTCATCAACATGGTGAAAATCATATTTATTTTTAATCCCCCCCCCTTATTCAATTTTCATTCATAGATACACTATTATAGAGAACCATCGACCTTATCTGCAAACAGAATTGAGGTGAGACTAGGTGAGTTTCTTGGGTGAATGAATTATTTGGATTCTAAAACACACACCTATATATTAAATTCCCTAGAATTGGTAGGTTCTATATGATATGAGTTAAGACATATCTGTTGTGTTCCCATCACTAAATCGGTAGTGAACTCCATGTGTCACTCCATATGTGGAGGTCTAGCACGTCCTGACCAAGGATCCCATTCACCTTTTAAAGACATAGTTACTTCCATCAGTTTCCACAAAACTCACTTTTCCTAGATAAAAAATGATGTTGTCATGAAAATGCACCATCTAGTCCATACTGATGATCCTGTCCAAGAGATCCATTCCCATATCATGGGAAAATCCCATTCCTTCTCAACCCCTGATTGAGTGAGCGCACAATATGGGCATTGGAAACCATTATATCACTTATTACTAAGAGTTTTCACCAATTACATCACATATGACATGGACTCAGTTTAAAATATCAAAAAAAAAACACAAGAAAATCATAATAAAAGAAACAATGTCACCTATATCAAAAAGAGAAACAACTATAGATGATTCGATAAGAATAGTACCTTGAACTATTGTAGGTTGCATCATATTACACTATTTAATGATCCATATCATGATGGTTCCTTGTCTATACCTAATCATAAGAATGACCACTGACTAGTGGATCTAGCTTAGGTTGACTCTTACTAGAATTGGAACCATCCCTACCACCACAACCGTTAAACTAGGAACCTAATAATCAAGATGGATCATACATAACATTCATTCACCTGGAGGCTGTATAAGCTACATCGTCCATGTAAGAACATGTGGCTCTAAAAAACTGCTAAAAGTTCCCCATATTTCCATATTGATGGTAATGTATGGGTGGAGATTAACACATAGACTACACATTCCATACCATCCCTCACCGATGAAATAATATTAACCCAACATATCATGCCACAACCGAAGATTGTCTTGAGGGATGGCCCACATTACCACCTCCCTTGTTTTCCTACTCATATCTCTTCATTTTCTTCTTAAACAAAATAAAACATCCCTGGTCCACTGCTAAAGAAACCCCCAAAAAATGAGACATTCCTATTCGATTGATCTCCACCATCAATGCACAATTAGCCATATAAACATAAGTCTTCATCTTACATAAGAAGACCTGGGATTAGATGTCATGTTTCAACCCCATTTCAAAACATTATGCATTGATTTTATTCGTGAAAACAACATCATGTACGAACTGAACCAACTCTAAAAAAATGTTAGAGTTATCTAACACAGTTAAATCCCACTGACTTAGATCTATAATCTATAGTGTCTTAGTGAAGGAAAAGGTATCAGAGAAATAATTCTCATTTAAAATGACCTTGAAGCCCTTACAACCAATCTATTCATCTTTAATATACTAAACCACTAAGTACCACTACCTCTGACTGAGTCCTTCCAACAATAATGAAGCACATTTTACCTTGAAAGCCTCATGAGTTTCAAGAAATCCAAATATCCTTTCATTATTTTCAAGACAATCCTCTAATTCATGGGGATCGGTGCTACCCTAGAAGTTAGGAGGCTTGTTCTTGAGGAAATCCCAAGCCTTTTCCTTTTCCGGACCTGGTTTGGATTTTCCATCATGGGAAGGGCTAGTGCTCGCTCCTTGAACTAAGTCTTGGGCATCCCGAACCACTATTACAGAAGTCTCTCATCAACTAGTTAGGAATAACACTCTACATCCTTTTCCCATGGTTTCACATAAAGTCTATTGGGATGCATCTTTCTATATAAAATAGACAACCCAAGAAAAAAATTGATATAAAAATATGAAATATTTTTGCAACCACAAAAAATTCCCAACACTTCCATCAATGAATTCAAAACCACGTCCAAGACAATTGATATAGAAAGTCTTACCACACCACCCCCGATTGGTGTACATGCATAATTTATGGCCTTTATGTGTCACCTGGAAGAGGAGTGAATGTAAATCCCAACATCCCATTCCAATTTAAGGATTCTTACGATGTGATTTGTCTAGACCACCCACGTGAAACCAAAACCTGAAGCCCCAATAGTCATAGATCATATCTATCTATACTCTCTAAAATATCATGACATAAGGAAAGGGTGAAAACCTCCAATGATACTATTTCTTTAATGAACCAATCTGGGGTTCCATTCATCCTGACCCTAACCCAGGCCTGTGACAAGGCTCGAGGGGTGTTCCAGATCCACATGGGCAGGAACCAAGAACCTGGGTAAGAATATTAAACCTTTTTGAATAATTTCACCCCTAATATTTTAATATAAACCAGTCTTAAGAATAATACATCACACAAATAGTAATATCCAAAACCAAAATAGATATAACAAATACAAGTCAAAATATTTACAACTCTAACTAAAAAAATACCAAAATGGGGATGGGTACCAACTATACAACTGAACCTCCATTGGAAATAGGTATGACACCCTCATTCCACTTCCACCAATAACTGAAATAAGAGGGACCACTATAAACCAGATCTACCAGGACCACCACAAAACAAATCACCTTTTCCAAAGTAAAACATTACAAGTTCTACATTTTCCTAAGGGTGTCTATAGGGTTTAACCGAAAGCCCAGTAGGATATTAAAAAAATATATTGTATACCATAACACTTTAAGAAAAATCATCATGAAAATTTTATGATGAATACTGGAAACACTTTCAGATAATATTTTTAGGGAAAATATTTTTAAAAGAATGAAATAAAGGAAATAATTTTAAAAAATAAAATCGAGGAAAAAATTCCTTAAAAAACATGAAATGTATAGTCCACTATATATTGAAGGTAATGAAAACATCACAAGAGACCCATAGGTAATACCTATATGAACTATAAATGGTGGGACACGATGAACCTCATATCTCGGTGATATGTTATAACAACTATGACCGACATATTCCTTGTGCATGAAACACCAGAGAAGAATCCATCAAACATTCTAGCAGTCTCTAATCATTATCATAATTAAGTTTGTGTTGTAGCATCAATCCTTTTGAAGGGAATCATGATTTGGCCCTACTTATCCAGCTAATGTATTAGTCATAGTCATGCCACCTAGATTCCTAGGATCCCCTTGTGCTCAATTCCGTTTATTATGTCTCATGAACTACCATTTTGAAAAAAACATCCAAAAATGAAAACAAACAATCTAATCATGCATTTTCAATAATTAAATCATATTCACCCCCAAAACAAACACACTCAAAATCTGAAACATTCTTGAAAAACAACCAAATTCTTTTGAAAAATAATCTATCAATCCATACGCACCTCGAGGCCTTTTGAAAACATATCTCACAACACACCCCTAAAATATATAAAATGTTTAAGAATCCCATCTAAAATAGTAAAATAATACAATAATGATAAAGCATGGAATAACCTACCTAAATCTTGGAAGCTTCTGGAATCTGGTGAAAAAAATACAATCACACCACAAGAAGACCCTAAAAAGAAACGACCATACCTAAAACAATCAAGATTTAAAAAAAATACCATTCAACCAAATTTTGGGTAACCAGCCCCTTAGAGAAGAAATAAATCAAGAAGGAAAGAAAATTGAGCCATAAAAAAGGCAAAAATCAAGAGAGTAGGGACTTACTTGAGAATCTCTTGAATATTACCCATAAAATTCCAAAAATAATGGAGGTCCAAGGGAGACAAGAGGGAGGGGGTAAGAACATTGGGATGGAAATCTTGAATGGGTGGGTGGGGGGATTTTTGATTATATGTGAAGAGTGAAAAATAGAAAAGTATATATTTTTAATATCATTGACAAAAGGAATGGTCTTCCAAACCATGCAACCTCTTATGTCTAAGAGGAAAATAGCTACTAAGTTTTCTTAGGGAGTGTTCACACCCGTACGGTAGGTTGTGTGGCCTGGACAGTGCCAAGGTACTCGGCAAACAGTCTCTTCAGGGATGGAACATAATTTTTTATTACTATGAAAGAATTGTGTTCTAGATTATTTTGTGTCCAAAACTCCATTTTTCACATAAAACACCTTATAAATCTAAGAGACAAATATAACACCAAAAATAAATAAATGAATACCTCAATATAAATACATGGTTAGGAGATTATTAATATAATCATTAAAAATTACACATATCTCATAGAGATTAAATCAAAGGTGGTGAAAAGTATTAATTAACATATGAAAATTTATATTTGAATTTATTTGTTACCAATTAATTAGAAATGAAAATTAAAACAAATTTAATATAAAGAAATTGGTTTTATAAAAAACAATATTAATGCGATGAAAGGTATTTTTTCTTAATAAATTAATTTAATTACAATTATTAGATTATATTAATTAAATTTATATATTATATATTCAATAAAATGTATTTACATTAATCCAATATATTTTATTGTAATTATATAATAGCACGTATCGTTTTACATCGAAAAGATATATTTTCCTAAAGACAGTTTTACACCCGTTTAATGGGCCCTGTTTTATAAATACATTTTTAAAATTTTATAAATTTAATTTCATAAAATAATTTTTTTTAAAGAATAATACAAAAATTATGTTAGGGTGATTTTTTGGTATTTTTTAGAAATGATTCAATTTTTTATGAATATTGAAAAATAATGAATTTTAATAGAAAAGTAAATTTTTTAAGTAATTTATAATGTTAAATTACATTTTAAATTAATTTTAAAGTAACAATATATAAATTTTGAATCTATTAATTCAATTTAGGTTATTTTAAAAAAAAATTTGAATTTACATATAAAAACTTAATAAACTTTTGAACATTTTTACTTTAAAAACCCACTTCGCGTCCTATATGTTGTATTAATTTTAAATTTTTTTAGATAATTCTATGATTTTAAATTAGAAAAAAGGATTAAAAATTTAAAATCAGTATAATTTATAATTTATATTTATTTATATTTAATTTTTTTCAAAAATGAATTGTGAAAACATTTAAAAATAATGGCAATGATTAAAAGGAAAACATGTTTACCATGGGACTAAACATAAAAACTTAAGGTGCCAAATAACCTAGAAACATATCATAAATATATTTTTGGGACATATTTATAACCTTAACACCATTTTATATTTTTTTATGATTTATTGGTATATTATTTCATGAAATATACCCATATAATAAGTTATGTAAAGAAAAATCCCAAAAATATTTTTTCAAAATTTTAAGTTCGAAAATGCTTTTGGTTACGGGAAAATATAACATATTCTATTCTATCAATATCATTTTTAAAGTTTAATGATATTTTCCTAACATTGTAATTTATTTCTTTTTTTAATATGAATAAATTACATTAAATTATTAAGAAACACCAACAAAGTAATTATATATTTAATATTTTACTAAAATAAATTATACTAAAAACATTAAAAGTGAAGAAAATAGAATGAATTATTTCTTGGAATTAATTTAATAGATCAATATATCTTTTCTAACATGTTTGGAAATAATATATTTTTAATTCCATTAATGTATTGATATTTTTAAATCCAAATAAAATAAATAATGTCAAAATTGACATCAATGTTATTTTATTATAAATGATATTTTATTAAATGTATTAAAATCATTAAGAATACTATATTAATCCATGATATTTTTAAATGATAATAAATATAAAATATGGTCCATTAGTGACCCAATTTATTTTTTATAATTAACATATTTCCCCCTAAATTGTAAAAACTTTGTTTGCACGACTAATGTTAAAGTAGTGTTTTTATGCACTACATGCGCTTCATTTCAAATTAATTTTCAACTCACATGATATTTTTATTACATAAATTATATTTATTATTTATTAATCCATGTGTATAATTTTTATTATAATTATCACTTTAATTTTTTCTTAAATGATAATTTACCTAGGTTAGAAGACTAGACACCGTAATGAAAAACTGAAATGGCCAATGTATGGAAACATATAATTTATGGAATAAAATGAAAAATAATTTTATTTTTGTCTGTTTAAGGTGTTTATTAAACATAAATCCCATAAATTACATTATGTTTCAAATTTTTATGTCCATTAGGAAATGGATACCTCCAAATATTGAATACATCTGATTTTTAACAAGAATTCCATTGCCCCTCAACTATACAAGGGAAGTCACTCTCCCCACTTCCTATTAGATGGGAATTCCCATGTGTGGCATTTTTGAACCCTCCAAACATGGTAACCCACCTCCCTAATGAAGAGTTCACTGCCCTAAGGTAGAGCCCTAGTTGGAGAAGGAGTCGTTTCCAGCCGAGATGGAAGAGTGTCCTGGAGGGTGAAGGCCTAATCGACAATGGTTCGTCAAAGTAATCCATTGGCACATTGGGTCACACCTCATTTTTCATACCCATTTGAGACCGGTCAACCCAGCAAGATGGGTGGATCTCATGGGAGAGGCTCGTCCCTGAATGTGGAATCCCAAGATTCGAACCTCGAACCTCCTAAAGAATGGTGTAGTTGTACCACTCACCTTCACCACCACACCACCACCGAAGTGGTAGTTTCTCTCCCCACTTCATCAAACTACTCACGCCATTTGGAAAGACCAAAACCTACTAATGTTAAATCCTAAATTCCATCTTATAATAGTAGTAGCATTAATTTTGGCATAAATCTAACCAAGTAATTCCTTTTATACATACCAAAAAAAGATACCCAAAGAAGAATTAACCATCATCAATGAAAATTTTCATTTTATTTCTTCATAAAAACACTTAAATTATTCTTATATAATGATTAAATGACAAAATATTTATCTTAAATATAATTATATGTGGTAATATTAATGGTACTACCTATAATAACATATACTTCTATCAAATGTGAAAGAAAATCATCATTCGTGTGTACAGAAGACTACCCCTTTGCGAAATGATGTCATTTGTTCTTCCATTAAGACAATTAATGTTTGAGAATAATTATGTATTAATTATATATATATGAATTATATAATCTTATTAAAATTATTTAATTATTATATAACTCATACATTCATGCCTTCCATTTTGGGGGAATACGATTAAATCGTTCGTGTGTACGGTAGAATACCGCCTCACGAAGTGATGTGATTTGTTCACACTTCATATGTAATGTATTAAGGATGGTTTTAATAAAAATATGTGATATATTTAAATAAATATTAGACTATAATGATAATACATATATAATTTACTTTTCTTTCTTTAAATGTGACATGAAATTAGAAACAACATTCCTTGGTACGTACGACCTAGAATATCATTTAATGGTGTGATTCATTTGATATAAATGTTTTTATGGATTACAATAAGTTCATATAAAATTAATATATATGTTATTATATTCATGTTTTAAATTCCAGATATTATGAAATCATGATTAAAAAAAATTGAAGAAAAAAATAACAAGTAAAAACATACTTGAAAAACATGGAAGTTAACAACAAAAACAGTGGACATAAAGGAATATTATTAGTAAAATGGTTGTAATATGTTATTATAGGATCATATATGATATTATAAATATTAATATGGATATTTTATAATTTATTAGAATACATAAAAACATACACACGAGGTCAAAGAGCTTCCATGAAATATAATAATAAGGTAATGATTTTCATATCAATTTATATTCCATTGAGACTAATTTATTTATAAGAACAAATTAATTTTAATGTGGTTTATATACTTCCTATTAGATATTTAATATCATGATTCGTTCAAAATTCTGGGTATTTAAATTTTTAACTTGCAATTATGTCATCCAAAGTGATTTGAAACGAAATTTGACAAGTGGTAAAAGTTATCATACAATCCCATTTCCCTTTTTTATTGTTAACTTTCCCTTGAAACAATCACATTCCAGTCATAATTAATTATTGAAAATTATATTTATTTTAAATATTCATATTAATTTATTCTGCATATTAATATTTACTACATGGTATACCATTTTTATATGTGATATTTTCGTTGGGAGGTAAATGATTTATTGGGGAAATATTGATAAATCTGTATCCTTTAATCAATAAAAATATTTGACATGACACATTGTTTATGATTTATATTTATTATTCAATATATGAATAATGTTTTTGAAATTTAGTAAATGTGTTGGGGACTGGTAATTGAAAGACCCTCGATGCATCATTAGTCTAATGAGACAAATCAGTTTGACAAATCAAATGGGTTTATACCCAAATACTTAATCTCCATTGTAGATAGATCTTGATAGTAACTATCTTGAGGATAGATATTGATAGTCCAAACTTCTAATATTATGCATCTATTCATTATTTTAGATCCATGTGATTATTCAACTAGCTAGAATATTATTGGTAATGTTTCAATCTAATGTGATTATTTTTACGAAATTATTTGACAATATTTTATTCCTACCATATTAGGCTCAAGTTAGTGATTAATTGACATGTTTTATAGTCAGTTACCTTGACAGAATGATTATACTTTAATGTTGTTTTTATCTTCTACTATAGTTCCCATTTTTTAGAATTTAATCTCACCATTATTTTCTTTCATTTCCAATGGATATTAAGATAAATTCCAGGAATGAGTTTTCTAGGTTGCTGATATTTTACTTTTTTTATGATTTATTTGATTTTACCAATGTAGTATGGGAATCATGCATGTAATCTGGTTTTCCAAAATTTATTACCTATTTCTACCTTTGGTATTTGATCTTGTATCTATGACAATGTAATAAAGTTAGAAGAAACGATCGATATTATAGGGTTTGGGTCATTATAGTTGGTCTTAGAGAAAGTGTAGTAAAAATATTGCTAACTAGATTTAGGAAAATGTATATTAGAGAACATAACCCTATGATAGAATTTAGGGATATGTAAAAATTAACGTCCTAATGTTTTTCTAAGATAGAGATTATGTGGGTCATTCTAGAAATACATCTCTGTCTGGATATTATAATGGGACGTGGTTCTAGCACAGATGTGTAATAGTTGGTGTCCTAGATCCAACTTGTTTTACTTTTATTACATGCATATTTAATGTATTATTAGATATTTTTCATTTTTCTCGATTACTATGATGTAATAATGTCCTAGAGTATTTGTAGCATTGATAAGGTCCTAGGAGATCCCCGATATGGGGAGAACCTTGAAATTCTACAACAATATTCTTAAATATAGTTTTGTGTTTGGATGACATGCTATGATGGGACACATAGCATGGAGACCTTCAGGTAAGAGTACTCGTAAGAAGACAAGACTTACTCTCATGAAGTTCGCACTAGGTAATCTCCAAGATAGATGATTATGAGAATAGACCCACTAGTAGGAATTCTGCATGTTTTGGTGTCATCAGATATTTTTATCTGCGAGCGTGTGTAATGATCCTTAGATCATTAATACGTTTCATGACTAACACGCTTTTATTTACTGATGAACATCGTCACACAGACACTTGGCGGGAAGTAGGGTATGTTGGGTTCATGACGAGGGGCATGTTATTAATGGAAAATTCGGGGAAATATTTGTCCCATCCATTTGTGGAATTTTATATCTCGGCGCTTTTATTGAAATAGAACTGTCATGACAAATTCCATGGCCAAGGTTCAATGAAGAGTTTTTTTCAGGTAGTCAAAGAACGACGTATCAAGCATAAAAGTTGATGACAAAATCATGAAACATGTTTGATGTGATATTGAAACAAAAGTATTATATTACACAGTGAGCATTCGTATGTGGATGTCGTTGTTGTGAAATTACGTTCTTTCTCTTGGGTTCCTGGACTCCTTGCAAGACATTACTCTTGGTCTTTAGGCAAGCCCACCTAATTTCAATGAGAAAAATCTTATAGGGTCACACAATATGGGTTTTTGGTGGTCTCCGTTAAATTATCATTGAATTTAATTAATGAAATAAATATTATTGTCAATACCGTGGAATAATTTTATTCAAATTACAATGATAACATAAATTAAGTGAAATATATTTAAATATTTTATCGAACATTTAATAAATATTTATTTACTAGTTTGTAAATAAATTATTTATTTAAGAGAAAAAATTATTTATTTATTTATTCGGGTGTTTAATAAATGGAAGCGGAGTTCAAGCGGACTAAGGTTGGTCAGATAGTAAAATAATTATTTTCAAGATGTAAATAATTATTTAACTAGTTGGCACAAATTAAAATAATGCTTATATTATTTTATGATGTGGAATTTTATTTATAATTCCGTCTTTCACATGTTGGTGCACTATAAAAAACGACGCAGTATAATTATTAAATGCATGGGTTTTCACTAAGTTCGTGAATGTATTTAATTTTTTTATGCAATTAAACACTGTAACTAAAATTCCATGTATATAAATATGTAAGTATGCCTATTGTTCAAGATACCACACCACATGCCCAGTGAATTGAGAATTATTGATCCAAACTATTTCTCTCTCAAATCCTCTTCCCTCCCCTCTAAAGAACGAGAGATGTTCTTCATGGTAGAAGAACTAGTGATCAGGAATGACTGACACAAGACACTCACTTCACCGCGCTAGCACCCGGAGAACGGGAAATGTCAATCAGAGGCCATCGAAACACGTGTGGATCACCTATAGAGGGAATCTAGTTAGGATCCTTACAAGTGCAATGAGATAATTCGAAAGGGTCATTCTGGTCGATCAACATCATCAACAAAGAAAAATACCAAAGATACATGTATTTTTTATGAAATTAATTAAATTAATTATAAACATGATGTACAAGATCCTCTCTAAGGTTTCGAGAATCTTTCTTCTTTATCTAAATTTGTGATTATATTTCGTGGAGAATGGAGTTCATCATCGTATGGATCCCATAATAATCATTGATCATTGGAAAAATCAACGTTGGGTGCCATTCCAACCCTGCTTCCACTTCGCCTGAAACCTTCATGTGGTATCATAGGGGTTACATCATAGTTTATAATTATTTAAATATTACGTTGATTAATTACATATTTAATAATTTAGTTGTTTCAATTCAAGTTAATCATTCTTCAAATCTGAATGTGGAGATCTATTCCTCCTCTTTTGTTTCTTGTTCACCTTATAGAAATGATCTTTTATTTTAATTTTGAATAAAATAAAATAGGGGATCTCATCTGGAGGTGCCAAATCTTCCTAGCCATACAACACCAGAACACATGACGTGTATTCTGCAGTACACACCCTGGAGTCAAGATTCAACGCATCAGACCGGTTTTCCAAACCAATCATTATGTTGGTGCCTTTCAAAGTCTTAAATGATTATACATTTTTAGAAGAAAAAGGTGGAACACGGTTTTCAGATTACACACCATGTGGCCCAATGGACACAATGTGTAGTCCGTTCAGGTTAGGGGTAGACTATATACCATGTACACAACTTAACCAGATGGAGATCATGTAATGAGGAACTATACGACTTGTGGCCCACTGGACATGCCATGTCCTCCAAATATTTCTGAAGTACACTCACATGCCATTTCCCCAGGCATTTACTTTGGATAGATGGTGAAAAATAGTACAAACCATGTAGTTGGAACTATACATCGTGTACTCATCAAAATAACATAGATTTGTTAAAATTTATTATTATATTATATAAACCCTTGAGACGTGTACCATCATGATGGTGTAAAGCTGAGGCACAACACGCGATAGGTGTTATATATATATATGCATAAACATCGTTTCATGTTTGGATAACCATGAGCTAGACCAAGAACTTTTTATGTGGATGGTTTCTTTTTATTTATTTATTTAAATTAAATTTGTTGGAATGCAAGCCTTCTCCTCATTAATATGTAGGGCATGTGTGACCAAGGTTTATTTTATGTAAAACCTCCTTTTACCCCTCACCTACACAAGATTTAAAAAATACATATGTAATTGCTGGAACTCCCAAGCTAGTGGAGGTGGTTCAAGATGGAGCTGAGATGAAACAAATCCCAGGAGATACAGAGGTGGATAGGTGGAAACTGTAAACATGAACCCAAAAGGTTCAAGTTGTTTCTCCTCTAGGCCAGGGTTACTTTATCACCCCTAGATAAACTAACCATTATAAAATCTCATGATAATTCCATCTAGTTTAATTTATTTCTGTCAGTTTCATGGTTTATCATTATGGATGTGTTTTCATGATCACATAATTAATAAATTCAATAAGCATGCAAGATGGAACTAAAATAAACCAGACATATGCATAAATATTATCAAGAAATGGTTAATCAATTAAGTAAGTTCAATTAATATTAACAAGCGTGTGATAATGATAATAAGAAATTCACGCATAATAGATAAAAATCCTTCAAATAAAATATTTAGTCAGAACAAGCTTTCTGTTACTTGATTAAAGAGAAAAACATAATAAAACTATGTGTTTGACCAACCCTTCTTGGGAAAAATAATTTTATAAAGGAAGACCTTGTGAAAGTTTTTGGGTTGACATAACTATATTACATCAAGAGTAGTGGCCCTTGATAGACATGGTGTAATATTGGAGGCAAGAGTTGAAGAAATCCAAAGTTATGAATTCCGGATTGGGGAGTCCACTCAACATATCAAGGAGCTACAAGCCCGCATTTAGCAAAGACCTGCCTACCTAAATACCTTCTAATAGCTTGAACAACCCTTGTTGGGGTTATGTGAAGGGGAAAACTGATCCTTTCCACTAGAATGTTATGGAAACTGCACATACCGAGTTCAATGGTGAGGGTCATTGGGACTGGATAAAATAGTGGGAGACTAAATTAAATTTATTATTTCTCATAATATGTAATTAAGAATGTATTAATAATATGATCTTTTAATTGGAGAATAAAAATGACAAGCTAATCAACCACACTATCCCTGGTATCAAATTTTGATAAAGACCACATACTCACTGGCAGTAACTTCCAATAATGGTTTAGATGCCTTCGGGTAATCATACACCAAGAACATAAGTCTTACGTGCTGGAGTCAGCATTACCTGATCTGCCTGCCAAGGAGGCGAGTGATGAGGATTTCATAGTCTATGAGAAATGTATGAATGACATGGTTTATGTTCAATGTTTGATATTATAATCAATGTCTAGTGAGATCATGAAGTCTCATGAAAACATCAATTCTTGTAGCATGCTCGAGCACCTCCGTGGACTTTTCCAAGAGAGAGAAAGACAAGAAATGTTTGAGATCTCTAGGGAACTCTTTTAATGTAATCATGGAGAAGGTGCACCACCTGGGCCTTATGTATTCAAGATCATTGGATATATTGAGCGCATGGAGGTTATAAAGTTTAAACTCCCCAAAGAACTGGGCACCGATCTCATTCTCACATCACTCCCTCAGAGCTTCTCTAACTTTGTTGTAAATTTCATTATGAACAACATTGGGAAGTCACTATATGATCTTATTATCCTCATTTGCTAGGTAAACAAAGATATGAAGTGCAAAAAGCCTTCTATACTTATAGTGAATAAGAGGAAAGGGAAGGTGAAGAGATTTAAGCCCAAAGCCTATTCACGGCCTTCCAAGAAAAGGAAGATCAAAGGGGTGGCAAGGGAACATGAGGTTTTTTGTTTCGCATGTGGTAAGAAGGGCCACTGGAAGAAGAACTATACCTAGCCTACGAAGCAAGGGGAAGCTTTAGGCGCATTTGTTATTGAATAAAATCTATCTATTTAAACCAATTGTGAATTAGATATATCTTGTGGTACTCACATATATATCAAAATACAGGAACCAAGTAGATTCAAGAAGATTGATCGAGGGGAGGTATAACTATTAGAAGCCAAGGGATCCAGACTTGCTACTGTAGCTGTCGGGGACAACCAACTCATGTTGCCAACTGGGAAGATCATGGTATTGAAGGGTTGTTATTTGGTTCCTTCTGTTACAAAAAACATTATTTCTATATCCATATTAGATATATAAGGATTTATTTTTCATGTTTGGATATGAATGTTTCTTCTTTTACAAAGATAACATTTGTTATGGTAGGGAACATTTATACAATGACCTTTACATGTTGGATTACACAAAACAAGTAATGGATATCAATCACAAATATACTTCACATGACTCATACAAAAACCAAATTTGGCATCACAGTCTAAGTCATGTAAACAAGAAATTCTTGACAAAGTTACATCAAGATGGATATTTATATTCTTTAGAACTAAACCTACTTGGTGTATGTCATGCATGTTTAGAAGAAAAAATGACAAAATCCCCATTTAGTGGGAAAGGAAAAAAGGGATAAATAACTTCTTGAATTGGTTCATACCGATGTGTGTGACCTTTTCCAGTTGAAGCAAGGGGATGATACTCATACTTCATTACTTTTATTAATGATTTTAGTAGATATGGATATATCTACTTAACGAGGTATATGTCAGATTCTTTTGATAAGTTTAAATAATACAAGAATGAAGTTCAGAACCTGCTTGGTAAAAAGATTTAGAAACTCCGCTCAGACCGAGGTAGGGAATATATTAATCATGACTTAATTGATTACTTATGGGAGTTTGGGATCCTATCCCAAATCACTCCTCTAAACATGCCCTAGTGGAATGGTTTGAGAGAAAAGAGAAACCACACATTATTTGACATGGTGAGATCAATGATGAGTCATGAGATTCTTCCATTATCCTTTGGGGACATGCGTTACAAACAACGACACATATACTAAACCAAGTACCAAATAAATCGATAAATGGTATTCTATACGAGTTCTAGAGTGGAAGAAAAGCCATGTTATCAAGTTTACATGTATCGGGTAGGAAAGCATCTGTTAAGGCCTATTTAGGTAACAAACTCGCACCCTGAGGATCAATTTGTACCTTTATAGGATACCCCAAAATAATAAGGTGATATTACCTATACAACCCATTAGAAAAAAAGGTTATAGGTGTAAGAAATTACATATTCTTTTAGGGGGAGAACATCTCCATAAGATATAATGGGAGTGAGATAGACTTCGATGATGTCAAGGCTCAAGGTGCACAAGAGTTGGTACAAGAAGAAATTCCAAAAAGCCCCATGGAGGAATAATATGTTCTGGAGACTCAAGTACTGCATAGGCGTACTAGAGAGGTTAGAGAACCAGAATGGTACAGTTTTTTAGTTAACAAGGATAGTGACTCCTTATTAGTTGATAATAATGATCCACTAACCTATAAATAATCAGTAAGTGGAACTAACATTGCCAAGTGGCAAGAAGAAATGAATTTTGAAATGGATTCCATGTACCAAAAGAATGTCAAGATCTTGATAGATACTCTCATTGATGTAATTCTTGTTGGTTGCAAATGTCTATTCCAAAAAAACTGGACATGGAAGGACGAGTCAGTACCTATAAGGCACGACTGGTTGTAAAAGGTTTTAAATAGCATCAAGGAATTGACTACAATGAATCCTTTTTACCAGTGGAAATGCTGAAATCCATCAGAATTCTACTTGCTATTACGGCATGCCATGACTATGAGATTTGGAAAATGGATGTCAAAACAAAATTCCTTAATGGGAACCTACAGGAAGATGTCTATATGACACAACCTGAAGGGTTTGTGACTCCAAAGGATTCCAACAAGGTATGCTAGTTTCAGAAATACATTTATGGATTAAAGAAAGCATCTCGGTCATGGAACATTCGTTTTGATGAATCCATAAAAGATTTTGGTTGCATCAAAAATGAATCTGAGCCTTGTGTCTACCAATGGTTTAGTGGGAGTGTAGTCATTTCCCTAATAGTATATGTTGATGACATATTACTCATTAGAAATGAGATACCATCCTTACAGTCTGTTAAGGCATGGTTGAACCAGTGCTTCTCCATGAAATAATTGGGTGAGGCACTATATAATCTTGGGATCATGATACATCATGATAGATCTAATAGATTGTTGTTTCTAAGTGAAAGAACATATATTGAAAAGATACTAAAGTGATTTAGCATGGAACAATCCAAGAGGAGATTGTTTCCAGTGTCACATGGATTTCATCTTTCAAGGAAAATGTGTCCTCATACACGTGAGGAAATAATGATAATGACAAGGAATCCATAAACATCAGCGATTGGGTCAGTCATGTATGTCAAACTATGTACTAGGTTGGATGTCGCATACTCATTGAGTGTGGTAGGCAGATATCAAGCTGACCTAGGTGACCACCATTGGATGGTAGTCAAGACTATCTTAAATTATCTGAGGCGTACTATGGATTTGTTCCAAGTTTATGGAAGAGATTAATAACTATTCATCATAGGATATGCAGATGCTAGTTTCCAGACTGATCAAGATGAAACGAAGTTGCAAACGGTAAACATATTCACATTGAATTGAGATGTAGTGAGCTAGAAGAGCTGAAAGAAGATTGTGGTCACATATTCTATAGCAGAGTCCATGTATATCAAATCTTCTGAGGCAGCTAAAGAAGTAGTTTGGATGAAAAGGTTCATCCAGGATCTAGATGTAATACCTAGCAGTAAAGATCCCATCACACTATACTATGATAATACTGCAGTGGTGGCTCTCATAAAAGAGCCAAGGTCACATCCGCGGACGAAGCACATACTTAGGAAGTATCATCTCTTAAGGGATTTTTCTCAGAGAGGTGAAGTTGAAGTGAGTAGTATTTCCAAGAAAGACAACATGGTAGACCCCTTGACTAAAGTCTAGACTCAGTTGAAACATGATCATCATGTAAATTCTAGAGAATGGAAATTCATAGGTAACTGGCTCTAGTTCAAGCGGGAGTTTGTAATAGTTGGTGTCCTAGAACCAATTGGTTTTACTTTTATTACATTAATATTCAATGTATTATTACATATGGTTAATTATTCTGCATGACTATGATGTTATAATTTCCTAGAGTATTTTTTTCATTGATAAGGTCATGTAAGATCCATACTATGACGAGAACCTTGAAATACTATAACAATATTCTTAAATATAGTTCTACAGTTGGATGACATGCTATTAAGGGACACATAGAATGCAGACCATCTGGTGTGAGTACTCGTAAGCAGATGATACTTCCTCTCACGAATTTCTCACTTGGTAATCTCTAATATAAGAGATTATGAGAACAAACCCACTAGTAGGAATTCCACATGTTTTTGTGTCATCAGATATATCTATCTGCGAGCATGTGTAATGATCCTAGGACTTTAATATTATCATTAATATCTGTCATGACTTATGCACTTTGATTTACTGACTAAAATCATCACACAGACAGTTGGCGGGAGGTAGGGTACGTAGGGTGCGTCCCAAGTGGCATGTTATTAATGGATAATTTAGGGAAGGATTTATCCCTTCCATTTATGGAATTTGATATCTCAGACCTTTTATTGAAATAGAACCGTCACATGAAATTTCATGGCCACGGTGTAATGATGAGTTTCTTTTAGGTTGTCAAAGAATGGTGTGACAAGCATAAAAGTTTATGACTCAATTAGGAAACATACTTGATGAGATATTGTGAAAAGGGGATTATATTACACAATGCACATTCATATGTGGATGTCGTTTTTGTGACTTTATGTTTTTCTCTTGGGTGCCTTGATCCGTTACTAGATTGTACTCTAGGTCTTTATGCAAGCCCGCCTAATGGAAATGAGAAAGAATCATAGAGGGTCACACACTATGTGTTTTTGGTTTTCTTCGTTAAATTCTATTTGAATATAATTAATGAACTAAATATTATTCTCAAGACCATGGATTAATTTTATTCAAGTTACAATGATCACATAAATTAAATTAAATATATTTATTTATTTTATTGAATATTTAATAAATATTAATTTACGAGTTTATAAATAAAATATTTGTTTAAGAGAATAAATTATTTATTTATTTATTCAAGTGTTCAATAAATGGATGTGGTGTTCGGGTAGACCAATGTTATTCTAGTAGTAAAATAATAATTTTCAAGATGATAAATAACTATTTAACTAGTTGGAACAAATTAAAATAACGCTGCTATTATTTTTGATGTAGAATTTTATTTATAATTCCGTTTTGCGCAAGTTAGCGCACCATAAATAATGACGTGGTATTATTATTAAATGCATGGGTTTTCTCTATGTTAATGAATGTATTTAATTTTTGTTATGCAATTAAATATTGTAACTTAAATTCCCTGTATATAAATATGTAAGTACGCTTATTGTGCCAGATACACCACTACACACCTTGTGAATTGAGAATTGTTGATCCAAACAGTTTCTCTCTCGAATCTTCTTCTCTCCCCTCTCATGAACGAGAAACGTTCTTCAAGGAAGAAGAATAAGAGATCAAGAACGACAGACACAAGACACTCGCTTCTCCGTTCTAGCACCCGGAGAACGAGCGATGTCGATCAGAGGCCATCAGAGCACGTGCAGATCAATGCTATATGGATTCTAGTTTGGATCCTTACAAGCTCAACAAGATAATACGGAAGGGTAATTCTGGATGATCAAAATCATCATCGAAGAAAAATACCAACGATCCATGTATGGTTTTTTTAAAATTAATTAAATTAATTATAAACATGTGCAATATCCTCTCTAAGGTTTCATGCCTCTTTATTATTTATCTAAGTCCTTGATTATATTCTGTGGAGACTAACATTCATCGTCGTATTGATCCTAGAATAATCATTTATCATTGTAAAAATGAATGTTGGGTGTCGTCCCAACCATGCATCCACTGCACCCGGAACCTTCAAGATGTACCTTGGGATAATAACATTGAAAGGGTACATCAGCCTTAACTAGAGGATAACATGGTACATGAAAATGATCCTAACTACGCACCTAATTTCAAACTCACTGGGGATATGTATGGGATAAATCACAATTTCCATACAAACCATTATGATATATTTGAAAGTAATTATATCCCAAAGAAATCATATTTATATTTTTGAGATTAGTTATGGATAGATTTTTCAATTAATTAATAGTATCTCACATGTTTTGAGACTAAAAATTATGTTATATAATGTTATGATCTACTCAAGATCATGCCATTTTTTCAGAATCAAACTTGGAAAGAAAAAGTGAATCAATACTCAAGGCCAATGTAAAGGTTTCCTTATTGGGGAAGCCAATATATATGGTAATGGAACTGAGAATGTTATGGGTATATTAATAGGGATTAATTATATAATGTAAACGAACATAGCCCTAATGGAGACACCTATTCCACATTGATATTATTCAATGTTGGATTGCATTAAGTGACATATGCCTCCATCATTTTGTGGGACTACTAATCCAATGTAATCAGAGTAATGGATCAAGTATTTATAGAAGATATTTATGGAATTGGGATGTTGTGAAAAGGAAAAGGTTTCAATTTTATTGTATTTCAACAATGGAGATACAGATCAATATTGGCCGTTGATCCAAAATACTAGCAAGGAAGTGGAAATAGATCTCATGAAATGGAATCAATTAAACCAGACATTCATTCAAAAATATTTCCCTCGTGAGAAAAAAACTGATATGAGGAGAATGTTCCTAAGTTTAAAGGAAAAATTAGAAGAATGTTTCATGGAGTATGAAGATGAATTTACAAGTTTATTAAAAAATGACAAATATTTCATATAAAACATGGAATGAATGATTGGCCATTTATTTGAGGGGTTTAAGATAAGTCTTTGAAGGTAACTGGTGTATCAATTTTTTTATGATGAACTTTTGTATTTCACATCAAGATAGAGAATTAATTCTCTATGTATTAGGGGTTAAAAGAGAAGAATGTTAAGAATATGATGGAAGAAAATACCATAGATAATTGGGAGAGGGGAAAAAAGTTTCATTTTTCACATGTGATAACTGTATAAAGAATCTACCTGGTTAATGTTTTCAGGGATTGAGAGTTTGCTATATGTTTAGAGAAAAAGGTTCAATTGGAAATGTAAAGAAATGGGAAGAAAGAAAAGACTATTATTTAGTGTTTCAAATATATTGAAATAGGGAACTAGGAAAATAAATTCCATAAGTTTTAAGGGAATATACATCAGAATAAGATAAAATATCAATGTCAAGTTTATACCACTGATTCAAAAAAAGTGGAATTATTAGTGTGATTATGTATTTGGATCTATGAGATATATTTTTAAATAATTTTATTGATGATATTATCATCATAATAATTATGAAATACATGGGAATTATAATACAATAATGTATCATTATAGATTGGCCCGAATATGTTGAATGGTACTATGAAAAGTGATTCAGTAGAAAGTTAATTTTTATGGAAAACAAATAGTTGGGGGGAAATATAACATATAATGTAGTCTTTATATAGATATAATTACTTTTTGATACAGATATGATTGATATGTATACAATAAATTGGAGACTACTAATTACCTAGGAACTAATTAAGATAAAATCATTTTCAAAATTCAGTATCCTTCTAATGTTTTGGAACATAATAATTTGGAATAGACATAATGATAACCATTAATGAAATGGTTTATGTTCAACTTAGGGTGAGGGTTTAGAGATTATTGTATTACTTCACCTTATGATGAAGACTATTCTAAGAGATAAAGTAGAAATATTTAATGAAAAAACTAAAAGGATCATATTGTTCTCATTAAAAATAAATGTATCAAGTAATTATATTTCCTTATATTCTTAGAGAGTGAATGAATAAAAAAATTAAAAGAAAAGGGTCTTAAAACTAAAGCATATTCCAATTATCATCCTTTTTATGATATAAATAACTATTTTCAAACCTCTAGTTTATGTATTTTTTGTCAATAACTTTATCATAAACATGTTATCTATCACTCTACCATAGTATTTGAGGGTTTTTTCTCTTCCATGCACATGTTTTCATTTCCCACTTCCGTTCTCCCAATTAGAAACCTAATTGTGTGTTATTATAGATGACATTACAACATCATTTTCTCTCTTATTAAGAGGATGTTTTATTAAATAGATTTTGATGTGGGTCTTTCAATGATGGTATTTAAAAATTTGAAATGATATAATAGAATGATAAATTTTTTATAGTAAGAATTTAATTAATTTAATGTTTGGAGAATATAATGCCCAAAAGAAGATAAAAGAATAATTTTTTATTCAATATTGTGTATGACATGTAACACCAAGAATAGAAAGGAATATAAAAATTGAATAATTTATTATAAATTGACTATTTAAAATAAATTCAATATATCCTATAACTTTAAATTCATGAAACAATATTTTTATCATGAATTACATGTAACAATGACTTTCCTCAGAGACTTTCATTACCCACAAGACTGAGTTTTACTGAATACTATTAATACAATTATTTAAGATAGAAATTATGTCCTATCCATTAAATTGGATGTTAAAAATAATATCAACTAACTTATGGAAATAGATGGTTTGATTCATTGGTTACCAGTTAATTATTAATGAAAATAAAGACATATTGAATAAAAAAAAATTCTTTTTATAAAAATATATTTTTATGTGCTCAAAGGAGTCTTATATTGATAAGTTAAATTAATAACTATTATGGGATAATATTAATGAAATTTATATATATTATATATTATATATTTTTATTTTAAATTCATCCAATATATTTTGTAGCCATAAGATATAAACAAATTATAATTTACTTATAAAAATATATATTTTTCTAGTGATAGTTTTTCTCCATTTTAATGGTGCACCTATTTTAAAAATAACATTTTCCACTTTTAGAAATTTAATTTTTTAATATAAATTTTTTATGTGTAATTGAAAAATTAGTTTAGGTTGATTTATTTATTTTTATAATAAGTTTAATCTTTTGATGAATAATGAAAATTATTGAATTTTAATTAAAAATTGACTTTGTGTATGAATAATTTAAAGTGATAAATTCAATATTGAATTAGTTTGAATTTAAAAATAGGGGAATTATAAATATATTAATATAATTTATTTCACTATAATAATTTTTAGATTGAATTTAGGTATAAAGTTTCAGTAAACATTTGAATATTTTCACTTTAGAAACCATATTTATCATCCTGTGTGTGAGATTATTTTTAAATTAATTTCTATTACTTATGTGATTTGAATATGGAAAAATGGACTCCATATTTTTAATCTAAATAATATATAAAATTTAATAGGTTAAAAATACATTTTACAAAAATTATTAGTGAAAATAGTTATCAATAATTTTAGGGATTGAGCGGAAAATGAGTTTACCATGGGGATACACCTTAAACATCAAGGGCTAACTGACATAGAAACTTTAAAAATACCCATTTTTCATCATATTTCGACCAATAACAGCTTATTATTTATTTTTATGAGTTGTTGATGTAACAGAACATAAATTATATGCATAGTTTAATTTTTAATAAATACTTAATGTTTTGATTTATAAAAATAAACTAGAGTATGATTTAATCTAAATTTAGATATATGTTTTTACATTTATTTTAATTTATTAAAGAATATGTAATTATAATTAATATATTTTTCCTTTTATATTAAAAAAATTAAAACCAAATGAGAATTTTTTTAATATTCTTTAAACGAATTCATTTTCATTTTACATATGTTTTTAAGATATTAAATTTGTCCAATGAAATAATATTTTTTTAGATGCAATTATATTCACTAGGAATGAGTATCTTCTTAAAGTATGTTAAGATATGACATTATTTTATTTAAATTTAGGTCTTCTAATTAAATGGATTACATTATTACATTTCAACAAAAAGTTACATTATGTATATATATATATATTATTTCTCATTTTGAAAAATTGATATAATTTATAAGTATTATAGAATATTAATTAATATATTTAGTTTCTTTTAGGTTTCATATTATTTCCAATTTATAATATCTAATAAATTTGATTCAATTGTGATACTATTATAATTATTTGAAAACTTATATTATTCAATATTTCGTTTTTTGTACTTTTCCTTAAAAAGTAATCAAATATGAATTATAAAATAAATTTAAAATAAAATTCCATAAAAAATTAATAATGGTTGTTTTTTAAAATAGATTAAATTATTTAAGGATAGTATGATAATATTAATTTAATTTCATAAAGTTATTATTTATAAATCTGATATTGAGAATATTTATTTGATATAGATATTTATGTAATCATAACAAAGATAATTAATTGGTTAAATATGATGATTTTTGATTGTATAAAAGTGGATCATATTATAATTAGGTAATTTATTAATAATAAAAATATATGATAATTTCATATTTTAATATGTATATCGTAACAAAAAAACGAAAACAATAATAATAAAAAGAAAAACGAAATGAACTATTAATAAAAAATATGGACGCAATGATCGCATAGCAGGTTGTATTCCTCCCCAGGCCACCACTTGAGCAATGACACCGAACAAACTTTCCGAACTTTTCGGAGACCACATACCTTACTAACACCATCAAAAATCCTAATCAACTCCAAAAATTCTATGTCATTTTCCAATTTCTCTTTGAAGACTACCACCACAACCTTCAAATCACACCGTCTCCCCTCTCCATTGTTCATCGACCTCACCCTCATGCTACAATAAAGCTGAAAACACCACCCCCATAATCTTTTAAAACCTCATTCTGGATCACATAATCAATAAAACCTATATAGACATAAATAATGGTATTATGAAACAATGATGAATATTTTTATTAGTCCATCAAAAAAGACCCTTCCCAATCTTTCCCCATACACCATTGTATTTTCCTGCAACCTTCATACACGAATCCCAAATGAATTGTTGCCTTAACTTTTTTCTTTGCTTCTATTGGAAGCTATAAACCTCAATGTAAATTTATATGAGCTGGTAAAACCCTAATCTCTCATTGGAATCCTATGTTATTTCTCTATGTTTTCCCTCCATCATCTGGCATGAGCACCCTAACCAGTAAGAATGAAACTATTATCGGTCTCCATTATTCTAGTAAGAAGATTATACTTCATTTATTTTAATATATATATATATATTCAAAATATTTAATTACCTAAGGGTGTATTATATATAAGTATATGTTATTTTCATGTAATGTTATTCTGAATAAACACATATGTTTTACTCAATTTGTAATTCAATTTATTTATAGACCTCAAATATCATTCTTATGTTTTTGTATGGGGATTTATTTATATTATTTTTTATATGGAAATAATTTATTTATAATTTTTATGTCTTCATATTTCACAAGATATATATATATATATATGAATAACATCCAAAATCCACGAATAAGTGCTTTTCGACCTCATAATTATTTATCAATTTCAAATTCCATGTCTGATAAAAATGGGATTTTCAAGTTTATATTTTTATTTCATGATATATATATATATATATATAATTTTTTTATTTATAAATGATATATATATGTGTCTGTATATGTATATGATTTTAACACACACACACACGTATTAATTTTCAAACTTTATGATTATTTACTTCAAAATCATGTAAGTGTTTTTATGAGAGTATTATATTAATGTATTTATTATACAAATATATATATATATATATATTATTTAATGTTCAAGATCACTTGAATTTTAATTTTATGTTTATGATTATGTAAATTTGTATATATATATATATTCAAATTTATGTTCGTCAAATCTTATGTGCTTGTATTGTTTATAAATTGAATGATTATTTATTTTTTAAAAAATTAAGTATTTATAATTTTATAATCATGGAAGGGTAATTCATTCATTCTTGTATAATTTCATTATAAAAAATTATGCAACATGATGGGTTCTAGATTAACCCCATTTTGTTTAATGTATAAGGGTTATCATTCTTTGATGTAGATGTGTATATATATACATATATATGTGAAAGTATGAAATGTTTATATTAAAAATGTTACTTTTAAAATTTTATGTGTGATACCTAATGGATTATTACATATGATTATTTTAGAAATAAAAAACCATGTTTCTAATATTTTATGTGATTAGAAATTTACCATTTATATTATTTAATATGAGGGTTTTATACATTTATGTCACTATTTTATGAAAAAAATCAACTAAGCATAAATTTACTTAACAGTTTTAATCAATATTGAGATTTCACTGATAAAAGATAACAATTTATATAAAATTAATTTTATGAATTGGTGAATTAATGATAGTATACATAGATGGTCATTATTAATAATGGTGATGAAAAGGATAAATGACTTGATTTTTGGTTTCTCCAAATCTCAAAAGTAATTTTCTTATGTAGGTTATATATTTAAATTTAATTATATGTGTGTATGTTTTTAATTCATGGGAATTTTTTTAAATGAAAAAAATATAGTGAGAAACTATATATATATAGAATGATCAAAATGTTTTATAAAAAAAATGGGCACTTGAACATTATAATCATGAATGGTTAGTGGGGAATGAACCAATTCCTAAGGAAAGTGGGTAGGCCATGACAACCTTAAATGTTTAAAGTGTCCCAAATTTTTCTTTTTCAATATATTTTATAATTTTTTCTAAAAAACATTATCTTATTTTAATGCATCTTTAATGTGTAAGTATTTTCAAAATTTAATATAATGTTTTCAAAAGTGTATGTATTTTCATAGGCTATATATAATTTCCAAAAGAGTATATATTTTCAAATTATTATATTTAATCTTTTCAAAGGTGTATGTATTTTCAAAAGTTCTTTCAAAAGTATGTTTTCAACAGATTTTCCCATTATGTTTTGAGACTATATTATATTATAAAAATATTTTAAATGTTATATTTTCAAAATCATAGTTAATTTCTAAATATTTTAAAGGTATTTTCGAATTTCTGTTTCAAAAGTATTTTCAAATGGTATCCCCAAAAAGGGATTTTCATGGGATTTTAAAAAACCCCTTATTGGGAATTTTTTATCCCCCAATATATTTATAAAATATTTTCATCTTCATTTCTAGGTTTCATAGTGTTTATCTTAAATAAGAAGTTATCATAAGATGGTTATTATCATTTACTTTTTACTTATTATTTTAACTTTGATAATATGTTAGAATGATTCTTTTACCTTAAATCCTAGACCAGAAAAAATCCTCAAATATAAATGTGTGTATATTTTAGAGTAAATTTTTAAGAATAAAATATAAATATTTTTTTGTACCAGATTCATAAGAATGGGTTTATGGCGCCACAAGTGAGATACCATTCCTTGAAGGTGACCCATATAATATATTATATATAGAAAAAGACCAAAAAAAATCTTTTCTTTCTTTTAACTTCTATAATGATTTTGGATAGGGGAAAATACAACATATGTTTGGTTATGAATATCCTTTTGAAATATAAATGAGTTATTTATATAAATATATTTATTTTAATTTTTTTGAAATTGATTAATTACTTTAAATTTCTAAGAAAAACCCAAACAATAAATATTTAATGAATATTTAACTAAAGTAAATGATACTAGAAATATTAAAAGAAAAATAAATTCAATGAATTATTATCTTCAATTAATTTTTTTGGTGATTATGTCATGTTACTATAGTGTGGTATTAAAGTATTTTAATTCAATAAATATATTGATATTTTTAAATTAAAAATTAATGAACAGTGTCAAAAATTACATTAATGTTATTTTAATATAAATGAAATTTTATTAAATAATTTAAAATTAATAAAAATACTATCTTTTAAAAAGTAATTTTAAAATGTTAATAAATATAAAATATGGTCCATTAATGGACTTATTTCTCTTTTTAAATGAACATATTCACCACTAAATAGTAAACACTTTGTTTGCACAACTAGGGTTAAATCATCATTTTACACTCTACATGCACTTATGTAAATATTAATTTACAACACACATAATATTATTTTTCATTAATATACTTATCAGGATTAGGAATCAGTGCGTCTAAATTAAATAATAAGTACCACTTTAATTTATTCTTATTTGATGAATTAACTGGGATATAAAACCATTTACTACATTGAAAAATAAAAAATGGTAAAAGTAGGAAAACCGAGAAGTTAAAGAACAAGATGATAAAAATGAACTTTGTTTTGTGTTTGAGATGGTTATAAACTATAATTCCCATAAAATGTATTATTTTTAAATTTTGGAGGAACATGAGGTAAGGGAGACCTCTCAATAGTGAATACGTTTGGGTATTTATAAGAATTTCACTCCCCATCAACTATGAAAGGGAAGTCACTCTCCCCACTTCCTCACACCACTAAATCCATTTGACTCTACCAAACCATGAAAATAATGATCAAAATATTCCTTTCTATAATTATTGAAGACATTATTTTGGATTAAATCCAACCAGGTAAGGCCTTTGTTGCAAACCAAAATGAGATACCCAAATAAGAGGCAATGTTCATCAACAAATGTTTTTGTTTTATTTATTCCTTAAAACACTTTAATAATTATTTTCATATAATTATTATATGATAACCTAAGTATCATAAATATGATGAAAATTTGTTATGTTAATGATAATACCTAAAATCATACACACTTCCATCTAATAGGATACACAACCATAATGCTTGTGCATCAAGGGCTACCTGTTTCCGAACTAATGTCTGCCAATCTTCTATTATCACATTTCATCGATATGAATAATGAAGTATTTATTTTTTTATATTTGATATATATGATATTAATGATATTTATGATATTTATGACGTTATTAAGATTCTATAATTATAATATAACCCACGTATTCATGCTTTACATTATAAGGGATTACGATTACGTCGTTCGTTTGTACGATTAATTACCGCCTCACGAAAGGATGCGATTCTTTCACGCCTAACATGGAATTTTTTAAGGATATTTTTATTACAAATATGTGATATACATGAAATAAATATGATACATTAATGATAATACATATATCATTTTCTTTTCCTTCATTCAATATGAAAAGAAAATGGAAACAATGTCCATGCATATGTATGGCCTACAGTCTCCTCGAACAATGTATTTCATTCCATATCACCAAAATTTATGGATTAATATAAAAAATATGTTCTGAATATATATGGTATTTAAATAATTTATTATATTCTTGATATTATTAAATAATGATCGCAATAAGAGTAAAAAAATAAAAAGTTAAGATATACATGAAAAACAAGGCAATTAACACTGAAACAATTAATATAATGATAGATTATTAAAACATGGGTGACAATATGTTTTAAAAGTATCATATATGATTTTATAAATATTAATATGGTTCTTTTATATGTTAAAAACGTTCTTATAACCATTATATAGGATATCATTTAACTTATACGAAGCGTAAGGTAAGGTATTTCGACTCAATTTACATTCAATTGAGACTTATTTGTTTTTATGCACCAATTTAATTTCATGTGGTGTATATACTTCCCCCTTAGAGATTTAATAAAAAAATGTTTTTTAATTCATGGAATTTGGATGTTTTTATTTCAACTATATCATCCCAAGGGATTTGACTCAAAAATAAGCAACTGGAAAAAGTAATCATACAATCACAATTCCCATTGTCATTGATAAATTTCTCCTCAAATAATCACTTTCTTATAATAATTTTTATTGGAAATTATATTTATATTTAATATCCATATTATTGTATGATGTATATAATTATTTCCTAAAATTTACACCATTTTTACATAAAGTGTTCAATTTGAATGTTATATCATTTATTAGGGAATTAATATTTATCGGTATCCTTTACAAAATGCAGATATTTGATAAGTAACATTGTTTGTGATTTAAATGGATTATTAAATATATCTATAATGTTTTGGTCTTGTATTAAATATTTTGGGGATGAGTTAATATAATCCCCTTAATGCAATAGTTGACTTATGAGATGAATCAGTTGGACAAATCCGACTAATTTGTACCCAGAAACGTAAACAAATTTTGAGGATAGATATTGTCAAAAAATATATGGATGATCGATATTGAAATTTCATATGTCCAATATTAGTCATTTCCATCATTATTTTTATTCCATGTGATTATTTGATTAGTTATAATGTCAAAGGTTTATTTTCAAGCTAATGTGATTATTTATATAACATTATTTGATAATCATTATTTCCCACCAATTTATAATCTATTTATTACTTAATTGGCATGTTATCAAGACTTTTACCTTACCATGATGGTGATTTATTGATTTATGATATATTCTACTATTGTTAACTCTACCAAGAATTTAAGTTATACTTCTTTCTCCTTTCCCTGGAATATGAATATGAATTCATGGATTGAGTTTTCTAGGATGTTTAGATTTTATTTTTTTTGTAATTTTTTTTCTTTTCCCAATATAATATAGTTATAATTTGTATAATATAGTTTTGTAAAACTACATAACTAATCAATGATTTGGAATTGGAATCCTATATCTATTCTAATATAATAAAATATGGCATCAGCTTTGGGAATATAGGGTCAGGGTTGTTACAACACAAGACAATATCCATGTGTCCAAGCCTTTTTAAGAGTGTTCCCATAATGTGGAACTGAACAATTTTAATTTTTCACCCCACATCTGTGATGTGATTTTAAATGTGACTTTATTTTTTTGGTAGATCTGTCGGTCATAAAATTCTGGTGCTTGGATCAAATAAGTGACTTTGTTCCGTTGAACCAGTTCACCATGTTTGTATGATCTAGAATACTCATGTTATTAGACATCATCAAGAGAACACATTTGTTCATCGGGTGGGTGAGATTTTGTCAAATTTGATTAGGGGAAATTATATGGAACATTTAAAATCTAGATAACCCTTTTCTTTTTTAGAATATTTATATACCCATTTGAAACATCTAGTATAGATTATTCAAATGGTTATACCCCTTGCTATAAAACTAATTCTACATTATAAGAAAAAATAATCTCATAAATTCTAAGAAAACTAAATCCTATTACAAAATGATATTATTATGCCTTTCTTCAATAAATATCAAATAGACTTTGTTTATGTGAGATAAAAAAATTCTCATTCATTAATATATTAATTCTTGTGCCTCTTTAAGGTTTACTCACTACTAAGTAAATTAATAACTTAATTATCCATAATTGTATCCTTAAGAGGCTTTTCTTTTAAAGTATAATAATAACAGTTTTTTGGGGGAAAATATACTCTCATGGATAGAGACATTATAACATTCATTAGAAAGATCCATTTTCTAGAATCTATGAAATTTCATTCCACATCCTTACCCAATGATATCACAAACAATATTAATATTAGATTCAAATATATAGGAACTTGGTGATCCTAAAGAACTTGAAAAATATAGATCAATTCAATGGAAACCATTTAATGTGGTGGGAAAATATTATATACATGATAATTATGACCCTCAATGTGGTGTACATTCTCTCAAAGCCTAATCCCCACACATAAAAAGATAGAAGACTATATATTTATTACATGAGGTTAAAATGAGAGAATGAATGTATTATATTTCATGGACACAAACCCAATTAATCTTGTATTGACCCCATTGAATCATATCATAAACCTTATACAATAAAGGATATTTGGGATACATTAAAGGAAAATAAACTATTGAAGATGCAGTGAGTAAGAATATCATAGTAAGAAAGTTTATTTCATAACAAATAAAAGATAATAGATCTATTATAGAGTATTGTTTTTAAATCCCACTCATCATATAACATTTAATTCAAAAATAAGATTAATATGAATAAAATTATTAGTTACACACCTATCATATATAATGTCCCCCATTTTGGAATAATAATAAACATCACCTATAACACATGACGGAAGATATTTATTACAATTATTTGATCAAATTTTTCTAAATTGATGAGGATTATAAAATGTATGAGGAATTAAAGTAAGAGGAGAATCCAAAGACAACATTGGAGAGGGAGTTAGCCCATCCACTTTATCAGAGTAATATAAACTCCCCAACAACACTTAAAAATAAATGGTACAATCTCACTAAAAAGGGGTGTTCCACTATTTTTGAAAGATGAGACAATTTTAGTGGGGTTGTCCTAATCATAAGAAGAAAGATGGCAATAACATCACCCATAAGGATTAATTTGTGACCACGATCTTTAAAAAATGATACTTTAGGAAATATCTTCTCAGTGGATAGTTTCTAGTTCTACATAATATGTGTATAATAAAAAAAATATTTATTATAGATGATGGAATAAACTAAAAATGGGACTTTTATCCTCATCGGAATATTCAAAAGAATACACATGTAAGGGAAGTGCATGTTTGATATAGAGTTTACAAATGGAATGATACTCACCTAACATGTTTTCCAATATGTGATCAAAGATAATCTAAACTTAGTTTTAAGGATATTAATAAACATTTAACGATTTTATCTTGTTTGTGAGGTAGATAACACTAATTTTTCCAAGTGTGGGATATTTATAGAAAAAGGTAATCTGTATGATATATTATTAAAACTAAATACAATTTTTTATGAGTACATGTTAGAGTATTTTTATTTATAATTTAATCATTTTGTTCATATAAATTATATAAAAATTAATAGCATGTCAAAAATGGAATTATTGAATAGCATGGACAAAAATGTTCAAATATTTATTAAATACATGAAAAAATATTTCAAAAATTATTTACTTTTATAAAAAGAAAAATTAATTCATTCCTCTTAATACATATTGATGTATCTAATTTTCTTTCTAAGCCTACCATAGCTATATATATCCCTTTTAACATTAATTTATAAATTTTTGTATTTTATCATGTCGACCTTTTACATGATAATGATAATGTCATAGAAACGTTTAACTTTTATATTAATAAGGATGAAAACCTATATTAGCGTACTATAAAATTCCTAAAATTAGATAGGGGAGGAGAATATTATATTACACCATATTAAAAATCTCAAGGAATTATAAATGAAATTGTATCTCCCTACACATATAAAAAATTATATAGCTAAATGAAATGATATATTTAAAATATAAATAGTTAAATCCTTTATGCCTATATTGGGTCTCTCAAGAAGAATTTTAGTGGAGGAATTATTAATTGTGTGTCAGATCATAAAATATTTTAAAAAATGGAATTATTAAGAATTACCTCAGAAAACATTAGTTTTTTTCTTAAAAGTATGTTTAAGGACATACCAAGGATCTTATAAAGTCATAGGGAATGTCTAGTGTATTTTTGTAAGAATATTTATGAAATTACACATACAGGATAGAAGTTATATTTTGATGACACTGGTCACACCAAAATGGGAGTTCAAGGAAATTGAAAAATTGATGGCGTTCCATGTATACATAAGGGTTCTTAAAATCATAGGTAAGATTCCTTAAAAATCCTATGTGAGGTTTCAAACATTGTGACTCAGATAATAATAGTGGTTATTCCATGAAACCTATTGTCATATCTTGGCCTAAGTATGGTGGAGGATCCTATTCGAAAGGCTGGAATCATGGGGTTATGGGAATAATGTGATAGTCTTGATCATAATTTAAAGGTAATATGTAAGAGTCGTCATCCTAAAAAATGATTAAAAATAGGGAAGGTAAGGAATTTGTGAGGGTGATAACCAATATTCATAAGAGTTATTATAATGATTAGTCATTGATCCCAATAGTATCACGCCATAGAATCTATGGCCATGTTTTTAAGAGGAGAAGGTAGATTTTTGTGGGATAACCTTATTGAAGATGTTTATACCACACTAGAATTTCATTACATGTATTTTCAGTACGAAAAGATGTTATTATTTAAGAGAAGGTGACCACTCTATTATGATAAAGTATCACACTATGGTGGGATTTTCAATTAATTCCCTTAAGTATTTCTCATTTATGTTATTTATTGATGTGATCCATGAAATCCATAGATTAATATTTTCACATTTGGATGTAGTGTGACACGACATTGAGGTAATAATAGTATTAAAATTTCATGTTTTTTATAAGCTTAATTTCACATCGTGATGGTAAAATTCAAACAATTAAAATGTCAATTAAAAATAATTTCATATTCATATTTCCTATCTTTTTAGTAGGAAATTATCATATTAAATTGGAATATTGAACTAGTTTTAAAAGGATAAAAGCTAATAATATTTCCAATATAATGAATGTTAATTTAAGATCAAAATGGGGGAAATAAGGCAATTATCTTGATATATGATTGATATATTTCAGTTAAAGAGTGGAATAAACATCCTGGAATAATAGAAAGAAATAATTAAGGATAATGGAGGAATTATAGATCAATATTGGAAAGTGAATAGGGTTCCATGAGACTATCTCACTAGAGGTTCATGGAATTCATATTGGTGAAAGTGGACCAGATTGACACCACCCCAACTAGTGTAAACTTGATTTTTGTTCTAGAAGATTAAGCCAACAACACTTAGAGTCATAGTGTGTTATTCTGGTGATTGAGAGTTTTCATTTCATCATTTTATGAGGGTTAAGAACTTTTAGGTTAAATAAATCCAATTTGAATTATAACATTTGATGGTTTATTAGTGTTTTAGGTCTATCAATACACCATAATTTCATGAGACATGTATTATGTGAGTTTTTGTGAACCAAGTAAATTTCTTGTGGCCCAATATGATTTAATTTATTATTTCAAATCAATTGTAATGTAGGGGAGTGTTAATAACATATATGGAACAAGATCATTAGAGAGGGAAATTTTTGAAAGATATGAATACCCTGATTTATCATTCTTGTGACCAACAAGTGGAGTCATATTTGAAGTTACATTGTTTATCATTCTCTCTTTAAAGTGATGGAAAAGGTCATTAACCACAAAGGGACTACCATATTCAACAACATTAATTTAAATCTATCGACGAATCATATCTAACATCCAAATTAATGATAAAATAAATTATTTTCATATTTATTATCATTTATAATATATATTATTAAAATCATTATAAGTATATTAATTAATTTATTTTTTTAAAAATAGAAATAGTTTTCTTAAACCCTTTTATTATATGGTTTTATTTGGATGTATAACTTTAAATTCACATAATATGAATCTAAAATAATGAATTTTATTTTTGAATTCAACATGTTAAAATAATCTTAAGATGAATTTTTTATGATTTTCAAGGGAAACTAAAATTGTAATGAATAGTGAAATATAATAATTTTTATTGAAAATTATATTTTATTTTTGATTATTTACACATTCATATTATATTCATCATATTTTTTAAAATATATTTATTCTATATTGATTTAAAAATATTAAATTATTACTTTTTAAATGAATGTTCTACATTAATTTAGTGTAAAATCATTTTATTCTTAAAATATACATTTTTCATGAAAATAGTTTTCATCATGTTTTTAAAGTTTAATTTTAAATTAAAATATATCATTTTTGTTTTTTTAATTTTTAAAAATGGATTAAATATTTAGAATAATTGGGCCCAAATTTGGTAAATATTACCCTTTCATTTTTGATCAATATAAATTGCAACATTAGTAATTTTTGTTACCATGATAAAGGTTAAATCATGTAATTGAGGTTATAAATTAAATGATATCGAGAAAATAATCACCAAAACACATGAATTCATTTTATTTAATGAAAATATGAAGTTTATAATAATCCAAAATTTTAAGATATGGACTTTTTTTCCATTTGCACATGATTATGAATATTATAATATTGAACTGAATACAAAGAATTTTTTTTCACATTTTGTACTTTAATAAATAAAATATTTTTAACATAGGTATAAATAGAGGATAAGATCAGTTATAAATATTAATTTTAAATATAAATGATTTATTATATCTTGGTAATTTACATCTAAAAATTAGAGTAGAAAAAATTACCTTAAAAACTCATGTAACGTTGACGCAATAATTTTTCAATTAATTGAAAAATAAAATAAATGATTTTAAAAATATAAAAATTAATATATATTGAATTAGTATTTATTTTCCAAATTTTTTAGATAAAAATGGATTATTATATAGTTTTTTGTTCATTATTTTTAAATTACAATTTTTTTTTACTATTTTAAAAAGAAAAATTAAATAAATTGTTCGAAAATTGACATTAGTGTTAGTTTATAATAAAAAATATTCTATTAAATGAAAAAAACTTATTAAAAAAATATGATATTTAGAAACCTTAATGGTATATGGTTTATGAAATAAGCTATTGTCCATTTATGGGATTTTTAACCTTTAAATTAACTATTTTAACCACATAATAGTAAAAAATATTGATATCACTATAACTGTAAAATGGGTTAATGAAGTGTTAAAGGAAAACAAAAAAAGCAAAAATGTTATCCAAACATTAAAAAATTTAATTTTAGGTGATTATTATGACTCATAATCTTATTATATATTATCACTATAAAAGTTTATCCATTTTCACAAGAAAACTAATTTGTATTAATTTAATATTTTATGATATTTTAAGAGTAGCTATCCCCTCTCTCCTAAAAGGTCACCTATTATTCTCATATATTCATGCTTAAAAACATTTTATTATCTAACAAGTCCTATCAAAATATTTAATTCTATCCCTATCCACTTTGTATAAGCCTTATTTTGGGAATAATACAACTCTGAGACTAGTTAGGGACAAATGATGTTGTTCGAAGAAGAGATATAATTCTTAACTGAGCATTTTTATATCATTTTTTGTCTACCACCTTAAAATATTATAAGAACATTTTTAAATTATAAAAAAATTATATTCTATATACATAGGCGTTTTTATGTTAATGGAATAACCTATATCAATATATTCATCTATCAAATGGGAAAGTAATTCATTGTTTCTCTGTATGGAAGACTACCACCATGTGTATCGATGCAATTAATTTTACATCACCACATATAATGTAATATTACAATTATGGATTTAATATATATACACACACATATTATATTGGTGTAATATTTATCATTATTAAATGATAATATAATACCTATTTTCTAGCTTTCCATTAACTAAAGAACGATAACGTCGTTCGCGCGTACGTGTGCACGACCACCTCCACGAAGTGATATGATTTATTTTTCATAATAACATCACCAGTATTATAGATATAGTTATATTTAATTAAATAATATAGTATTTATAATATTATTTTAATTTTCAAATATAGTAACCTTTACCTTTTTTTCACAATTATAGTTGAAAAATTGAAACATTACTCATACGCATGTACGACGTACCATCTCCATAATTGTAACATACATTTTTTAAAACCATATATAATGATTGGGTTTAAATATATATTTTATGAATAATAGTAATAACTATATCATGATTATTATTATATATATTAGGTAATAATGACCAATTTGAGCATAATAATCATACTAATGTCATTTTAGTCATATGAGCCAAATCACATCAAAACATCTGATGTGAAATTTTTTTATTATGTAAATTTATATAACATGGTAATATGTGAAATATAATGAATAATGAACTTGAAAAAGATTTTAAAGAAATTAAATAACTATTATAATTCTATTATTTAGATGATAAAGAATTCACATGACAAGTCGGGCACATAGTAAAGGATGTCCTTTAAAAAAATATTTTAAAGTCTTTATTAAAAATATGTTTCTTCTATGTATCACGTTAATTTTTTATATGGTAATTAATTAATTTTAAAATAAAAATTATATTTAATTTTTACATTATTTCAAAAGTTTTAAAAGGAATATTTTTAAAAAATGTTTTTAATTTCTTTATAAAATGAAAATAATGATCTATTTTAACATATATTGTGATAATGACCTTTATGACACAATAAACATTATTTTATGTTTGTATTCCTTTTAAAAATTAAATATTCTATTCCAAGAAAAAACTATTTTTCCTTTTTCTAGGTATTTTGGTATTGAAAATGGGGTTTTAAAATAAAACTATAGTTTGATATACTAAAGTGGATTTCGGATGGGCCTAAAATATATTTCAATGGTTTTTTGGAAGAAAAGTGAAATAATACAATCTTTATTAAGGATATGATACTTTATAATTATATATGTGAAGCTGGTTATCCTGATATAGATTATACAACAAGTTGAGCACCATTATTGGTCATGAAACATGAGTTAGATCGATATAATTTATACGATGGGTGTCCCCAGATAACCTCTTATTAATTGGGAAATGTTACATACAGGAATAACAAATAAGGAGGGAGTTAGAAAAGTATTTATCCAATATATTTAACTATGGTCTAGTTATATTTGAAAAAAGTTTAAAATGGATTATGAATATGATGCTCTATGATGGCCAAAAAGGGTTTTCAATTTTTGATATAGGTTTAAATGGTTTTATTTGAGTAAAAATATTTTTTTTCACGTGGGAATGATTTATTTATTTTACTTAATGAATAATGTGATACAGTTAAGTATTTATGAATTGTAATGTTTTACACTAGAGTAACTAATTTCATATTTTTATATCCCTTACTATGCTTTTTGAAATCATCCCACACTTTAAATTGTTTTTATATGAGGTTTAAGGATATGTAGGGAAAAATTGATGTCAAGATCAAAATTATGATTAAATTTCAAGAAGGAAACATTTTCATTTTAAATGTTTTATATTTTGTGAAAATTGGATACTATGTGGAAATGTCCAATTTTTAATGTAATCTGTTTTTTGTATAACATTGATGACCTAATTCTTTAAAACTCCAAACCTAAAAGATCTTTTGGAATGCATGAAAAAAAATTCTTGTCTAAATATATAAGAATTTGTATTGTTTAAGGATGGGTGCATATAGTTAGTATTAGAGAAACTGATTGATTCTAATTTTTGTGAACTCTCACGTGTGAAATTTGGGTGAATCATTTCTCTCTTTTCAAGGGATTTATGAGGAAGGGGATTCCATTAGGGATGGCGGGGAGAGTCACACCTAGAAGGTATTACCTCCAAAAGAATAATAAGATAGGTATCAATTTTTACCCACTAGTAACATGTCAAGACCATTATAGTTGGTATCCGTGTAAAGAATTAGATAACATTAAGGGTTAGGATAATGATGATATAATACCCATAAAATATTTTACCAAATTGATGGTTCAGTTAATGCATTATATATATGGTGGTGGATTCTATGTTAGATTGTAGCCAGATATTACGTATATGAACATGGTCAAAGATGATCATTTTTTGTGAAAAACATCCTCTAACGCTCAGTTGATATTCTAACCTAATTATAGTTGATGTGAGTTCTTTAGAATAGGTATTCAAAGCCGAGTTATATTAAAAATATTAAAAGGTAATTGTTACTGTTTATCATTTTTATGGTGAAAATTATTGATGGTGTTCCTTAGTAAAGAATAGAAAAGAGTGAGGTTATCTTGATTATATGGAATGTGAAACATTTATGAATCATTTTCATGAAAAATAATTTTATAAAGTTATTTAGCTTATGGTGTAGAAACAATTCATGGAAATATAGTAAAAAGGTGAATATTATGTATGGTCATATGAAGAAAAATTTAAAAGATTTTCTTGGAATGTACCCGATTTTATTTGGGACATTGATAATAAAATTAATATACCTTACTCAGGATTGAAACCATGTTTATGAATATTTGACCCCAAAATACTTTAAATGATATGATAATGTTGTTAATTGTCATATGAATGTTGAGATCATGTTTACTGAAACATATGTTACTTGAGATGATAAGATTAAGGGAAGGTGAATTTTGAAGGACACATAGAATAATCCATCTAAGAGGTATGAATACAAGCCCCCAAAATGTTCCATGTGTTGTAAATTAAATATCATGGAATGTTTTATTAGATCTATAAAGTGGTATTGATGTGGTCATTTTGGTCAAATGGATCATAAATATAAATAAAATGGTCATGAGAATTCAATTAATGGGGTAAATGATAGCCATCTAGTGGTGAGATGTTTTATTTGGGGTAAGTTTGGTCATTATACCAATATGTGTCCAATGTTACTATCATAGGATTGAAATCATTAATATTTTAAATATAATGGTGTGTAAAAATACTTCTCCAGTACTAAAATTTATATTGGGACATAAAATGAAGTGGTGAGAGGTGTGATAATTTTTTATAATAATTATTCTAATGCTTTGTTTTATTTTGGATATTTTTCCATTTTAATTTTGAGAAATTTACTAGTTAACTTGGAATAACATCTCTTGAAATAATGACATAAGTTTCGGTGAAAACTCTGGTTGTAAATATTAATGTAACAATGATTTATATTAATATTTCTATTTTTAATATCATTATGGTATTTCCCAAAAATACAGTTGAACTACATATGGTAGAGTTTGAAATTATTTTTGTTATGGATTGAACTTCAGTTTATCATTCTATGATAGATTACAGAGTGAATAAAATTTTGTTCAATGATTTCATCGCTTTTAGAACATACCAGGACCATGTAAAATCAATTAGGGATGGAAATGAAAGTTACCTTGCTCAGGATTTCAAAAAGAAATAAACTATTAAAATATGTGATGTTATAATATTGAATGAATATATGCATGTTGTCATGATGAATTTCTTAGTGTTATTCATGATTGAGAAGTTTAAATCAATATTGAATTATTTCTTGATGGTAATATAATTCTGAAACACCCTTATTGAATTACACAAGTTAAACTATAGGAATTAAAAAATAAATTATCAGATTTTATATATAAATGTTTCATTAATCTAAGAACTTAACCATGGGGTTTTTATATCATATGTTTTAAAAAGAAATATGCATCAATGAGACTTTACGTTGATTATAGAACGTTGAATAACATCACTATTAAGAACAATTTTCATTTTCGATATATCGATCATTTATTATATCAAATATAGGTGGGGAAATACTTTTAAAAGATTGATCTCAGGTCAAGGATCTAGTATTTCAAAGTAATCTAGGAAGATATTCTGAAGATAGTGTTTCAATATAGATATGGGAAATATGAGTTTGTAGTTATTCCCATTAAGTTTTTTAATGCACTATCTATATTTATGGATGTTATGAAATGAGTATTCTATGAGTTATTAGATAAGTTTTTCATAGTGTTTATTAATGAAATATTTGTATATTAAAAAATACATAATGAATAAAAATGATTCCCAAGGATTATTTTTCAAACCAAATGATAAGAGAAACTATGTAGAAAATATTGTAAGTGTGAATTTTGGTTACAAAAAAAATTCCCTATAAATATTATTTCTAAAGATATCAAAACTATTTACCCTGCTAAAAATAGTAGTTAAATAATGTCGAATACCTAATAATATCAAAGATATTTACAATTTTATTTGATTTGTAGGTTACTACTAAGGGTTTTCTAAAATTTTATTCTCCATTTTATAATCCATTTACTAAGATATTTAAAAAAGGAGGTTAATTTATCAAGATGTAATAATGTAATGATATTTTTTGAACTAAAAATATGATTGGTTAGTTCTCTAGTTCTCTCTATGCCAAATAAATTTGGAGACATTTTAATATATAATGATTATTTATTAAAGGGACATGGTTGTTTCATAATGTAGGGTGATCAGGTAATTTCTTATGAGTCCTTTCAACTAAAACATCATGAGTTTAGTTATCCTACACATGATCTAGAATTATCTTATATGGGTTTTTATTGAAAATTTAAAGGCATTATTTATATTTTGTAAACAATGAAATATATACAAACCATAAAAGTATGAATAGTATATTCACATAGACAAAGATGAACATGAGGCATCGAAGGTGGTTAGAACAGAGTAAGGAATACATCAATACAATTAGTACCATCTTGGAAAGGAAAACAATGTACCTAATTCTTTGAGTCAAAAATACAATGTATCATTAATCAAGATATGTTTGGAACATGACTGTTTTTTAAAAAACATTAATGATTTTTTCCTATAACTTATGGATATAATAACCACCACTATGTTATTGTAGGTTCTAGTATAACCATACCAGTAAAAAATAATTAATAATGATTAGAAGGAAAAACATGATTTATAGGAAGAGGTATAATTGGTTAAGAAGGTTAATTGTCTGGAATTTAATTTTGGGAAAAAGTGTTTTCAGATTTCGCAAAGAGATTATTTGTGCCTTTTGATGCCCAATTGAATAGAGATTTTATTTGGAATGTTTATATTTTCCCATTATCTATTTATCCAAGAAACACTAAGATATATATAGACATTTGAGGGTATTAACGATGGGACATAATGAAAAAAGATATTGCTAAATTTTCATTGAAATTTTTAAATTTTCAATAGGTTAATGAAGAATAGATACTACTGAAAGATATGTTCCAAACATATCCAGTGATATATTGGAAATGAAAACATATATCCCTGGATTAAATAGTAGTATTTCCAAATACTTCTTTATGTAATAAGGTTACTAGGATTATTGTTGATAAATTAACAAGATCAATGAAATTACTTCCCATTAGAGATAAAATTTATTTGGATAAACTTTATTGATGGTTCCTCAAGAAGATAGTTAGGTTTTATATATTTCGTCTCACTTTTATATATGACCATGATCTCAGGATTACTAAATTTTTTTTTAATGTGATTTAGAATTCACGATGTACTAAATTAATTTTAAGTACAACTTTTCAAACTCAACATGTTATACAATTGGAGTGAATGATTCATACATTGGATGAAATGATTCACTCTTATTCAATTAATTATCATGGAAGTTTAGAATTTAATTTATTTTTTTATTTTTCTTATTATAATAGTTTTAATTATAGTATATATATGAATAATTTGTAATATTTTAATGGAATGTAGTGTTAAAATCCTATTTTTTAGAAACTTTTTGAAAAAAGAAGGTTTATGGGACTCTAGTTGTTATAGGAAATGGTTGAAAAGCTATATAAGATTCAAAAACATATGAGGACGGCTCAGAGAAGTCATAAACATTATCGGGAAAACCTATGGAATGATGCTTCTTTGAATGTAGGTGGTCATGTGTTTCTTAAACTATATCAATGTAAACATGTGATGAGGTTTGGTAAAAAAGAGAATCTATCTCCATGGTTCATTGCGCTATATGAAAAACTAAATAAATTAGGATCAATTTCTTACCAAGTATCCTTGCATTAGAGTTTATCCCTACTTATATTGGGCTGTGTAGAAAAAGGATAATGGATAAAGATTTAAAACATTTTCTCACTAGAGGTACGTAACTTCATCAAATTCGATGATCCCTGTCCATTTAAGGTTTGATGATCTCATGTAAATTAATTGAGAAAAAAAATAAACATTAACGAGTACCAAATTAGAATCAGATACATGATTGATTGTAGCTCATTACTGGTCAGAATTACTTAAAATACCCAAGATTCAATAACTCAAGATCATCCACATATAATTCAAGAATCTATGTGGATATTGATCATCAAATTCTAGGTGCTAGTGCGGAGTTACAATGACTCGTTTGATTGAATGATGATAACCTTAACTCTGTTCCCACGATCCATGAAGATATTGTTGGATCAATTATTTAGATTTTTTATTCTATTATCAAGAATATCTTAATATTGAGAGGTAGTTTGTCAATATGTTGGTAGGAATTTTTTTTCGAAAAGATATTCTCCTCTACTTATATAATGGATGCTCTAATACCCAAAAAGTATTCCCTATACCCGATAAATAAAACTCCTAGTAACTAAATAGTAAATGAAAAATTATGATTACCTAACTACATTATAATTTCATTTATATTTTTACCACACACTTGTAATATATAATAAATATATTATGTGGTAAGCCGAAGTACGTAACATCGGTCATAATTCCAACAATATTAACTGAACCTGGAATATAATATTAATTTTGGTCAGTATAATTTATTTCTATGTATTCAGTTAATACCTAGTAAAAACAATTTATAAATATATATAACCAAATTATTCTGTACTCAAATAATGATGAATTTATTTATTATTTTGTGATTGTTAATACTCATATGACTATAGGACTCTATGTTGGGTACCACTATTTTATATATACCTATTCTAGAATAGGGAAGACCAGTGAATACACTATTGTGTGTGACCCTCTAGGGAATTATCATAATAGTTGTGAAAACTATTAATAGATCAATGGTTGAGTATAGAAACCCATCAAGGCTTCTAAATGGATATAGAATCATCATAAAAAACTTCTTACGAACACACACTGTGTAACATAATCTCTTTGTTTCATGATATCTAATTAAGTAGGATGCAAAATTTTATCATCATCTATTAATTGGTTTATTATTTATTTAATTACATAACATACTTAGATTATTATACAGTTTCAATGGATTTAGTGAAGCCACAACCATCCTAATCAACTCATCATGAGATATCAGTTCATTAACTCAGAAGTGAAAATTTTTATCTTGATCATTAAACCAATTCAATACCACCAATGATGCACCCAACACATGGTAACATTCCATGAATTCACTATTAGGGTATTTTAATTACATTAAATGATGTGATGAAATGGTACAAAATGATAATGATGTAAATTAAGGAGACCAATGCATATGTTCTGGATAAGAACAAACAATGAATCCTAAAACATGTTGTGTTTCTATTGGCATGTATTTTCTCATGATATCAACCTATGAAGATCACCAAGTTAAAACACTAAGAGGATAAGTGTCAATTACTATATGCTCCATGGTCCTAATATCAAATAATAAACTATTTGAAGTTAGTATGATGTACCTTGACTATAGGACATATATTTAAGACTAATGTCATAGTATCTCAAGGTTATCATTATAGCATCAGAACTAATATAACCATTTGTTATGAAAATTAATCTATATAAATTACTATATAAAAAGTAGGGATAGAAATATCCAAAATATTTTGGAAATCATACATCATGTTTAACTCACCGAAAACATGATAAGGTAAAAAAAAGAACTGTTTAGCTTGGTATAAGGTACCCACTATTACAAATCTCTGACTTATACTAGTGCCAACTTTTTAACTATTCATACTAGATCTAACATTACAATAACCTGTATCTTAGAAGTTATAGCTTTTGTTTTTAGTGGTACCGCATATCCTCTACATGAAAATTCTATATTTGCGACCTCACCTTCTTGAATGACACTTGAAAAGATGAAAACCCTAAGTATATATCAGTTTGTTCACTATCGTAACATGAAATATTGTCTAGACAATAGATGAATTATTATCAAGATAATAATTTACTAACTAGATGTGATTACATGAATTGGAACTAATCCATTCATATTTTACAGAACTTCATTTTATAAATCGGAAGCCATCATGCACAAAGTATTTATAGATATGGCCATTGTTGTCTTGAAGGAGGTTATGTCACTCATACCTAATACTAACCGGGATATTAGATATTGTTTATCAAATGTAATACTATTTTTACCTGTATAACTAGTATCCTTTCCTCTCCATATACTTGAAACATATCCTTTATTATTCCTCAAGTCCAGCTGGATTGTTTTGACATGTTTGGATTCCATTCTCCAAGATACAATTTATATTTTCCTACCAAAAAATATATGTCGGAAACATAGTTTTAAGTTCATAGAATGAAATTTGTGATTGATTGATTCAATATAAATTTGGAATTAAAATTACCACATTAATATTCTCTTATGTCCCATATATGATTTTTTGGGAGATTTATGATATGTGACATTGGTAACTATTTTCTCTTGATCTCTTCTATCATTGGTTTTTAGTACTTTGTCAGTATATGTACTATTAACTGGGTCTAAGAAAAGATTTGTAAAAACATAGTAGATAACATCCCCTAAAGTTCAAGTTGATAATTTAATTAAATTTCAATAGATTTAATAACATTCCATTCTTAACCAATGGTAAGACCAATAACTATTTTCTATATGTTACCGAACATAGTTTATAATGAAAAACAGTAGTTCTCCCACTAACATACTATATAGACATCGTGAAATTTTATTTTGAATTTATATTATATAATAATGATTCTTGCTTCAATAAAAAATTGCATTTCAATAAATTTCACCACTTATTGGAATTATATGGTGTCACCATCTATTTTTGGTGGTATCGTATAGGCACCTTCTAATATTGGTGGTCTTGACATCCGAGGAGCAATTTTAATGATCATAGTATATAGCACTGAAAATTGAAATTATAATAGATTAATTTTTAACTACTTGGTATTACCAAATGATCCTTACCATTACCACACTTTTAAAACCCATGTATAGTATCAATTGAATGCCCACCGCAATATTAAAAAAATAAGCCCTTTCAATTTGAAACATGGAATACTTTTTTATATTTTAATTGATGTTTTCAATATTATCATATTTTCATATACTAATTACCCGAAGGATATATTATTCTCCACTAATAATTCATTAGTGATCAGGTTTGATGTAAAACCATTACAATGTTTTCGGACTTCCTACATAGTATGTATCACTGGAACATTCTCTTTCTGCATTCACATATGTAACTGGTTCCTATGCTAACTACTTGTGCATTTTTCGCATTGACTAAAACATTTTAAACCTTTATCACAATATATCATTGATAGATATAAACTATTTTATAGATAAATATTCTATAACTTGACTAGCCTTTTTCTATCCTAGGGATTTAAGAATAATTAATAGAAAAATTTAAGATAACTACTTTATATTCACAATGTGTTTCTCTTTATGCATGTCCGTTTATAACCTAACAAACTATTTTCATATAAATTCATTTTATTAATATATAATGGATTTAAATCATTGTTTTACTCACATATTATCTTTTTTTCATGATAGTGAGAATGTGGTTATTTGATAACACTATTATTTGTGAATAATTTCATGAAATATAATAGAATTTTATATAATTCATATATGTATCCACATTGATTCTCTTTTATTTACATTCTGACTTTGATATATTTAATTAATTGGGTGATTATGAATACCTCTGCACTAAATTTTCTTGATCAATTTTTTATTTTAATACTCATCATCAATCCTCATTATAGGCATCAATTATTTTATATGGATAAGGCAATGTGAGTTAATGAATTATTCTTTTCTATGTTTTGATAACCGAGGAATGTTTGGTTAAGATATTAATAGGAATATAGGATTGAAGAAAATATTATCCTCTATAACATATTGATATTTTTTGAAATATTTGTTTTTTCAAATTATGTAAATATTTTTTATATTTTTTATTTAACACAACTTTGAATATAATTCTTTATTTAAAAGCACTATGTTTGGACTCTGTTTGACAAACAAAAAAGAGTTAATCTTGAACTAAAGTAAAGAATAATGTTATCTTGTGCTGCATGAAAAAGTATGTTTGTCTCATTTTATACATAATACCAAGTCAATTGGCTAGCTTTTATTACACATAAGATGGAAGTTTTACCCAACTACAATATACTATTAACATGATTATTAAAATATTATTAGAGCTACCACTTTTTCCATTGGAATGGATGTTGGGATTATTATTAACTAAAAGTTGAAAATATTATTAACACATATATATATATAATGATTAATTTTTTTTATCAATTAGTATAAGTGAATGGAAAAGGTATTTGAAAATAAAGAAATTAATTTCCTAAGAAATCTTTTTTACCTATGTCAAAATTCAATTTCATATCAATAAATTAATAAACCACATTTGATTAATTATTTAAATAATATATATATATATTAAATATTCATTTAATATAGTTTATATGAATTCAATATATTTTAGTGGTTTAATAAAAAAATACTTCCAATTTTATGACTAAAAATATGTGTTTTTTTAAAAAGTAATTTTACCAATTTTTAATTAATAATCCATTTTGAATGAGATTTTTGGAATTTTTATAATTTTTATTTAAAAAAAATTGGTTTCAAAATCATAATATCAAAAATTACTTTGGGGGTATTTTTGGTATTTTTCTATGAAATTTCATTTTTGAGGAATAGAGAAAACATTGATGTTCAATTGGAAACTAATTTTTCAACTAAATTGTTCATTAAGAATGGTTTTAATTTGGATTACTAATGGGGAAGTTATTTAAGGGATATTTGAATATATTTCACCATGTTAGAATTTTATGTTCCCAAGTTTCCAAAGATAAAAACAATTCAATCCTTAGGAATGTATATTTTTTAAAGTGTGGAATATTCATAAGAAATGATTTAATATCCATGTGTGTTAATCACTGGTCACTATATCCTTTAAATAAGAATATAACTTACACCATATTTTATTACTTAAAACACTTGATGTAATTTTATAAAGTATATATAGCACTATATTAACTTTTATATTTTTTACACTCTATATGTGAACTAATTTCGAAAGATTTGTGTCCAAAATTTATTTTAAGGGGTTTCTTTATCCAAAACTTAACAATTAAATTCATCGATAATACATAAGTTCTTTGACTAAAAAGGCACTAAAACCATACATTTTACATCCTTAAAAACAATTTATTTTTTCTTGAACTGAGATTATCCTACCATAATTGAATATATGTATGTTCAATTTATATATTTATCATATATTTCTAATGACTCATGTCATAATGAACTCTTAGTTCAGAACTCAACACAATATACAACATAAATTCCCAAGCTATAATAATGTAATCTTATGTCGAATGAACAAATGAGATAAATGTTTTTGTTATACCCAATAAATTATCAATGATACTGATTTATCACATTAATTATATGTTGTGTAATTCAAACTGTTGACTTTAGTACCACACTTTCTCACCTGCTTGGAGAGGATATCTTAATTATTACATTTTATTTCTTTTTTAGTTAATGTATTTAAGGATGAATATGTGTTTGTAAGACTTTATTCAATACCCAAGAATTAAGATAAAAACATTATATAAAAATTTGTGAATATACCTGAGGAAGAAGTGATTAAATTCTTCTTTAATTAAGTTCATAGAGTTTACACTTCCATAGAATTTTGAATAGAATATATCCACCTTTATGATAAAGAATATATTATATTTTATGTATATTTATTATTTTACTTTGAAATAACACATTAAAACATACTTTTTTATTTTTATTTCATATATTCATCTGAAATAACTAAATATTAAACATCTTTATGTTCTTATTTTCTTAGAGAAAAAAACTCAAAAGGTAATGCACCATTTTCCCCATGATTATTTTTTTTAATGTTAAAGAAATTTGGAGTAAATTGGTGATAAATATATAATAATGGGATGAATTTAAAGATAGTGATCCAACTTTCTCATTTACACATATCTACATTAATCATCACCCATTCATATCTTGCTTAACTTTCAAATGGAAAGCTTTCTGAAGATAACAGAACATGTGAAATCATCAATGTACTAACATTTTATCCATAACATACATCAGATGTTGATTAATGAGTCTCCGATAATAATGTTTCTGACCTTTTCTTCATGATGAGGCTTAAATGGTTTGGGGACTCCATTATCATTAATTTTCAAAATCTGAGTACTTTGGGTAAGTTATTATAATACTCTTGGAAATTCATTCCATTTTGGAGATTTACCTCTTCCAAAATTAATTATAAATTATATGTGGTATTATATCACATTTTCAAAAAAAATTAGAATATTTTTACCATTTTTTTTGAATACTGATTATACCTTACCAATTATTTAAATAATTATCTCTCACTATTTATTCAAACTCTAGTATCCCTAAATACTTGACTCAAAACAATATATCACATGAATATTATATTGGAGAATATCCTTGAATTCTCTTCTAACATTTAACAATATTTGGCTACACCACTACTCAAATGGTTCTAATGTAGGCACTAAGATGGCCGACTACATTCACTCACAACTGTTTGATATGTTTAGTGAATTCCTATATTTTAAAAATCATATGCATGATTTACTCAAGTACATTACACCATCAATACAACAAGTTATATTTGGATACGTTTTTTAAAACATTAGTTAAGTTGGCCAACTACTCTCATAATAAATCCAACATAGTAGGAGGAGCCTACACCCTTGGAAAAAGAGAACCCCATACACCCAGATCTGTTTGAATTTAAGTAGTGGAAGGCATTTATGACATAATATTTCATCGAGGGTTTTTATTATTTATCGAATAATGAAATAATTTTCTATTCGGAATGTATGTTCTCTATGAGTACACACACAAATGACTGTGCAAAAAATAAATAAAATACATCGTAACATAAATTGATTTATTCTATGAATTTTATGTCTATTATTTCATGTGATTATAAAAACATATATATTGAATAAAATAATAAAAAAATAATAAATGGGATATATTACCACACTGATATTGAGTATTTATTATTACTTGGTCTATTTAAACTCAATGGACCAACCATGATTAAGGGGTATCACACCCATGTGAAGTATTGACTATTGATACAACTTTCCCCGATCTAGTATTTTCACTTCTCGTATGGTATACAACCTCATATTGGTGTAGTGTACATATTAAATCTTCATTGTCAATAGTATAGATGTAGATTCATGTAGGATAGGTACTCTGGAAGTGAACAATATATAAATTAATAAATACTATGGATTTAAAGGACCTTATACTTATTAAAATGAAAAATATGATGAACAGACCATCAATATGTTTTATTAAATATGGAAAAAATATCTAATCATTGTAAAAAATAATTAAATTAAATAATACTAGACATACACAGTCGGTCCCTACATAGGAAAATAATATAGGTAAATTAAAGGTTTGATAAACATTAAAATAGAATAAGTTACAGTTAGAGGTTATTTAATAAATTATGTGAATTATTTTAAATTAAAATAAATTAATCAATTCGATCATGGAATTAATTTATTTATTTTTGATAAATAAATAAATAAATGAATTTAATTTTATATCCTAATTATATTAAACTGTTTAGACAATAAAATTAGTAATATTTTAAATCTAAAAAGTCATTATAATAGTGAGTTCCTTAGACCCAACTAAACAATAATTTTTTACCATATCTGGTATACAGTGAGATTTACATTATGTGCACTTACCATTATAGTTTTTATATATTTGTATCTATTATTTAATTTTCAATGACAATATATTATCATATCAGATGGTTATAGTAGTTCCTAGTCTATAAATAGATCATCAAGATACTATAAAATTAATCTTAAACATATATCTTATTGTCTATGTATATTATATTGACTTGAAAAAGATTATGTCAGAGTATTTGGTGTTGGGGTATCATAAGCATTAAGACTGGTTCCAACAAAGTTCACACTTGTTGATCTCTCATAGGTACGATCTTATGGATAGACTCTCCAATAGGCTCACCCCATGTTTCAGGTATCGTTGGTTGTTCTTATCAATGAACATGTCTATTAGTATCCTAACATGAGAAAATTATTAATTTTTACCATTTTATCATGTACATTGATGAAAGTAAATGAATTTGAATTCCTGGTGATGTGGTTTCTATTTGGTGTGTCATTTGAGGAATAAAATTAGTATAATGATTAAGATAGCATTTTTCACCTCTGCTTTGGTGATGTGATATCTCTTAGCCATTTGATTAAGATGGTAGTACCTTCAACAAATCCATCTTAATGGTTGAATAAGGTAAGCCCATCCGTTAATTTCAATGAATAATAAAGCATGGAATGGATTATGACACAAGTGTGCATCCTACTTTATGATATATCACAAGAAAAAGAGATTATATTACACAGTGTATGTTCAGATGATGGTTGTCATTCCCATTACTATGATTTACCTCTTTAGGGGCCTTAATGGGTTTCTAGAATCTGCTTCTAGTTTTTAAATAGTATTAACTACTATTAAGATAAGGCCCTAGAGGGTCATACATAATAGCGTATTCAAGAGGCTGCCCTATTATAGCGAATATGTATATAGGGAATGGTGGGAACTTCCAAGGGGTTTGAGAGTTGTCCACATATTAATAACAAATAAAAAAAATGAAAAATTGTAATTATTATAGAATAGAATAATTGGGATGAATTTATTTATTATAAATATTAACTAGTCATTAAGTGAATACATTGAAAAACAATATATTAATAAATATTATTATAATATTCAGGGTTCATTAATATTGTAGGAATTATGAGTTGATTTAATAATTAAATTTTGTGACATAATAAATTTATTATATATTAAAATTGTTTTGTGAAAATATAAATTTCATTGGGATGCAGTTATTTCATAATAACGTGTTATTTATTTCTTATTTAGTTTGTGTTTTATTTTTGATGTATGTGGATACCTTTTTGTGTTTTTAGCTGCAACTATATAAGAAGAGGAGAAGACACTTCACCAAACTATTAATTACAATGCATTGAGAGCTTATCTCTCTACCTTCCCACATTTTAGGGAAGTAAATACACTATCCAATAAATCAATACAATAATTTATTCATATATTGTAAGAATGGAGTTGTGGTGATCATCGTGATATTGAAGGAATCTTCAAAACTCCATGATAACACCAAAATTTTGACTATCAATATTTGTGAAGATTTTTGTATCATGTGTGGTTGATATATATGAGTTTGATCCTAGATCCTTCTTGCAATGATGGAATACAATGAGTTTCTTTTAAAAATGTCTCTGATTCTAATAAGGTACTCCTTTATGTTTATTTATGTGCTCAAATAATTAATATGAGATCAACAAATGTGACCATATCTCAGATCGTGAATGATAATGATGTTATTTTTCTATGGCGATGAAAATTTTTAAATCCCTGACCCACCAGCTTCTTATGTTCGACCCATTACCCACACTTCTAGGTAGACAACATATTTCATGTTTTAATGTAATGAAAATATGTACTGAATTCATCTCATGTTTTGATCATTGTGTAATTTTAGTTTGAAGACAACCTTTCTTATGAGGAATATCTAATTAATATTTTTTACACTTAGAGAAAGTCTTACCAAAAATTTATTTCACCATGTTAATGATTTTTTTTGAAAAAACCATATAGATGAAGAAACAATATGAGAATCTTAAAATACTCTTAGGGAAACATATCCCCACTTGTTTGATAAGTGAATGAAATTACGAGGACAAAATTTTTAAAAGGGAGGAAGAATATAAGAACCTAGGTGATGATAGAATGACACATTTTCATATTTATTAGTGCTTTTTATATATACTATTATATTCATATTAGAATATTTGGTATTTTTTTATAAATAAAAAAGTGAGATAATTTTTTAAAACTATTTTATTATAAGGTTATATTGAAAAGTGTAATTTTCCAATTACACAATTTTATTTTGAAAAATGAATTTTATTTTTTATTTTATCTTGATAAAATTATATTAGGATGAATTATTTATAATTTAAGACAAAAATATTTCAATTAATAATGAAAAATAATTATCTTATTAATTTTTTAGGTTATTTAAATATAAATTCTTTTTTTGATTAGTTTTAAAATTTAATGAGTTTCTTTTGATTTATAATTTTTTTTTTAAAATTAACTTTATTCTTGAATTTAGTATAAAAATATTTTATACTTAAAATAGGCATTTTTTAAATGTTTTCATCGTGTTTTTCAAGTTTAATTTAAAATAATATTCTTCCACTTCTGAGTTTTGTATTTTAAAAAATGGATTTTATATTTGGAATTTGTGGGTAATTTTGTTTAAGTATTTACCTTTTACTTTTAGTCAATATGAATATTAGCCTTAGTATTTGTTTTCACCATGGTAGAGGATAAATTAGGCAACTAACGTTAAGAATGAAAAGATAAGGACTAAATAATGACTATAACACTTTCATTAATTTTATTTTATGAGTACATCTCATCCATAATCATGGAAAAGTTGAATATATATCATTTTTTTCATTTTGACATTCTTTTTACCTATATAATATTTAGATGAATATTAATCCAAAATATTACTCTCTTGCTTTTAATAACTATATTATTTTTAACATAGGGATAAAGTTAGGATAAGTTAAGTTGTATATATTAATTTTTAATAAAAATGATTATTTTAGTAATGGTAGTTTTTTTTAATTTTAAGTGAAGAAATAATTACCTTAAAATATTATTCAATGCTTACCCAATAATTACTCAACTAATAGAAAAATAAAATAAATTCTTTTAAAAATATTAAAATTAATATAATATTAATTAATATTTTGGTCCCATAGTTTTTTTGCAAAATATGATATTTTATAGAGGTGTTTATATGTTTTATTAGAATTCGATTTTTGTGTTATAGTTTTAAAATTCAAATTAAATTTATTGTTCCAAAATTAACATTAATGTTATTTTATAATAAACTATAACTTATTAAATGATTTATAAATCCGTAAAAATATTATTTTTTACAGGTAAATAGTACATGGTTTATGCTATAGAAAACGAACCATTTGTTTCATTTTTTCTTTTTATAGTAACAATATTAATCTTTTTAGAGTAAAAAACATTGATATAACTTTAATTGATAAAAGGGTCAATGAATTGTTAAAAAAATGATACGGGTAAAATGTGATCTAAAATTCTCCAATTTTTAATGAGATTATCTAAAATCCTAATAATGTTTTCTTTTAATATTTTTAATTTTTTGTTATTTGGGTATTAAAATTGTTTATATTAATTTAATGTTTTATGGAATTCCAAGGGTGACCCTCCACCCTCTTATAAAAGGGAACATCTTGATATCATTTTTACACACTTCAAAAACATTATTTATTTATAAAATACTACCTGAATACCATAATTATGGCCATATAAAAATCCTAGAGGCCTTATTTATGGTAGAATACCAACCGCAGAGTTATTATGTGGAAAGGAAGAGAATGTTGTCTAAAGAAGATGTATAGTTCTTAACCAAGCATTTTTTTATTATTTCTTACACCACCTTAAAATATTATTCAACCATGATGAAATAATAACACTAGTATATTAAATAAATTTATATGTTTTTATTGCAATGTAAGAACTTATATCCACAGAATATTTCATGAAATGGGAAAGAAATTTATCGTTCATGTGTACGTTGAAAAAATACCTCTTAGACATATGTAATTTTTTTCATCACCACCTCTCACAGATGGTCATAATGATAGATTGAGTTTATATATATTTATAATTAATCAAATATTTATCATTAAATAAATATAATATAAAAAAAATTATTACCTTTTTATTAACTGTAGAATGATGACGTCCTTCACACGTACGTATAGACTACCACATCAATAAACCGATGTGATTATTTCTCATAAAAAAATTACCAAGATTAAATATATTAGTATATTTATATACATAAAATGTTATTTATGATATTATAATAGTTTTATAAAGATAAAATAATACTAACCATCTTCTCATAATGATCATTGAAAATGGAAACGTTACAGGTTCATACATACAACCTACTGTCTCCATGATTGTTATGGAGTTCATGATTAATTCTAAAAGTATAATTTATGAATAAAAATGATAATATTTAAATAAATATTTTTTAGATGATGTAATAATGACCTATGTGACCTTATTCAACTTACCAAAGACATTTTAGATATGTGAGCCGAATATCATCAAAACATATAAAATAAACATGATTTATTAAGTATTTTTATATAACATGTTAATATATTAAATAAAAGGAATAATGAACATGAAAAATGTTGTAAAGAAAGTAAATAATTAAAAAAATTAATTATTCAAGAATTTAAGGAATGCATGTGACATGTTAGGCCCAAGGTAACATAATTTATTTTTTAAAAAATTTCTTTTAAAGTCTCCCTTCCAACTATTTTTAGACCATGTTCATGTTTTTAAAGAAATATATCATTAATGTTTTTTTATAGATATAAAATAATATTAATTTCTATTTTATAAAAATTCTATATTTCATTCAATTTTTATTCAAATGAATATTTTTATTTATTTTTTCCACTATCTTTACAAAAGACAAATGGAATGTTCTTTTTTAACAAATATAGTGACGACACAATTTCTCAGTGGTATAACATCTATTTTATGTTTATATTTCTTTAAAATATTTCCTATTTTTTTTCAAATAAAAAACATTTTCCCTTTTTTTAAGTATTTGGTTCTCAAAAAGGGGTTTTTAAAATAAATGGGCATTTTGATATCCAAAAGTGTTTTGAATAAAGTTTTAAAATATTTTTTCAATGGTTTTATAATGAAAAGTTAAAGAATAAAATTTATATTCATGATATGGTAGTTAAAAACTATACATGTTAAATGAATGAGCTCAATTCTACTTATATGATATGATAATCCCCATTACAACTCATGAAAAATGGGTGATCCGTATAGAACTTATATGATGGGTGCCCCAAATTTCACTTTAATGGAATTGGGAGATGTATGTTTCCTCAATTGGAAAGGTGGGAGTTACAGGATTGTTTATAATATATATTTAGCTAGGATCATGTTATTTATTATATGGTTTTAAAATAGGTTATTAATATGATGATCTATGTTTCCTAAAAAGTGTTTTCAATTTATTGTTATAGATTTTAAAGTTGTTCTCGTAGTAAAAAGCACATGTTTATTAATATGTATATGATTTATTTCTTATGATCAATGAATAATGTGAAAAAGGTGTGTATTTTATGGGATTGTTGGTTTTTTATTGGTATAATAAATTCATTCTTTTTTATGTCCCTTAATGATATTTTTAACCTCTACCCATGTTTTATAATGTTCTTTACAGGGTTTTAAGGATGAGTATTGAAAAAGATGAGGTCTACATTTAAATTTTGAAAATATTTCAGTAAAACAAAAAATGTTTTTAAAAGTATTATATTAAGGAAAAAATTTATTCCAAGTGCAAGTGTCCACATTGTAATATAATATGAATTTTTGTAAGTGTAAAGGCATAATTATATAAATATAAAGCTTAAAAGAACATTGGGAATGCAAGAAAATGAATTCTTATCTATAGATACAAGTTCTTTATCTATTATTATAGGTCCTTATATCATATCTATTTTTAATCATTTGGAATTTATTTTTACATGACTACCATTCATGGGATTTCATATAGCATGTAGAGTGGAGAATTGTCAATAAAAAGGCTGAATGGAGGTTGATGTCGGTTCCAAATGGTTTAATTCATTAAGAGAATTGTTATCTAATTCTGTATACATGAAAATTAATTATTGTTTTTACTCATTTTCAATGTGGCGGAAACTAATAAATATCCATAAAAGGTGATTCGATGGTATGTAATCTAAAATTTTAGTTTCTTCAGAACAAGTATGGCGACTTGAGGATACACCAAAATGAATGCATTGATGAATCTTATTGATCGAGTGAACATAATTACGGAGGAAATGTTATGGCTCTAAGAAAGCATTGGATATATCAAAATCATGAAGAGGATCTTAAGAAAAGCACTATCAAGCTTCAATATAAATTACATAGTGCACCAAGAAAAGGACCCAAAACAGGTGATGCTGGTTTGTATTCAAAATTGTATCAATCCATATGGGGTGAGGAGAAATGATAACGAGTCCTAGAAAATGGATAATTATCTAGATGTGATATTCAAGTGACCAATAAATACACCCTAGAGGATCGACCTAAAAAAGTCAAATTTTTTAAGAAATGAAAATCATTTCATCATATATAAAAATAGGAAAAACAAAATCTAAAGGTATGTAATTTGTGGAAAATTTAGGCTTTTTTCTACAGCGTGGCTATAATAAACTGATATTTTTAAATAACTTTATGTTTTATATTTTGCAATATACGTAACACCTTACCTAAACAAACAAGGAAATATTGTAATTTAAATATGAACATTATAACATAAACATTAAATTGGAAGGTATTAATATGATTATCTAAATCTATATATATATATATATAAATCTACTTCTCAAAATAAAATTATTGATAAATATTTAGTAAATAATCTTACAATTTTTTCTTTTTATTTTATTCTTCAAAAAAGATCATTCTTAAAAAAATGGTTTTTATTTCATTTCATGAGAAAATGTTCTAGGTAATTTCTAGAAATATTAAAATTATATTTTATAAAAAAATGTATAATTATTTAATACAGAATGTATAAATTATCGTAGGATTAATTTTTTTTATATAATTTTCAAAAAGGATTTATTATTCAATAAATATCAAAAATACTGATTTTTATTGAAAACTTTATATTCATTTCAAGCATATACAATGTTACATTTTTTTATAATATGAGTTATAATGAAAACATAGTTCTCTTTTGTTTTAAATAATCCAATAAAGTTCATCAGAATATTTTTTATGTTTTAATTTTGAATGGATTCATTTTATTTATAAAATACATTTCTTTGAAAATGATTCTTTATTCACCGTTCCACATAGATTTCATGCTTAGTGATGATTGATTGTTGGGGTTTGAGATTTATGAAATCAAACATGTCAGATTTTCTATATACAAATAGTGTCTGATGGATTTAATCATAGAAATAGAAACACGCAGTGGTTTTATATCTATTGGGACCCACTGTAACATCCCAATTAAGTAATGAATAATATATATTTTTATCTATGTCTATTAATGAATTAGATAGTGTTTTAGAGGCTTAAAATGAAAATAAATCCAATCTTAAGCATGGAATACACTAATATTCTTAAAAGATTGTTTTACTTCCTTTTGATGGCAAACCATTTTTAAATCTATCTTTTGAAAATTTTATAAGCTATGTTTTTCTAAATAAACTTATTCTTTATGATTGGGACATCAAAATTTACTTTGTGTGAATTTTTGGTATTTTTCTAACAATGTTCATTTTTTAATGAATAGTGAAAAATACTACATTTTACATCAAAACTGCCTTTTCATTTAATTTAATTATATGGTTACATTATATTTTTAATTGGTGTTAAAGTGTAATCTGAATATATTTTTACCATTTAATCCAATGGTGGTAATTAGGATTAATTTCACTTTGAAATTAGTCATAAACTAATGCCAAACTTTTCATAGATATTGCTTCAAAAAAACCCGTTATTTGTTTTGACAACGGGAATTATTTTTAAATCAATTATTGAAATTTATGTGTTTGGAATTTGGTAAAATGGATTACATATTTGTATTCAGAAGGTCCAAATTATGTAATTAAGAATCTTTTGTTTTTGGACATTATGAATAGTAACGACGATAATTATCTTTAATTATCTTGATTAATGAGTAATCCAGTAGTTAAGGATAATAAAATAATATCATAAAAATAAAAAATGATACCAAAATGTGTCATAAGGCTACTGGTTGTCTCATGGCCGACCATGGGATGCCTTTTGCCAAACTTGGGGGCCCCATGAAATCACTTTTGTGAGAAAGTGACTTTTTATCTTTTTATTTTTTTAAAGAATGTTAAATGTAACAAAGAATGAATCACCTAAGTAAAATATTTTAAATTTTGTCTACATAAATGATCTCTTGGACTATAAATAGTACATGGAAAGATAAAATGATTTTTTACATCATAGTATTTTTTTTATAATTTTTAGACATTAAATAAATTAAATTATTTATGACATCATAATGATGCAGCAATGACCTCATTATTTGACGATTTAAATAAAATGGAACGATAATGTACAATCTAAGACCTACACATGTCCAAAACCTATTTGGTGGGTATATTTCGAACCCTTATCACCTTAGCCTAGAATTATATCAATGTGGGACCTTTAAAATCCGAAACCCATTTGAAAATAAAGTAACATTTCTTTACTTTCCAAGAGTGCCTCTCCTCTCCTCTTATAAAAGGCCCCCACCTCTACCTCCTTACCCACACTCCCAAAGCCTTTGGCTCGGCCAAACCCTGCCCATTTTGTCTCTCCACTTCCCTCTCTTACTCCTTGAAGCCTCACTTTGGGCAGAAGTCTTCCCAAAGAAGCCTTTGAGCTCAAACCAAAGGGAGTTACCCGATTTTAAGGTAATGTCTTCACTTGAGTGCTTTTGTTTATTTTTCTTCTCCAACCCCCTAAACTCTTTTTATTCATTTCTTTTGTAAAAAATCCAGTATCAACAATATACTAGGATGTTGTTATAAGAATTATTCGAGCAACACTTATACACACCTACATCTAATGGTTAAAGGACATACTGTTTCCGTGGATGGTGAATTTATGTCTCCCGAAACGATGATTGTTCAACATTCTTTTAACACCTTCAAAGGTGGGTATTAATATGTCACTATATTTATATATGATATATAATATGTTTATGTTTTCCTTAAGCTTCTGTATTTTTCATTTTGGAAATACCTTTATGGTTCCCATTATGGGTAAACGCGATATCTTCATTTAAGGAAGTGCGGACTACCGCCCCCTCAAAGTGTTTTGATTCGTTAAATAACATATGTGGGACGCAAAAAGGATGGAGTTATGATATTATATATGATATTACAATGGAATTATAATATACCTTTATATCATTATGATTCCATTCTATAAAATACGAAATAGAAATGAAAGTAGCGTTCATGCGTACGTACGGCTTACCGTCTCCATGAACGGTGCATTTCATTTCTTACCTCTAAATGATTATGTAATATTATAAATGATTGCATGTACTGGATATATATGAAATATATTATATCTACATCATGAATACCATTCTGGATATAATGGATACATGAAAAACTTGTAATTATAAAGGGCTTATTTTTGACTCAAGTACCAATGATCGTTAAAATGACCGTTATTAACTTAAATAATTACATAGTGTTCATGACATGGAAATAAGTGATATAAAAGGAATAATGAACTTGAAAAAGGTTCTTAAACAAGTAGAAATTAACTCAATTTTATTATTCAGGAGATTAAAGAACGACCGAGTCAAGTCGGACCCGAGGTATCGGACTTCGTCTTAATCTCCTTTCATTGAGGTATATTTTGTTTTATACTCAACTTTCTTTTATATGGTGTATAAACCCCTTTGACTTTTACGTTTATCCAAAAGGAATCTTTTTTATATGAAGCGTTTTACTAAATGACAAAAGGGAATGTTTTGTCGTACGTATGCGGTGACAACGACTTCTCTGCCGCCGTGACCATTATTTGAGTTTCAGATTTCTCTACAAGCCATACCTTCTTTTTAAAAGAAAAATAAATACCATGTTTTACTTTTCTTTTATTTTGGTATTGAAAATGGTTTTCATAACGTTTTTATATCAATGTTTTGTATTGATATCTTGTAATTGAAAGGTGGAAATGTTATGTTTCCTTTATGGATGTTTTATACAATTATGTTGAGGTTCTTGGGAATTATTATGAAGATGGGTGGTCTCGTGATAAACTAAGGGCTGGTGAGCCCGATATAGCTCTCCAATACATTGGTTAACGCGAAGGAGTGAAACGTTAAGGTTTCTACGACGAGATTTAGGGAATATACTGTGATGGGTATTCCAAACGTAACCAATAGGGTTACTCCCTACGTAAGAATGTTATGAATTCCTCAAGATACCTTTATGTCTTATGATTTCTATGATTTATTCATGATTTGATTAGGTATGTTAATGTGCTTATGTTTTATGGGTAAAGTATGATTTCATTCTTATGTATATATGAACTCATGTTTCCTTTCCATATTTTTTTTATATAACCCATACTGAGCTTTTTATGCTCATCCCAAGTCTTTTTTGAAATGTGTTTTCACAGGTCAAGGGAAAGGTACATGATATGATGATAGTGTCAAGGAAGTGTCAAGAAAGAATCCATGTTTTATTTTAAATATGTTCCATTGATGGAAAAAATGAATACTATCTTTATGTAACCACTTTGTTTAAATGTGGAATGTAATGCAAGTTTTATGATCTAATTCTCTAAAACTCTAATCCTGAAAAGATCCTCAATGTGTAATCTTGTAATAACTCCAGATTAAGTAAGTTTTAAGGCTGGGGCCTTATAGTTGGTATCAAAGGTCGGTTTAGATTACTTTAGGAGTTAGAATTCTATTAAATGATTATCCAAAAATATTTTTTTTATGGTCAAATTGAAGTGATATAGTATTTGAAGATTACCATGTTGCTTCATCTAAGACATGTTTGTTCAGAATGGTTTTCCGCAGAGGAAACAGGGAAGCAGTGCTAGGAAGGTATACATAAGGAAATAACCTTCCGAATCAGCATCCCGAGATGGTCGGAATTGGAACTGAACAGTTTGTTGCAGTAATGGCGCAGTTGACTCAAGTGATAAATGATGGTGGTATCCATGCATGAGATCAGCCAGATCAACGACAGAGGAACATGTCAGTGGTGGAACATTTCATGTGGCAAAATCCCCCATCATTTAGAGGATCATCTGACCCTGTGTTAGCTGAAGGGTGGATTAAATCACTGGAGAATATTTTCGATGTCATGGGGTGTTCAGAAAATCAAAAGGTTAGTCTTTCTATTTACCATTTGGAGGGTGAGGCAGATTAGTGTTGGTCTATGGTTAAAAATATCAGGGACTCCGATGAGATTGATGCTCTTGACTGGGATGAATTCAAAGGTATGTTTCTTGAGAAGTATTTTCCTAAGGCTGTTCGACTTAGGATGGAAAAGCAATTCTTGGAATTGAGGCAAGAGGAATACTCGGTGGATTCCTATGAAGAAAGGTTCACTCGATTGGCAAGGTATGCTCCAAATTTTATCCGAGACCTTGATAGTAAAATCAATCATTTTTACTCAGGATTATAGAAAAAATATGGAAGGGCTTTAGCTTCTCGTGAGTTTAAAAGTTATGAAAAGCTTGTTCGATGTGCTGAGAAGGTGGAAATGGAGTTTGCCGATGATCAAGCGTTCTATAACAACCAACAGAAGAAGAGGCCGAGGTGGCAGGAGAATGGTAAGAATTCTTCAAAAAAGTCTGATGGTAAGAAAACTAAGTTTCCAGTTTGTGATAAATGTGGAAAAAGGCATGCTGGGGAATGTCTTATGAATTCTGTAAAGTGCTACCGATATGGTAAGATGGGACATAAGGCTCGTGATTGCACTGAAAAAGATCAAGGTGAAGGTAAGACCAAATTTGATTTACAGTTAGTGAAATGTTTTAAGTGCAATGAGATTGGTCACTATGCAAACGAGTGTCTGACAAAGAGCTTGAGTGATGGGAAGCAGTTAGACTACAAGCAGAAAGGGGTGGTGAAATCCTCTGAAACTATTTCAGTAGATGTCGGGCCATCAAATGAAGTTGTATCAGCTCCAGGGAGCTCAGTATTTTTCAAAGATTGACCTGAGATCGGGGTACCATCAGCTGAAGGTAAAGGAAGCAGATGTTCCTAAGACTGTGTTTCGTACTAGATATGGCCATTATGAATTTGTAGTAATGCCTTTTGTGTAACATCCCCAAATGATAAAGGGTTAAATGACTAAATGATATGACTCATGTCAACAAGGTGCACCTTCCTATTCGGGAGCCTACCTGATTAGAACTCTACAGTTAAGCGTGCTTGGCCTGGAGTAGTGATCAGGATGGGTGACCTCCTGGGAAGTTTCTCAGGGTGTGTGTGAGTGAGGAAAAAGCACACTGGAAAGGACATGTGTTGGCCTGTGGGGACTATCATATTAGTCAGATGACCCGTTCAGGCATGTGGGTGGACCCTGGGGTGGGCCCCACATGTCTGCGGGGCAACTGGGGGTACCTGGTGGGCAAGGACCCGACGGCCATGTTAAGGCGGGGTGGCTGTGCTGTCACCGGGACCCGGTTGTCACATTTGGTATCAGAGGAGGAACCCAGCCTTAAGTGCGCGGTGCACTGCCTGGGTTTAGATGTAGGACCCAGAACGAGGGCGTTGTGCTCTAAAGGGGGGGGGGTGATTGTAACATCCCCAAATGATAAAGGGTTAAATGACTAAATGATATGACTCATGTCAACAAGGTGCACCTTCCTTTTCGGGAGCCTACCTGATTAGAACTCTACAGTTAAGCGTGCTTGGCCTAGAGTAGTGATCAGGATGGGTGACCTCCTGGGAAGTTTCTCAGGGTGTGTGTGAGTGGGGACAAAGCACACTGGAAAGGACATGTGTTAGCCTGTGGGGACTATCATATTAGTCAGATGACCCGTTCAGGCATGTGGGTGGACCCTGGGGTGGGCCCCACATGTCTGCGGGGCAACTGGGGGTACCTGGTGGGCAAGGACCCGACGACCATGTTAAGGCGGGGTGGCTGTGCTGTCACTGGGACCCGGTTGTCACATTTTGGGCTAACCAATGCACCTGCTGTATTCATGGACATAATGAATAGAATTTTCCATGAGTTCATGGATAGGTTTGTGGTGGTTTTCATTGATGATATTTTGGTGTTTTCTAAAAGTAAAGATGAGCATGAAAGACATTTAAGGGTTATTTTTCAAACCATAAAAGAAAAAAAACTGTATGGAAAATTCAGCAAGTGCGAGTTTTGGTTGCAACAAATTTCTTTCCTTGGTCACATTGTTTCTAATGATGGGATAACCGTTGATCCTGCAAAATCAATGGTTGTTGAAGAATGGGCAAGACCCATGAATGTAACATAGATTTGTAGTTTCCTTGGTTTGGCAGGATATTACCGAAGGTTTGTTAGAAATTTTTCACAGTTATCTAGTTCAATGACTAAGCTAACTCGGAAGGGTGTTAAGTTTATCTGGACAAAAGAATGTGATGATTGTTTTCAGGAATTGAAAAGAAGATTGTTGAATGCTCTAGTTTTGGCAGCACCTTCCAAGATTGGTGAGTTTGTTATATACAGTGATGGTTCATTGAAAGGAATTGGTTGTGTCCTAATGCAGAATGATCAGGTAATTGCTTATGCTTCACGTCACTTGAAAACTCATTAGGTAAATTACCCTATACATGATTTGGAATTAGCTGCTGTTGTTTTTGCTATAAACATTTGGAGGCATCATTTGTATGGAGTAAAGTGTGAAATATATACCGATCAAAAAAGTTTAAAGTATATATTCACTCAAAAAGAATTGAACATGAGACAAAAGAGATGGCTAGAATTAATCAAGGATTATGATTGTATAATTCATTACCATCCAGGAAAAGAAAATAAAGTGGCTGATGCTTTGAGTCGAAAAAGTAATGCTTCATTAGCAATGTTGCTTCTGGAACGTGATCCTTTGGTTAAAGATTTAATGAACTTTGGAATAGAAGTTGTTGGTGTAGGTTGTTCTTCTGTTTTGTTTCAGGTATCAGTGAGATCATCTCTATCAGACAGAATCAAGCAAGCACAGAAGCAAGACAGTGAGTTGCAGAAAAAGGTAGAGCTGGTTTAGAAAGGTAAGTTGCCTGAATTCAACATTGATAATGATTGTGTTTTGACATTTGGGAAGAGATTTTGTGTTCCTTGTGATTCACATTTGAAGAGAGAGTTGTTATGTGAAGCTCATAGTTCTCTATTTTCAGTTCATCCAGGTAGTACTAAGATGTATAGAGATCTTCGGGAGTATTGCTGGTGGGATGGAATGAAAAGAGATATTGCTGATTTTACTGTGAAGTGTTTGACTTGTCAGCAGGTTAAAGCAGAGCGGCAGTTACCGAAAGGGATGCTTCAGCCTTAACCAGTTCTAGAGTGGAAATGGGAGAATATATCCACGAACTTTATTGTGGTATTACCGAAGACATCTCGAGGTAATAATGCAATCTGGGTTATTGTTGATCGCTTGAACAAATCTGCTCATTTCCTTGCTATACGATATAATTTTTCCCTAGATCAACTTTCCTGTTTTTATCTTAAAGATATAGTCAGGTTACATGGAGTTCCTCTCTCCATTGTATCTGACCGTGATCCCAGGTTCACTTCTAAATTTTGGAAAGGCCTTCAAGAGTCGTTGGGTACTGAATTAAATTATAGTACAGCTTTTCATCCTCAATCAGATGGGCAGTCAGAACGAACAATTCAGACCTTAGAGGATATGCTACGATCTTGTTCGATGGATTATCAGGGAAGTTGGGACCAACATCTTTCTTTGGTTGAATTTTCATATAATAACAGTTTTCATTCTAGTATACATATGGAACTATTTCAATAATTATATGGGAAGCGGTGTTGAACTACAGCTTTCTGGGATGAAGTGGGTGAAAGGAAGTTGATGGCACCATAATTGGTAGAAGAGTTGGAAGAAAAAGTTCAGCTGATACAGAAACACATGAGAACAGGTCAGAGTAGGCAGAAGAGTTATGCGGACAACAGGAGGAAGGATCTCTCTTTTGAGGTAGGTGATCATGTTTTTCTCAAAGTATCACCATGGAAAAGTGTGATACGATTTGGTAAGAAAGGAAATCTGAGTCCAAGGTTCATTGGACCATATGAAATTCTGGAGAGAGATGGATCAATTTCTTACTGGGTGGCTTTACCTCTGAGTTTATCTCAGGTACACAATGTTTTTCACGTTTCGATGTTGAGAAAGTATATGCCAGATCCATCTCATGTTTTGAGTCCAGAGGTAGTTCAGCTGGAAGAGAACCTATCTTTTGAGGAACAACCGGTCCAGATTCTTGACCACATGGAGAAAGTGTTACAGAATAAGGTGATTCATCAGGTAAAGGTTTTCTGGAAAAACCACATGATTGAAGAGGCAACATGGGAATCTAAAAATTCAATAAGGGATAAGTACCCCCATTTATTCGATAAGTAAATAAATTGCGGGGACGCAATTTTCTAAAGGGGGGAAGGATGTAACATCCCAAGTAAGTAATGAATAATAGATATTTTTATCCATGTCTATTAATGAATTAGATAGTGTTTTAGAGGCTTAAAATGAAAATAAATCCAATCTTAAGCATGGAATACACAAATATTCTTAAAAGATTGTTTTACTGTCTTTTGATGGAAAACCATTTTTAAATCTATCTTTTGAAAATTTTATAAGCTATGTTTGTCAAAATAAACTTATTATTTATGATTGGGACATCAAAATTTACTTTGTGTGAATTTTTGGTATTTTTCTGACAATGTTCATTTTTTAATGAATAGTGAAAAATACTGCATTTTACATCAAAACTGCTTTTTCATTTAATTTAATTATATGGTTAGATTATATTTTTAATTGGTCTTAAAGTGTAATCTGAATATATTTTTACCATTTAATACAATGGTGTTCATTAGGATTTTTTTCACTTTGAAATTGGTCATAAACTAATGCCAAACTTTTCATAGATATTGTTTCAAAAAAACGAGCTATTTGTTTTGACAACGGGAATTATTTTTAAATAAATTATTGCAATTTATGTGTTTGTAATTTGGTAAAATGGATTACATATTTGGAATCATAAGTTACAAATTATTTAATAAAGATTCTTTTGTTTTTGGACATTATGAATAGTAATGACGGTAGTTATCTTTAATTATCTTGATTAATGAGTAATCGGGTAGTTAAGGATAATAAAATAATATCATAATAATAAAAAATAACACCAAAATGTGTCCTAAGGATACTTGTTGTCTCATGGACGACCATGGGATGCCTTGTGCCAAACTTGGGGCCCCCATGAAATCACTTTTGTGAGAAAGTGACTTTTAATCTTTTTTTTAAAGAATGTTAAATGTAACAAAGAATGTATCACCTAAGTAAAATATTTTTAATTTTGTCTACATAAATGATCTCTTGGACTCTAAATAGTCAATGGAAAGCTAAAAAGATTTTCTACATCATAGTATTTTTTTTATAATTTTTAGACATTAAATAAATTAAATTATATATGACATCATAATGATGCAGTGATGACCTCATTATTTGACGATTTAAATAAAATGGAAAGATAATGTAAAATATAAAACCTACACATGTCCAAAACCTATTGGGTGGGTATATTTCGAACCCTTATCTTCTTAGCCTCGAATTATATCAATGTGGGACCTTTAAAATCCGAAACCCATTTTAAAATAAAGTAACATTTCTTTACTTTCCAAGAGTGCCCCTCCTCTCCTCTTATAAAAGGCCCCCACCTCTACCTCCTTACCCACACTCCCAAAGCCTTTGGCTCGGCCAAACCCTGCCCATTGTTTCTCTCCACATCCCTCTATTACTCCTTGAAGCCTCACTTTGGGCAGAAGGCTTCCCAAGGAAGCCTTTGAGCTCAAACCAAAGGGAGTTACCCGATTTTAAGGTAATGTCTTCACTTAAGTCCTTTTGTTTTATTTTGCTTCTCCAACCCCCTAAAATCTTTTTATTCATTTATTTCATAACAACTCCAGTATCTTTAATATACTACTATGTTTTTATAAGAAGGATTCTAGCAACACTTACACACACCAACATCTAATGGTTAAAGGACATACTGTTTCCGTGGATGGTGAATTTATGCCTCCCGAAACAATGATTGTTCAACATTCTTTTAACACCTTCAAAGGTGGACATTAAGATGTCTCTATATTTATATATGATATATAATATGTTTATGGTATCCTCAAGCTTCTGTATTTTTCATTTTGGACATACCTTTATGGTTCCCATTATGGGTAAACGCGATATCTTCATTTAAGGAAGTGCGGACTACCGCCCCCTCAAAATGATTTCATTCGTTAAATACCATATGTGAGACGTATAAAGGATGGAGTTATGATATTATATATGATATTACACTGGAATTATAATATACCTTTATATCATTATGATTCCATTCTATAAAATATGAAATAGAAATGAAAGTAGCGTTCATGTGTACGTACGGCTTACCGTCTCCATGAACGGTGCATTTCATTTCTTACCTCTAAATGATTATGTAATAATATAAATGCATGAATGTACTGGATATATATGACATATATGATATCTACATCATGAATACCATTCTGGATATAATGGATACATGAAAAACTTGTAATTATAAAGGTCTTATTTTTGACTCAAGTACCAATGATCGTTAAAACGACCGTTATTAACATAAATAATTACATAGTGTTCATGACATGGCAATAAGTGATATAAAAGGAATAATGAACTTGAAAAATGTTCTTAAACAAGTAGAAATTAAGTCATGTTTATTATTCAGTAGATTAAAGAATGAGCGAGTCAAGTCAGACCCGAGGTATGGGACTTCGTCTCAATCTCCTTTCATTGAGGCATATTTTGTTTTATACTCAACCTTCTTTTATACGGTGTATAAACCCCTTTGACTTTTATGTTTATCCAAAAGGAATCTTTTTTATAAGAAGCGTTTTACTAAACAACAAAAGGGAATGTTTTGTCATACGTATGCGGCGACAACGACTTCTCCACCGCCGTGACCATTATTTGAGTTTCGGCTTCCTCTACAAGCCATACCTTCTTTTTAAAAGAAAAATAAATACCATGTTTTACTTTTCTTTTATTTTGGTATTGAAAATGGTTTTCATAATGTATTTATATCAATGTTTTGTATTAATATCTTGTGATTGAAACGTGTAAATGTTATGTTTCCTTTATGCATATTTTATACGATTATGTTGAGGTTCTTGGGCATTATTATGAAGATGGGTGGTTCCGTGATAAACTAAGGGTGGGTGAGCCCGATATAGCTCTCCAATGCATTGGGTAACGCGATGGAGTAAAACATTAAGGTTTCTCCAAAGAGATTTTTTGAATATACTGTGATGGGTTTTCCGAACGTAACCAAGAGGGTTACTCCCTACGTAAGAATGTTATGAATGCCTCAAGTTACCTTTATGTCTTATGATTTCTATGATTTATTCATGATTTGATGAGGTATGTTAAAGTGCTTATGTTTTATGGGTAAATTATGATTTCATTCTTATGTATATATGAACTCATGTTCCCTTTCCATATTTTTTTTATATAACACATACTGAGCTTTTTATGCTCATCCCGTGTCTTTTTTGAAATGTTTTTCACAGGTCAAGGGAAGGGTACATGATATGATGATAGTGTCAAGGAAGTGTCAAGAAAGAATCCATGTTTTATTTTAAATATGTTCCATTGATGGAAAAAATGAATACTATCTTCATGTAACCACATTGTTTAAATGTGGAATGTAATGCAAGTTTTATGATCTAATTCTCTAAAAATCTAAACCTGAAAAGATCCTCAATGTGTAATCTTGTAATAACTCGAGATTAAGTAAGGTTTAAAGATGGGGCCTTATACCCACTTTCCATAAGAACACACTCATTGGAGAGTTTATCCAATGATGCATAAGAATTCGCATTGGTTTAGAGGAAGGGAGGTCGGGATCATCACACCTTTTTAGGGAAAGTATTGCCTACTCTGATTCTCTCTTATTGATTTAAGATATGTTCATGAATACTTTTTTAATTCCCAATTATGATGTGAGTTACCCTGGAATTAACTGTCAATTATTAGCATGAATGGATCATATAATTATCTGTATGTATATGAGGTTCTTCATCAATGGAGACATCTATATATATTCAAGGTTGTCCATGAATAGTATCATATTCTGTACTACATAGATATTCATTGTTTGTAATTACGATAATTTTAGTTTCTTATCAACACAGTGGGGTGCTTTGGTTTGTATCTTCTTCTAGGGAGATGGGAGTTACTCTGGATTATATCGTCATTGAGGGAGATAAGAGTGGTTTTGTCATTGGTATCCGACCCACAAATTGTTTTACTATATATCCCTGTGAATGGAATCAGAACCTGCATAGTTTGGTGCCACTTAGTGGGGAATATGATACCTTTTAATTTTTGTGATGAGGACCTTACCATATAGTTTAATGTCATGTGTCAAGAATGTCTTAGAAGAAGTTTCCTAGACAATGTTTTGTATGGGACATATGTTTTGGAACCCTGAGGAACTATGAGGGAATATTGACTCCTAGTTTTGATTAGAACCTACTAAAGATGTGGCCCAAATAGAATTGGATTTATCTTGGATGTTGGGTTTTGAACTCATAGAGGATTTATATGTATCCCATATGGATGAGAATCAAATCCTACTTAGTTCAGTTATTAGGGACTATGATTATGGATGCACTAAAGGTTTATCTCATGGGGGAGTATGACTCTTTGAGGTGGTTAAGTTGGGGTTTATTATTGAGGAGGATTCCCTGTAGTGATTTGGGGATTTTCATTGGGACTTACTGTTTATAAGGATAAAAATTGAGATTTTTCATTATGTAGTAATTCTATATATCCTAGTTATAGTTGGAATCATAGTTCTCATATTTCATTATATGACCTAGATCGTTCAGATTTCATTATCACAATTAACCTCTTAGCCCACGTGAGTTATTCTTAGTGTGAGAAAAAAGTGGAATCAGATGACCTAACATACCCCACGATCATCATTTGTCCGTAGGTGGACAAAAAACAAATAACAAAGGGTGAGTGATGTGGAGTTGAGTGAACCTACATTTTCTAATCCCCCTTCAAATGATGGAAGATGCCGAGGCTACAACAGATAGAGTAGGGTACTTCGATGCCCATACCCTCTTTGATCTGGAGGCAAGGAGGTATAGAGGAACATGGTTGTAACATCATATAAGAAAGGATAGGCTCTTAATCTATGAGGGATATACTAAACATGTTTGTGTATTATTTCTATGGAAGATTTCCATTGAGTTAGTTGGGGATTATTCCTAAGGAAGATTGCTTGTGATTTTCTTGGGAATTATTCCAACAGAGTATTACCATCATGTTCAACCTAACATAAGAGTTAAGTGATAACTTTTCAGGAGTTTTGTGAGGGGTTTATTGACTAATTTTACTCAAGTAATCTATGAGGATAATATCAATACCTAACATGGGAAAAGAACCAATATGGGTATGTCAAATCAATTCATTTAAATGAGTGTGGAGGAGTATATCAAATCATGGTATTTTAGGGGTGGAAATTAATACTTTATAAGGAAAAACCCAAAATTTCCTCGATCTGACATGAAAGGCTCATGGTGAGACATTAAATTTTTCATGGTGGTATATGATGGTAGGGAATGGATGGGGATGGAGGGCCATGACCAATGCCTTGCATAGATCTCGAGTGGGGGTGCTGGGGCCCAGACACCTGTGGTGTGGAGCAATGGGTTATCCTTGGTTGGCTGCACAAATATAGGTTTCCCAAGTGGGTCTCCCTGGTGGTTCGATTAGATGGTTCACCCAGTTATGGGTTTCCTATATTATAGGATGGGGGGCCTTCCATAGTTTTAGTGGTCCGTGTTATGTCTCCCATATAGGTATGTACTACTTGGGTGAAAGAGCTATGCAGAAAGAGACTTCACCTTGGTTTGTCGTACAAATATTTGAGCTAGGGGTGTCAATTTGTGGACCAACTGGTGGGACTATGCAAGTTGGCCTGTGTAAATGGGCCTTCCAAAGAGGGCCTAGGTAAGAGGGCCTATGCAAGAGGGATTTTACGAATGACCTGTGAGGTGGCACAATATCTGTTATAAAATTTATCCTTCTTCCAAGTGCCATAATATATGATCGAAATGTTTGTTTGGGCTCCATGACCAGAAAAATTAATGATTTTCAAGAGGTATATTCTTATACATATTGGTAATACATCAAATAATATTTTAATAAACTCATAAATTTCATTTTAATATGTCAATGACTTTATATCATCGATCATAGAAATCCATGACATACTCTTTGAGTGAGGTTCTTCCAATATATCCTTCATTGTGAAGTAGTATTGTGGAATGTGGAAATAAATCCATAATATTCTTCTAGAATGGGGACACATTTTACTTAATATTTACATTTTTTTTCTTAGTGTGGATCACATCATTAATTATTCAACAAAGTGCATGGTACACATTTCACAGTGTCAACATAGACAGAATGTATTTTTACTTTAACAAATTGAATGAATCACTCTTTGTGATTGATTTCATTGAAATATATATATTATATATATAATAAAATATTTTTATATTCATATAATATTTTTAATATGCATGGGATAAGAAGAAAACCAGATTTATTCTTAAAATCTATATTTTCTAAAATCATTTTTTATCACTTTATTAAAACTTATTTTAAAATTAATTTCATCAACATATAGGTTTTGAATTTGAAAAAACATATTTCTCTATTTTGAATTATAATTTTAAAATATTCTAAATATTCCCCTTTTATTTTTAGCCAATACAAATAGTATTGGTGGTAAACTTTATCACCTCAGTAAAGGATAAATCAGTTTAACATAGGTTAAAACTAACTAACAAGTCCATAAGTTTTCAACATAATTAATATTGGATAAATTGAATTAGAACCTTAGAACCCTATTATCCAAATATGTTTGTTTAATGGAAACTTTTCCATTAAAAAGACGTATATAATATTTAAATTAATGAATGTCACAATGTTTTACAGACATAGTTTTGAGTATATTTTTTGTTCTCACATATGAACAAAAACATAGCTATGAATGAATAAAAATATATATTTTGAGTATAATTAAATTAATTTCATGATTGAAATTTATTTATAATTTTTGGTGATTAAATAGTCACCTAAAATTCTTGCACAACACTAATACAATATTTATTCAACTAATAGAAAAATAAAATATATTGTTTTAAAATTATTAAAGGTAATATAATTTGAGTGATTTATAATGTTATTTGTATTTTATAGATTAATATGTCATATTACTTATTTTTATAATTTCTATATTCAAATTAAAATTTTTTCTTTATACCTTTTAATTCAAATTAAATGAGTAGTGTAATAATTGGCATTAATGATATTTTATCAATATATAATTATATTAAATTATTTAAAAAACAAGAAAATATTAAAAGAGGAAAACATTGATAATATATTGATTAAAATTTCATACCCATTCCATTTATGAACCAATTATTTTCATATATATAAAATTTTAAACATTTAAGAGTAAAAAATTCATTATCGTGTTTAAGGTAAAAATTGGTTATCTAAGAAGTTAATAAAAAAATATAATGTATAAAATGACACAAAAAAATGTTAAAATATTATATTATGATGTAGTTACATCCAAGTCCTATCTTATATTGGAATATTTTCCTATTTTCCAAAACTTGGTTTGAGAATGTCTTTATTATATTTTACTATTTTAGGAAATCCAAAGAGTTCCCCTCACCTCAATTATAAAATTTCTCCTCTCCATTATCCTTTTCACTCCACATAGAGTCTTCTATATTGATTATAACATACCGAAATACCTTATGAACTTCCCTAGAGACATTATATAGATTTATGTATTTCCTAAATACCAACCCTAGTATCCCTAAGAGGTGATCTAAAAAAAATCCTTCAATGGAGTGGTAATCACCATAACCAATCACTTAGGATTTAATTATTATTTTCCTCCAACAAATATTCCATAGTATTGATAAAATAATAACTACATTATAACAAATATAGTGAAATGTATTTATGATTATGAATCCACCTTTTCTCATAATTTGGGAAGTTAAAGTATCGCTTGTGCTTATGTATGACTTTCCGTCTACATGAAGTGATGTAGTTCATTTTGCATCGATAATATTTTAGGGAGTGGAAATTTTATATATTTAATTTATTTATATTATTATTATAAAATAAATTTTCTCCTTTAATGATAATATAATAAATACCTTCTTACTTTCATAACCCTTGCAAAGTGATGACGTCACTCATATGTACGTTTGGACTAGCACCTCCAAGAAGTGATCTTCTTTTTTTTAGTTCTATTTTAACTATATTATAATAAGGATGGATTTAATGAATATATATGATATTATAATGATTTTATAATGTGTATTTATTATTTAACATTATTTTATTACTTTAATTAGAAAATGAATACAACTTTCTTGGGTACGTATGACCAACCATCTCTATGAACGGTGTAATTCATTTTTGTATCAATACTTTGATGAATACTTATAAAATTAATAAAATTAATATATATATTATTTATAACAATATTAAATTTATTTATAAGATGTAAATAAGATAACATACAAGGAATGGAACAAGATAAGAAACATAGATGAAAAATGAAGTGGATATCACCCAGAACTGAGATTTTAATATATTTTATTGACATACCAATTATAAAAGGATAATATTTAATATTATATGGTAATATATATATATGAGTACTATTATAATGTTTTTATAATAAATCTATATTTTTTATACATGAGGTTCTAATTATTACAAAGGAATTCAGAATTAAGGTGGGTAATGTTTATCCGATTTTTATTTTGGTGAGACACATAACATATTCACCACTTGATTCTTTTATGTGGTGGATATTATACACATGAATATATTTTATGGTAATTGTTTCTAATTTAATGTGGAGTTAAATAACCATATATGTTTATTCATTTCATGTGTATTACTATTCAAATTTTACTTAAGGATTTAGTGTTTTATGTCACAATATTAATGTTTATCGGGATTGTTTATGAGTAGGTTTCGGATGATGAAATATTTTGATATAATTCATATGAATCAAATGTATTCTCTTATGATATATTTTTTTCTAGAATATTTGTTTTAATTTTCCTCTCTTTATCTTCTAAATATACAATTTTTTAAGGAAACTCGCTTTTTTGTCTCTCTTTAGTTGGAAAACCTTCCAATCCATGAATATGTTTTCAAAAAAATTTATTTATTTTTAAATATTTTAATACTATTGATAATGTATATTTTAACCAAGTTATTTATCATTATTTTTTTATAATAAATATTTTTGTTTGTTTCCCAAATGAGGGTATTTTTTAATTTTTAATGAAAATGTGAAAGGGATCTTTATTTTAATGCATATTATGTGAATCTATTTCCTAATATCTTTACCACTCAATAATTTAAATCTTTCATTTAAAATTTTAGAAGTTTAGTTTTTATGCACTTTTTTCATTAATATTTTGGAAATTTATAGATTTTAAATAATTATTTTAATTGAAAAGGATATTCTCCTCGAGAAATGTTCCAACTAATATTTTAAAGGCATTTTCCATCCAAGACTACATCCTTTGTCTTTTCCTGTTCTTTTCATTGGATTTTTTTCAATTATATCATCCTTATTATTTCTATGAATGATTTATGACTATGATGATTTTTTTAATGAAACCTGTTTCTCTTCCATGGTTTATTCTATGATGAAATTACTATGAAAACCAAAGACTGTCCATGGGTTTTGATTTGATGAAATGATGAAATGTTTTTGAATCCCATTTCTTTTCCAGTTCTTATGACTTCCTGACGTTCTTATAAAACCCATTCCTTTTATTCTACTAGTATATGATTAATTTTTACTATATTTTGGAACAAAAATATAAGATTTTTATTATGTGATGGGTGGTCATAGATTCATTTAAACCTGCAACGAATTGTGAAAAGATAAATATATTATGATATAAATAAGACTATAATGGTGAGTAAATCTATTTCATTAATGAACTATGTCTACTATAATAGTCTTGGGAGTGGACCATGACTACCATGATGTGTTATGGAGTGAACCCAATCCACTATGATACTGTTGGGAGTGAGCCATGACTACTATGTAGGCTTAGGGAGTGAACCCAATATACAATGACAGTCTTAGGTGTGAACCTTGACTAATTTAATAGTTTGGGTAGTGAACCCAATCCACTATGATTCTATTTAAAATGATGTTTTACTAAAAAGAAAATCAGTTTTTGTGGTTACATGAATTCCAAAATTCTATGTCTTATGTCTGTGTTATGCTCTAGTAGATCATCTTATTTTATTATCTTATGATTCAAGTCTTGTGAAAAATAAAGATTTATTCCATGATATAAGATTATTATCTGGATATGAATGGTATGGTCTGTAAATATTAATATCATATTCTTATAACATTATTCTCATGTCATTATTATTAAATAATTGATATCTCCCTTTTTTAACATTGTCGAGTATCTGAGATCATGCTTTATAATATTTCCTTTCTGTAGGTAATTAAGAAAGGTATTAAGTGTGATATGGTTATGAATGGTTATTGTTATGAATAATTTAGTGGTATATAACGTAGAACCTCTATGAACTAGTTGTTTCTGTGTACAAGATTCTAAAGTTACTATACCTATATATTTATAGCTTCGATATTTAAGATATTTAATGAATATTCATATAAAAATATATAATATATTTGTATGAATGGTTTGGGTTGTTATAATTGGTTTCATAGAAGGGTTTAGTTAAAATTCTTGAAACTGGGATGAGAAAAAATTATTAATAACAATAAGGATATCATTAATTATAGGATAATATCCTAATGTTTTCAAAATGACCATTGATAACCTATGTTAACCCTAATGTTTCATATATTAAGAAGTAGGTGTCAGGATTTAGGCATCCTATAAATGATTTCTCATGATTACTCCTTACAACTATTGTTTCTCACACTATTATGTTTTGTTTTAGTTAATGGATAAAACTATGAGGATTCTGGTTAATTCAAATAGATGATGGAATTATTTTACTCATTAGAAAGAAAATGAAACATCAGTTTCAATGTGAATTTTTTTATTACTAAAAAATTATAATGATATATGATTATCAAATTACTCCTTAACCAACCCTGAAACTCACCAATAAAGAGAACTATAGAGTTCACTAAGATCTCAGGTGGTGGGGACTATAAAAGAAATATGAATCAGGTTTCTAGAGAATGTTGGAAGAATCACTCAAGTTATTGATTCATCAAAACAAGAAATTTTTTCTATTTGGAATGAAATTGAACAGATGATGTAATTTATGAGTAAGAACGAAGAGTTTGGTTGAGGGACATGATGATCATCCTAAGGTACCATTTATAATTAAATGTATTATATGTATGGAATATGGGAATTATAAAAGATAATGTCCTAGTCCAAGGCTTAACTCTTAGACCTGGAATATACCTGTTATGTAAAACAATGTAATTGTTTTTACATTGTGATTTGAGAATTATGTTTTTGAAGTTTTATATCTATGCTATTTTTATAAGGATCATTATGTATATGAAGATTATTCCAAAGTAAAATTTGAAAACACATGTTTAGTTGGTATAAAGAGATCATTAAAATTTGTAAGATAGTATTGGTGACCTTTAATTTTATTAGTTGATGTAAAGGTGATTTAGGTCATCATTAATGATGTTTTTTTTACATTTTTTATCTATGGAATATATTTAATAATTTTTGAACTTATTTGAGAAATAATTATTGTGTTAATTTTTGGAAGATTTCATATTTTTTTTCACATGAGGTCATCTTAAAATATATGGATATTATTATGGCCAAATAAGTTTAATTTTGACAATAAGTTCAAAGGAATTTACACACCATTTTAGTTTTTTAGGTTGTGATATTTTGAATTGATTTTAGAGTTTTACTCTGTTTTAATAAGAATACAATATTTAGGTTGAAATAATTCGTTGTTGTTGGTATGTGATTTGAGGTTAATTTAATTATGGTGTACTGAATTATGGGATATAAATAATTTTTATTCATGAAAAGTGATTCATTGACAAGGTGAGATTTTCAGATATATTTATTTTCAAGTTAAGTATTATCTTTCAGGTTAGTGTCAACATTTGTTTTATGATATTTTGGCGTAGTTCACCACGTTAAAATATTACAAAGTGGTGTAGTTCACCATGTTAAAATATTACAAAGTGATTTATCATGATGATTAATGATATCTGAGTGATATTAAATTGGGTTGATGTATATGTAACCCTTAGTTTCAAAATATGATTTAACATGAATTATTATTTTATAATAATGCAATTAAATTGTTAAATATTAATGCTGAAGGGTATGATATCGCCTATGAGATTAAATAATTATTTTATTGTAAGGTTATTTAAGTTGTTCACGTATTAGATATTAATGCTGTATTTCTTTATTTGATGGATTATTCCTTTTGAAATATCTTTTGATAACCATTTTTGGTTTTAGTTAATTACTAAATATTAGTGGAATATCTTGATAAACATTTGTAATTTCATAAAAGTATATTTTAGTGCATCTTGAATTAGCTATTCTTCTTGGATAATCATTTTTCGAGAAAAAGATTAGATTTTTATAGAAATTGAATAACAGATCAAATTGTACTTAAAAACAATTATATTTCCTTTTTTATTATTCCAGATGTTAAAGGATATCCTTAACTCTTAGAAAATTATCATAAGAAAAAAAATTCCTATAACATTAAATTTAAATAACTAATGAAATATATGGATATAACATAACACATATCCCAATTGTTTTCCCAAACTCTTGGGAAATTCTATTTTAGCCGAGGATTTTTCAATGGGTTTCACATAAACATTAGGAAAACTAATCTATCTTGATGGTTTTTACAAACCGTTGGGAAGTACTCCCTCAAAATTGTGGCATGAATATTCCTCCCCTCATCCCCATCATGATCTAAACATTACTCCCCCCCCTCCCACCACAATCTATCCCCTCATCCATTCGACTTTATCTAACCATAGTTTCATGCACATCTCCCCTCATCCCTCCAGAACTAGTAGCGACATGTGTGTGTCTCCCCTCATCCCTCTAGAACAAGCAGTAGTGTGTACTTGCCTCCCCCCTCCCTCTGAAACTAGAAATGTAGTGCATGTCTCCCTCATCTGATTTCTATCGTGATTCCCATTCAGATGTAATCCATAACAAGAAACATCATGCACATGTCCCCACCTCCCTTCCAGATCTAATCTCAAACTCGAGCGGTAGTGACATTCATGTCTTCTAAACTGGAAAAGCGATCACATATGTGATTTCATTTGAGAATTCTCCTATATTAAATCATTTATCACTGAATCTTTCGGTACTATATAAACCATTCATTTTTAATTTTGGTTATAAAACACCACTCTATATTCATAATTCAGTGTGAATTTAATTTATTCTTACATTGTTCTTTAATTTAGGATTTGTTGTATTTCTTTTATGCCTTTTTCTATTAGTTTAGACCAGTTTTATTTAGTTTGGGTTAGCTCAATTAAAATTTTAATTGGTTTATTATTTTTTATACTTTATATTTTTTCTAGTTGGTGAAATATCTATATTTCTATTTCAAATTCATACAAATACCATTTTATACTATCATTAATTAATTGTATATTGATAATATAATTTACTTATAATCAATTTATTTTATATTAGATTCAATTTTAGTATATTTAAAATCATTACTTAATCATTTTTAAATTAAAATATATCACATAAAAAAATAATTATACATAAGATAATATCATATAAACTTGTTTCATCACTATGATATTTAAATCCTAGTAAGTTTAGTGAGACAATGATAAATTTACTCTAGAACCATTGGAAATAACTCCATTAGAAAGGGTTAGGGTTGAGTTGCATCATTACACAATTAACCAGTGTTTTCTCATTGGATGGTTTCATCTTTATGTGGTTTGGAGTTGTCTTCCCATTCCTAGGATCCCATTTATTTATTAATTTTTAATCACTTTTTGGTGATGGGAACCAGGTTTTTGTGGATATATAAAATAAATGGGGAAACACAAGGCAATAAATTGAAAATAAGAAACGACGATATGAAGGTAATCATATTTTATTCCATTAAAAATGATATCCCAAAAACCAATATAATAATTAATGACATAAATTGAAAACCAACACATTTATAAGCCAGTCATCTATACGACCATCCATACATAAAATTTCTTCCACCATAGGACTGAGAAACTGTGAATTATTTTGAAATAACATGGAGGTGTACAATGTAATTAAATAGAATATATAACTACATGGAAAATCATGATATAAAGGATGTTTTGTTTTATGAGTAAATACATATAGTCTTAAAACATTTATATTTACATGACATTCCTTAAATATATGAATAATATATCTTCTAGAATTATTTTGAGGTACAAAAAATATAATATGTCTATAGACAACATGTAATTATAAAAAATAAAAATTATTTCATATGAATATCTAATATGTGTAAAATTCTTATATAAAAATTATTCATAGGAATATATAAGATGTTTAAAAATCCTTTTATATGAGTCCTATATTATAGAAATGTCCTAGATAAAGTGAGGGACTCGGAGTGTAAAGTTTCACTAATAAAAGTTTGATCATTAGATAGACTAAATATTCCTTGTAGCGGGGGTTATCAGTATGTGTATAGATAGATTTCATTACAAATAGAACATCTCATTTAAATAACACCCATTCATATTTATATTCCATAAGAAAGAATATCATAATTAAATCATGGACCCTAGATGGATTTTAGAAATTATTACTCATTGATATAATGGAATTCAATATCAGTGTTTTATATTTATATGAATTATATATATATATATATGGTATTTGATTGTCTTTCAAACTATAATTCTCAAATATACTAGCGTGTTTGTTATGGTTTAGTATAAGTTGAAGATTTATCATTTCCTTAAATATTTGGTTGATTAAAAATAAATATTAGTTAATTGATTTTATGAAATTACATGTACCATTTATTTGGAGAATGGATAGAAGTTGGAAGTATGAAACTGATCATATTTGATGCAATATTCAAAACATGTTAAAGAGAATTTTAGATTTTTCATTTGAAACTGATTCAGATAGTGGACACCTAAATTTCCCATGTTATCATTGTGTTGCAATACCTTGTTTGAGATGTCAATAAATTCCCGACTATATAACCAGTTATGGTTTCCCTGCAAAATACTCTTTGGGGTACCAAAATGGGTTGAAAAAAATCTCTAAATTCACATCATCCAAAAAAGAGGACAGGATTAGAGAATTTGTTAGATGACCAATTTCTGTTTAAATTTAATCAAGTGAAGGATGGGATGACAACCCGAGAAGACATAGATATGATTACACATTACACATTGAATGAAAATGATGATTTTTTTCAGGATGAAAAAACTCAATAATGTATCCATGACCCCAGTATATGTGCAATGTTGTAAAATGAAGAAGATGGAATTTTTTATCCGATGGTTTCGTGGGAAACAAAATTCATGGGATTTATAATACTACCATTAACTACATTCTTACCTTATTTAAGAAATTGCTTCCATATGATGGAGATATTCCCCTAAACAACTATATGGTATGGAATTTATTGGGGAAATGGATTGTCAAAAAAACTGAAATTTCCTAAAATATTGTATCTTATTCTTGGAGGAAACTAATAAAAATAATTATTGTATAAAATGTTAGAAATCATGATGGGATCCAAAAGATGATGGAACACTATCCCTTATTCAAAAAAAAGTAATGTGGAACTTTTCATTGATCCCAAGACTCCAAATCTTTTCCTGTGTGATATACTATTTATAAAAATGCGATGGAAAGATACCGAGAGAAAGAATAAAAATGGTGAGTTGGTTCACCCCGTAGATGGATTATCATGGAAGGGATTTGAGGATTTATATCCTGATTTCACAATTGAAAAGCGTAATGTGAGTCTAGGTCATTCATGTGACGATTTTAATCTGTTTGGGAATATGTTTACTTTTCAATGCAGGTGGCTAGTTTTCATACACATTTATAACCATTATTCATGGCTGGGTATAAAAAAACCTTTCACTTTAATGTGTATACTCAAATCTAGACCTTCTGATGCTGAAAAATAGATATATATATATATATAAACAATAATAAAATAGTTGAAACATATTTGTAATTCGAGTTTGTGCATATATGATGCATGTTCAAAAGCATATTTTAGATGCGTGCTGCACTTATGTGGAAGATAAATTCTATTACTACTTTTGAAATGATTTCTGGATGGAGCATTAAGGAAAAACCATCATATCCATTTTGTATAAAGAATAAATTATCTAGAAGACTAAAATATTTTTGTAGTTTCTACCTTATGCGGAATCTATGATTCATTCCAATGGACCATCAATATAGTAATAATATTTAATGATTGGACAGTAACATGGAGATAAAAAAATCACCTCAGTGTATGTTTGGAGTTGATGTGTTTAATGAATTCCAAGACTATACTTTTTCATTCAGGAAGGGTGAACTAAAATCTATTAATATGAATAATGTTTCCAGTGAAACCAATTACAATTGGAAGAAGTAGTGTATCTTCATTGAGTTTCCTTATTTTTAAAACAATTTTTTACATCATTCCTTAGACACAATGAAAATTTAAATGAATTTATGTGAATTGTTTCATTAAATTATTCTAAATGTAAATGGAAATACAAATTTATTTATGAACTCAGTGTGACTTGGTGGATTGTGGATCTAGACCAGAATTGCATCCTTTGGGTATTAGAGAAAATAAATAAAAAGTTCTTTCTTCTTCATATGTGATGAAACCTTTAGAAAAAATAAAATTATGGATGTACTGTAGACTATTAATGTTCCAGATGGAAATTTAAGAAACATATCAAAAGAGGTCAATAGAAATTACTTGAAGCTGTAATATTTGAAGTCTCATGATTATAAAATCCTTCATCATGATTTGATTATAATATAAATCTATAATGTTTTATCGAATAATATAAGGGTGTTAGTTATTTGGTCATTCCATTTAGTTAGAGATCATTCTCCAAGTAAGGGTTCGAAGACTTCATTTAAAAAATGTTGGCAAAGTAACCATTAATTTTGTGAGAGTTAGAGAAAAGTATTTCCTCTATAATTTTTGAAAATAATTATGCATCTAACTATCCATGTTCCAAAAAAATACCTCTTAGAGGAAATTTTTCTTTTCATTGGATGTATCCAAACAGAACAATATTGTTCACATTGAAGTCTTATTTTTAGAACAAAAATCATTCTAAACAATTTATATTAAATTTTTACTTAGATTAATAATGTATGGATTTCTATTCAATGAGTTTTTATGATCTAAATATGTGATGATATAGACCAATGAGAAATGAAGATGAATAGTATGAGAGAATTGAACCCCATTTTAAATCAATTCCCTTAATAGGGGAAATTTGTGGATCATATACTTTGATGACATTAAGCCTTTAACATCAGAAGATGACAGTTTATATAGTTTTTTTTCAATATGATTCATTCGATGACCACATCAACTATGTAGATTGAACATATATATCATATTTCTTCTCTTGTAATTTAATATATATTAAAATATTTCTATTTTTTCATTATGTAACATAAATAAATGATAAATAGAAAGCATCATTTCTTACTATTGAGAAAAAGATAGACATTCCATAACAAAGGGTTTTCTCCTTGGTTGAAATTGAAGGTAGAAATATTACTACCATATTACTATAATGAATTAATATAATCAACATATAATTAGGTTTAATATTAATTTATATTTCTGATATTGAATTTTCCTACTGGATCTGTCACTGAGGAAATGAGAGTTTTAGATTTTAGGCCTAATTATATGGTTTATGAATGAAAAGAAATTGTGATTAATGTGTATAGATTTATTATCACTCAATGAGAAAGAAAGAATAGAACTCAAAATGATGGTGTTATTTTAACTTTGACAATAAACTATAATGCCATTTCATTGAATAGTATACCTTGTTTTGAAAATGTATCTTATTATGGAGTCCTTTAGAAAACACTATTTTTGGACTATTACTCACATTGTACAGTCACTCTAATGGAATTAAAGTGGTTTGATTAGATGATGAGGCATCACACAGTTATTAATAATTATGTATTTTGAGTTATTGACAAGACTATCCCTCTTACTACTGATGAATCATATTTATTGGAATCAATGGAAAAATAAGTTTTTTATGTCAAAGGTCATCTTCAACCAAAATTTGGTGTCATTTTTTTTGTAATCCCAAGACATAATTTTTAGTATAGTGATAATGTAATTGACACCATTCCTATTCCCATTGGCCCCAATTTTTTATTACTTATGATGAATCGTGTACTTTAATTGTTATAGTTGATTGTGAAAATGAAGTTGTGGTGAATGATATATAGAATCATCCATCTGTGTTATTAGTTCTTTTAGTTTAGATTGACTTATGTTGTTATGGTTTGTTCTATACAAATTCATTTACTATTGATTAAAAATATATTATATACAACTAGACCATCATTTGTCTTCTTAATATTTAATGGTTGAATTTTTCTTTATGTTTCAATTTCTAATATTGAATTGAATTGTATTCAAACACACCAAACCAAAAAAACTAAAATTGAAAAATTCCAACAGAAACAAGATGAATTTAATCGAACATATTAATCTAATTGATTTGAAAATAAAAACCATTGAAAACCATGAAATAACCTAAAATAGAACAATTAACTAATAAAAAATATGAACCAATTGACCTAAGACAATTAAAAATTGAGAAATGACCATGTCAATTAAAGAAACCAAATGAACTAATTCACATAAAAATGAATTAAATGACCTAATCAAATGACCGAAATGAACAAAATGAAAAAATAAAAATTGAATTGGATTAACTTTAAAAAAATACCTATATCTCACCCATGATAATGATGTCAATTTGAAGGTATTTTTTTTATATTATATTGCTTATGTTTTTATATTATTCCCACCAGATATAAAATCTTTTTGTTATATCCCTAGATATGATGTTTTTGTTTTCAAAAAAAGGTATTCCTATATTAAGTCATGCCACATATTCTTCCTAGTTTTGGTTACACATTATTTATGGATTTTAATTAATTCCATATTTTTTTCAAATTCCAAAAAGTGAAAAACACTTATGAGAAACGAAGAAAAAAAAGGTAGAAAACAATCTCCCAATTATCGAGATGGGCATCCCTCCTTCAGTTACCATATCAATTATTTGATTTCAGAAATACATATCAATAAAATATAATTTCATGCGGTTAATCTTATTTTTTACTTTTGATCAGGATCCACCACCAAGGAACCGGTTGATAAAAAAATATTCTACTGGTTCCTGTGATTAGGATGGATATTTGAGGTGGGGGTTCTACAATAGCTAAGCTATCTAGCTGGTGATCTCTATCCCACATCATCCCTCCCCTAACATACCACCTACCAAACTTTCTAATCATGTGGTGTCATTACAGACACCCAAGATGTTTAGGCAACCCATGATTTCACCTTTGTTTTCATTTGACCCACCCCACCTCTCATTCTCGAATCCACTGATGATACTCCTTGGATTTATTATGATTTTTCACAACCATATGTGTTGTATTTTTTCCATATACATTCTTCTCCCCTAGATTATACATTCCTTATTCTTTCACCACTTCTATCAAACCTTCTGACCTTGTGGGGAATACTCTTTGACCCACAACATATATATTGGTTGATGTTACTTTAGTGCACGGGGATATAGTGATTCCCACTTATTAGGCCGCCTCTGGTATATTTATAGAACCATGGTAATTTTTTTATAATTTGTTTTTATCATATGATATATTTATATAAAACTTGTTTTTATTATTTAATAGATGAATATATTGATTGGCAGTGAGGGCGTACATGCATGGTCGCAGTTTGGAACCACCACAGGAAGCTGATGGTCGAGTAAAATGAAGACAAGAAAATAGTTGAGAAAATAAGATATGAATATAAGAGTTTTTTGGCAATGCTTTCCAAATATTCTGACATCATCCCCATCCATAAAATCTCATAGAGACACCAATAAAATGAAATAAAGGATAATTGTTGGCGACATATATGGGATACAATATTCATTTTGATCTGATGTTATATTATTATTGTATTTATTTGAATTAATAATTTCAGGCCTACAACATAATAATTTTCTTAATGGTGAGGTTTTAATGAAAACATGGTTTATATAATATGGTGAGTTCTATAGAGGCTATAAGCAATAATTGTATAGTGGCTATAATGCTAGAGTTGGAATATAATTTAAGGCCACACCTGCCATGGATGACTTCACCATTAAAATTTTATTATTAGGCCAAAAGGCAACAAGAAAAGAGAACAGCTAGGACCTATGGATGCCAAAAGTAATACAACCCAAGGGCATCAGTCTGAATCAAGTTCACCCGCTCGTGTTTACATAAGAATGAATCAGAAAGGAAACTAAACAGGGTACTAGGAGCATCCAAGGAGGCCAAATAGTCCGCCACATTGTTCCCCTCCCGCCAAGTGTGGTTGACCAAACTTTTGTCGCTTAGGAGGGCCTTACATTGCTGAATGATGTAAGATATTGACCAGGGGATGGAGCCTTTACCAAGTAAAGCATCATGGATAATCATATAATCAGTCTCCACCTGGGAGAAAGAAATGTCATGTTCCCTGTAGATGGACAGACCTGATGGAATAGCTCTAGCCTCTGCCCGAACAGAATTCCCACTCCCAAAGTGAGATGTGAATGTCGAGACGACACTTCCCAAACCATCACGAACCACCCCACAACCACGCATGTCCCCAGAACACAGGACCCATCCGTGTTGAACTTGAGGCCAAAAACAGATAAGTGTGTTTAATTTCCCACACCTCCATTATATTATAATGTAACCACTTTAATTCAGGGACAAAGATCAATTTTAGGGTGATTCATTCAATAGGGCTTCATAATTTATTAATTAATCCACCAAGGAGGGAGAGTGATTGATTTATTATAATTTCTATCTTATTTAATTGGGATGAAAAAGATAGTGTTGTCATAGAATATGAGGTTCACCCTTGCTCGTTCATGATTATAATTTTGAGATTATAGAGTTTATGCAATATAGAAGAGTATCTTAAGAGGCCTCATAGTTAACCTATATAGATTTATTCATTTTATAACTTTTTTAAAAAAAATTAACCCTTTATTATTTCATATATTAACCCTTACATATGGAAACTTATTTATAAAGTGACACTATAGTGTCATCCCGATCATCATTTGCATACCATAGGGTGGCCTAGAGTTATCGTTATATTTAATGTGATATAAATAAATGTATCACATGGTGTTTATTATTTCCATTATATATTGACCTTTATATTCTTAGGATTAAAATTATTCTATGCCCATATGTATCAATGAAACAATGAATCATCATCGGGTTTGGTCTAGTAACCCCTATATATTATATATTTAAAACCATTTTGAATCCCCTTGAAAATAGGGATACCCTAACATATTATAGACTATATCCTTACACAAAACTTTTTAACTTTAAATCCTTACCTAGAAACCCTTATTTATCAACGAGTAATCATTAGATGGAAATAACTTATGTATCACTTGGTGACTAGGTCTTAGTAATATTTCAATGGCCTATAAGAACCCTTATATTTCAAGGTAACTATCACATATCATAAGTTTAAACCTTAACATCATAGAAAACACTTATTTATCCCAGGGAGTGCCCTTATGAATTATAAATTCTTCTAACACATGACCAGTATATACCCTTATTCATGAAAACATACACACTTTTTCATATGAGTTGATTTGTCTAATGTATATGTAATAGTGTACTCCTATTTATGTGAACTTAAAAAATTTAATATTGTCTTTTAAAATATTTATATTTAGAAAAATACTACTGTATACCACACTCGCATCGTATGATTTAGTAATGAGAAAATCTATCATTCTTATAGAATTCATCAATATAATTTTATACATCTTTTAAATATATCTATGCTACTTGAAATAATTTTAAAACAAATATTAGATATGTTCAAATACTTAAAATATAGATTAAATAAAATCTCTATAATTATTACCAACAAGTAACGACATGGGTTGTTACAAGATATAATGGAAATAATCTTGATTTGGTTCCTTTTTATCTTCTTTAACATTGTTTAGTTGTGTAATAAATAGAGATAGGTGTTTTCTATTAAAATTTTAATTTACATTCATCAATTGAATGAGAGTATGTACCATTAGAAAACAATCCATTTAATGTCAGGGCTAGTGATGGCCACAAAATTAAATTAATACGATATGGATTTAGGATACTAGAACCTAGTGGGATATATCCTTGGTTATCAATGATGTAGAGGGTCTGCTTAGAAAAATTTAGTCTTTATTGAGTATTGAGTTGTATGTATATTATTGATGTATCCTGGGACTGACCACATTGTGATAACATAAACTATTACCGCCACATTGGACTGGTTTTATATGTAAGGGGAAAGTTTCAACCAATATATTTAAATATATTAGCTCAGTAGACACATTGGTTTTGGATTATGTTAATGGGGTTGGAAGGTGAGTTATATCCAAACATTGTAACATAGAGGCGTGAATGTTACTCCAAAACATAAATTCATTATATAATATGTTTTATTATAATCATTAATAGATTAATATGAGGGGTTAATAAACCTAATGGTTGAGACTGTTATAAACCTGATATACCTCTCACATGGTGTTCTATCTTTTTTACACTGGGTTGAGATGCTCTTATGATGATATCACTGTGGGTTGTGATCACCTTTCTTAATTTTCATTTTGTTGATATGGTTTCTAGTCATGTTTCATAAGGGATGAGATTTTTATAGTCCATGGGGACTATTCTTTTAGTCACCATTTTTTAGATATTGGCCCGCTTCACCCATTTACATGATTATACCATTCCGTGGTTGAATTCCCCTAGGTGGATGACCTTATAGTGAGGGGCCTCCTTTCTCAAACCTTTAATGCTAGTTAACATGTAGGATCATCGTTAATTACTTTTATATGAAACTGATAGACGGAAAACATGAGTGAAAAAAGTTTATTAAAGGTTTAACTAATCCATGATAAGGTGGTTTTATGTACTTCTTTCCCCTTACTAGTTTTTATATTATTAGTGTTATTTTTATAGATCTTTAAAATGTTCACTAGATGTGTCTATTCTGTTTGGAGGAATATATTGGTTCTTTTATCTTAGAAGGACAAAAATATCTTAGAACAACTAGATCAGTCTGCATCATCTTATCTGAATATTGTTGTATTATTTTTTGTAATATAATATTTTATATAATGGAAACACTATTATGTATCCTCACCTTGAATGTATGTTTAAATGGACTAAAGCACATTAAACATAATTTCATTACCACTTTTCTTAATATTTTGATGATATCAATAATAATCATCATATCTGGTTTAATTATCCTTGTGGGGAAAACAATTTTTCATCTATTTTATTTTAATGAATCAAAAATTAATTACGTTACTTTTGTTAGGAACTTTAAGGAATTTTATAAATTTCAATATAATGATTCTTTTCATTCTCTTATTTTTTTATAGTGAGAAATTTTTATTTTATGGTTCAGTTTTGTATCTATTGAATCTTTTAAAATGGTTATGCAATGATTAAATTCTATAAATAAAGCAATGAATTTTTTATACTAATCTAATTCAGTTTCAGGTTAATCAAGTGAAAATCATCACATTTTAATACTTGATGATATCCAATGTTAATACATCAATGATCAAGTGATTATGTTTTCACTATTAACCCATATTTATTATATTTATTAGAATTGTATATTGAATATATATTTTTTTATTGGTTTTCTATTATTAAAAGTAGCATTGAAAATTCATTGCATATGGTTGTTTTAAATATTGTAGGACGTGTGCCTCAAGTAGAACAGTTTTACTTGAGTAGAAATATAAAAGATGGAAGTGCGGTAAACGAATAGAAACTATAGAAAATTGTATGTTTTAATTTGTTAAGTTATATTTTTAATGTCTATTTTTAACATAACAGTCTATTTATATTTGTAAAAGTCTGATTTGGATGCCATTGATGCTTAGGATCCCAATAACTGTGTCCAAACAATCACTTACATGTAGTTTTGGGAGATATGCACTATGGAAGAGCATGTTGTTGACCAGGGAAGTGTATTGTCCTCAATAGGTAATGGACCACATTAGGTGCAGGCCCCAGTAACACCGATTTCGAACTGGTATCACAGGCAGAGTATAAGGTAGAAAAGATCAAAAATGGCCATATAGGTGGAAGAATGGGATCAAATGGAAAACGCTAGATTTTTGAAACTAATGGATGTATTAGTTCTATCACTACTACCAAAAATCTCGATAGAAAATGATACATATAAGTTGAGGATTGTTTTGTTTTACAGTGCACTGAGTAGTAGTACTATTGGTGGTTAGGATGATGACATTCTTGGAGATGCTGATAAAGATGATGGCCATTAGGAAGAGGGAGGGGATGATGGTGAGGAATTGGGAAGGTCTGATGGAGAGGAAGAGGGAGGGTTTGAGGATGATGATATGCTTTAGGATGAGGATGACAAGGATGATGTGGATGAGGATGAAGATGATTATAGTGTTAGTGATGAGGGATATATTAAATGGTTACATTTTTTACTAATATTTAATAGATTTTCTTTGATGATTTTTTTATGAATGAATATATGTGATACTTTGTATGATTTTTATCATTGTATAAATGAAATAGTCTAAGTTGTGTTCTTTTTTCATTTTATATATTCTGTGTGTTGATTATTCTCTTATGTTTTTACTGTAGGTGTAGTGAGTGGGAAGCTGGGCTGGTTTCATTATAGGTGTGGGCAGTGTAGGTGGGTGGGTATTGCGTGTGGAGTGGGTGGGTAGTGTAGGTGTTGAAAGTGCAGGTGAAATGGGTGGGTAGTAGCGGTGTGGCAGTGAAGCTGAGTTGGAAGTGAAGGTGTAGTGAGTGGCCAGTGGACGTGTGGGTGGTGCAGGTGAGTGGGAAGTGTAGGTGAAGTGTGTGGGCAGTGGAGTGAGTGGGCAGTGCATGGGCAGTGTAGGTGTGTGCGCACTGCAGTGAGTGGGTAGTGGAGTTATTATTTTATATTTGTTTTTTATTTTATATGTTTTATTGAATATATGTTCTTATAGGGGTAATGAGTGGGCAGTGCAATGATGGTGGATGCAGAGTTTGGGTGGGTCTATACCAACAGTTTTTAACCCTTTGGTATTCCACTATTCCAATGGTTCAAACAGAGTTATTGGTATTTCTCTATACCAATGGTTCTAAACTATTAGGAAATGCCTATACAAATCGTTCAGAATTAACAACTTCCATATGGAAATCAAAACAACCATATACCAACAGTTCAATTAAAACCTTTTTTAAATGGATATCCCGACAGCCCACACTTAAATGGTTTCCAAAACCATTGGGATATGCTATCCTAATGGTTTTGGGGTCTATCCCGATAGTTTAAAACCATTGTAATATGTGATATTTTTAGTAGTGGATTATTTGATGGTCCTTTAACCCCTCACTGATTAATGGTATCTTGATTGTTAACAGTCCCTTGACCATGTTCTATATCACTCACAATTAGTATTTGGGCATTACGTTTCTCTTCTATATCCATATTTTCACTTCTCCATAATGTTCAAATATTGGGAAACCTAATTATGTGTTATTTTAGATGAACTTCGTATTTGACCTTCCCTATTTTCAAGAGTAATTTTTATTAACCCTTTTTAGGATGTGGTTTTTCAAAAAAAGAATCTTAAAATATCAATCCCTTGACTACCAAGACCATGTTAAAATTTTTAGGATGAATCTTAATAAAGTACGGTGAATGTAACACCAACATATTTAAAAATTACAGTATGTTAAATAACATACAAAATATAAAACACCATGCCAACACGAACCATGAAAAATTATTATTTAAATATGACCATTATAACCTAGATATGTAATTAGAGGGTATGAATTAGATAAAATAATTTATGGAATATATATAATGTTATTAAAAAATATATATGTATTTATAAATGTTTATTGAACATCCTATTGTTAGTAAATTCATTTTATTCTTCAAAGAAACCTTTTCCCAAAAAACGGCTGCTGTTGATTTTTTGAGAAAATATTATAATAAATTTATGTAACATTAAAATTTTTATTTTATAAAAATAATATAATTATTAAATTCATCAGATGAAAATTATCTTAGTATTATTTTCAAAGAATATTTTTCCAAGTGTGTTTTTCAATGAATAGTAAAAAATACAGATTTTAATTGAAAACTAAATTTCCATTTCAGGAATATATAGTGTTACATTTTTTAAAATAGTTTCAATGCTAAATTAGTTATCTAATTTTTTCAATAATACAATTATGTGAAATTTTATCAATATTATGTTTGAATTTAGTATATAAATATTCTTATATGAATGAGGCATTAAAAAAACAATTTTATACACACAGTGTATTTTTATCATAATAAATTAAATTAATTACTAATTTTGAATTCGTTTCATGAACTTTATATATAATATATTTACTTTAATTTTTTTAGTATTCATTTAATACTTATTCTATACATGGGAAAAGAATAAATCATGTGTTATGCTTATAATGAGTATTTTTTCTAAAAGTGGGGTTTTTCAGATTCTGTAAACACAATTATAAATTAATTTATGCCACTTATAGGTATTTAATTTTATAAAATTTCTTCCATATTTTTAATTAGGATATTAAAATTTGGTAATTATGCCCCATTATTTTTGGTCAATATGAATAGTTACAATGGTAAAAATGTTCACCTCATATAAAGGTAAATCTTGTGAATCTACATTAAAACAAAGTGATAAGGCCATTATTATTCATAATAATTATTATTGGATGTGTATAATTCTAAACTTATTACCATAGAATCAAATGTGATATGTTTAATGTACAATTTCCTAGGAATATTAACTATATAATATTTAAATCCAAGAATGTTACAAAGAGTCATTATCCTAGTTTTAGATATCTTATATGTGTTTACATTGGGAAAAAAGAAAGTAATTATTGAATATAAATTTCAATTTTTAGAATAAAGAAATTATTTTTATGTTTTTAATTTATTTTAAATATTTATCAACTAAATAACCACCTTAAATTGTTTCACAATTCTAATACAATATTTATTCAATTAGTAGAAAAATAAAATAAATGGTTATAGAAATATTTCATGTAATGTAATTTGAGTGACTTATTTTTTTAGAAAATGTTTATATGAATATAAAATATTAAACATACATTAAAGGATTATATTCAAATTCTGACTTTTTATTTATATTTTTAATGTTGAATTACATGAATGGTGTAAAATTGAAATTAATTATATTTTATCAAACAAATATTCAATTAAATAAAATAAAATAATTAAAATAATGAAATAGGGAAAGGTGGATTATATATGGTTTAAATTTCATTCCCCTTTTCATTTATGAGCTAATTATCACATAATAAGAAAAATTATAATCGTTTAATATTAAAAATACATTGCATTAGTTAAGGTTTAATTGGGTTTTCCCTGATATTTATAAAAAATATAAGGTTATAAATGACACAAAAACCTATAAAAGTTTTATTATTTAAGGGTTCAAAAAAAATTATATCTTACATTAAAACATATTGTTATTTGAAGTATTTTTCATGAGAATGTCTTTATTATATTTTAGTATTTTAAAAAATTCCAACAGTTCCTTTCTCCTCAATTATAAAAGGGAACTTATCCATTATCTTCTTCACACCACTATTAGTCTTCTAGATCGACCATACAATACCAATATCCCTTATAAAATATCCTATATAAATTATATATTTTCTATTCTTCCCAAAAGACTAACCCTAGGACCCTTAAGAGGATATATAAATAGGTTCTTTCAAAGGATAGGTAATCACCTTAGTTGATCAAATTATTTTTAGTTATTATTCTGGTGCCATTAAATATTTTATATTGTTCATAAAAAAATAAAAAATGTATCCCAAATATATGAAAATGTTATTATTATTATTAAACAACCTTTATTCTTTAAATGGGAAGTGAGCGTATTAATTGTGCGTACATATTGATTATGATCTCGACGTAGTGATACACTTCATTTATCAGCACCATATTTCATAGAAGGATATTTTTATGGGTTTAATATATATATTTTATAATTATACCTCTTAAAGTATAATACAATTTCAACCTTCGTACCTCCCAAACCCTTGGAAAATGGTAACATTACCAATGCATCTGTGCGGACTACCACCCCCACAAAGCGATGTGATTGATTTGTTTATTTCTGTAATGTATATTAATAAATATTTATTTATTTCATATATTTGATATATATGATATAATAATTTTTCTCTAATTGTGTGTTATTATTTTCCTTTCTTTCCTTCCATCTTCTGAAAAATGAAAACAACATTCATTCATACAGAAGACCAACCGTCTCCATGATCGTTGTAACTAATTTTCATGTATATAATTTTATGAATGTATATAAAAATTTATATAATGTATAGATATGATATTTATATCATGATTAATATTCTAGAGATTATATAATCTTGATGAATGATCGTGGACCAAAACTACATGACCAAAACATATAAGAATAATGAAATATATATCACATAGAACATTGATTTTAATAAAGAATTGTTAAAAAATAGATGATAAAATATAGTAAATAAAAAATATATGATCTGAAATACATGATTATGGATGTAGATTTGTAATATATATATATATATTATACAAGAGGTTTCATCTCGAATGAAGTAATCCATTCCAGAGGTAAGGGATTTTTATATCACATTTATTTCTATGAGACACATGCCATATTCATCACCTGATTATTTTATGTGGTCGATATACTTCTTGTGAATGTATATTTTCATTATTGTTATGAACATTATGGGGATGTAAAAAAATATACGTGATTTCATTCACGAGGATTACAATTAAAATGTTACGAATTTGTTGAGGGGTTTATGTCATAATTTCATTGTTTAATTGGATTTATTATTATTATAATTCTGTTGATAACCTTTTATGATACAAATCTCTCGAAACGAATGTATTTTATTCTAATCTATTGAGTTATTGAAATTAAATGTTTTCCAATAATTTTCCACTTTTTATTTACTCAAGAGAGGAAAATAATATTTTTTTGAAAATTGACTTCATTTTTGTATTCGGTAAAAATACTTTCTCATAAAAGTGAATTATTTCTAAAAAATATTTCAAAAATGTTTTTACTAAGAACATATTATTATAAAAATAAGTTTTTAATCATGATTTATTTTAGAAAAATGTTTAAAAGGGTCATTACTATAAATTTTCTAAACACGGTAATTTTAAGCTTTTACGTGATATGTGGAAAGAGCCTTTTTTTAAACGTCTACGACATGAAAATTAATTTGTTTTTCCATGAACAATAAATTATGTAAAGATTACTTCAGAATTTTATATGGTTATTTTCATGGAAAATATTTTCTCTAATATTAAAAAAATTATATTTCTTATAAGTGATTTTGATGTTTGAAAGTATATTTTCCCTATAAAATGTTCCATGTTATCCTTTAAAATAATTTTCTAATAAATATATCATCCTTTGATATTTATTAATCCTAAATAGTTTTATGATTCAATTATATCATTCTTATTCCTTCTATGGTTGATTTATGATTATGAAGACCCGATTTTTTACGAATGCTATTTCTTTTCTAGGGGTTATTCCATGTCGAAATGAATATGATACTCATAACTTTTCCATTAGTTATGATATAATGAATTGATAATATTTTTATGAAACCCACTTATTTTTTATACATTATACCATGATGAAATGATTATGAATCATATTACTTTTCACAGGTCAGGATATTATAAATATTTAATGATATCTTGGTGTACATATTTATGATTTTCATTATGGGATGAATGGGTCCAAATTATTATATCATCCATTACATTGTGTAATGATAGATATCTCATGAGATAAATAGGGCTAGAATGGGTAGTGAACCCATTCGGTATGGGACTCTATCAATTTTGATAGTATTGGGAGTGAAGCATGACTACCATGACGGTTTTGGGAGTGGACCCAATCCACTATGATAGTAATGGGGGATACCTATTACTACTATGATATTTTGAGGTCTGAAACCAATCTACTATTATAGTATCGGGGGTCAACCTAGAATACTATGATGGATTATGGAGTAAATCCAATCCACTAAGATAGTCTTGTATGTGATCCTTGACTATCAAGGAAATGATTTATATGTTTTTTGTATGTCATAATTCCATGCCTTATTCTGATGTAATGCTATCATGGATCATTGCGATTCTTTTATGATTCATTTATTAAAAACTATAAAGATTTATTCTATGAATCATGGTAATGATCATTGATATATATGGTTTGGTTTTCAAATATTAATCTCCTATTCATATACCCTTATGAACATGTTATAATTAAGTGATCATTGATATATCCATCAGTACCCTTAATGAGAATCTATGAACACCATTTATTATGATTAATTTCCTTTGGTTAGGAAGAAATTTATTATGTATGATAAATTTAATAAGGGTCCTGGTTATAATGAACATAGTAGGAGATAATGTTGAAATTTTTATGCATTAGTTTTTTTATTGTTTCCAGGATTCCAAAGATTACAGTCATATAAAATTTTTGCATGGATTGATATAATATTTAATTAATATTCATCTAATAAGATGTAATATATATGTATTAAAATACTAGGTTGTTATAGTGGCCAAATATGTTCCACGAAAATGATGAAGAAAAAGAAACCCATAAATAAATTTTGTATGGATTTGAATTCCAGGAAGTGATCACTATATAATTTATTTTTAAAAAATATAATAATTTTATCATAAAAGTTTCTCATTAATGAAATTTATATTGAATATGTTATGGAATGTGAAGACCGTATTGAAATTATTCATTTAGAAATCATAGACAAGGTGAAACTCAGGTATAATTATAATTAAAGGGCTAGAATTTAGGGAGGATTTATCCTCAATGTAGAACTAGAAGATACTCTTGAAATCATTTATGATTGTACAGATAAGATGAATAAGGAAAATGGGGTGTTATGTGATTCCAAAAGATATATGTAGCAGTAATAAAAAGAACATATATATTTGAAGTCTAATATTGAATAGATTAAATATGAGAATCTAGAATATTAGAATATGTATATTGAGTATAAAAAATAATTTAACATTATTCCTAGATTATAGATAGATTTATCAATTTAGTGAAATATCATTCCATAGGATTGAAGATATTGAAGGTGGTGTTTTAGAGATTATACAAAAACAGGATGACTAAGAAAGACTTCTAACTCCAATTATGACATCATGTGGGTCTTGTTTGTGGGTTTTGTACAATTATATGGAGAAATAATGGGTGATAATGGAAAATTATATGCTATTCCATAGATATAGTGTTTCATTGATAAAGGAATTTCCATTAATGGGGTTTCACATTAAGAAAAACCCAATGGATGTTAATGTGAAACAAAAAACATCCACTCCATGGAAGAAGGCTGAGTTTTATGAATCATAAAATACTAAATAATATATAGGTGTTGAATCAAATACATTTAATAATATAAAAATAATATAGTGTTATTATTTAAAAAACATGAGGAATACAAAATATGTGTTTTCTGTTGCAAAAAATAATTTTTGGAATCAAGGGAAACATAAATATATGAGAAACAAATTACTATATTAATTATTTTTAATGGTTATTTTGTGTGTGTGAATTATATGGAAATAAAGATATAAATTTCTAATTGAGGGTACTAATAAGTGTATTGATAGAGGCATATAAGTGGTTATATTAGTAGTTGTAATCTTTATTGTGTATTCTAAAAACTCATAATCATTTTAAAGGCTTGAAAGAGGAGTTTGATTCAATGGATCTAGAGGTGGAAATATATTATTTTCCAAAAAACAAATGATAATAACAATCATTATTCATGAATAGAGAACTCGCGAGGAGAACTTCATAGAGTATACTTTAAAAAAGATGGATTCGTCTAGATTTTGGTTCCTTTATAGTGGATCCACCTCAAATATAATGAGAAGAAGAAATATTGACCATTAAAATAAAAATTATATATTTAAGAAAATAAATTTTATGTTTTTTAGTTGGAACCTAAATATACGTGTAGTTAAATTAATCATAAAATAAAAAATCCAAACCATTCGATTAATTCTAAATATTGGAAGAATCTAACTTCAATTTATTACAATCAATGTAGAAATCCGTAAATTCCATCTGTTCTTTAATAATATCCACGAAGTAGTATACCATATTTTCATTGGTATATATTTAATTTTCTATTATAATTTTACATTAATTAAACCTCTATATCATTATTTGATATCGAGTGGAGATCCATTTTGTTTGTTCCTAATTACCATAAACTCATGGTATTCTTTCATAAATTCTATTAGAATCCTTGATTGAGGATTCAAAATCAACATCCTCTTACTCTATCTGTTACATAGAGTGAAAATAAAAGTATATGGAATGTTAAAGTACATCTTTATCATCCTTATCCCTTTATATATTTCCACCATATCTATGTTATAGTTGACTCCCCATAGTGTCATATGCATCCATTATATCTTTTAACTGGATCTTATGTTATGAATTTGTGAGTAATGTTTACAAGAACCTATTTATCTAGTGTATCTTCTTATTTTACTAAGTATACAAAAAATTTAATATTATATTTCTTTGAGAATTTATCCTTATATAGAGTTTCTATCTTATTGGTTGATTTTTCCACACATTATCCCTTATTTCATTATTCATAGATTATGCACTCATCAGATTTGAGAAAATAGACCATCCATAATATTTCTACACTGAATTACTTTATTAAGAAAATATTCCTTGACATAAATCCCCCATTATTCCCATTCTTTACTCCTTTATGGAAATAATTAATAGCATGTCTATTCATATCACAGTTAGTGGAATTCAAAGAAGTTTCGTATTCCCCTTAATAAATATTAGTATAATCCTCTTGGAATTTTTCAGTTTGTATGTCCTCAAGATTTTTATTATGTATTTATTTCTTCTTCCATTTTAGCACTACTTCTTTCCATCCAACAAAACTAATGTTACCCCCATATTCCTCACTAAGTATATTGAATCTGTTTTGTAGTGTGAATTATGAATTTTTCTCATGTATACTAGTACCAACACTATAAGGTGAATATAGGTCCTATATAGTATTAACATTCCTTTCTTATATCACTTTAAACTACATCAAAATGGTCACCTATTGATTCTATTTTAATATTGGTAAACTCAAAATATAACAATGATCTTATCAAAAGATGTTTTCCATGATACATTGGTATTTGGAGCACATGAGATGTCACTAAATGTCTACATAATTATATTTGGAGTTCTGAAAATAGGATGAAATTACATGTACCTTTAGAATAAATAATGAAACTTCTTTTAAAATTATATCAGTGGGATTCAAGAATGTCATTTTTGACTTTTCCCTAACTAGATTCATTGATTAAATATTTGGTAATACTTCTATCTAAGATTTCTTTTTGACATACCATTGTTTTGTTTTGGAAATCCTCAACGATATATTGATGTAAGACCCATATTCATTGATGAAATCTATTGAAAACTCCTATTCCAGTTATAATGGTTAAAAACGTAGTATAAGATTGAAATTTAACTTCCCTCTTATGCCTCCCCTAATTTTCAAATTCAATCATGATAAAATTTAAAGGGAATAAAAATGAAACAATTCATGGAAACATGCAGTAAATATGGTTGTCTAAAATATTGATTTTTCTAGTATGAATATAAATAATTTCATATCATTATTTTGATCATTTTAAGGAAATACATGTTTTGAATGTGGATGTGAATTCTGCAAATATTGACCAAAATTATGAAATAAGTACACAATTCTTCATATAAATGATAAAAGACCATAAAATAAAATATAAGAATAGCGAGTTTGAGACATGAAGAACCCTTGAAAATTATGTAACTAAGTCATATTCATTATCAAAATAGATGATTATGTTCAAAGAATCTAGAAAACTTGTTAGGATATGTTTTTATAGACCCCACAATTTTTAACAAAAATATAAAATTAATTGATGGTGGGATTATGGAAAAAAAATCATGCTCTCATAGATAATATGATGGGTTAAAAAAAATTATAAATACATATAAATATTGAGAAAAATAGAAGAGGATCCATCAGAGTGGTTACAGACACTGGGGAATTGGGAAGTCGATGGGAAGAGAGACAAGGAATGGGGTTTTGTCAATATTTTGAACCTATGAGGAGGAACATGGAGAGTCATAGAGGGAGTATCAATGAGAGCCCCAATCTAGCGTGGGGGGGGGGTACCAATTCCTATCATATTCCAATATAGTGTTCCACTAATTGGGTGATGATATATGAATACTAATTGTTTTTTGAATTTTGGAAATGTTGAGTATTTAAAGATCATTGGAACAGGAAAAGAAAACAATTGGAAGAAAATTCTTAAGGTATATATATGTCTTGGTAATTGTATCCCTTACTCGCAATTATATATGTATAATTAAACTACTCTAGAGAAGGAATGTTTTGAATTCGAATAAGAAGGCTTGTGTCATCAATGGGAAATATGGAATGATTGTACTGAAAGGGAATCAAGCTAAGGGTAATAAATACCTCATTAGTAGAGAAGAAGAAACGTATTTCACATAAATGGAAGATAAGAATTAGATATGGTACAATAGGTTATCCAAATTTTGTTAAAATGTGTTGGAATACATGGAAAAAGTAATGAATAAATATACTATAATAAATGGATTGGGAAAATAATAAAATGTTAAGACATAATAGTTGTGGAAGATGAATAATTTCAAAATTTATTGAGTATTTTTCACAATTGAAAATTAATGGAATATTATAGGAGATATACGATGAAGTGATTATTCTAGGGAGAGTACACGAGATTGTATAAGTCTTTGAAAAAGAAACCAATAAAGAGGAAATAATAGTAGATTCAATAGATTCAATGATATGAAGTATCAAAGATAGAATCAATGAATAAAATATTTATGGTTACGTCATTGCTCTCATAAAAATATAGATGATAATTTCTTTGTAAAAAATTTATCATTTTTATCATGTAATGCATATTTTTTAAGATACTATTAATGATAACTATTTGGGCATAGTGATTCATGAATATATTTAATAAATTGAAAAAATAAAACATGGTAAATTTTTTGAATGTTAAAAAACAAAAGTACCATCAAAACCTAGTGGGTGTTTAGTAAAAAGAAAAAATAAGATTACATGGTGACTCGAAACAATGAAAAATTGTGTGCGAGGGGTATTCCCAAATTGAAGATATTATTTTTTATGATACATTTTTCACACTTCTCTTATTTTAATTATATTTTTATATTCATGGGTATGTCAGTGTAAAAAGGATTTAAGATTTACCAACAGGATATAAAATAAATATTCCCCAATGGAATTATGGATAAGGAATATTTCCTTGAGAAACTAGATGGTTTTTTATAGATAAGGGAAATAGAAATTATTTTTTCTTTAATAATTCAGTTTATGTTTCGAGTATTGTTCAATCCCTAAGAAATAATAGCCACTAAGAATATGGAGTTGTCCACAATCTCTACATTAATAAGAAGAATTATCAATGGATTATATTACTCATTTATGTTTATGAAATAATTTTTCAGGATAAAAAATTCTAATTTCATGATATTTTCAAAATACAGGTGGTGAATATTTTATATGACCATGACTGGGTAGTTAATATATTTCCTTGTATTCCATGTGACTCATGGTAGACATGTCACAATTATTTCTCAATAGAAATATACTGAAATGTTTCTAAATATGTTTTTAATGGATAACTGTATGACAATGATGACACCGGTGGCTCCCCAAATAATGTTTTCAAGAGATGACTACGACAAGAAGGACTATGTAAAAAAATATTGGAAAATCATTAGAATCATAATGTAACTAACTATTAATTGATTCAATATTATGTTTTAATTGTTCATCCACGTGGGTCCAAAAGTTATACCAAATAATTTATCATACCATCATTGAAAATAATTATTATATATATATATCATGGTGTATTTGAAGATATTTTATATAAGAACATCATAGATGGAGTTTCTAGTATACACATGTCCAAATTGGGATTGTTTAGTGGATTATACCATGTTTCCATCAGGTCAATATTTTTTATCTTTGAGGTGTGGGAATTTATTTTTTGAGAAATAATAAAGGATACATTTCATTTATTACTATGTAAATAGAATATATAGAGGATATTGAATGTTTTACTTAGTTTATTTTGATAAGGAAACAACTTGGGGAAGTCAAAGTTTATATGAAATATCATGTTGTCATAAAGTGTGATAACTTGAGTACAATTAATATTTTCAATAACTATATCAATTATTAAGGTGTAAGAATATGGAGAAAAAGTATCATTTCAACATGGATAAATTTGTACAACATATGATGTAGTTTGAGAGTGTGGAAATAAAAAAATAGGCAGGATACATCATATGTAAGGATCCACCCAAAATTGATTTTATGAGTTAGCAGTTAGATCTTGGAGTCTAAACATAACAATCCATCTGAATATTTTAGAGAAGGTTCCGCACAACCCTATATATGTTTCTATTTATAGAATGGTACAACGACTCTCTAGAACAACATTTTTGGATTTCCAAATCTGTCTTTCGAACTTTTAGTGTATTTATATTTTGGTTCATTGAAAAATAGAGAGAATTATTCCTTAAATTACATTATATAAGGTATCATTGATGTATATTTTTGGTATTTTCCTTTCTTTTTGAAAAAGGGGGAGAAATAAAATGTTTATGTTTCAAGGATAGGGAGATTTATTGGGTATTTATTCAGTACGAAAATATCTTGGTTGGAGGTATTGAACATGATATGAATTAGGGATGTACTTTTTTTCATTATGATGTTTTCATTTAACACTTAGTTATTATAAAGATACTGAATCATTTGATTATATAGTAAATAATTAGTGAATCATTCTTTCATTTTCATAAGGAAATATGAATCAGACTATTTGGATGTCAGTTATAATATTTTTTGATATAGAAGTGGTGAATGAGTTGTAAAGGACTTTTTCGAAAAACCCAAACTGGTATATCGATAGAAAAATTACCTTGAATAATTTTTGGGTTGTTTTTATTGAAAAGGATATTTATATACCTCAAAGGTCTCTTATAAAATTATAGAGAATGTATAGATATTTATAGGAATGTTCTTGAGAATGTTATGTCTATAGGACATAAGTCACACCACAACGACACATGACACACTAAGATGGTAGTTCTAGTAAAATATAAAAGGGGTTTTGTTCTATATATATGTAATAGTTTTTAAAATCCAATTTAAGATCCTTCCAAATAATTAATGAGGTTCTATAGTATATAATTGGGAGAAGATAAGTGGTTATGTTGTGGCACTTCTAGTCATAGTGTAACACCCCAGGTAAATAAAAATATGACATTTTCATATTTATCTATATTTGTGAATAAAATATTAATATTACTTTAAAGTTAACTCTATGCTCGATGGCGTACCTAATATGTAACAACGAGTTTCTTTGAAATATTACATTGCACTTTAATAATAAAATAATATTATTTTAAATTGTAGTTAACTCATAGCCATTGTAATGGCGGGAATGAACAGAACTAACTACAAAATGATTAAATATGTTTGTCAAATATTTTTACTTTTTACAATAAATGTTAGAGGATTAAAAATGTGAATGAATCCAATTTTAAGCGTAAACATTCTAATATTCTCTAAAAGGTTGATTAACCGCCTTTTGATGACGAACATCTTTTAAATCCACTTTTGACAATTTTATGTGTTATATTTGACAAAATAAAATTCTACTTTAGAATCGGGACATCAAAATTTACTTTGTGTATATTTTTGGTATTTTTCCGATAAAGTTCATCATTTAATGAATAGTGAAAAATGTTGTATTTTAATTCAAAACTACTTTTTAATATAATTTATTTATATGATTATATTATCTTTTGAATTGGTTTTTAAGTGAAATTAGAATATATTTTTACCATTTAATCCAATAGTGGTTTTAGGAATTAATTTCATCTTGAAATTGGACTTAAACTAGTGCCAATCTTTTGATACTTATTGTTTCATAAAAACACGCTATTTTCTCTGAAAGTGGGAATTAATTATTAAATTAATTAATGTAACTTATATGTTTTTAATTTTCTAAAATAGAAATCATTTTTTAATTCAGAATATCAAATATAGAATAGGGTGAATTTTTGGTATTTTTCTGAAAAACTTCAATTTTTGATGAATAGTGAAACCACTAAGTGGTAGCTTAAAACTGATTTTTTCGTTTAAATGAAACTTCACCACTTCTGTGATTTGAATTTTAAAAATCTGACATACATGGTTGTCATTAGGATGTAAAATGTGGTTCAATGGGATTAATAAAATTTTTTGTTGAATAGTATCTTTTAAGTTTTTAATTGCAATTAGAGGTATTTAGTGTAATTTAAGGTAAAAATAATATTTTAATAATATGAAATGACCGAGACACATTTCCTAACCTCATTGTATGTGTCATGGCCGACCAAGACAATCCATGGGTCAACTTGGGGACCCCATGGAGCCACTTTGGTTGGAAAATGACAAAAATAACGTTTTATTTTAAGTTAAAATAAAAATGTCACAAGCATGAGTTGTTTTAATAAAACAATTTTTACATGGGGTTATACAAGTCATATGTTTGACTATAAATATTCATTAGAAAGATAAAAATATTTCCTACATCATGATATTTTTTTTATAATTTGTAAACATTATATAAATCAATTTATTTATGACACCGTGATGATGCAGTGATTGCCTCATAAATGAACGATTTACATAAAATGAGAAGATAGGGTGAAATATAAGTCTTAAACTTGTACCAAACCTATTTTATGGGTGGATTTCGAACCCTTACCACCTTATACTCGAAATAAATAAATGTAGGACTTTTAAAATCCGAAACGGATTGGAAACTAAAGTAACATTTTTTAATTTTCCAAGAGTGCCCCTCCTCTCCTCTTATAAAAGGCCCCCACGTCTACCACCTTACCCACACCTCCCAAGCCTTTGGATCAGTTAAAACCTTATCATGTTGTCTCTACACATCCCTATAGTACTCCTAGAAGCCTCACTGTGGGCAGAAGTCTTTCCAAGGAAGCCTTTGAGCTCAAATCAAAGAGAGATACCCGATTTTAAGGTAATGTTTTCACTTGTGTTCTTTTGTTTCATTTTGATTCTCCAACCCCCTAAACTCTTTTTATTTATTTCTTTTGTAAAAAATCCAGTATATTAAATATACTAGGATGTTGTTATAATAAGTATTCGAGATAAACTTACACACACCTACATCTAATGGTTAATGAACATACTGTTTCTGTGGATGGTGAATTTCTGCCTCACGAAACGATGGTTGTTCAATATTCTTTTAACACCCTCAAAGGTGGCCATTAATATGTCACTATATTTATATATAATATATAATATGTTTATGTTTTACTTAATCTTATTTATTCTTTAATTATGGCATACATTTATGGTTTCCATTATTGTTAAACGCGATATCTTAATTTTAGGAAGTGCGGACTACCGCCCCTCAAAGTGATTTGATTCGTTAATGCCATATGTGGGACATATAAAGGATGGAATTAATGGTATTACATATGATATACTACTGGAATTATAATATACCTTTATATCATTATTATTTCATTTCATTTAATACAAAAAAAAAAGAAATGAAAGTAGCGTTCATGCGTACGTACGACTTACCGTCTCCATGAACGGTACATTTCATTTCTTATCTCCAAATGTTATGTACTATTATAAGTACATATATACAATGGATATATATGTCATATATTACATGTAAATGATGGATATCTTTCTGTAATTATAATATATATATATCTCTTTTATCTTTAATTCCATTAATATGACAAAATATGAAAGTAGCATTCATGCATACGTACGGCCTACCGTCTCCATGAACGGTGCTATTAATTTTTTTTATCTCCAAATGTTATGGAATAGTAAAAAGTGAATATATACTGGATATATATAATATTTAAAACATTAATACTATTCTGGAGATGATGTACCTATAGCTACATGGAAAATTCTTTTCCAACAAGTTCAATTTTTACTCATGTACCGAAAATTGACAGAAACGTCTGATATGAACTCACTTTATTAACAAATTATTATAATAATATAATATGTGATATGAACTGAATAATAATATTTAAAGGAGGTCCTTAAGAAATTATAAATTGACCAAATTTTATTATTCAGGAGATTAAAGAATGATCAAGTCATGTCGGACACGAGGTAAGGGATCCAACCTCTCTCTTTCTTTTTAAGTGCTCTATTTTATGACATTTATTTTAAGCTCATATTTATTATGTTTGGGGATGTTATTTTATACTACTCATACTGTAATTTTTATTTTCATATTATGAGAGACCCTATTTGATCTCATAAATCCATTTTTGGTTGTTTTAAGTGGCGTCGTTAGGCTGCCGAGTTTTCGTAATGGATTTTTCATCTCACTTTTCTTCCCCTCACATTTATGCTACATTTGACACTATTTCCGTTGATTGGTGTATGTACTGACCATTATTATACACTTTTTGTAGTATAATTTCATTTATGGGTATTTACATCTTCATTGTATGACCCTTCTTCCATGGGGTGCATGTTTTGAAAGTTACCCAACTCGGTAAGGGGACCTTTGACCCTCCACTTTTTAAAAGACTTATTTTGTTATGTATTTTAATTAATATACCATTATTTTGGGATATGTTCTTATATATCCTTATTTATGTAAATTTTATGTCCAAGTGATGAGATACCATTTTCTCTCACATCAACTCATTTCATGAATTTTAAAGTGACGTTGTTAGGCTGTCGGATTTCTATAAGGGAACTTCTTAACCCACTTTCAATTCTTTAGGTTAAACCTCTACTTCTTAATTTTATTATACCATGATTATGTGTGGAATATCTATTTTTTAATTTATACAAACCTTTGTGTAGATATGATTTTTCTACACATAATCATCTTATTGATAAATTCTTACGAACTTGAATGGGAAATCATAACTCAATTTCATTTCATTGAGTTAAATATCTATGTCATTGGTTTTGTTTTTCCAAGATTACGTGTGAATGAACTCTGGTTGTTTCACACTTAATATCCACTTATATTTGGTGTATTTATATTTCTCACACTTAATTATTTGATAGATTTATCCTTAATTTAAGGATACCATCTTTATAATGGATTTCATCTCAATTTACATTTCCATTGAGACTTCATTGTTGTTATGCACCAATTCACTCTTATATGGTGTGTATACTATCCTTTAACATATTATATCATGAATCCCTTTATTGTCATGATATTATAAAGCTCTGATTAAATGGTATTCCACAATTATTTGTATTCAAGAGTCTCTCATTTTGTTAAAAACTATTTAACAAAAATATCATTTTAAATGTTTTAAAGATTCATTATTCTAAATCTTCATCTTTAATGTCCATGTTTTCCAAATGGGTTTCAGTAATTATTTATATGGACTTAAATGTTTTAAAATTATAATTCCACTAAAAGATTCAAAGTTGTATGGGACACTTTGATTCAAAAATCTATTTTAAATGGTTTTTGAAAATGGATTGATTAATTCAATATCTTGGAATTACTTATTGTGATTGCAAATGAAATTTTGTTATTGAAATGTTTATATTTTCCATATTTTATGTGTAATGATTGTACTTGGACATTTTACGGGTGGTTACGTGATAAACCATATGATGGGTGGGGCCATGAATACCAGGATGGGTGGTTACGTTATAACCTCCAATGCATTGGGTATGGAAGTCAGCCATATGGCTATTCCATTAAGTGATATGTGTGGAAGTTGACCGTATGGTTATTCCATTTAAGTATGTTTATGTCCCAAGTTACCTTGTTATGTTATGTGTTCTTTATATGGGTTTTATGGTAATATTTTGGTTACAAAAGGGTAAGTAATGATCTTTTATTTATTGAAGAGTTTATACTACTTCATAAAGGTGAAAAGTATTACTTTGGTAAAGTATTCATGGTTTAATTATTGTTTTGAAAAACTAACAGTTTTCCTTTTTGTGTATCCTTTACTGGGCTTTTGATGCTCATCCCATGTTTTTAAAATGTTCTCCACAGGACTTAAAGATTAATAGGGTCAAGTATGGGATCATGGAAAGACATTCTATCTAAAACATGGAACTAGAAATGTTTCTTTTTAAGTGTTTTTTTATTTTATGGAAACTTACTAGAAGTTTCTACTATGTAATCTTTTGATATGTAATAGTTATGACCTAATTATCTAAAACTCTAAACCTGAAAAGATAATCTTTGTGAATTATTCATTTAATTCATGATTAAGTAATGTTTAAGGCTGGGGCCTTATAGTTGGAATCAGAGGATGGTTTAGATAACTTTAGAGGTTAGGGTATTCTCTTAGCATAAGTGACATTACCATAGTGGTTAGGATTTCAGAAAGAGTCCTAGTTTTAGATAAAGTGAATGAGTAAGTATATCTTACTGTTTATCTTCCACATTAGTACATGATGATTTTGTTGATATATGCACACTGACATTTCTATTTGTATTAAATGGATGGATCAAGCAGGCACCAAAGTGACAATGGGTTTGATGGAAACTGTTGTGGTTCTCTGATTAATATACTGGATGAAATGGGGGATTCAATGAGGAATCTCGTGGTTGTGCTAAACCAACTATCAAGGAGTCATGATCAACCAATTGAACCTTGGTGAGTTCTCTAAAGCATCATGTATGAGATGACCAACTTGATGTGTAAGTTTAGGTAATAATTATGAAGGTAACCATTAGGGTTTATATGATCTTTACTTTTTAGGTAATTATGGGGTACTCTATGATATGATGGAAAATGAAAGGCATGAGGTAAAATTGAGGTTAAAATATGTTATGGTCATTTTTGAATATTTTATCTCGTTTTGGGGAATGTTTTAGGAATTATGTAGTTTTGGAAAATGAACAACACGTAGACCGTGTGACCACCCGTCGCATCGGACAAAGCTGTGGGAATTGAACCCACAACCAAAGTGCGACTGGTATTTATCACCTACCACTGGACTATGTGAAGTCCATGGTTATTATGACTTATTCTTTTTAGTTAGATGATTTTATGAATTAAGATTAAGATGATTTTGGGTTATCTATGGAAATTATTAACCTATCATGGAGGATATGTGATTAGGTTAATTACTTTTCAAAATGAGACTTTTAGAGAAACTGATGTTATTTGAAGACAAGTGTTAATTTGTACCATAGAAGTGTATGTGACTATATCCATCAAATATTTGGGTTTCAATCTTAGTTTAGTTTACTTTGAATAATTTTATGGACAAATTGTTTATTTAATGGTCTTTGTTGAACTTTGGGTATTTTTTGACAACATTTGGAGATTAAGAATAGATTTTTTTTATAAAGGATTATCCTTTTTGGGTATTATATGATCTCATACTAACCTATTGGTTTTATTTTTGGTTAAGGTTTAAAAACATGGGAAGTATACAGTTATCTTTTGTGGATTATTTGATTTACTATAAGTTTATTATAAGTATCTTAATGTAAACAGGTCATCCTAAATACTCATCTTTTGGAGAAACAATGAGTTCATGTAAGAAATCTAGTAAAAGATGACAGTCAACATGACAAGTAAGTATGTTTCCTTATGTTTTAGTTAAGCTCAAAAATAAATTCCTGAATGAAGAGTAACTTAAAACAAAAATGTTTTATGTTAACTTTTCCTACTGGGGAATCGAATACCGTTTAACCCATCACAAGTTTGTGATTTTCTTATGGTTAACTTTCTCATTGACATGTTTACTATCACTCTCCCTCAGAACATGGCCCCTTGTTTTTTCCTCCATATCCATGTTTTCCTACCTGGAATCTTAGTATGGGTTAACTCGGGTGACCTTTGTACTTCTCTTTCTTTATTTTAAAGGGCTTGTTTTACTAACTCTTGTTCCAATCTGGGATTTTCAATGAATTTTCCAACCCCAATTTTAAAATTGCGTAGGATGAAATTCCAAAAAGGGGGAAGGATGTAACACACCAGGTAAATAAAGAATATGACATTTTCATATTTATCCTTATTTGTGAATAAAATATTAATATTACTTTAAAGGGAATGCTATGATCGAGGGCGTACCCAATACACAACAACGAGTTTCTTTGAAATCTAACGTTGCACTCTAATAATAAAATAATATTATTTTAAATTGTAGTTAACACCTAGCCGTTGTAATGGAGGTAATGAACAGAACTAACTACAAAATGATTATATATGTTTGTCAAATATTTTTACTTTTTACAATAAATGATAGAGGACTAAAAATGCGAATGAATCCAATTTTAAGCGTAAACATTCTAATATTCTTTAAAAGGTCGATTAACCACCTTTTGATGATGATCCTCTTTTAAATCCACTTTTTCACAATATTATGTGTTATATTTGTCAAAATAAAATTCTACTTTAGAATCGGGACATCAAAATTTACTTTGTGTAAATTTTTGGTATGTTTCCGATAAAGTTCATTTTTTAATGAATAGTGAAAAATGTTGTATTTTAATTCCAAACCTCTTTTTAATATAATTTATTTATATGATTATATTATCTTTTGAATTGGGTTTAAAGTGAAATTAGAATCTATTTTTTCCATTTAATCCAATAGTGGTCTTTGGAATTAATTTCATCTTGAAATTGGACTTAAACTAGTGTCAATCTTTTGATATTTATTGTTTCATAAAAACACGCTATTTGCTCTGACAGTGGGAATTAATTTTTAAATTAATTAATTTAACTTATATGTTGTTAATTTTGTAAAATATAAATAATTTTGGAATTCGGAATATCAAATATAGCTTAGGGTGAATTTTTGGTATTTTTCTGAAAAACTTCAATTTTTGATGAATAGTGAAACCACTAAGTGGTAGTTTAAAATCTGAATTTTCGTTTAAATGAAACTTGACCACTTCTGTGATTTGAATTTAAAAAATCCTACATACATGGTTTTCATTAGGATGTAAAATGTGGTTCAATGGGATTAAATTATTTTTGGTGAATAGTAACTTTTAAGTTTTTAATCGCGATTGGAAGTAATTAGTGTAATTTAGGGTAAAAATAATGTTTTAATAATAGGAAATGACCTAGTCACATGTCCTACCCTCATTGGATGTGTCATGACCGACCAAGAAAATCCATGGGTCAACTTGGGGACCCCATGGAGCCACTTTGGTTGGAAAATGACATAAACAACTTTTTATTTTAAGTTAAAATAAAAATGTTAGAAGCATGAGTTGTTTTGCTAAAACAATTTTTACATCGGGTTATACAAGTCATATGTTTGAATATAAATATTCATTAGAAATATAAAAAGATTTCCTACATCATGATATTTGTTTTATAAATTTTAAACATTAAATAAATTAATTTATTTATGACACTATGATGATGCAGTGATTACCTTATAAATGAACGATTTAAATAAAATGAGAAGATAGGGTGAAATCTAAGTCTTACACTTGTCACAAACCTATTCGAAGGGTGGATTGAAAAACCATAACATCTTATCCTTGAAATAAATCAATGTGGGACCTTTAAAATCCGAAATGAATTTGAAAATAAAGTATCATATTGTAATTTTGCAAGAGTGCCCCTCATCTCCTCTTATAAAACGCCCCCACCTATACCACCTTACCCACACATCCCAAGCCATTGGCTCGGCCAAACCCTGATACCTTTGTCTCTACACATCCCTTTATTACTCCTAGAATCCTCACTTTTGGCAGAAGTCTTCCCAAGGACGCCTTTGATCTCAAATCAAAGAGAGATACCCAATTTTAAGGTAATGTCTTCACTTGTGTTCTTTTGTTTTATTTTGCTTCTATAACCCCCTAAAATCTTTTTATATATTTCTATTGTAACGAATCCAGTATCTTCAATATACTAGGATGTTTTTATAAGAAGTATTCGAGCTACCCTTACACACACCTACATCTAATGGTTAATGAACATACTATTTCTGTGGATGGTGAATTTATGCCTCACGAAACGATGATTGTTCAATATTATTTTAACACCCTCAAAGGTGGCCATTAAGATGTCACTATATTTATATATTATATATAATATGTTTATGTTTTACTTAATCTTCTATATTTTTCATTTATGGAATACCTTTATGGTTTCCATTATGGTTAAACACGATATCTTCATTTTAGGAAGTGCGGACTACCGCCCCCTCAATGTGATTTGATTCGTTAATTCCATATGTGGGACGTATAAAAAATGGAATTAATGGTATTACATATGATATCCTACTATAATTATAATATACCTTTATATAATTTTTATTTCATTCCATTGAATACAAAAAAAAAAGAAATCAAAGTAGCGTTCATGCGTACGTACGGCTTACCGTCTCCATGAACGGTACATTTCATTTCTTATCTCCAAATGTTATGTACTATTATAAGTACATATATATAATGGATATATATGTCATATATTACATCTAAATGATGGATATAATTCTGTAATTATAATATATATGTCTCTCTTTTAACATTAATTCCATTAATATGACAAAAAATGAAAGTAGCGTTCATGCGTACGTACGGCCTACCGTCTCCATGAACGGTGCTATTAATTTTTTTATATCCAAATGTTATGGAATTGTAAAAAGTGAATATATAATGGATATATATAATATTTAAAACATTAATACTATTCTGGAGATGATGTACCTATAACTACATGGAAAATGCTTTTCCAATAAGTATAATTTTTACTCATGTACCGAATATCGACAAAAACGTCTCATATGAACTCACTTTATTAACCAATTATTATAACATTATAATATGTGATATGAACTGAATAATAATTTTTAAAGTAGGTCCTTAAGAAATTATAAATTGAACAAATTTTATTAGTCAGGAGATTAATGAACGATCGAGTCATGTCGGACACGAGGTAAGGGATCCGACCTCTCTCTTTCTTTTTAAGTGCTCCCTTTTTTGAAATTTATTTTAAGATCATCTTTATTATGTTCGGGATGTTATTTTATATTACTCATACTGTACTTTTTGTGTTTATATTATGAAAGACCCTATTTGATCTCATAAATCCATTTTTGGATGTTTTATTTGCGCCGTTAGGCTGCCGAGTTTTGGGAAGGGATTTTTCATCTCATTTTTATTCCCCTGACATTTATGCTACGTTTACCACTATTTCCTTTGGGTGGTGTATATACTGACCATTATTATACACTTTGTGTAGTATAATTTTATTTATGGGTATTTACATCTTCATTGTATGACCCTTCTTCCATGGGGTGTTAGTTTCAAAAGTTACCCAACTTGGTAAGGGGACCTTTCACCCTCCTCTTTTTAAAAGGCTTATTTTGTTATGTCTTTTAATTCACATACTATTATGTTGGGATATGTTATTATATATCCTCATTTATGTAAATTTTATGTCCAAGTGATGAGATACCATTTTCTCTCACATCAACTCATTTCCTGAATTTTAATGTGACGGCGTTAGGCTGTCGGATTTCTGTAAGGGAACTTCTTAACCCACTTTTAATTATTTGGGTTAAACCTCTTCTTCTTGATTTTATTATACCAAGATTATGTGTGTAATCTCTATGTTGTAATTTCTATAAACCTTTTTGTAGATATACTATTTCTACAAATAATCATCTCATTGATAAATTCTTATGAACTTGTATGGGATATCATAACTCAATCTCATTTCATTGAGTTAAATATCTATGTCATTGGTTTTGTTTTTCCAAGATTATGTGTGAATGACATCTGATTGTTTCACACTTAATATCCACTTATATTTGGTGTATTTATATTTCTCACACATAATTATGTGATATATTTATCCTTAATTTTAGGATACCATCTTTATAATGGATTTCATCTCAATTTACATTTCCATTGATACTTCATTGTTTTTATGCACCAATTCACTCTTATATGGTGTGTATACTATCCTTTGACATATTATATCATGAATCCTTTTATTCTCATGATATTATAAATCTTGAATTAAATCTTATTCCACAATTATTTGTATTCAAGATTCTTTCATTTTGGTAAATACTTTTTAACAAAAATATCGTTCTAAATGATTTAAAGATTCATTATTCTAGATCTTTATCTTTAATGTCCATGTTTTCCAAATGGTTCTCAGTATTTATTTATATGGACATTAATGTTTTAAAATTATAATTCCATTAAAATCTTCAAAGTGGTATGGGACACTTTGATTCAAAAATCTATTTTAAATGGTTTTTGAAAATGTATTAATTAATTAAATATCTTGGAATAACTTACTGTGATTGCAAATGAAATTTTGTTATTGAAATGTTTATATTTTCAATATTTTATGTGTAATGATGGTACCTGGACATTTTACGGGTGGTTACGTGATAAACCATATGACATGTGGTGACTTGAATACCAGGACGGGTGGTTACGTTATAACCTCCAATGAATTAGGTATGGAAGTTGGATGTATGGCTATTCCATTAAGTGATATGTGTGGAAGTAGACCGTATGGTTATTACATTTAAGTATGTTTATGTCCCAATTTACCTTAATATGTTACGTGTTCTTTATATGGTTTTTATGGTAATAATTTGGTTACAAAAGGGTAAGTAATGATCTTTTATTCATTGAAGAGTTTATACTACTTCATAAAGGTGAAAATTGTTACTTTGGTAAATTATTCATGGTTTACTTGTTGTTTTGATAAACTAACAGTTTTCCTTCATTGTGTATCCTTTACTAGGATTTTTATGCTCATCCCATGTTTTTGAAATGTTTTCCACAAGACTTAAACATGAATAGAGTCAAGGATGGTATCAAGGAATGAAATTCTATCTAAAACATGGAACTAGACATGTTTCTTTTTAAGTGTTTTTTTATTTTATGGAAACTTAATAGAAGTGTCTAATATGTAATCTTTTGAGATGTAATAGGTATGACCTAATTCTCTAAAACTATAAACCTGAAAAGATCCTCTTTGTGAATTATTCATTTAATTCATGATTAAGTAATGTTTAAGGTCGGGGCCTTATACACAGTGTGAATAAGCTATGATTGAGGAGCATGTTCTGAAGTATGTAATCAAGGGGAGAATGTAAAATAATCACAATATTTATCAACCCACTATGTAAATACAAAATATTAATTATTAAAAATAATCATTATAAATATAAAATAGATGGAATACATTAGGGTAAGCATTGAAATTCATAAGTCATTTGAATGAACAGTGAGTGACACCCTTTATGTCACACTACAAGATTTGGGGCCATGAAATGAAAGGAGTATGAATATTTCTGGGGATTTTCCTTATTAAATAAGTTCATGTTATGGTAGAATTTCATGGCACGAGGTTTCTGTATAGATGTGAGGGTATTTAGTAAGAGTAGGTGAGAAATCATTAATTATGAATGATTAATCAATGGTGAACTTGTCAAAGAATACACCAAATGATTTTTATATGATATGATTTGATGATTTTGGCTATAAAATTGAGAAAATAATTTTTGCATCCCACAATAAAGAGTGGAAGGCCATAGGGGTTCCAATGAATCATAATTTCAAAGTTTATTTTTTATTATAAGAAGGAAGTCATTCCATGATGGTTATTATCACAACACAATAATGTTGAGTTAACAGAATTTAATATTTATACTTCTTATTTTTGAGGAGGTATATATGTAAATTCAATAGGGGTACCTTGAATCATTTTTGGTCGATGTAATTAGGTAATTTATCCCAACTTAATGATGCAGAATGGAAGATCAAGAATAGGTTAATCTTTTTATTATCTTGATATGTGAGGGATATATTTATCTTGATGAGTGGAAGAAGCATCATGGAAGAGTACAGTTTGTGATGGGGTAAAATGTGAGGAATTATTGATCATGTATGTAAATTTAGAGGGTGTCCAGAAATTTATCATTATAGAGGTTCATATAACTCACATTCGTTAATGTGGACAAGATCGATACACCCTTGATGGTGTAAACTCACTCTTTATTGATGAATATCATATTGAAAAAATTTGTAGTGGAATAGAGATATTAGATAGATTAAGATTAGTGAGTTATTCATTTAATGACGGTTGTAATCCTATAAAGATATTTCTTCTACATAGAATTATAATTCGTACAATGAACTTATTTTTTCTTGTTTATAAACACATCAAAATTTCATGATCCAAATAATATCTGAATTTGGTGAATCAATGTATTTTATTTGAGGATATTTGAAAAATTAATTGAAATCAGATATCGAAAAAATGTGGATGGAATTTCTCTATGGGATTTTTAGAAGCAACTAATGATAGTATCTTTACAAAAGTATGGGTTTTCAAAATATAAAGTCTAATCCAAAATCATTCAATGAAGCCAAGATTTCATCAGATTAATCCAATTGGAAGGAAGCCATAAACCATGAAATAAACTCTTTAATAGGGTAAAATACTTGAATATTAGTCGAGATTCGACAAAATTAATAATCAATAAGCAATGAATTTGTATTTAGATAGAAAATAAAATACAATGGTATAGTTGAAAAAATATAAATACTCTTTGGTAGCATTGGGGTTTACTCAAAATGAAGGAATCAATTATTTTGACAATTATTATGTTGTGGCTAGGACATATTGTATTACAATTTGACACAAATTATATATTATATATAATATGGAAATTCAATTAATGGATATAATAAAAAATTAAATAGTGAATTTGAAAAAATATATACACAATAATTGAAAGGATTTTTAGTAAATATAAAAGAAAACTAGGTTTGTAAATTGGAAGAGTCTCTATATTGTTTAAAAAAATCTCAAACATAGTTACATGAGAAAATTAATGATATAAAATTTTCCAAATTATTTTTAGTTAACTAATCTGATACTTGTGCTTGTAGTGTGTTTCATAATGGTAATGGTGTTATTTATTTATATATTTATGAAATGTTAATATTTTAAACTTATATCAATCATGTAAATGGGGGTAAGTCTGTCTTGTCTTGAAACATTTTTATGAAGGACTTCAGAGAAGAAAAAGTTATATTATGAATCAATTTTTTTATAAATAAAAAATCTATTTTAAATTATTAATCTCAATATATTGAAAATGTATTAATGAGGTTTGAAAAATTTTATTCTTCACTGGTTTCTACCACATATACTTCTCAGAGTCAGATGCCACCAATTTGTGGTTCATAATTTGAAGAACTGAATATGCAATGGTTATTAGGTTCCTATTTTATGATATGAACAATAAAATCCATAATATTTAAGATGATATTTTAAAGTTGACAAAAAAGATAAAAAAAATTAAGATGTTCACAATGGGATTCCTTTAATGGAGTACTCAAATATTATAGTAGACCATGGATTATAATATATGTTTTAATAGAATACCATTATTATTAGAAGATTTTTACAATTAATGTTGAATTACTAATCATTATGATCTATATTCTATGAGTGTTATGGTTTTTAACTAGGAGCTGGATCATTCTCTTGGGGTAAAAGAAGAAAACATATAAAATAGACTCCATTATGGCTTCTAAGTTTGTTGATTTAAAAATATTTAAACAGATGTGGAATGGATTATATACATATTATATGATCTACCATTGTGGCCACTTCCAGTATATCTAGTTTATATACATTAATATATCTAATAAATGAAATATAGGTTATATTTAAATACTTATAATAGAAAAGATAGTCACAGTTTAATGAGATATTACTTGGTGAGGGAGTTGATACAAGATAATACCATAATTTGGGGCTTTGTCAGACTTATCTTGAATTTTATGGATCTAATAATAAATATACATTCAACGGAGTTCATATAAAATAAATCCTTTGGTGTGTCCTAAAATATGGTTTAAAAAATTTAACATCATTGGGCCTCTTATTTAGATGTGATAATTTTACGTGCCTATGTTCAATATAGGAAATTTTATCACATATATATAGTAAGAACTAAAAAGTATATTAGTCCTTATTATAATGGTGTTTGTTTTATTTGTAAAAAGGTGGGATATATTTAAAAATATTAATAAACCAAGGAAATCTATAAAAACGCTAAATCTAGAAAATCATGGCCTATCATTACTTTATTACAATTGTATAAGATACCGGGGATGACATCATAGAGGATTGCATAGTTTAGAATGCTTGATTGAATTTATATATATGGTTTCCATATAAAATTATAATCCATAAAACACATTTATATAATATTCTTAAATATTTTATAATTACTTTTTACGTCCTTGAATTCATTAAAATATCCATTCTTAGTATCTTGGGTGAGTGAAATAAAATATAATGGAGTGATAAGATGCTCATGAATGGGTTATATGAAATTTACGATATCATCAATAAGAAGGTATAAATAATATTTCATGGTTAATAATCAATAAGTTCTCTACATAATAAATAATCTAAGAATGAAATATATTAGTGTATTATATAAAACTTTTAACAGTCAGATGAATAAAAATAACTAATTTTATTGTGATGGAAAACTAAATTTTGAAAATATTAATCTTGCAGTAAATACAATAATAAAGACATCAAACTTTTCATCAATACCACAAACAATACATAATAAATATCATTAAGACCACATATAACACATTATTCATATAATCAATATTGTAACCAACACATCATTCATATCATCAATACCATAACCAAGACACCATTTACAAATGGTTATGCATACACAAAATACCCAAACATGTTTTTCTCATGAGTCCTGTCAATGCATCTATGGGATATGTAATTTCAATACCCACTCATCAATTACACATTTCCAATAAATTTATAATATATTTAATGATGAATATAATTAATAATTATCCTTTATTAGTCATTAATAAATACCCATATTGGAATAAAAAGCACCCATGATTTCAATAATTTCTCCAATGAATAAATGGAACAACATGTCATATGATATCCAATGAAATAAGGTGGAAGGTATCAACTGTGAATATTACCAGTGAAACAAAATTACATTAAATGATATTGACATAGATAAAAACCCATTTTAATAGCATTAATAATTTACTCATATAAATAAGAATAAAAATTCTATAAATTTTTAAACCCTTTTTATAAGATATATTATGAAATGTAGGAAAAATTAATTCTTTTCCAAAATCATTAAAAAAGGCTGAAGAAGTTTCTTAAAGGAAACTATTTAAAGTAGTTGAAAATTCTTTAATACTGGTAGCTTTAAAAAAAATATTCCATTAAAATATTATAAAGAAATTCATAATTAATTTTAAATATCTTAACAGTTATTTTCTAATTATCATTTTTAATATTTTGGGATGAATAATTTTTATTAAATTATTTTAAAAAATATAACTCAAAAAACTTCGATTAAGAAATTAATACTGGAAATGTTTATAAATGCATAGTGGAAGATAAAAGATATAAATATGAATACTATTTAAAGAATAACATTATTTAAACCCACATCATTAGAATATTAATAAAACATGTGAAAAGTGGTAATGATATATTTTTGTGGTCAAATTAAAAAATACATATTTTTATTCAAAAATAATATATGATAACTTTGTTATGAAAAATAATATGGATATGGAAAAGAATGAATTGCGATAAAAAATAAGAGAGACTGAAAAATAAATCCTTAATGATTTGATAACTATGAAATAAAAATATATTTAAGGATAAAACATTGAATAAAACATTAAATATTATAGAAAAATATATTATTGTTAAAATATGTCAAAGGGGTATTGTATACACCATATAAATAAGAACATGTTCTTGAAATGAAGAAAGTCTCAAAGAAGGGAATTTGAAAAAAAGAACCCATAAATGTTAATACCAATATTTATGAAAGATATTTTACCAACTATATACTAAAAATAGACACCATAATTTCTTATTTTATAACATTGTTCATATTTATTAAAATTTATAATGTTAAACTATAATCATCAACTACACTTATATTTGTTATTTAATTTTTATTTCATCATTAGATGTTAGTAATTTAGATTTATTTGTATGTGTTTCATAGCAGCAACTTCATACCCTATTATTTGATAAAAACATTATAAATAACAGATTATTCAAGATATTATATTAATGTCTTATTAATTTTTTTTATTAATTTAAATTTTTATTCCATGAATTTCATGGTTTTTGTTTGTGAAAATGGAATCCATGATGAGCTTGTTTCGTATAGTCTGCTGATTTCAACAAATTTAAATAAAATGATAGTTTTTTTATGGATTTATATTTAAAAAATTATATTAATAAAACATTTCATTCTTTTATATAATATTTACTTATCAAATAGATATTTTTAAGCATCTATTTTAGGTGGTGATTAAAAATGAAACATGTGGTTTATAGAGGCAGTAGTACGCACGCGTGCACATGAGACGTTTCGTTATTCAACGAATGAAACAAAAGGAATGTGGATAACTTTATATATATAGATTAATAATCATTTCACTAACACATCATCCATTTAATAGAGTGATGCAAAATGAAACATATAATCCATGGATGCTGTAGTACACACATAGAAATGAGCGACATTTTCATTTTTTAAAAGTTGGGAGGGTGGTAGAAAATGATTATTCTATAAATATTGTAATATCTTCATATAAAAATGATAGTTATGTCATTTTTTATAGTTTTTATAATAGTTGTTTTTAATTTATAATAATATTTAAAATAATATAAAAAATATAGGGAGTAAGAGTTATTGAATTAATTCAAAGGAAAACTCCTTGGTCATTCTTGGATTGTAATTTTTGTGAGATTAACACCTATAGTACTAAGGAAAACGATTTGGGAAGGGTTTGGGGAAGAATTTGGTGAAGAAGAATATCTTGTGATATAGGTAGTACTTGGGCGGTGAAGTAATACTTCCATAAGTGAGAGGGGTGGTACTTTTATAAATATTGATAACATTATAATAAAGGGATGTGAATTTCTTATGAATGTGGAAAGAAAAGTGGAAAACAATTGAGATTGGATAAGTATTTATTGAGTAACCTATCATCAAAACAAATAAGGTGTGAAAGACTAACTACCTTGGAACCAACATTGGTAAGTAGTATAATTATTGTCACATTTCAAGCCCACTTCCAACAGGATTTGGGTTGGAAAATAGCACGTAGTTGGATCATGTCATAAGATGTGATTCCTTAGTTGGTAGTGATCAAAAACCCACAAATATATCCATAAAAAGTTTAAGGGAAATGAAAAATGTTGAAACCAATAGAGTTTTATAAAATTCATGAAGCAACCTCTAAGTAAACATCACAGTACAAAAAATGAAGCCAAGTAAAAAAAGGAAAAAATACAATCCTAATAAATGGAATGTATCCCACCCAAAAAAAACTTTCTAGGATTAACAAGATATCGCAGATGATAATCTTGGGAATTGAAGACCTTATAAGATATAATTATATTTTTATAAGTAAGCTCCATAAACTCCAAGTCCACCAAAGTCAATTCCAACCTACCTATCATCTGTATAAGATATGACATGTGTAAGAAAATTCCACGCAGAAGTGTGTATATACATACCTTGTTGAACACCCTGAAAAATATAAATGGGTAAATAAAAAATATATAGTTAAATCAATCTTATATAAAATAGGATAAGTAAAAATAAACATAGATATGATATTATATATGAATCCATATTCAAAGAGAAAGGAATCTTGATATTCTAAACCAACTAAGAGGCATTAGTATATCTGCATCTTTAGGAGACAGTGTTTCTCAGATGCTAGTAGGCCAAAGACACCTCACCAGAATATACTATATGATTCATAAATTTCTATAATATTACTAAAAATAGGGAGTACTAACACTAGTGTAGTATCATATATATCCTAAAAAATTGTGCTTAAAAGAATAATAAAATCAACAATTTTCTTAAAAAACAATTAGTATCTTTAATAGAATTACGATATACAATAAAACATAATTATTTTAGTATGACTATTATAACTAAAACATATAATTTTTGGGTACTAATAGTAGTATCCAAATTATGAAATTTCTTTATATTGGTCCTAATAATTACAAATTTATAGATTAATGATTCGTAATTAATAACTTTGTTTTCAGTAAAGTGATTTTATTATTCAAAAATGTGTTTTCTTCAAAAATGGGTTTCATGGATTTTTGTGGGTGAATATTATAGTTAATTTCATTTAATATTAGAAATTTTATTTTTTATAAATGATATAATATATGGGATCATAATATCTTAATATGATAAATATGATAACTTTATTTTTTTCATAATTAATTGTAACATTGGTAAATAATAGTTTCACTGTGGTAAGGGTAAACGAGGTAGAGGAGGGTTAGAACCATGAGACAAGGCGTAAAACACATCCATAAAAATTTATAGATTTAATTGGATGAGTGTAATTAGAAAACCCATATATAAGCATATAAATATGGAATTTGGGTTCCATAAGTCTTTGATAGAAACCTATATTATATTTTAAGTAAAATGTTCCTTTCATGATTTTAATTTCTATTGTATGTTAACATAGGTTTAAGAAAATATTATTAAATAATATAAAATATAAATTTTAACATAATTAATTAATTTTTTTCATGGTAATTTATTTTTAATTTTTAATTGTGTAATAATTAAGATAAATTATTACACAATGTTGACAGAATTCTTATTTAACCAGTAGAAAAATCAATGCAAATGAATTTGAAAACATAAAAGGGAAATTTTTTAGGTGAATTATGTTTTCACATGAATTTTATGGTTAATAATAATGTATAATTGATAGTGAAATCGTTTTCACTCGAATTCCATACCAATATTGATGTCTTTGAAGTCAAAATATGTGAATAGTTCTTAAAATGCCTTTACTAGTATTTTATATTAAATAGTACATTATTAAACAATTTAGAAATAGTAAAACTGTTTGTGGAGGAAAATGGTGATATTTTATTGCTTACAATGTTATCCCATGACCATTTGTGATCAAAATTACACATCATATGTAAATTTATAACCATTTTGTATTGAAAAAGTTGTTACTATAGTTTAGGTAAAATATAATGAAAAACTATTTTTATTGGGAAATGAAATTTTAAAAAGTTTAACATTATTGTTCTTTTATCCTATTAATTTAATGATAAATTAATTTTAATATAACAGTATTATTAACAATATAGTTCATCAACATTTAACCACAATATAGTTAGTTTTGAAATATTAAAATTCTTTATGGATAAATTTTAATTATTAGTAAAATACAATTTTAAGTAAAAATTAAATTTATTCTCATTAATTTATCAATAATAAATATGAGATTATTATTTTTAATTTATTTAATAGTGCATATTATAAATACATTTTGAAAAAATAATTTTTCCCCTATGTTATTTTTTGATACAAGAAAAATACACATCATAATAAGAATTATATTGTTATAAAAATAATTTATATTAAATCATATTAAATTGGAATATAATTAAAATTAATTATTTCTATTCTAATCATTTAACTTTATAAATTTATTTATGTTTAAATATTTCATTCTATTTTATAATATAATTATTCATTATTAATATTTTTATTGCATAAAAGTATCTCATAATAAAATATTTTAATTAATAATTATATATTTTTGGTGTTGATATTATTTATTTCAAAAATATAATATTTAAAATTGTTACTAACAATAAACAACTAAATTATAAATTTTAAATAAATTTATATACAATTACCATATTATCAATAACTATATTTCCAAGGACTATAATTCTAATTCCCATATTCATAACAGTCATCTTGCTTCGAATATATAGACTTGATAAACTCATTCATTCCAATGTCACTTCTTAAGACACATTAAAATTCCTCATAATTCTTTCAATAATCATAATTTTATTTGTAGGTAAAGTGTTATTTTGATAAAAAGTGATTTATAAGGATGAATATTATCCAAGGGATTTCTAAGTCTTGAAGATATTAATCATTTCTATTCATCATCCCATATCAATGTTTGCATTTTCAATAGATATAATCAACCACGGTATATTATAAATGGTTTCATATACCTTCATTATAATGTTTTATCAAAACTAGAGGTATAACCAATTGTTTTAGTTAATTATTTCTTGTATAAATATATACTTAACATTGTATTTATTTAAAATGAAATTAGTATTAAAATTTTTGGGGTGTTATAATATTAAACAATGTGTTAAAAAATTAGAAAACTTTTTTGAGTCACCTATGTGAATATATGAGTTGGGATGCTTCAAAATTAATTATGATGTTAGATCTCAAATTTTCAGTAATGGATAATATACACATGGAAATAATGGTGTAGCGGAGTAGAGGAATAACTGGTGAGTTTAAAAATACTTGAGTATGATAAATTCGATAGAAAAAAATAGTTACATATGTACGAGAGTTTCCATATATATCATTTTTTAGTTTTCTTATTTACTATACACATTTTTAAATGAAGTTATAATAATATTTATTAATTTTATTCCCAATATATTGTGATCTAAAATTTTTACAATGTGATTTTAAAGAATATAAAAACATTGGGGATTTTTGTAGATTTGTTTTTTATTTTAAAATATAAATATTTTATTCTTATTTTTTGAGGTGGGAGAAAATTTTATAATATCATATTAGGAATTAGGGTGTTTTTAGGTCCCATTAGTTATGTAGGACAACTATTACCATTAATTTAAATGAGAAAGTATTAGGGAAACATATTGTGCGGTATGGTGTACCCAACTGTCCACTTGCACCTGTAAGTATGTGCATGATATCACACCATGGGGCCATGGTGGTACACATTTTAAAATCCCAAATCATCTAAATAAAGGTTATTAGAGGAACAATTAATTTCTTAATTTATTGGTAGGTCATACCTGTTTTGGTTTCAAAATCGAATAGTTTGTTTGGTGGATCTACCTAATTTAATAAATGGTTATGATTTAGATTTTTGATCTGATTTGCAATGAAATAACAGAAACCTCATTCACTATATCTATATAATATGGTACCCTTATTAAATTGGGTGTGGTCCAATGGAGATGATAAAATTTAGAAGATTAATGCTTTTCTAGAATAGGTGTCTACCCATTGTGAAAGGGTATGATATAATATATAAATGATAACTTCCATTATTATAAAATATAATATTCATTAAATAAAAAAACAATTTAATCAATTCCAAGAATAGTAAATCCATCAACAAATTTATATTCATTTCAATTTTTTATACATTTAACTAAAAGCTTTTTTTAGTGCATAATAAAAAATTCCCTTTCAAAACCCCTCTCAATTTAAATCCTTTTCAAGGGTTACTGTCTACTGAGTAAAAGATTATACTAATAATCCACCATTGTACCCTAATATTGGCTAACATGGAACCATTATACTAATCATATGGAAGGGTATAATATACTCTTAATATGAGTGACATTGATATATTCCTCAATGATATTAATCTAGTAACAAAAACTCAAGTCCATCCAATATCTTTATCCACAAAAATCCATAAAAATTATTCAAACCAATATTGTCTTCCCATACTATAACATATAATATAGGCCTAAATTTATAAGAGACATATATACCCAGCTAGTTTATAAGAATCTAAATAGATATCCATGTACTTGATGAGACCTAAAATACAATTAGTGAAATTTCATGTTCATTATAGTGTACATGTTGGGTGTGAGTACATAGAGCTAGTAAACCCCACCAAAAATAGAAAATCAAATATTTAGTGAGTATGTGTTAGTAAGTGAATCTTGATAAAAAATTAACAAATATAATAATTCATCTATTTCAAAGATACAATATAATAAAATATATAAAACAATATCAAAAATCACATTTTAATAATACTAATAAAACTAATCCCATATAACTTGGAGGATCTAATCCCACATTAACTCATGATTTGAATTTATAATAGAGGATCTGATAAATTAATAGATACCTTTTTATCGACGGTTATATGCTTACTCTAACGAACTGGCCTAAGATTCCATTATATCTAACCCGAACCTATTTATCCAAAAGGCCTGAAGGGTATTCTCGATCCCCACGGGTGGACAACTAGTGCCTGGGCATCACCGGAAACCTTTTAAGAACAATTTCTCCAGAAAAATTAAAAAAATTGAAAAAATATAAAAATGGGATAACCAAAATAAATAAATAATAAGGAAAACATGCAATACAAAAACAAACTAACAAATATAAACTGCTACAAGAAAGTTAGAAAACTAAATGAATCATGCGGAGATGCAAAACATCTCCACCCAACTATACCCCACACCAACCATAAAGAAAAAAAAAGGAATCCAATGAGAACCTAGAAAGATATAGGCACGATCTATAAGCTATGTAAGTCCCAACCACCCAAAAAAAATATGATATAGTTTTACTAAGCCTGGACACCAATCCTAGTTTAAAAATAAAGATATAAAGTAGGCTTTAGATACAAAATCATCTTTAAGAAAAACAAAACAAATCCCTAGAAAACATAAAAAATATTTTCCCTTGCTTTCCAAAAAACCAAAAACATGCATTTGAAAACAAATACACATGTCTATGTAATATTATAAATCACAAACACTGTTATCATTTCTAAAAAACAATAGACATTGTTTATTTAAATAAAATAATCACTTTGAAACATATTCCAATAGGGTTCAAATAAACATGCAAGCACACTTATTCTAAACGTGCTCAAGTATGCCCAAGGCCTCGAAAATGAGGAAATAATAATCAACCTATAATCAATTAACACTATGGGCATAATATATCTCAACACATCATGTCAAACATGGCACTAATAGAAGGAATCACAAAAATAAATAAGCTCATCCATGCAATGAATATCTCAAGGGATCTGGAATTCCAAGTCTGGTCATCCCAACCTCTAGATCACATGACGACAAACAAGGGGCATGCACTAAAGGAATAAAAAGTCATATAATAATAAACAAGGTTTTATTAGCTGACTATATTCACATTAATCATTTTCTTCATTAACTCTATTTCATCACTTATACTATCTTCACCCCTTAATTAATGTTCATCACATGTTTCATAGGTTAGGAATTTATATCTTTTACACAATGGCCTAAGCCAATCAATTACTATAAAAACATGAATTAGTCCAGTTCCCTACCTCAAAAGGAAAAATAATTTCATCAAAAATACAACATATTTACCTTGGATCCTCGGTCCATGTAGTATCAAAAAATTCAACCACTAGGGGCATAGAGTCTCAGTACCTTTCCCTAACCTTTTCATTGTGAGGTGGGGTTTCAAGCCGCTGTCAAACCCACTCATGGGCATAGAAACTCTATCCATTAAACCAAAACTACTAATCCATGTGCACATGCTTCTCTAACCATTTACCTCATATACCATTCCATAACCTTTTTAAAAAAATAACAGACATTCAAAATTTAAATTAATAAATACATATGTCATTATAATGACATAACCCATTAACATGTTACCATTTCCATATCATATATTGTTAACCCTTAAAAAATATACCTTACATTCCCTCAGGACTTGATACCAAGTAGGAAAAATTAATATAAATTTCACTTACAACCGATGTTAACCAGTAAACCCAATTCTCATAATTTTCTTTCATAAACCAATATAAACATGTTAAACATAACAATCCTTGGTTTATCCAATTATGTGAAACTCATTTAATATTTAACAACCTGAACCCATGTTCATGAACATAAAACAACCCATTGGAAGGCTCAATCCCAAACCTGACAGCCTCCATGCATCCCACTAGGATCATAAGGGTTTCAATTTTATTATTTAGTAAATCAACATATCATTTCTCACCATGCTCACCCAAAAGCACAATGAGGGGAGACAAATAACACAACCACATATCACATCACAATCATAAATCAGATGAACAACATAATCACCATCTACAATAAGAGGGTTCAAGAAAGAAATGTTAATATCACATCACATGTTCTAACCAAGTCTTAACTCGTATCATAAAAAGTTAAAAATACCATACTAAAAAACATGAAATTTCTAACATAATTCCAAAGGGATGCATAAAAACAACCACAAAACCCCACATATGTCAAGGGAAGATCCATTTTCACTTTATAAAATATAAGACCCCCTTTTAGAAAAGGAATCCAATTTAACACAAAATGTTAAGCTCTCTTAAAAATCCCATTTGGCTTAAATCCCAATGATAAAGTTCATTTCACAACAAAACCTTTTTAGGAATTTTTATAAAACATAAATAATGCGTAAAACCCAATTTTAAAACCAAACTCAACAGCATTATGAAATTCACCCACACCTTCCAAGGAAAATCCTATGACATTAAATCATATCAATTTACCCCCTCACAATTTATTTCTTCATTGAAAATACAAAACATGGACAAAGGCCTTTATCCTTTAACATTTTCCATAAAACACCACCCAGAACAATTTTATAGGTTTAACAAAATCATTCATTTCATAAAATAGTTCAAGATAACCTATGAAAAACCAAAAAAAATACACCATAACTTTTCCTATCCATCAAATCACCATTAAATAAACCACCATGGAATTTTAACAAGGGATAAACCACACTCTCATTTAAAACACCATTTTAAATTAATTAAAAACAATATTTTTAAATAATTTTAGGTCAAAAACTCAATTTATGACTGAATTCCATTTAAAATAGAATTTAAAATCAATGATGAACAAAACGGGTAATAATCCATCACTCAACGTTAAAACCATTCAAAAATATGAAATTCATTTCATGAAAATCTTCGCACAGTTAGATATTACAATTTATATCATAAAATGTGGATTACACAAAACCAATAATTTATGCCAAGGCCAAGGAACAATAGAATGGATTTAATTCATCACAAGGCTATAATATGTATTTATAGTTATATAAAAAATGGAATTAAAATAGCACAAACATATTAAAATTAAATAATAAACGAATTGAATAGTTACACCTACCTTAATAAGAACTATATCAAGCTCAAACACTTTGGTACATGATGCTTTCATTGGTAACCAATAGAAGCTTCTCTTCCCCACCTCTAAGAATATCCACCTTTAAATATACATAATCGCACCTATACCCTAGGTATATATTTTCAAGTCCATGAATATGTACTAGGGGATCCTTACACGTTGATTATTTTTATATACCCAATTCCACTTACACCCATATGATTTTCATATTATATGTATACCCACATAGCCCCATATATATATATTCACTTAAATGGGTGAATATATATATATATATATATAACTAGGGATGTTATAAATATATATACTTACCAATGCGTACGTGATATGTCGCCATTGACTCTAGAAACTCAAAACCATCACAGTAATACCAACACACTTAAGGAAAAACATGAGAGACTCAGAAACTAAAGAATCTCAAAATATAAATTGAGACAAAAAACGAATGGAGGAATACCTACCTAAAATATATATTGGGAGACCCAAATAAAATAGAACCACTTATCCTTTGGATTTTGATGCCGAAATACACACAAGAATGACCTAAGAGAGCCTTCATACACCCTAACACCGGAGAAGGAAAAAAATTAGGTTAAACCCTAACCCTAGGTTTAGGCTTAAAATAACGGGAGTAGAGAGAGGGGAAAGCCATAGGAAAAGTTAAGGAGAAGGAACAAGGGTTCTTACCATGAAAGATTGTGTGATTATTGCAATGGAAATTGATGAAAACACCATGAAGATTGGAGGACGATTCAGGTAGGGGCATGTGCCATAGGGATTTGGTTGAGGGGGATCGTGCGACATAGAGTAGGTGAAGGGGAGGGGGTGTCGCCTGCGGTTAAGGAGGTGGGGTAAATGGGAAACCCATTATGGGTTATATTAAAACCTAAATATTATTATTATTGTTGTTGGTGGTGTTTTTGTTGTCATTTTTATTGTTGTTATTAAAAAATTTCCATAATTTTTTTGATTTAAATTTAATATCAGTTATTTTTATCTTTTATTTTAATTAATTTTACTTCTAAAAAACTACACAATTCTTGTTTCCCTGAAGGCAGACACATGGTTATGAAAACCATGCTCAAACCATGTGACTCAGTACTGTCAACTTATAGTTCCCAACCGCAAGCATCCATCATGGTTTAATAGACTGTGTGCAAGCCATGCACCACACATCAGAATCACATGGGCAGCTATAATTGCACCACATAGTTACTACTAACCACATGGGATAACCATGCAACAACTATAAAGGTTCAAAAAAAATTAAATCTTCATCCCTCCATTTACCGAACCTCAACCCCATTCCATAATGATATTAAATAACACAAAACAAAAACACTATGTCACCTAGGGTGTAACATCTTCAATAGAATTTTCTACAAAAAATTGTGGGGAATTTCCAATATTGAGATAGTATTCTGTTGAAGTGAAAACTTCCCTCCAAAGAAAAACCTACCCACCATAGAAAAACATCTTTTAAAAAAAACATTTTTTCAAATTCCATTCCCTATCAAAGATAAAATATAATTATATATAACTATATAACTATAATTTATATCCCAAAATTAGTTTCTCATTAAGGACTTGTCTTTAAGCAGTGAAAAATTTAATTACTAAACATATATAACATGATGGTTCCTATGATAGAAGAATCCCCATTTAGGTTTGTTCCATCTCTTGTTTTTTTATAATAAATGAATAATCCATGATGTTTAGGATGAAGAATATTTATAACCAACATAATTAATAAAAATATGAACTAAGAAGAACCTGAAACCACAAAGGGGTGATATTTTTACATATAAATTAAAATTAATTTATTAAATCAAATAATTAACATTGATGAGTTTTTATCTTTTTTATTGATGACCAAAAGAAGTGATATGATCATAATGTTGTTATTTCAAAAGAATCAAGGGTATTTACCCTCTATTAGTGATCTGTATATTCTTTTCAAATTTCTGAGCATCACCATAGAGTCCTCCCAATTGTAACACAAATGGTTCTAATGATTGTGGTCATCAATGATTGTCAAAACTAAATCATTCACGAAAGATTAGATTCATGTTCGAGGATGAGGATAAAAACACTATATTTCTTAGAACATTCTAGGGGAGATCTCAAAAAGGCATGATAGAATCCAATCTATAATTTATTGTTCATAATTATAGATTGTGGCTATATTTTTGAAAAATGAAAAAGTTGTGTTTAAATAGAGTTACGGTTTGAAAATAAAAATTACAGAAGGGCCCTTATTAATTTTTTAACTCCTAGAGAACCTCATATACATAGAATAATATAATTATTATTATTTAATTGATATGACCTATACATAAAAATAAAATAAATATATTTTTATTAAATAAATAAATTATTATTTATTAAAATAATATTTAATATTACATTTATCTCTAGACCATGAAACTCACATCATCATTCCTAATCAATAGTTATTACCCCTTGAATGATGGTTTTTAAAAAAGTGAACGTTTTAGAAAATAATAATTGAACAAGGGATCTTATTGTTTTCATATTAATTTGGGACTTCATCTAGAAATAATAATAGAATTATTATTATTTTCATGAGATGATCTAAACACATGTATAATGTATATATTATTTTCAAGAATAAATATGTTAGTATTTAGAGAAATAATATTTAATATGAAAGTTATCACTTCAATATAGAAATTTGTTCACCAGTCCTCATCAATCACTATTATCCCTTGAATAATGGTTATTTATTTCACTAATGAATTATTACTTCATTATTCAATAAAAAATATATGAATTATATTCACCCTATTAGTGAATAAATATTTATTTAAAATTCACAGAGCGAAAAACAATTATTTTTTGTTTCTATGTGAGAAAACCAGAATAAATAAATAATATTTATTTTTGTACATAAATAAATAATTACATGGGGTAAAAAAAAATTTATATATTTAACTCAAATATATATTCAATCGAATAACAACCGATTTGATTTTTTTGATCAAACCAACATGAATAATTATTAGACCATACGTGGGAATTATATTTCTCTAGAATATTAAATGTAACACCCCATGATTTTTAAAAAATAATACAGTGTTTGATACCATATGTGACATGAAACATCACAGTTAAAAGACAAGTGAAACAATTTTCAAAAAATTTAATCTTTTTGATAGCTTGTGATACACACAATCACAATTCATAAAGAACCACAAAATAATATACCATTATTAATTAGCCATTAAATTCGATGGTTTAAATGGAACTAAATAAATTAAAAAAATCTATATTTATTATAGATATATAAAATAAATTAATTGGTGGTAAATTAATTATAAAGGAACGTAAAAAATCATTTTAAAGAACAATAAATTTTTTTTCTATAAAATAGTTTCATCAGGGTTTTCACACTTATTTTGAAATTATTTTTTTACCACTTTTAGAAAATGAAATTAAAAAAATTAAATTAGTTATACAATCATTATATAAAATTTATCTTATGGTGACATTTTTATATTTTTAAGAAAATCTTTATTTCTCAATGAATAGTACAGAATAATGGTTTTTCTAAAAACTTCCATTTATTTTAATAAATTAGTTAATTTGGTTGTCCGCTTATGATTTTATTATTTAAAAGTAAAAAACGTTATAAGTACCCAGACTTAAAACTTTCATAATCATGAATTAAATGAATAATTCACACTGAATATATTTTCAGGTTTAGAGTTTTAGATAGTTATTTCATAACATATATATAACAACTTAAATATTACATGTAGACACATCTACTATGTTTCTATTTTTACATAAAATAAAAACACTTTGAAAAAAAGATTCATGTATAGTTCCATGTTTTAGACATCATGAATCTTACTTGATAACAATTTTGACCCTATTCCACTTTACATCATGTGAATAACATTTCAAAAACTTGGGATGAGCATAAAAAGATCATAAAGGGATACACAAAGAAGGAAAATTGTTAGTTTTTCAAAACAAAAAGTAAACCATTAATACATTATCATCAGTAATACTTTTCAAATTTATGAAGTAGTAAATATTCTACAATGAATAAAAGATCATTTATTATCATTTTGTAACAAAAATATTAGCATAAAACCCATATAAAGAACACATAACATATAATGGTAACTTGGGACATGAACATACTTTAATGGAATAACCAAATGGTCGAATTCCAGAAATATCACTAAATAGAATAGCCATGTGCCCGACTTCCATACCCAATGCATTGGAGGTTATAATGTAACCTCTTGTCCTGGTTTATCACAGCACCACCCATCATTTGGGTTATCACATAACCATGCATCAAATGTCCATGTACCATTATAAAATCATAACACATAAAATATTTCAAATATAAACATTTCACTAATAACATTTAATTTTCAATCACAAGAAATCATTACAAGATATTGAAATAATCAACCCTTTTCAAAAACAATTTTCAATACCAAAATACCCAAAAAATAATAAGGGATTTCATTTCCTTGAAAAACATTATGGCTTATAGAGGAAGCCAAATAACGATTAAGGTGGCAGAGAGGTCATTATCACCACAAACGTTAAAAAAATCCGTTTGTCATTTAGTAAAACACTTCGTAGAAAAAACCTCCCTTTGAATGAAAGTAAAAGTAAAAGTTTTTTATTATACACCGTGTAAAATAAGAAGGTATATATTATCAAAATATGCCTCAATGAATGGAGATTGAGATGAAGTCCCTTACCTCGTGTCTGACTTGACCCGTTCGTTCATTAATTTCCTAAATAATAATCTAAAGATAATTTAAAATTGCTAAAGAACCTTTTTCATGTCTGTTAATCCTTTAATATAATTTTTTAACATGTTATAAACATTATATATTCATTTATGTTAATAATGATCGTTCTGTCGATATTTGGTACTTGAGTCAATGATGGACTTCTTATAATTACAAGTTGTTCACATTTTCAAAGGTTCATTATATCCAGAATTATATTAATGATTTAGATATCATATATATCATATATATCTATTATATAAATTTATTTATAACAGTACATAACATTTATTGATATGAAATGAAATTTATCGTTCATAGACAACAGTAAGTCGTACGTATGCATGAATGCTACTTTCATTTATATTTCTTATTTTAATAGAATTAAAACATAATGATACATAGGTATGTTATAATTCCATTATAATATCAAATATAATATCATTAAATATATCCTTTATATGACCTATATATGGCATGAATGAGTCAAATCACTTTGATGGGGGCGCTGGTCTGCACTTCCTCAAATGAAATTAACGCATTTACCCATAATGGAAACCATAAAGGTATGCTATAAAAGAAAAAAACAGAATGGTAAAGAAAACATAAAAAAAATATCATATAAAAATATTGTGTCATCGTAATGGCCACCATGAGAGGTGGTAGGAGATAATTGAACAATCATCGTTTTGTGAGGCAGTAGTTTGCATTCCACAGAAACAGTCTGTTCTTCACCCATTAGATGGAGTTGTGTTTAAGTATAGTTATAATCCTTCTAATAAAAACATCCTAGTATATTAAGGACACTTTTTTTGTTATAAAAGGAATGAATAAAAATATTTTAGGGGTTAGATAAGTAAAATAAAAAAACGATGTTACGAGGAATCATTTGCTTTAATTTTGGTAACACTTTTGGTATAAACCAAAAGGGTATCTTGAAGTGCCTTCTACATAAGGCAAGGCTTTTAGATGAAGGATATATATGTAGGGATCTTAATTGGGCAATGTTTGGATGAGCTAATGGGCTTAAGAGGTGTGAGTAATGGGTTAGAAGTGGGGTCCTTTTATAAGGGGTAGGAGGGGCTCTTTAGGAAAGTTTGAAACAATTATTTTATTATAAAATTATCATCGGTTTCAAAAGGTCCCAAAATCATTAAAGTCAAAGATTATATGACTCAGGGTCAAAATAAATTCATCGAATAAGTATTGGAATGGTTTTTGATAATATTGTAATATTTATAATCTTATTTATTTAAATCATTTATTAATGAGGTAAATACTGGATCATTATTGTTTCATAATTAGTGTAATTTATTTGATGTATAAAAATTATAAAAAAAATACTATGATGTAGGAAACCATATTATATATCTAATGAATATTTATAGTCATAAATATAACTTATATAACAGCATATAAAAATTAATGTACAAAATGATATTTGTTTGTGTCATTTTTTCCTTTACTTTAAGTTAATTAATCTAAAGTGTCATTATCACTCCCATGTAGCTCCCTGGGGTCCCAAAATCGACCCACAAATTTTGATGGTAGTAAATGACTCAAAACATAAGATTAGGAAAAGTGTTAATGTAATTTTTTTATTATAATATTATTTTTACCTTGAATTACCCTATTTGCCTTTAACCGCGACAAATAATATTAAAAAGTTAATTTTGTAAAAAAAATATTTCATCTTATTGAACAAAATTTTAATTACTAATAATGAACATGTATTTTGGATTTTCTAAATTCAATTCACAAAAGTGGTAAAATTTCATTTAAATGAAAATGTCAGTTTATTCTACTACCACTAAGTGGTTTCACTATTCATCAAAAAATGAAGTTTTTTTAGAAAAATATCAACATTTTAGCCTAATATATATTTGATTTTTTGAATTAAAAAACGAGGTCTATTTTACCAAATAAATAACATAAAATTTAAACTAATTAATTTGAAATTAATTTCCATTTTCAAAAAAAATATCATGTTTTTAAGAAACAAAAACTATCAAAAGATTGATACTTGTTTATTTCCAATTTCAAAGTGAAATTAATTATAGTGAACAAAATTGTTCTAAATGGTAATAAAATAATATAATTACACTTTAAAACCATTTAAAAAGATAACCTATCCATATAAATAAATTATATTAAAAGGCACATTTGAATTAAAATATAGTATTTTTCATTATTCATAAAAAATGAATTTTATCAGAAAAATACCAAAAAATTACCCAAAGTAAATTATGATGTCCCAAATCTAAAGAAGGATTTTATTATGTCAAATTAAAAATATAAAAATGAACAAAAATATATTTAAATATTGATTTCCATCAAAAAGCGGCAAATCGACCTTTTAAAGTAATTTATGATTAAAATTATATTCATTCACATTTTAAGCCTATAAAATTAATTTGACAAACATGTATAACCATATTGTAGTTTTTTTCATTCCTAATAATAAAATGGATATAATTTAACAACTATTTAAAATAATAATATTATATTATTAGTGTGCAATGTAAGATTTCAAAGAAACTGGTTGTTGCGTATCGACTACGCCATCGAACATAGCAACCCCTTTAAAGTAAAATTAATATCTAATTCACAAAATATTAATAAGAAATAAGTTTGTATTTTTTTATTTACCCAGGATGTTACAAAATTATTATTTATTTATATTAAAAATAATGATTCATATTTTTATCGTATTTATATATAATTTTAATATAAGTTTTTTTAGGCTTAAAAAGCATATTTCTTAAAACTATTTTAAAGTGCATAATTTTTCTCCATTTTAATTATTTTAAATTACACATATTTATAATTTATTTAAATTAAATTTATAGATTATATATATATATTAATTTAAATTCATATAAATATTATTCCCAGTCATATAGTTAATAAAATATTATCTTATATTTGAGAAATACATTTCATGAAATACCACTTTTTCATCGCATTGATATGTTTTATTTTAAATTAAATTATGTCACTTATCTCAATTTAATTTAGTAAAATGGATTTCTTATTTGGAATTAATAAAATATATATTATATATTTAGGTAAGCATAATATTTTCATATAATAAACATCGAAACATTTAAAATATTCTATCACGATTAAGGTAAAAATTGGTTCTCTAAGGAGTTAAACTATAATGATAAGGGTTAAAATGACCTACCAACTTGTATAATTTGTATTATATATCCAACTTTTGACCATATACCATCTAATGTTTGATAATAATATATTTTGGATAATTGTTTTATATAAAAACTCAGTATATGAATTTTTAATTTAAAAACATTCAAGTGTGACATCCTCCTCAATTATAAAAGGGGCCTCCATAAACTCACTTCTTCACTCATTTAAATCTATCTTACCAGCCAAGACCTAGAAAAATCTGTAATAAAAATGCATAATCACATCATATATCTATTTTTTTTCAAAATACAAACGCTTATGTCCTTATGAGGAGATCCAAAGATGGTTTATCATAGATTAGGAAGTCTTCTTAACAAAGATATTTATTTTTCATTTATCCTTATCCACCTTAAATTATGAATTAATACTATGAATATAATAAAATTATAACATTATATATACCTAAATTTTATTATGTTTATATATTAATCTTTATCCTTTCTCATCTCCTACAAATTGGAAACAAAGCCATCGTTGGTGGCAAACTGATGTCATTTGTTTTATGTCACCGTCTCACATGGATAGTCATAAGGATAGAAATAATGACTATATAAAATAATTATTTCATGATATTGATTCTGAAAAATCATTATAAAATAAATTTTAATTATCTTTTCACCCATTAAGGTTGAGATAATGTCACTTTTGTGTACACATGAGCTACCATGTCCACAAAGCGATATGATTCACTTTGCATGTCCAAATTTAATGAATGGTTAAACAATGTGTATCATGAGTAAATATGATAAATATAACATAAATATAATAAAGGATATTATTTTAATATATTATATACTCAATAAATAGAACTTCCATGACAAAAACAATTAACAGGAAAATAATAAAATTAACACCCAAAATAAAAATAAAAAAATTATTTTTAATGAATGGGTTGTAATATGTTATAATAGTTTTATATATCATATTATAAACATTATTATGTTTTTTATAAATTAATAACTTTATTAAAACCATTATATGGGTTTCTAAAGATGTATGAACCAAAATGAAGCATGAGGTAAGGGATTTTGTCTCGATTTCCTTTCATTGAGGTCTATTATATTGTTATGAACATATTTTTTTATGGTGTATATAATTCCCATATTACAATTAATGTCATGAATAATTCATATTACATAGTATTTTTCATTTTAATTTAATTTTTTTAATCAAACGGTATTTGAATTTAAAGTTACCATGTGGTAAGAAATTTCATAACACAATTTATTTTCATTGAGCTATATATTTTCATTGATATTCTAAGATAATGTGTGTAATGAATTGTGACTATGTTAATTTAATTTAAAACTATTTTAATTTTATTTACACTTGATGAAAATAATCATTTCAGCAATTAATCGTTACATCAATGGTATGATCTTTGTAAGAGATTTCTTCACAATTTTCACTCTATTGAAACATATTTGGTATTATGAACCAGTTTATTTTTACGAGGTGTATCTAATTAAAATATTTTATTTTATATAAAAAATATGGTTTAATAGACTGTGTGCAAGACATGCACCACACATCAGAATCACATGGGCAGCTATAATTGCACCACATAGTTACTACTAACCACATGGGATAACCATGCAACAACTATAAAGGTTCAAAAAAAAATTAAATCTTCATCCCTCCATTTACCAGACCTCAACCCCATTCCATAATGATATTAAATAACACAAAACAAAAACACTATGTCACCTAGGGTGTAACATCTTCAATAGAATTTTCTACAAAAAATTGTGGGGAATTTCCAATATTGAGATAGTATTCTGTTGATGTGAAAACTTCCCTCCAAAGAAAAACCCACCCACCATGGAAAAACATCTTTTATAAAAAAACATTTTTTCAAATTCCATTCCCTATCAAAGATAAAATATAATTATATATAACTATATAACTATAATTTATAACCCAAAATTAGTTTCTCATTAAGGACTTGTCTTTAAGCAGTGCAAAATTTAATTACTAAACATATATAACATGATGGTCCCTATGATAGAAGAATCCCCAGTTAGGTTTGTTCCATCTCTTGTTTTTTATAATAAATGAATAATCCATGATGTTTAGGATGAAGAATATTTATAACCAACATAATTAATAAAAATATGAACTAAGAAGAACCTGAAACCACAAAGGGGTGATATTTTTACATATAAATTAAAATTAATTTATTAAATCAAATAATTAACATTGATGAGTTTTTATCTTTTTTATTGATGACAAAAAGAAGTGATATGATCATAATGTTGTTATTTCAAAAGAATCAAGGGTATTTAACCTCTAGTAGTGATCTGTATATTCTTTTCAAATTTCTGAGCATCACCATAGAGTCCTCCCAATTGTAACACAAATGGTTCTAATGATTGTGGTCATCAATGATTGTCAAAACTAAATCATTCACGAATGATTAGATTCATGTTGGAGGATGAGGATAAAAACACTATATTTCTTAGAACATTCTAGGGGAGATCTCAAAAAGGCATGATAGAATCCAATCTATAATTTATTGTTCATAATTATAGATTGTGTCTATATTTTTGAAAAATGAAAAGGTTGTGTTTAAATAGAGTTAGGGTTTGAAAATAAAAATTACAGAAGGGCCCTTATTAATTTTTTAACTCCTAGAGAACCTCATATACATAGAATAATATGATTATTATTATTTAAATGATATGACCTATACATAAAAATAAAATAAATATATTTTTATTAAATAAATAAATTATTATTTATTAAAATAATATTTAATATTACATTTATCTCTAGACCATGAAACTCACATCATCATTCCTAATCAATAGTTATTACCCCTTGAATGATGGTTTTTAAAAAAGTGAACGTTTTAGAAAATAATAATTGAACAAGGGATCTTATTGTTTTCATATTAATTTGGGACTTCATCTAGAAATAATAACAGAATTATTATTATTTTCATGAGATGATCTAAACACATGTATAAAGTATATATTATTTTCAAGAATAAATATGTTAGTATTTAGAGAAATAATATTTAATATGAAAGTTATCACTTCAATATAGAAATTTGTTCACCAGTCCTCATCAATCACTATTATCCCTTGAATAATGGTTATTTATTTCACTAATTAATTATTACTTCATTATTCAATAAAAAATATATGAATTATATTCACCCTATTAGTGAATAAATATTTATTTAAAATTCACAGAGCCAAAAACAATTATTTTTTGTTTCTATGTGAGAAAACCAGAATAAATAAATAATATTTATTTTTGTACATATATAAATAATTACATGGGGTAAAAAAATTTGTTATATATTTAACTCAAATATATATTCAATCAAATAACAACCGATTCGATTTTTTTGATCAAACCAACATGAATAATTATTAGACCATACGTGGGAATTATATTTCTCTAGAATATTAAATGTAACACCCCATGATTTTTAAAAAATAATACAGTGTTTGATACCATATGTGACATGAAACATCACAGTTAAAAGACAAGTGAAACAATTTTCAAAAAATTTAATCTTTTTGATAGCTTGTGATACACACAATCACAATTCAGAAAGAACCACAAAATAATATACCATTATTAATTTTCCTTTAAATTTGATGGTTTAAATGGAACTAAATAAATTAAAAAAATCTATATTTATTATAGATATATAAAATAAATTAATTGGTGGTAAATTAATTATAAAGGAAAGTAAAAAATCATTTTAAAGAACAATAATTTTTTTTCTATAAAATAGTTTCATCAGGGTTTTCACACTTATTTTGAAATTATTTTTTTACCACTTTTAGAAAATGAAATTAAAAAAATTAAATTTGTTATACAATCATTATATAAAATTTATCTTAGGGTGAAATTTTTATATTTTTAATAAAATCGTTATTTCTCAATGAATAGTAAAGAATAATGGTTTTTCTAAAAACTTCCATTTATTTTAATAAATTAGTTAATTTTGTTGTCCGCTTATGATTTTATTATTTAAAAGTAAAAAACGTTATAAGTACCCAGACTTAAAACTTTCATAATCCTGAATTAAATGAATAATTCACATTGAATATATTTTCAGGTTTAGAGTTTTAGATAGTTATTTCATAACATATATATAACAACTTAAATATTACATGTAGACACATCTACTATGTTTCTATTTTTACATAAAATAAAAACACTTTGAAAAAAAGATTCATGTATAGTTCCATGTTTTAGACATCATGAATCTTACTTGATAAAATTTTTGACCCTATTCCACTTTACATCATGTGAATAACATTTCAAAAACTTGGGATGAGCATAAAAAGATCAGAAAGGGATACACAAAGAAGGAAAATTGTTAGTTTTTCAAAACAAAAAGTAAACCATTAATACATTATCATCAGTAATACTTTTCAAATTTATGAAGTAGTAAATATTCTACAATGAATAAAAGATCATTTATTATCATTTTGTAACAAAAATATTAGCATAAAACCCATATAAAGAACACATAACATATAATGGTAACTTGGGACATGAACATACTTAAATGGAATAACCAAATGGTCGAATTCCAGACATATCACTAAATAGAATAGCCATGTGCCCGACTTCCATACCCAATGCATTGGAGGTTATAATGTAACCTCTTGTCCTGGTTTATCACAGAACCACCCATCATTTGGGTTATCACATAACCATGCATCAAATGTCCATGTACCATTATAAAATCATAACACATAAAATATTTCAAATATAAACATTTCACTAATAACATTTAATTTTCAATCACAAGAAATCATTACAAGATATTGAAATAATCAACCCTTTTCAAAAACAATTTTCAATACCAAAATACCCAAAAAATAATAAGGGATTTCATTTCCTTGAAAAACATTATGGCTTATAGAGGAAGCCAAATAACGATTAAGGTGGCCGAGAGGTCATTATCACCGCAAACGTTAAAAAAAATCCGTTTGTCATTTAGTAAAACACTTCGTTGAAAAAACCTCCCTTTGAATGAAAGTAAAAGTAAAAGTTTTTTATTATACACCGTGTAAAATAAGAAGGTATATATTATAAAAATATGCCTCAATGAATGGAGATTGAGATGAAGTCCCTTACCTCGTGTCTGACTTGACCCGTTCGTTCATTAATTTCCTAAATAATAAACTAAAGATAATTTAAAATTTCTAAAGAACCTTTTTCAAGTCTGTTAATCCTTTAATATAATTTTTTAACATGTTATAAACATTATGTATTCATTTATGTTAATAATGATTGTTCTGTCGATATTTGGTACTTGAGTCAATGATGGACTTCTTATAATTACAAGTTGTTCACATGTTCAAAGGTTCATTATATCCAGAATTATATTAATGATTTAGATATCATATATATCATATATATGTAAGAATGGTATAGAGTAAGAGGTTTCCAACCTCTGATACCAATTGTAGGATCGAAATATAATATGAGATGCTCAATATACAAGAGGGGGGGTGAATTGTATACTTTAAAAATTCCTTTGGAACCTTTAAAGTTAGTTATGAATAACTAGAGTTTCCTTAAGAAAAGGAAAGAACTAAGTTTAACAAAGTTAAACTAAGTTGATTCACAACACCTCTAACACCGAACTAAACTTGGAAAGAGATTCCAAAAGTAAGTTCCGGAAATATGGTTCCGGAATTTGAAACTTAACAAAAGTTACAATATAAGATTCTACCTTAAAGCGTATAGAATCTGAATGAATCAGAGTAAGTAAGGAAGTATAAGAATGTTATACTTTCCTTAAGATACGAATTACAGCGGAATAGAAACGAGTAGTAAAACTACTAGCAACAAGATAATAGTCTTTTAACCCAAAGAGAAGGGTATCCAACAACCTTGGATAAAGGTCCCTTGATTTATACTTTCAAGCAAGTCTGTCTTACCCACACCAGGGTAAGCCCTCGATACGAAGATCGGTGTCTCTGTCTTGCTATCCCCGCAAGCCCTCAACTTCAAGGTAGTTGGCAACCTCTGTCTTTCTCAGCAAGAAAGCCCTCGATCTTTAAGGTAGTCGGCACCTCTGTCTTCCTATCCCCGGAAGCCCTCGAATGTAATCACCAACATTCGGAGTCGCACGAAGCTTTGAGAGTTAATAAGAGACTCTCTCTCTAGAAATCACTTCAACAGCATGTATGCACAAAGTCCAAATGTTCATCCATCCGTTGCGAGCTTTTTCAAATGAGCTCCTATTTATAGGTAAGGTCGGCTCCTTCTCCAACGGTCATATTTCCCTTAAAGTTCGGAGGGACCTGTACACGTGTCACTTAGACAACGGTTAGTTTATAACAAAATGGACGACATCGTTTTATAACAAAACAAGTGTAACAGAAAGTACGACATCGTTTTAAACTCTAACATAAAAGTTCGGAATAGAAATTTCGGAATGAAGGTTCGGAGTGAATGAATTCAGAGTGTATAAAACAATGATAATCAGATTCTGTTTAATAGGAGAATTCGGAATGAGAATTCGGAGTAGGAATTCGGAATAGGAATTCGTAATGAGAATTCATCATTAGAATTCGTAATGAGAATTCGTCATCAGAATTCGTAATGAGAATTCGTCAACAGAATTCGTAATGAGAATTCGTCATCAGAATTCGTAATGAGAATTCTTTATCAGAATTCGTAATGAGAATTCGGAATGAGATTTCTTCATTAGAATTCGTAATGAGAATTCTTCTTCAGAATTCGTAATGGGAATTCTTCTTCAGAATTCGTAATGAGAATTCAGAATAGAATTTCTTCATTAGAATTCGTAATGAGAATTCTTCATCAGAATTCGTATCCTGATTCTGGAATAGAACTAAGTCAGAATTCATATCCGGAATTCGGAATGAAATTTCCTTATAGTTCTTGTCCAGAACCGAATCCTAAAAACAGAATGCTTTTATATCAAAGTTTTTATGACTCCGAGAAAAATGAATCCGAAACTCATACTTAAGAAAAATATGAATGAAAATATGATAAGGATAATTTTTCTTATAAAAGCGATTTTCCTTAAGAAAGCAATTTTCCTTATAAAAGCAATTTTCCTTAAGAAAGCATTTTTCCTTATAAAAGCGATTTTCCTTAAGAAATCATTTTTCCTTAAAGATAAGGTGTTTGTGATTTTCAAAACAAGAAGGAATGGAAAAGTCATAAGGAAAACCTTATTGACTCAACAATCTCCCCCTTTTTGGAAAGCACAAACATCCTTACGAAAAAGCTATTCTAAGAAAGAAACACATTAAAGCTTATCTCCCTTGGTTTAAAAAAAAATAGATGAATACGACTAACTCCCCCTTAGGCTTTGAAACTCTAAGGATCGTATTCATATTTCCGGAGTGATGTTTCTTTAAGAAAAACTCCTCCTTAAACAAACTCTTATTAGAGTTCTATTTCCATGGGTATTTTTCTTTCTCCCCCTTTGATAAGCACTTATTAGATTTCCTCTTTTTCTTAAGGATCTTTTCCTTCTCCCCCTTTGTGATTTTCAAAAAGAATTGGAGGGAATGGAAAAAAATAACAAAGTACCTGAAAGATTAGTAATGACAAAAATAGAATCAACAAGCACAATTCTCATTATATTTGAAATGTCAGTAACAAAAACAGATTACAACAAAATGATCGGATTGGTCATTTCGGATCTTTCTCCTTCGACATGAGCCCCTTGAGAATTGTCTTGATCTTCTTGAGATCCTTATGATCTTCCTCTGCTTGCTTTTCTAAGGCAACTATTCTTGCTGACTGAGCTTGAATGATTTCTTCCTGAGCCTTCAACTTTTCTTCCTGAGCTTCCATTTTCTCTTCCTGAGACTTTATCCTTTCTAGAAAATTGATCCGATGATCCCTTTCAAATTTCCAACTTTGATTAACAGAGTTGAGCTTTCCATTCAGATCTCTTACTTCCTGACTCCGAATGTTCTTTTCCTCAGCCAATTTCTCATCGAATGATGCAGTCATCTCATGAAACTTCTTATCCTCGGTTTGAAAAGCATCCTTAACATTCTCCTGAAAATCATCCAGCAACCTCATCTCTTCCACATTCTTCTTCGACCAGCTAGTCATCCTTTTGCAAGATCTTTTATGGGCTTCGTAACCAATGAAGAAATTTTTGAACTGGGCTTCTATCTCAACACACTTATCCATTACCATGGATACGGAATCGGTTTTCTGATTCAGCGTATGTTGGAGCATCTGGCACCGAGAATCAATACTGGAGAAGGTTGGAATGGTTCCCACCAACTTCTTCAAGGACTGAACAACAAAATCGTGCCCCAACGATGATGACTCCGAATCAGAAATCTTGCTAGGAGAATTTTCTTCCTCGATAAGCTCCAACTTCCTCTTAGAAGAGCTACCAGCTTCCTTCCTCAAACTTTTTTCTGAACTCGGGGTATCCGCAAGAATTTGCTTTCCCTTTTGTTTTTCCGGAATTGAAACCTGTTCCGGAGATCTGTTCTCACTATCAGAGACTTGAACAATTTTATCTTCCTCATCAGCAACTTCTTGAACATTGGCTTCCACGTTTCCCATCTGAGCAGCATCAAGTAAAATATTTTCTTGACAAGTAACTTCTTCTTCTCCCTTTTCTTCTTCCATTGCAGGAGTAGCAAGCTTTGAAGATTGAGCTTCAGATGTTCGGAGCGACAGGTGTTCCGAAGGAGTTCCCTTATATTCATCTACTTGTTTGAGCACATCTCCTGTCTCACCACTTCCTTCAGCCGCTTCTTCAACCTCTTCCACTTGCTCTACTTCCTCAGTAGGAACAGCCTCTTCCGGAGTTACAAGATTTCTTCCTGGAGTCTCAGGTAGAGATTCCAGAGAAAAAGATCTCGGAACGGGAATGGTTGCTGAAACCATTTCATTAAACTTCAACAAAGCTTGCACAGCCTCAGCTTCTGACAACTTCTTTTTCAGCTTCTTTTCCTTAGCTTGCTTCTCAAGCTCATCAGCATCCTTTTCTTTCAGAGCCTTAGCCTCTGCAGGATCCAATCCGAACTGCGGATCTCCTTCCTTCCTCTTTTCCTTGTCAGCTCTCCACTTCGCTGCAACCTCATCAGTATATGTCTTCTTCTTCTTAGGCTTAGGAGGTGCGGAATGGACTTCCTTAGACTTGGGTTCCTCAGCTTCACCTACCACTTCTTTCTGCTTCCTCTTCCTTACCGGTTTTGATGATTCCGGATCAGCCACTTTCGGAGTCACTTCTGCTTGAGGCGGTAGATCAATGAATTTCCCTGACTCCTTGTTAAAAGCTATATTCATCCTTTTAAGAGTTGCATCACTGAGCAACATGATCTTGCAAACTTTCGGTTTAGAACTACAAGCAACCTTGAAGGATTCTAGGCACCGAACTATCAGCTTCGACAATATTGCCGGGTACATCACTATCTGAGCTCTCAGATTCCCCTTCATAACTCAGCCCTACCAAGCTTGCAGCCTTGGTGTAAGATAGCTTATATGTCTTTCCATACGATTTGAAAGAAAATTTTTCTCTATTGTCTTCCACAAAGAAAGCAACCGACTCATAAAACTCAACAAGCAAATCTGAGTAGACTTCATCTTGGTTGCCGGTTTTTGATATCGCAACATCCTCCCAGCCATTCAACTTGATATTCTTCGAAATGATAGAATCATAGTTGCTGAAGAAATTCGGATGAACTAACCGTTCTCTGTAAACTAACCACTGTGAAATGGGCTTAGTTGAAGACATCTCTTGAGAAGCTAACTCTGCAGACATTCGGATTAGAAGTCTCTGAGAAGTTCGGAACTGAGAAGACTGAAGTTCGGAACTGGAAAACTGTAGTTCGGAACAGCCTTAAATCAGAGAGACAGAGCTTCAGCACGCAAGAGCTTGAGATCGATGTGGGACGAGAAAATAGGGTCCCCTTTATATAGGCTTTGGAATGACGGTTCAACTTCCTCGGTTGATCTAACGGTTTAGAACGATCTGAGATCAGATCTAACGGTTGAAATCTTGAATCCGATCTTTTTGAGGTTTTATTAAAGTAAAGATTTAAGAAATTCAAAAAAAAACCAAAAACAAACTATAAGAAATTTCCAGCAAGTAAAATATGATTACGAAAACTTCAGTAAGGAAATCATACCTTTCGGATTAGCTTAGGAAAGTTATTCGTAATGGGTAATATAAAGACGACTACGAAAAATTCAATACGAAAAACTAAATACGAAAACCTTAATACGAAAAAGTCAATACGAAAAAGTAAATACGAAAAAGTCAATACGAAAGACTCAATACGAAAAGGTAAACACGAAAAGTCAATACGAAAGACTCAGTACGAAAGTTCCGTTATGAAAATACCAGTACGAAAGTTTTCCATTCCGGAAATTTTCAATACGAATACTTCCATTCTAGAAGTATTCTGTGCGAAAATATCCTTTCTGGAAAATTGTTGTTCCGGAAATTCCATTCCGGAAATTTTCGTTCCGAAAAGTTTGAAAACAAATTTTGAAAAAACTTTGTTAAATAAACAAACAAATGTACTCCCCCTATGAAAAGGAGTTTATTACTGTAAGGAGATTTTTCAACAGAAAGTTAATTGAGGAAGATTACCTTACGGTTATCATTCCTAACTTCTGTTTAATATATTCAAATCTATCAGAAGGTAAAGATTTTGTGAAAATATCAGCAAGTTGATCTTGCGTTCCGATAAACTGAAGAATAATGTCTCCTTTAAGTGTGTGATCCCTAAGAAAGTGATGCCTAATATCTATGTGTTTTGCACGAGAGTGATGTGCAGGGTTTTTACTTAGGGCAATGGCACTTGTGTTATCACACAAAATTTGAGTTTTAGTAAAACTCAAGCCATAGTCTGTAAGTGTGTGTTGCATCCACAACACTTGTGCACAACAACTTCCAGCTGCTACATATTCAGCTTCAGCAGTGGAGAGTGCAACAGAATGTTGCTTCTTGCATGACCAAGAAACTAATGAATCTCCTAAGAAATGACAAGTTCCGGATGTACTTTTTCTATCCATTCTACAACCACCAAAGTCAGCATCAGAAAAGCTTTTTAGAACAAAATCATTTCCAGAAGTATAAAATAATCCTAGATCCATGGTTCCCTTAAGGTAGCGAAAAATTCTTTTAACTGCCTTTAAGTGAGATTCCTTAGGATTGGATTGATATCTTGCACATAAGCATACTGAAAACATTAAGTCTGGTCGACTAGCAGTTAAGTAAAGTAGACTTCCAATCATACCTCTAAAAGATGTTTGATCTACTGGTTTCCCAGCTTCATCAAGATCTAAAGAGTTTGAGGTACCAATAGGAGTACTTATACTCTTCGTGTTGTCATAACCATACTTTTTAAGAAGATCTTTAATATACTTATGTTGAGATATGTAGGTTCCTTCTGGTTTTTGAGAAATTTGAAAACCAAGGAAAAATGTTAACTCACCCATCATACTCATTTCAAACTCAGATTTCATTAGACTAGCAAAAGAATCAGTCAAAGATTGCTGAGTTGAACCAAATATAATGTCATCAACATAAATTTGAACAATCAAAACATTTTTCTTATCTTTCTTTATAAAAAGGGTTGGATCTGCATTTCCCTTAACATAGTTATTTTGAAGCAAAAATCCAGTGAGTCTATCATACCATGCTCGTGGGGCTTGTTTAAGGCCATACAAAGCTTTGGTAAGTCTAAAAACATGATCAGGATGTTTTGTATCTTCAAAGCCAGGAGGTTGTTCAACAAAAACTTCCTCTTGAACATAACCGTTAAGAAAAGCACATTTCACATCCATTTGAAATAGTTTGAAATTAAAGAATGCTGCAAAGGCAAGTAGAATACGGATAGATTCAAGTCTAGCTACTGGAGCATAGGTTTCTTCATAGTCTATTCCTTCTTGCTGATTATAGCCTTTAGCAACAAGTCTAGCTTTATTTCTAACAATGACTCCATTTTCATCACATTTATTTCTGAAGACCCATTTTACTCCAATAACAGAAGTTTCCTTAGGTCTTTCAACCAAGGTCCAGACTTTATTCCTTTCGAATTCATTTAGTTCATCTTGCATTGCTTTGATCCAATCATCATCACCTAAAGCTTCATCAGTGCTTTTAGGTTCTAGTTGGGAAAGAAATGCTAGATGTTCTACTTCATTTCTTAAGGAACTTCTAGTCCTTACAGGTTGATTTACATCACCAATAATACTATCACTGGGATGATTCTTAAGAAACATCTGATTTGGGTTTTGTAAAACCTGTTCATCAACATAAGGTAGAAAGTCTTCTGGGGTAAATGTTTCAGAAGTATCTTCTAGAACAATTTCCTTATCAGAAGGTTCTTCTAACAAAGGTTGACAATCAGTTTTTGAAAACACATCCGAAGATGTAAGTTGGGAAGTTTTAAAAACAAAAGGATCTGACTCATCAAATTTCACATGTACTGTTTCCTCAACAGTACAAGTATTTTTATTAAAAACTCTATAAGCCTTAGAGGTTGTGGAATATCCTAAGAAAATTCCTTCGTCTGATTTTGGTGCGAATTTATGTAAGTTATCTTTAGTATTCAAAATGAATACTTTGCAACCAAAAACCCTGAAGTAGGAAAGCCTTGGTTTTCTACCATTCCATAACTCATAAGGAGTTTTATTAAGAAAAGGTCTAATCAAAACTCGATTTATAGTATAACAAGCAGTACTTACAGCTTCAGCCCAGAAATGTCTAGCAATAGAATATTCACTCAACATGGTTCTAGTTATTTCTTGAAGAATTCGATTTCTTCTTTCAACTACACCATTCTGTTGAGGAGTTCTAGGTGCTGAAAAGTTGTGAGTAATACCTTTCTTACTACAAAAAGTTTCAAAATCAGAATTTTGAAATTCTCCTCCATGATCACTATGAATAGTTTTCAATGGAAGGTTTTTTTCATTTTTAACTTGAGCTCTAAAACTTTTGAAATAAGAAAAAGCTTCAGATTTCCTTGCTAGAAAATAGACCCAAGTAAATCTAGTGTAATCATCAACTAGAACAAACACATAGTATTTGCCTCCAATGCTTCCAGTTTGTGTAGGACCAAAAAGATCCATGTGCACCAACTGTAATGCATCGGTTGTTGAGACTTCACCGATTGACTTAAAACTAGATTTATGTTGCTTGCCATATTGACAAGGATCACAAACTTTAGAAGAATCAAATCTAAGCTCCGGTAGATCCTTAACTAGTTTCTTCTTAGAGAGTTTACATAGGTTTCTAAGATTACAGTGTCCTAGTCTTCTATGCCATAACCAAGAATGATCTTCCATTGCACTTAGGCAAGGTAAATCTTGGCTTCTTAGGTCTTCTAAGTTTAAGGTGTAAACATTCTCTTGCCTGTTGGCTGAGAGAATAAATTCTTCCTTGGAATTGTGAACTAAGCATTTATCATTCCTAAAATTCACAAGGTAACCTTCATCACATAACTGACTTATGCTAATGAGGTTATGCTTAAGACCTTTAACAAAAAGAACATTTGAAATCAAAGTTTTACCTAAAAGAACAATATTACCAATACCAACAATCTCTCCCTTAGCATTGTCTCCGAAAGTTACCTTTCCTCCTTTCGTCTTGATAATTTTTTCAAAGAAGCTTTTGTTACCAGTCATGTGCCGGGAACATCCACTATCCATGTACCAAACATTGTTGCTGGAACTTTCTTTATTTTCCTGAAATTAAGAACAAAGTTAGACTTTCGGAATCCAAACTTGTTTGGATCCGAGATTTCTAGACAATAAAATCTTAGGTACCCACATTTTCTTGGAAAAATAAGCTTTATGAAAACCTAAGGATTGGGTTTTGTTTAAGGAACAATTTCTTGCCCAGTGACCACCACATTGACACTTAGTACAAAATGGGGCACTTTGAGGAACAAAATAATTGTTGCTGAAAACAGGTTTTGCATGGGTATAACCAAATCCGGATTTATTTCTTAAAGGTCGTATTTGAGAATACATCTTATCAAAATTTTCCTTACCATGGGTAAAGTTTGATAAGCACTTCTTTAAGGAAAAAATTTCAGACTTGAGTTTTACAACCAAGTTTTTATCTTCAAAATCATTAGTTTTGGAACTAGAGTTAGACTCGAAAACATTTTTATTAGAAATTACTTTTTCTAACTCTTTAGAAAGTTTATTCTTCTCAGAACTTACTTCCTCAAGATTTTTTGAAATATTTTCAAAATCAGCATTTTTCTTATCAAGATCTTTAGAAAGATCTGATATCTCTTTAGTAAGAATAGAATTCCTAGAATTTTCCTTATCAAGTTTCTTGTTGAGTTTGGAATTCTCAATCTCAAGAAGTTCAGCAAATCTAGAGACTTCTTCAAAAGTAGGTAAAGTATTTTCCTCATCAGAAGATGATTCTTCATCAGAAGAGTTATAATACTTACTATCATTAGGATTTAAAGAAACATTGGTCAAAGATTCAGCATTTCGTACCTTAGCCATAAGACAATGATTATCAATAGGTAATCTGGCTATAAGACCAAGATTCTTCTGTCCTGAAGATTCATATTCAGAAGATTCATCTGAAGAGTCACCACCACTGGCACTCCAGGTGTCATTAGCTTTCAAAACTTTCTTAGCTTTAGCTTTGTAATATTTCTTCCTGTTCCTGTCTGAATGCCTTTCCTTTCTTTCTTTCTTTCTGAGCATAGGGCAATCTGGTCTAATATGTCCTGCTCTCTTACATTCATAACAAGTAACTTCTCCATCTTTCTTATCTTTCCTATCCTTCTTCTTATACTTGGATTGAAAGTTTCTTTGTCCAGCTATCTTGTTCATCCTTCGAGCAAGATTGGCTAATTCATTTTCTGAAACTTCACTTTCACTAGATTCGGATTGGAAAATGACTTTCTTCGATTTGGATCTGGTTACTCTCTCAGGAGTCTTAGCTTTCATCTGATTCGAAGTTGTAGTAAAAGCAACAGTACCATTTCCATTCTTCTTCTTGATGTTGTCAGCATCTCTCTTCATTCTGGTCTCATGTTGTAGAAGAGTTCCAAATAATTCATCAAGAGTTATTTGAGTAACCTTCCTGTTCTCATCTATAGCTGTTCTCTTGGATTCCCACTCATTGGGCATAATGTCAATTATCTTGTCCACAAGAGCTTCGTCATCTAAACCTTTCTCTCCCATAGACTGTAGACTATTGACGATTGTCATAAATCTTTGTTGTACTTTACAGATAGGTTCTCCATAAGGAAAATTAAAGCCATGATATTCAGCTCTAAGCATAGCTCTCCTAGTCTCAATCACTTTAGAAGTCCCAAAATGAGTAACCTCTAACTTCTTCCATATACAATTAGCTGCTTCACAAGAAGAAATTTGGCTATATATATTTCTGGTCATTGAACATAATAAAGTGTTGCGTACCTTGTAGTTGAGTTGATATTCTTGCTTCTCCTGGTTAGTAAAGGTTCTGACTTCCTTGTCAGGAATTTTGTAATCACCAGTAAGCATGACAAAGTTATCTACTCCAGTATTGATAACAAACGTCTTCATACGATCTCTCCAGTATTCATAATCATTACCATCAAATATTGGTGGCCTTGTAGGATTCAAATTGTCTATCGAACCAACATTCATTCCTGCCATACTTGAAAATAACTTGGAGACAAACTTGTTAATAACAAAAATTCGGAATTAAAAAGTTCGGAATAGGAAAGGTTCGGAATGGATAATCCGGAATGAAAAAGTTCGGAATTGAAAAGTGAGCAAGAAAAACTTGAACGTGAGTACAAGTATTTCAGTAACCTTGGCTCTGATACCAAATGTAAGAATGGTATAGAGTAAGAGGTTTCCAACCTCTGATACCAATTGTAGGATCGAAATATAATATGAGATGCTCAATATACAAGAGGGGGGGTGAATTGTATACTTTAAAAATTCCTTTGGAACCTTTAAAGTTAGTTATGAATAACTAGAGTTTCCTTAAGAAAAGGAAAGAACTAAGTTTAACAAAGTTAAACTAAGTTGATTCACAACACCTCTAACACCGAACTAAACTTGGAAAGAGATTCCAAAAGTAAGTTCCGGAAATATGGTTCCGGAATTTGAAACTTAACAAAAGTTACAATATAAGATTCTACCTTAAAGCGTATAGAATCTGAATGAATCAGAGTAAGTAAGGAAGTATAAGAATGTTATACTTTCCTTAAGATACGAATTACAGCGGAATAGAAACGAGTAGTAAAACTACTAGCAACAAGATAATAGTCTTTTAACCCAAAGAGAAGGGTATCCAACAACCTTGGATAAAGGTCCCTTGATTTATACTTTCAAGCAAGTCTGTCTTACCCACACCAGGGTAAGCCCTCGATACGAAGATCGGTGTCTCTGTCTTGCTATCCCCGCAAGCCCTCAACTTCAAGGTAGTTGGCAACCTCTGTCTTTCTCAGCAAGAAAGCCCTCGATCTTTAAGGTAGTCGGCACCTCTGTCTTCCTATCCCCGGAAGCCCTCGAATGTAATCACCAACATTCGGAGTCGCACGAAGCTTTGAGAGTTAATAAGAGACTCTCTCTCTAGAAATCACTTCAACAGCATGTATGCACAAAGTCCAAATGTTCATCCATCCGTTGCGAGCTTTTTCAAATGAGCTCCTATTTATAGGTAAGGTCGGCTCCTTCTCCAACGGTCATATTTCCCTTAAAGTTCGGAGGGACCTGTACACGTGTCACTTAGACAACGGTTAGTTTATAACAAAATGGACGACATCGTTTTATAACAAAACAAGTGTAACAGAAAGTACGACATCGTTTTAAACTCTAACATAAAAGTTCGGAATAGAAATTTCGGAATGATGGTTCGGAGTGAATGAATTCAGAGTGTATAAAACAATGATAATCAGATTCTGTTTAATAGGAGAATTCGGAATGAGAATTCGGAGTAGGAATTCGGAATAGGAATTCGTAATGAGAATTCATCATTAGAATTCGTAATGAGAATTCGTCATCAGAATTCGTAATGAGAATTCGTCAACAGAATTCGTAATGAGAATTCGTCATCAGAATTCGTAATGAGAATTCTTTATCAGAATTCGTAATGAGAATTCGGAATGAGATTTCTTCATTAGAATTCGTAATGAGAATTCTTCTTCAGAATTCGTAATGGGAATTCTTCTTCAGAATTCGTAATGAGAATTCAGAATAGAATTTCTTCATTAGAATTCGTAATGAGAATTCTTCATCAGAATTCGTATCCTGATTCTGGAATAGAACTAAGTCAGAATTCATATCCGGAATTCGGAATGAAATTTCCTTATAGTTCTTGTCCAGAACCGAATCCTAAAAACAGAATGCTTTTATATCAAAGTTTTTATGACTCCGAGAAAAATGAATCCGAAACTCATACTTAAGAAAAATATGAATGAAAATATGATAAGGATAATTTTTCTTATAAAAGCGATTTTCCTTAAGAAAGCAATTTTCCTTATAAAAGCAATTTTCCTTAAGAAAGCATTTTTCCTTATAAAAGCGATTTTCCTTAAGAAATCATTTTTCCTTAAAGATAAGGTGTTTGTGATTTTCAAAACAAGAAGGAATGGAAAAGTCATAAGGAAAACCTTATTGACTCAACAATATATCTATTATATAAATTTATTTATAATCAAAATCTAGAGTCGAACATCATGAATGTTCGTATCCAGAATTCGGAGTTGAACATTGTGAGAGTTCATATCCAGAATTAGAAGTTGAACTTCATGAGAGTTTGTATCCATAATTCAGAGTTGACCATTATGAGAGATCGTATCCAGAATTCGGAGTTGAACTTCATGAGAGTTCGTATCCAGAATTCGGAGTTGAAATTCATGAGTGTTCGTAACCAAAATTCGGAGTTGAACTTCCTGAGAGTTCGTAACCGTAATTCGGAGTCTTAAAAATAATATGGCATATCTAAGTATTATATGATTCTGGGGTTTTCAGTTATAATCCGATTTTTACACTTAGAAATTTTTTGATCTGAATAATGAAATCTAGGTAACAGTAAATTTCCTTGGGGAAGTAAATATCTCTTATAGAAGTAAAATATGGGTAAAATTAGATTTTCCTTAAGATACGGTGTTTTTGATTTTCAAAACAAGAGGAATGGTAAAGTCATAAGGAAACCTTAATGACTCTACAATCATCCCCTTACATTAAGGAATATAAAATTCATAAGGAAAACCTTATTGACTCAATAATTTCCGCCTTTTTTGAAATCCCAAACAAACTTACGAAAAATAATATAAGGAATTGGAATAAATTTCTAGACTTTAAAATTAAAGCTTATCTTCCTTTGTTCATAGACAATGGTGAATATGACTAACTCCCCCTTAGGCTTCTGAACTCTAAGGATCGTATTCTAGATTTCTGGAGTGAGAATTTTCATTTGAATGTGGAAGTCTTTGTAATGAGCACTCCCCCTTAGAAAAAATCACCCTTACTTAGGGATATTTCTTCATTACATAGATATCGTTTTCTTCTCCCCTTTATAATTTTGTTTCCTTCTACCCCTTCATGATTTTGAAAAATAGTTTGAGGGAATGGAAAAACAATATAGTACCTAAAAAATTATTATAGACAACCAAACAAAAACATGCAACCACCAATTTCATTATGATTGAATGAATTAGCACATGGAAAAACAAATACAACAAAATTTCGGGGTGAGATTTTTTTGATTCTTTTTCCTTGGGCATTAGCATCTTCACAATGGTCTTCATCTTTTTCAGATCTTTTTGATCCTCCTCTACTTTCTTTTCTAATGCCTTGATCCTGTCTTCCTGATCCTTTATGGCCTATTCCTAAGCCTTTAGAAATACATATTGTTTCAAAATATTTTCTTGCATCTCGCTCCAAATATCCTTCTCTGTTTTCATGATTTGATCAATATAAATCATCCTCCCATTCAGATCGTTTATTTCATGAATCCAAGAACTTTTTTCTAGACTTATATTTTCATGAAAGCAGTTTGCAAGATCCTTGATCTTGGAGTCTTCGGTGTCAAAGGCCTCTTTGACATTTTCTTGAAACTGATCAAGCTCTCCTGAATCTTCATTTATTCTCTTCGACCGAAGAGTCATTTTTTGCAGGATTTTCTATGGGCCTCATAATTGATAAAGAAATTTTTGTGTTCTTCTTCAATCATAACAAATCTGTCCATCACCATAGATACAGATTCTGATTTCTGATTCATGGTGTTCTGAAACATCTGACATCTACAATCAATTTTAGGAAAAATAAGAAGTGTATCCACCAATGTTTTCCGATATTGAACAAACAAATCATGATCTAAGGCATAAGACTCCGAATCTGAAAATTTACTTGGAGATGGTTCTTCCTCTAACTTTATCAGCTTCTTTTTAGAGGTTCCTCCAGCTTCGTTCTTCCTCAAGATTTATTTTCTTGGGGTATCATCAACCACTTGTTTCCCCTTACTGATTTTTGGATTAGCCTCTTCTTCTGGTGATTCATGCTCACTTCCAGATAATTGTACAATATTATCTTCATCAACTTTTTCTTCCCATCTCCAACATCAATATCCTCAAGAAGAATAATGTCATGATTGTGACTCTCTTCCTCAGATGTCTTGTTGACTTTCTCTTCACCCTTCTCATAATCTATAGGTGCAAAAACTTTAGAAGATCCAACTTGAGAAGTCTGAAGTGAAAATTTCTCGGAAGCACTTTCCATATCATGAAAGTCTTCTACATGATTTAGAAAAGCGACTATCTTTTCAGAGCATTGAGCTTCATGGACTTCTTTAATAGCTTCCTTCTCAACTTCCTTTTGTTTGAATTCTTCTGGAGACATGAACATCATTCCCATATTTTCATGAAATTGTTCTACTAGGAAGGTTATCGGTATAGAGATTTGTTCGGATGCAACTTTAGTGGCCTTAAAAAGTGATTGGACAATGTCTACCTCAGACATCTTCTTATTCAGCTTCTTTTACTTGGATTTCTTTTCTAGTTCATCAGCAACCTTTTATTTCAAGGCCTTAGCCTCAAAAGGATCCAAACCAAACTGTGGCACCCCTTTTTTTGTTCTCTTCTTATCCTCTCTCCATTTTTCTACCACCTCATCTGGGTAGGCTTTCTGCTTCATTGGTTTTGGAGGTGTGGATTGAGGTTCTTTGGATTTGAGGGTTTTATCTTCAACTTCCACATCCTTAAACTTCCTTTCCTTTCCGGATTTCATTGATGGTTTATCTTTTTCAACATTTTCCGAAATAAATTCTTCCTCTTCCTCAGGTAGATCATAAAATTCTCCTGACTCCTTGGAGAATACAATCTTCATTCTCTTAAGGGTGTCATCATTGATCGACATCACCTTGAAATTCCTCAACTTAGAACTACAGAAGATCTTGAATGATTCTAGGAACTGATCTATCAGGTTTGAGAGTAGGGCCGAATACCTGATAATTTGAGCTTTTAAATTCCCATTTTTGAAATTCTCAATTGTAATGAGGATATGTCTCATAAGATTGAACTTCCTAAGGTTTACTAAAATGTCCAGAATATATATATCACTCTTCTTCAGGGTGTCCTTGTCACCCTTACTCGATACGATGAGACCTTGTACCCAGAACTGTAGAATCTGGTTATTGGTACATGGATGTTAAATCTTGGTTGTCTCAACATCTTTGAGCCTAAGGAATTCCATATCCTTTTCCTTTACAAAACTTCCTTGAACCTCTATCAGCTTCTGTGAACAAAATTCGGCTTCACCTTCATATGAGAGCCCTAACAAGCTCACACTCATGGTGTAAGAGAGTTTGTATGTCTTTCCAAAACTCATGAAAGAGAATTTTTCCCTACCATCTTCCTTTAAGAAGTAAACTGATTCATAGATTTCTATGAGAATATCTGGATAGACTATATCTTGAGCTTCTGTCTTAGAAATAGCTATACTTTCCCACCCATTGAGCTTTATGTTCTTGTTAATAATGGAGTCATATTTATTGAAGAAGTTTGGGTGTACCAAACTCTCCCTATATATTTTGAACACTGGAATCGGCTTAACAGTAAACATGTCCTGAGAAGGAGCTTCTACAGACATTCTAACTGGAGTAATTTTGAAAAGTTTGGAACGGGCTTTGCTAGAGGAGCATGGATTCAGCACACACAAGCTTGAGAACTGATGTGGGACAACACATCGGGTTTCCCTTTATATAGGTGATGAAGGCAACCTTTCAACTTTCAAATCCAATTTGATGGTTGGGAAACCTTCTGGTTTTATCTAACTGTTTATATGATAGCGGCAAGGAAAAAAATTTGATTGAATGTAATCTTTTGAGGTTTAAAAAACATTGGGATTTAAGAAAACATGAATCCGAGATAATTTTTTAAAAATAAAAGAAACTACCAGCAAGTAAAAGTGATTATGAAAACTTAATAAAGAATCATACCTTTCGGATTGTTAGGAAGATTATTCGTACTATGAAATATTATTCTTGGAGAACTTTGGATTCAAAAAAAACATGAATACAGAAATAAATAATTCACTACGAAAATTGTCAAATCTGATAGTTTTTATTTCAAAAATTGTAGGTCCCATGATTTTCATTACAAAAATTTTACGTCTGAAGATTTTCATTACAAAAACTTCTGGTCCAAATATTTTCATTACAAAAACTTCAGGTCGGAATATTTTCATTATGAAAACTTCTGGTCTGAATATTTTCATTATGAAAACTTCAGGTCTAAATATTTCCATTACAAAAATGTCACGTTCGAAACATTTCATTACGAAAACTTCAAATATGAATAATTTCATTATGAAAACTTCAAAGACTGACTATGAAAAAGTTATTATGAAAACTTTGAAAAACTAACTACGAAAATTTTCATTACGAAATTTTTTGTAAAACTTTATTTTGAAAAATTTTGAAAACATCATTACAAAAAGTTTTGAAAACTTCATTATGAAAAATTTTGATAACTTCATTACGAAAAGTTTTGAAAACATCATTAAAAATTATTTTTGAAAAATTCATTACGAAATTTTTTGAAAACTTCTATTCGAAATTTTATGAAAACTTCATTAAGAATTATTTTGAAAACTTCATTAAGATAAATAAAAAAATGTATTCCCCCTACGAAAAAGAGTTTATTATTGTAAGATGATTGATTCAACAGCAAGTTAATTAAGTAGGATTACCTTACAATTATCATTCCTAAATTCTGTTTAATGTATTCAAATCTATCGGAAGGTAATGATTTTTTGAATATATCAGCAAGTTGATCTTGTGTTCCGATAAACTGAATAATGATATCTCATTTCGTCTTGATAATATTTTCAAAATAATTTTTGTTACCAGTCATATTCTTGGAACATCCACTATCGAGGTACCAGGTACTGGTTTTGGTACCTTCTCTATTTTCCTGAAAGCAAAAGAGTTAGACTTTCAAAATACAAACATTCTTGGATCCATAATTGTTGGAAAACCAAATTTTGGGTATCCACATTTTTTTCGAATAATAAGATTTCTGAAACCCAGGAGATTTAACTCTATTCAAGGAGAAATGTTTCTTCCAATGCCCACCACATTGACACTTTGTGCAAAACAGTTCTTTAGAAGGAACAAAATAGTTGTTTTTGAAAACAAGTTTTTGGTGAGTATTAACAACTCCAATAGCGTTTCCTTGAGGTTTAATTAGAGAATACATATTGTCAAAAGTTTCCTTCCCAAAGGTAATGATTTCAAGAAGCTTTTTAAGAGAAAAAATCTCATAATTTAGTCTGATGAATAAATTCTTATCCTCAGGAATCATTTCATTAGAGTTAGATTATTCCTCAAAAACTTTTATCTTTAAAATAGCATTCTTATGATCTTTAGAAAGTTATTCCTCAAAAGAATTTACTTCTTCATAGTCTTTAATAAGTATTTCTAAAAGCTCATTTTCATTTATAAGATCTTTAGAAAGATCTAAAATCTCTTTTTTAATAATTTCTTCCCTAGTATTTGCCTTGTCTAATTTCTTATAAATATTACAATTTTTTTCACCATGTAACTTGGAAAATCTAGAAACTTTTTCATATGAAGGTATTTCTTCATTTTTTGAGGTTGAAATATCTTCATTAGAAGTACTATTTACGGAATATTAATTCTTATCAAGAGATAAATTTGTTAAAGCCTCGGCAGAGCCTACCTTGTACTTAAGGCATGTATTAAGGAAAGAAGTAGTAGCAATGAATCCCATATTCCTCTGTTCTGATGAATCATATTCAGAAGATTCAATCTCTGAAGAGTATCCACAGCTAGCACTCCTCGTATCATTAGCTTTAATACTTTTTTTCTTTGATCTATAGAATTTATTCTTGTTATTTTCTGAATTCCATTCCTTCTTTTACTTCTTTTTCAACAAGGGACAATCTGGTCTAATATGACCTATTCTTGTAAATTTATAACATGTAACTTCTCTATATATCATATCTCTTTAGTATTTATTCTTTTATTTATTCTGATGATTTATCTGAGCTAAGGTATTGTTAATTCTCTGAGAAATATTAGGTAATTCATTCTCATACTTTTCTGTGTCACTAGATTCTGACTGAATAATGACTTTCTCAGATTTAGATCAAGTCAATATTTCTAGGGTCTTGGATTTCACATGTTTAGAAGTGGTTGTAAAACAAACTCCTCCATTCCAATTATTCTTCTTAAAATTTTCAGCATCTCTCTTCATTCTGGTTTCATAATGAAGAAGAGTTCTAAACAACTCGTCTAAGGAAATCTGAATGAATTTCCTATTCTCATAAATTTCTGTCCTCTTCAACTCCCATTCATTTGGCATAATATCTATGAACTTATCAACAAGAGATTCATAATCCAAACAATTTTATCCTATAGATTTTAAGCTATTTACAACAGTCATAAACTTTTGTTGTACATTGCATATGGGTTCTCCATAACGGAAGTTAAATCCACGGTATTCTTCTCTTAATATAGATCTTCTTGTCTCTATGACTTTGGATGTACCAAAATGTGTAACTTCACTTTTCTTCTAGATACTGTTTACAGATTCACATGATGATATTTGAACATAGATATTCCTAGTCATGGAACATAACAGAGTATTTTCTACTCCGATGTTTGATTGATATTCTGATTTCCCCTATTTCATAAAGGTTCTCAATTCCTTATCCAGTATCTTATAATCTCCAGTCAACATTAGATAGTTATCAACTCCAGTATTGATAACAAAATTCTTCCACCTATCTCTCCAGTACTCATAATCATTTCAATCACAAATAGGAGGTCTGGTAGGATTTAGGTTACCAATTAAACCAACATTTAAAACTGCCATTCTTAAGAAAATCTGTGGCATACAAACCTGTTAGTAGAATGAGTTTGTAAACAAGAGAAAATATCCTAAGCAAGAAACTAGATATTGTATCTCAAAGAAAAAGTGTGTCCGAACTATATGAGTCCGAATATATGAATCCGAAAATGCATGAATCTGAAAAACAGATTCTGACAATTCTCTTATGAATATAATCGTGAGATTGATTCAGATTGAACCAATGCTTTGATACAAATTGTGATATTGGTACAGTGTTTGAGGTTTCCATCCATTGATACCAATTTTTAGGATAATATGTCTGAGTATGATATACACTACAATACCAAAAGTAGGATCGAATATGTAATGAGATTCTCAAATACAAGAGGCAGGGGGGGTGACTTGTATACTTAAAAAATTCCTAAGGGAATTTTGCATAACCAAAATTCAGAAAACCTCTAAGATCTATTATCTTGCTTGATTTCGGAAAAGTGATTCCGGAAATGAATCTAAAAAAAAGTTTACACCAACTAAGATTCTATCTTAAAACATATAGAATCTAACTAAATTAGAGCACAAGTTTAGGTAAGTATAAGAAAGTTATACTTTCATCAACAATACAAAAACACAGCAAAAAACAAATGTAGTAACACTACAAGTAACAAGTAATAACTCTTTTAACCCAAAGAGTAGGGTATCCAACAACCCTGGATAACATGTCCATTGATTTATAATTTCAAGAAAGTCTATCATACCCAAACCCAGGTAAGCCCTCAATCTGAAGATCGGTATCTGTCTTGCTATCCCCAAAAGCCCTCAATTTGTAAGGAAATCAGCACCTCTGACTTCACAACCTGAAGTCTCTGAGTTTTATGGAAATCGAACCTCTGTACTAAGCAAATCTGCTTGAAGAAAAGTTTGATCAGGCAGTTCAAACTTACTGCATGAAGCATGAGAGTTTATAAGAGCCTCTCTCTCTAGAAATCACTTCTGAATGTTCTAAGCTTCAAAATTACAAAAGTCTCTAGGACGTTCAAATGATCTCCTATTTATAGGCACAGCTCCAACGGTTGGCTCCCTCCTCAAATGGTCATTTTCTTCCTTGAATTTAGAAGGGAAATGTACACATGTCACTCAATCAATAGTTTGTTGATAACTAAAAGCATGCCATCGTTTTATAACTAAATAGGTTTAAGTATAACTAAAATCTGATATTCAGAATGTAAGTTAAATTGAGAGTTCAGAGTCTAACAAAAAAATGTCTTCAGAATGTTTGTAGACGAGAGTTTGGATTCTACAAAACAAGGATATTCGTATTCTGTTTTATAGAAATTTGAAACCTAAATTCCTTAGAATTCCAGAGTCTAAATTTCAAGGAAATTCAGATTCTGGATTCATAAGAATTCGGAACAATAACATACAATGTTCGGATTCATAGTTCATGAGAATTATGAGTTAGAACTCATAAGAGTTTGGAGTATGAATTCAAAGAACTCGGAGTCAGAATGTAGAGAAGATCGTAACTATAATTCATAAACAAAACTCCAAGTCAGAACATAGAGAAGTTTGTAACTAGAATTCATAATCAAAATTCATAGTCGAACTTTACATAAGTTAGTAATCAGAATTCAGAGTCAAACTTCATGAATGTTCGTATCCAGAATTCGGAGTTGAACTTTATGAGAGTTCATATCTGGAATTCGGAGTTGAACTTCATGAGAGTTCGTATCCAGAATTTAGAGTTGAACTTTATGAGGGTTTATATATGGAATTTGGAGTTGAACTTCATGAGAGTTCGTATCTAGAATTTAGAGCTGAACTTTATGAGAGTTTGTAACCAGAATTCAGATTTGAACTTCATGAGAGTTTGTAACCAGAATTAGGAGTCTTAAACAAAATACTTAATATCTATGACTTATATGATTCCGAGGTTTTCGGTTATAATCCGATTTTTACAGATAGAAAATTTATGATATGAACAATGAAATATAGGTAAGGGTAAATTTCCTTGGTGAAGTAAATTTTCCGTATAGAAGTAAAACAGGGGTAAAATGAGATATGCCTTAAGATAAGGTGTTTGTGATTTTCAAAACAAGAGGAATGGTAAGTCATAAGGAAAACTTAATGACTCAATAATCTTGCCCTTACATGAAGGAATGGAAAATTTAAAAGGAAACCCTTATTGACTCAACATATATTTTACATTTTGTATCTCTAATTGAGAATCTGATGTCACACTTTTATTTTTGTTACTATGGATACAAAGAAGGAATATTTTAATGAGTTCAATAATGCATAATTTTTATAAATTATCATTTTTTATATATTTTTTTTAAATTTATTTAAATACTAAAGTATATATATAGTTTACCAAGAATAATAAATTATTCATTCCTTTGAGGTATGATCACTCGTATGTAGAACCAATGTAATAAAGTATCCACTTTCTCTAGGCTAGTGGGGTTGGGATCATTGTAGTTGGTGTGATAGAAAGTTTAGTAGAAAACATGGGAACTGGATTTAGGAATGAATATATTAATGAACATAACCATATTATATAACTTGAGAATAAGAAAAATAAGAACATACTTGAGTTTCTGAGAGGAATATATTATGTGGGTTTTTCTAGAAATTCACCCCTATCTGGATAATAAAATTGGATATATGTCTATTAAATTTTTATATAGTGGTAATTAACATGTAAAGGGAACATTGGGATTTTATTTGAAAAAGACATAGTTAATGAAAATGGCCTTATTGCCGAACTTTGTTGAAACTCTTAGGGGATATGGCTTTGATAATTAAAATTGTCTTCACAATCTACCATCAACTATATTAATATATGATTATAATAAATCACTTAGGATAAAAAATAGATGTCATAGATTGAAAAGAATGTTTCATGATTAATAAAACCTATAAATGATTATATGGTTTTCCTACTATGATGATTATTGTTTAAACTATTCTATTTGGTTTTAGTCGAAAGATGGAACCAAAATGAATCATGTTACCATTGACTATGATAGATGATTATGTGATAATTAACAACTAAATGGAAATATTAATGAAGTGAAATATATCTTGATTATTCCTAATTAGTTATCATGATATATTATTACAAAAATCACACCTTAATCAACTCAAAGACTCACCAATGAATATAAAGATTGAGTCTCTTGAGAGCTCGAGTGGTGGAGACCATAGAGAAAAGATTGATATATTTCCTACATGTCATAAATATATAACGAGACACCAAGAATAATGTCTTAATGGAATATAATTTTTTTATATGTGGAAATAAAAAAATAGAGAAACATATTTTAGTGGGAAAGTAAAGAGTTAAGTGGATAGAAATAAATTTAATCCTAGAAATATTATTATAGTTTTACATCATGAATGTGGGGAACCTCGTAATTATACATGTAAATTACATCTTTTAATAGTAAACTCCTAGAATATGTAAGGAAATATATTATAAAAAACATTAGAGTTGAGGTCTTGAAGAGTTTATATATTGGGATTAAATAACTATGTTGTAGAAGTATTTTTAACTATGGTATTTTGGTTATATGAATCATTTAACATCTGAATATTATTTTAATTTTGAGATAATACATGTCCCCATATATGATAAACTTAAGGGTTGTGGATACCATCACATGTTTGTGATTTTAAGTTTGACCATAATTTGATTGAATTAAATGCCAATTTCTTCGGGTTTTATTTGGTTGGATTCTATGGGATTAAAAATATTATGGGATACTTGTTTGGAAATTCATCCCATTGGTTTATAATATGAAAATTTATTTACGGAAGAAATACATTAAATTTCATGGAAATAATGTTAGGGGTATTTGTAACCATTACAGTTTATCTTGAAACTTATGTTTTAGTAATTATGGGTCATTAAAAATTAAGAAATTCAATGGTTTTTTATTAATATAGTTTTGGAAAAAGGAAATCCTACATACCATGTGACAACCCATCACATATAGCAAGGCTACAGGGCTTGAACCCACAAGTGATGGGTGAGAATGATGTTTCACTTTCCACTGTCCTACATGATGTACTAGTCAGTATGATATTGTTTTTATTTAAAATGATTCATGGTTAAATATTTTTTTGATTTTGGGAAACATATTATAGGATCAAATATTTTTGATTTTAAGGTAAACATAGATATTTCAGAAGATGTTTTATTGGTTTCAGTTATATATAACCATTATTTTTAATATAAATGATTATTTAGAAAATATGTAATTAAAATTTTTGGTATCTACATTAATAGGTAAGAGATCAACTTTGTGGTGAAAGTGTTATCCAATATTGGTAAAATTTAGTTTAATTGGGATTCATAGTTATTTATTTGTGTAGAAATCTAATATGAACCTTTTTGGGAAATCATGATATAAAATGTATTATTTATCCATACTAAGGTTTATACAATTTTGCTAATATCTTACCTTGTGGTAACCATTTTAGTTTTGGTTAATATTTAATGAAAATAATAATTTCTCAGTATTATTTTATTCATCTTATGATCTATTAAATGTATAGTAAAGTGATTCAGGAATAAAAAATTCATTTTGGATATTCTTTTCACGATGTAATAAATGAAGTGGAAATTGACCGATGAACCAATAAAAGATGAAATTCTTCTTGAAGGATATCAAGTAAGTATGTTTTATGGTGTTATGTGTATTGAAAGTAAAATAATAACTAAAATATAAGAGAATTATATTAAATAAAAAATAATATACCATTTCTTTCGTATCCAATGAATCTATGGTCTATTAAATCATCATTGTTTAAGGGTTTCTTGGTATTAAATTTCTATTGATCATTCACTTTTTTATCAATGATCCTTATAAGTCTCCATAATAATTTATGCTTTCCTTCTGTGTCCATATTTTCCAATTCCCACTAGCGTTCTCCTAATTGGAATCCTAATTATGTTTTTTTTAGAAAAACTTCATATTTCCCTTTCCCTTTGTTAAGAGTATGTTTTACAAACCATTTTTGTTATGTGGTGATTCAACAAAGGTATTTTCAAATAAAAACCCTTGATTTCTAAGGGCAATTTCAAACTATGATGACATAATTTATTATAGGGGGGAGAATATAAGCCCCATGATTTGAAAATAAGGACATTATGTTTGATAGTGTATGCGAAACACAACAATGAGGTTAAATTAACCATTGAAATTATTTCTTTAAATTTACTATTTTTGATAGCTTACGATACATGAAACATAATGTCTAAAATGAAACTAAAATAATATAACAATATTAACTAGATATTAATTTTTATGTATAAAAAGGAATAATGAAATTTTTAAAGGTATGTTGTTTATACATATAGAAAATAAATTCTTTATTATTTATTTTATTATAAATGAAAATAAGTATTATTTGAAATTAAAAGAAACATTTTTCTAAAAAAGAGTTTTGTCAAGTTTGGGAAAATAATTTAAAATTTATTTTATACCACTTTTAGAAACAGTAATTTAAAAAATGAAATTATTTTTTGAAATAAACTTATAATATTTATCTTTAGGTGAAATGTTTGTATTTTTTTTAAAATTTTTGTTTTTTCAGTGAATAATGAAAAATACCACTTTTGTAAAAACTATTATTTCTTTTCTATAAATTATTTATTTTAAATGTATCAATATTATTTTATTTTGATTCCAGAGGACCCCCAGTATTATTTAGTTTTATATAAAATAATTACTTCTAGTTCAATTAGTATATACCTTATTTTAGTATACAAGTGTTATTATTATTAGAAACACATTTTTTATAAAACTGTTTTAAAGTGAGTAACACTTCTCATGTTTAATTAAATAACACGAAAAACTAACGATTATCCACTAAATTAGAAAAATATTAATTGTTAATATATATAAAATTCATGTGATTCATTATTCATAAACACCATTTTAGAATTTTTGTTTCACTTTGAACATCACTTCACATTAGGATTTCAATTCCTTCATAAAATGAACTATTACATGGTACATTATTTAACACCTCATTAAACACATAATGGTATGGATTTTATTTTGATATTTTATTTTCAAGTCTCCCATTTTATAAGGAAAAATTCATGATTTGGGAGTAATTGAAGATTAAAATTTGAAGACCACCAAAGTGGGCCTTGAACCAACAACATTCTGTGAGAAGTGAACTGGACAACATCCCACTAAATAGAATGTAGAGGTAAAGATCCAAACCCAATTATTCTACAATTTTAACATAGAATATAGAAAATAAATTGGAACATTACATCCAATAGTTGACCAGTATTATTTGGATATTTTAATATATTTCTAGGAAGACCAAGTTGGAGATAAAATTCAGCGCCGATTCTACAGCCCAGAAAAATAGTCCACTTTTTTACTCATATCTCTGAAAAAAGTATCCATTTGGGATGAAGTTTTTTATATAGTGAGGAAAAATCTATATCAGTATATTTTTATTATATTTCCCAAATTAATCCTGAATTACATGAAAAATAGATATTAGCTTCATGTGCATGAAACACTATGTTTGGATTGTATCACGTATATTGAATATTTCCTTCGACAGATTTTATTACACGCAAGACCAACTCTTACTGAACTATAATATGATAATAAAATATTTTTTAAAATATTTTTTTGTTATCACATAGACATTTGAATGGTATATACGAATAATATTATCTAAATTATGAAAATACATTTTAAACATGTTTTTAAAATTAATTCTTTGATTATCATTTAATTATAAATGAAAATAAAAACAAATTAAATATAAATGAAATGTTTTTATGAAGAAACCATTTTTATGACCAAAAATTTATTTTATCATAATAAATTAAATTAGTGAAGGATATTAATGAAATTTTTATTTTATACATTGAACGAAATGTTTTTATATTCATCCAATAAGTTTGATAGGCATAAAATTAGAACAAATTCTATTTTCTTCATAAAAAAGTATTTTTGTAAATGGTAGATTTTACATCTTGTAATGGAAGAAAAATTTTAAATCTAAATTTTGAAACGTTTATAAATTATAACTAAAAATAGACGTTATATATAAATTCTAAATGTAAAATTTATCTTTGGGTGGATTTTTGAAATTTTCTGAGAAGATTCAATTCTGGATGAATAATTTAAAATACTAAATCTTAATTGAAATTTTTTTTCATTTAATATTATTATATAGATACAATATATTTTTATTTTGTTTTAATTTATATATATATATATAAATATATATTATACATATATTAATCCAATTTAGGTCATTTTAATAAATTCTAAATTTAAATTGGATATAATAACTTTTAAAACATTTGAACATTGATACTTTAAAAGCTCATTGTTCCATCACATCTATGAGATTATTTTTAGATTAATTGTCACACCCAATGTGATTTTAATATTTAAAAATGGATACAATGATTACAATAAAAATAATTTATAATTTCTAGTATGTTAAATGTAGTTTTTTATCAAAAAATATTGTGAATGAAAGTAAACTTAATTACAATGATTAAGGTAAAAAGTACTTTACTTAGTGGTTAAACATTAATCCTAGGGTTATAAATGACTTATAAACTTGTCCAAATTCCATTTTAGAAAAATATTTACAAAATATAGCCTATTTTATAGAAATTATTTTATTATTTGAGGCACATGATGTAATTTATGCCTCCCAGTAGTGTTTACCTTTTGGTATTTACAAGAATTCCACTCCTACAGCACTATAAAAGGGCACTCAAACCCCAATATATTCACAACAATTAAGACCTTAGGATCATCCAATCCATAAGAAAATGGGATCCCAAATTATCTCATATGAACCTAGAAGCATATATTTGGTAATAAAGTCATCCAATGAATCCCTTATGTGAAAACCAAAAGGCGTTACCCGAAGAGAATGTAACGCTCATCAATATTCATTTTTTGGTTTTTTTCCTTCTCAACAACTTTAAATTATTCATATATCAAGATTATTTAGGAAAATAAGTATTCAAAATATAATTATAATTTTATATATTAATTTTCTGACCTAAAACTTCATAAACTTCCATCAAATGGGATATAAATCATTTTTCATGTGTATGAAGGACTACCACCTGGAAAAAATATGTCATTCATTTTTCCATTACCACATCTCAAGATTAGGAAATAGGAAAGAAATAAGATATTTATATGATATATATTATATTTATAATTTATATATGATTATATAATTATTATATAACCCATACCTTCATGATTTCCATTTTATGAAATACGATACCATCATTTGTAGATGTGTGGACTACTGCGTCTGCAAATCGATATGACCCATTCACACTTTACAAGGAATGAATTAAGGATGGGTTTAATAAAAATATTTAATATATATGAAATAATAATGTTACTAAAAATAATATATATATATATATAGATATATACCATTTAATTTTCTTTTTTTTAAATATGACAAGAAAATGGAACGAACATTCATATGTACATATGGTCTACCGTCTCCATGAACAATGTATTTCATTTCTAACTTATATATTTTATGGATTATTATAAATACATATATAATGAATATATATGATATTTTTTTCATGTTTTTAATTATATAAATTTTTAAATCCCGATCATATGATAAGGAACAAAAAACAACAAGTGAAAACATATATGAAAAACAAAGCAGATATTACCCGAAATGTAACATTAACATGGAATTGTTAATAAAAAAGTAATATAAAGTAATAATCAAATAATATATGTATTTATATATAAGAAATTTTTTCACATAGTATATTTATTAAAAGATTATATTAATTATACTGGATTTTTGAACATGTGCGAAAAAATTCAAGCCATAAGTTAAGAGGATTTATAGTCTGACTTTTATTTCTGAGAGACTTATACCATATTCAATACTCCTTTATTTTGTATGGTGTATATAAAATCTGATTGATGACCGTGTTTTCATGAAACATGAAATTGATTATGAATTTTAGGTATATTTTAAGTATAACAAAGACCCTAGGTCATCTCTCAAGGAGCGTTAATAGTTTTAGAGTATGCGTTTTTATTAAAAAATAATAAAGGGGTGATTTTTATAAACAATTCTAAGAAGGTAACTACATTTAAAGAGATGTAATGTTAAAAGAAAATGTTTATTTTAAAAAAATTTAGATAAAAAAGTGATCGTTTCTAAGTTACTATAGCACATGAAGAGTTCCTTGTTCTCAATTGTTTAGTAGGTTTTGTTGTAATCCTTTGGTTGAGGGATGACAAAAATCTTGGCTCCACTCAATCCTCTTAAAATGATGCACAAAGAACCACCCCTTGACACAAAAATCATGTTGTCAATGTTTGGACCTCAATCATAGAGTGAGGTCAACCCAAGCATACTAAAATCTGATGTATGTGTGAGAGAATGAGGATTCTTGTGTTATCCAATCAGATCAATCCAAGATTCCCACTTGAATCTCAACATAATATGTATTGAAATGAGAAATGTTTCCTGTAATTAAAACAAATAAATGCATTCAGAGAATATGAATATAAATATTAAACATAAGTGAAATAATTCACAAAAAAATTAAACAAGAATAGTAAACTATATGGTGTCAGAACTCCCTCTTCATGTGTGTAGCTCCCTCACAATGATCACCCACTTTTTAGCTCGACATCAGGAGGAGGAGGATGATTGGGTGGAAATCCTCCACCATTATTGATCCCCCTATGAGGATAGGGGCCTCCGAAACATAACAGATGAGGTGGATACTCTTTTAGGACTCTAAAATTGGCAGAGCATCCCTTATGGTTGAAACATACAAATGAGGTGCCCATTGTTCCTTTTTATTGCTGAAATGGCACATGGTTTTGAGAACCCAGATTTTGATAAACCACTTGGAGGATGCTTTTTAGCTACTAGATAGTCAAATATACCTCTAAATGAAATTGGAATGTTTCAGCCCCACATCTTAACTATCACCACCAAAAGTTTGCAATCATTTGGACAATCATATCTAGAGATATTGACATATTACAGAATTCCATTTTTACATTGTGAAGATCTGGGGGCTTTTTCATATCAGTTTGGATGGCCCCCTTAGAAGTAGAATCTGATTGGGTTCCTTGTGATGAATTGTGTCCAATTAAATTTTGACCGGTCCACCAAATTTCAGCCCATTTGGATACACGATCTAGTAGATATGTGCAGATTAATCCAATGGTGTGCTTGGTTCCTATGGATTTTTGTCCATTTTTCATGGACATCAGCATGGGTCTGCCAAATCACTTCCACCTTCAATGAAATTACCAAACAAGTAACATTTCCCTTGTTAACAGTGATAAACAAAAAAATAATTGAATCAAACATTATGTGCATGTTGTTATTATATGTTGAATTTACAATACTAATTCAGTTTAATATAATGGTGTAAGGGTGAAAATGAAATAGCGAATCGTGGTACAATCACACCCCCACACATAAACATTTTCACTCTTGAGAAATTTCATATTTCCAAAAAAAATATGCATGTAGATATTTAAGGCTTCATAAATATTTAACATTCAATTAAAATTTAATTCTTTATAGAAATGTGATCAATGAAAAAATCACACTGAGGAGTTATTCTCAGTGATCATGGAAAAATGTGTCTTATAAATTGTATAGAAATGAAATTTTAAGATATTTATGATACCAATTAAAGAAAATAATTCAAAATATAATTATGTCACTAATTCCCCATGTCTGATTGCGACTACCATTTCATGATATTCATTCCAATTTCTATTGAGTAAGTATAAGTGATTTTATTAATTTTCTACTTACGAGATCATTTCCACCGTAATTTCCCCACATACTTCGCAATAAAATTTAATGAACCACTTAGTTATGCATTCCCAGAAGTCAAACCATAAGCTCCTGACCTATATATCCCCATATGTTGCACATTTCATCACTCCCCTCATTTTTTTCAAAAGAAGTATTTGGAAAAAATTGCACACTCCTCTCCCATACCATATTCGATATCCTCACAACATTAATTGTAATAGGTATAACAAGATCAATGGTCAAGGAAGGGCTGTTTTTGACCTAACCAATATAAAATGATTTTTTATTTTTATTTTTGAGTGTGTTCAATATTCAGATAACAAGCACACAAACATAGGTCAATCTATGACAGTAATGAAATAGATAAGATAAGGAATGGATGTATGGAAAAAATGAATTTGGACAGAAGATAAAAATCAACCTAACTTATATTTACCTTCAATTAAGTAATAAATTTCCACACATCATGGTTGGGGAAAAATGTGACGTTTGATTTAGTGACACAATTTTAACTTAAACTAATTAGAAAATTGGTTCCCATTCTTCTTAGAGGTTTAAAAATGATACAAATATTTATATCATTGAAAAAGAACCAAACTTTGAGAGAAATTCACACCACAGTATTGATTTCTTTATAAAATGAACATTTAATCCGATTTTTTTGAATGTTAAAACAACATGAAATACAGATATTCCACATGAATTTTCAATAAATTCCTTGATTAAATGAGAAATATTTTCCATGATAAATTGGGAATAAAAAAGGTAATATTACAACACAAAGGTGAGGGGGAAGGAAGGGGTAAAGTAATAATACAATTCAGCAAGAAAAAAAAGAGAAGAAAGATGATGATGATTCCTAAATGACCCAAGAATATACCCATCCCCCAAAACATAAAGTTTGATATGTCCTCATTGTATTAAAATAGAACGTGGGAATAAATGACAAAACCTAGTGAGTTTCATTCATAGATTGCTTCTTGAACATAGAGTTCTATCATTGGGAACTCTGAAAGGATTTCGTGGAAGTGGTTCAACTGCTGCGAATTGAAAGTGAAGGATTTCTTGGTTTATTCATTTTGAACCTGAACAAAACCAAATCAAGTTACATTAGTAACAGTGTATGAGCCAAACCAGTGGGAACAAAGCTTACCTAGATGGAACTTTAGCATTGAATTTCAAAGGACGACATTTTACCCAATGTGGAACTGACGATGAAGGATAAGACAGTCATCAGAAGCTGTGGTTCTCTCCTTATAAATCTGGGAGTTTTCATATGCATATCTTCTCATTTACATAAGCTCTTGAATCTCCAACTTCCTTTGAGAACCTGCACCCAAAATATTAGAATTTCATTGTTTGATGTCCTAGTATAACTAGTGCTCAATCTCAATAGGGTGGGGACAACTCTTTCCAGACACAGGCTGATTTGGTGACATGCCAATTGTAGTTTTGAAAGTAGTATGGTATGCCCATAATGAATCATCAAGTCTAAGGCTCCAAAATTTTCTATTGGGTCAAACATATTTTTCAAGAATATGTTTTAACTTTCTATTTGACACATCAGATTCACAATTAGTCAGTGGGTGATATGCAGAAGACACTCTATGACTGACCTGATGCCGATGCAAAAGTGATTGAATTGTTTGGTTGGTAAAATGAGAACCATGTTCACTGATGATGAAACTATGTAAGAAAAACCTAAAAAAGATTTGGGTTCTCAAAAATTCAAAAAAAATAACCATAGAATCAATAGTCCTTGTAGCTCATGCCTCTACCAATTTTGACACATAATCAACTTCCAGAAGAATGTACATGTTTCCTAAGGAATTTCCAAATGGCCCCATAAATTCAATACCGCAAACATCAAAAATTTAATGAAAGGGAAATGGTTGTGGTTGTATTTCATTTATTTCAGAGACATTAACTATTCATTGACAACAAGGAATAGATTTACAAAAATCAGGGGAATCTCATAAAAAATTTGGCCAAAAGAGACCAAAATCAATGACATTACCAAAAGTCTGTTGGGGACCTAATTGTCCCCCAGAATCCAAAGTGTGGAAGAATCTAAGGACAGATTGAAAATCGCTAAAGGGAACACAATGCCTAAGGACATGATACCTATATATGTTCCAATGGTAGGGTCCATCACAAAGGTTCCAACGAGACTCATGTTTTAGACGAGTGGTTTTTTTAAATCAGTAAGAATGAAAGATGCTACCAAGTACTTACCAATTTCATCATACCAAGGAATATAATCTTGCACACAGTACAATTTCCCATCGGGAAACAAATCATTTAAACGAATACAAGTGGATGAGTCAAATTCATAGGATGGGGGAATCCAACTAATACGATCAGCCACCACATTCTGTACTCCTTTTTTATCTCTAATTTCAATATTGAATTCTTGAAGGAGAAGAATCTATAGAATGAGACGTTGTTTGGATTCTAGTTTCATAACAAGATATCGGAGGACAGCATGGTCTATTCCCACAATGAAATTGGACCCTAAAAGATAAGACCTAAATTTATCCAAGGAAAACACAATAGAAATGAAATATTTTTTAGTTCTAGTGTAGTTTTGTTGGTCAGGGTCAAATGTACATGAAGCATATGAAATGACATGTGGAGCTCGATCGACACTATTTTATAAGACTGTCCCAACTGTATAGTTAGAGGCATCAAACATGAGATAAAATGGTAAATCACATTGAGGTGGTTGGATTACCGGGGGTGATGTGAGACTTGTTTTTAACTTATAAAAAGATCCTTCACATTCTTTATCCAAAACATATTCTTTCTCTTTTTTGAGTAATCCATAGTGGGGTAGTGAAATTTTACTAATGTGACGAATGATACGACAGTAAAATCCCGCATGACCTAGGAAACACTGCATATCCCATAATTTTGTAGGGAATGGTAGGGGAGAAATAACATTTGAATTTGATTTATCCACTTGGATACCTTCCCCAGAAATGACATTCCCCAAAAGTATACCTTTTCACACCATGAAATGGAATTTCTCAGAATTTAGTACATGATTCTTTTCAATACAGAGACATAGGAATAATCCTAAACTACTTAAACATTCATCAAAAGAGGAACCATACATAGTTAAATCATCCATCAAAACGTCCATTCAATTCTCCAAGTAATCTGAAAAAATACAACCCATGAATCATTGAAAAGTATATGGGGAATTGCACAGGCCAAATGGAATCCTCCGATATGAAAATGTGCCAAAGGGGAAAGTAAATGTTGACTTTTCATGATCCTCGGGGGAAATATGGATCGAAAAGTATCCAGAATACCCATCAGGGAAACAGTAGTGAGACTTACCCACTAGCCTCTCCTGCATTTGGTTAATGAATATAAAATGGAAATAGTTCTTCCTTGTGTGTTGTTTTAGTCGGTGAAATTCTATGTAGACACACTAACTATTCTACAAATGAGTTGGAACCAATTCATTATTTTCATTTTTAATTACTGTAAGACCTGTTTTTTTGGAACAATTTGAATGAGACTGACCCATTGTCTACCAGAGATGGGGTAAATGCTTCCAACTATCAATAATTATGTTACCTCATTTTTCAAAACTTTTATAAGGTTTGGGTTTAGTTGACATTGTTCCTGCCTCACTTGTTTAGACTTGTCATTTAATAAAAAATGATGTGCGAAAGTTGATGGTCTAATACAAGGAATGTCAGCAAGCTCCCATCGCAAAGTTTTTTATACTCCCTCAAAAGTTTGAATAGTGGCAATTCATGATCAAGAGGGATTTAACTAGCCATGATGATGGGAAACATGTTTCCATTTTCAGGATATGAATATTTTAAATCCCTAGGCTGTTGTTTCAGTTCCAATTCAAGTAGAATTTGGATTGATGGAAGTGTGGTTTGATGTGAGAGTTCCTTAATCTCATATAACTTCTCAATAGTGTCATTATCAGATTAATAATGAGCTTTTACAAGCTTAGCAGCATCATCGATGGTCATTTGATCCTCAGAGTTCAAGTAATTATAATTTAATAAACAGGCATGACACTTTCCTAGACTTCTACAACAATCATTGCATGATTCATTACATAACATTTAAATCAATGATGAAAATTATGAAAGGGGATCTGGGGAATGAAATTAAGTTTTTTAAGGGAAGGGAATACATCTATAGAATTAACAGTGGAAGAGGAATGTTTTTAAGGGGTTCTTCATGGAATCAAGGATGTTGAAGTGGACAGTGTCATCACCAAACTCAATTGATAATGTTCCATTTTGGATATTAATTATGGTTTTGGATGTTTTCATTAAATAGAAAAACAATATAACTAGGGAATGTCCATTCATCCAAACAACTTCCATATTAAGCACACAATAATCAGTAGTAAAGATTAAATCATGAACCCTCACAAGAATATACTCTTACACACCAAAGGGGTGTGCAATACTCTAGTTAGATAGTTGAAGAACAATTTTAGTGGGCTTCATTTCCCTGACCTGAAATGTATAGTAAATGGAATGAGGCATCAAATTTAAAGAAGAACCTAAAGAAATCATTGAATTAGAAAACTAATACTCCTCTATGGTGCATAGAATTGAGAATGTTCCGGGATTATTTAACTTGGTGGGAAGTGATGGCTCTATTATAACACCCCAAACATTTTATGGTATGATTCCCTTAAATATATTCTATTCATAGCCTATATTTCATAAATTACGTTGTTCCATTGAAACAACACTATTATTTGGGAGATAGTCATAACCTAACCATTAATGAAAAAATTTCCACTTCTCTATTTTGAATTTCGAAAAACGTTCATCTAGAGTTGTGACCAGTATATTATACGGAGTCTGATAGAACTAACATGATTTTATGATGAATAGTAACATACCCTTATGAATAGTAATATAAATAGTAATACGACCCTTTGGAATAGTAAATAATGATAATATTTTATTTTCATAACGTAATAATATAATGAGATCTTTATTAATATTTCAATGTGATATAAAACAATTTATACCTTTAAAATTGTTATTTTTCGATTTATTAATGAGTTTATTTAAAAATTAAATTAAAATGATTTAGAAAATTATTTTCAAAATATGGAGTACACTTTTGAGTTCTACACATCAAAAAAATGGTTAGCGTAAATTTTTGGGGTTTTTTCTAAAATACATGAATTTTTCTTGAATATTAAAAATACAGTTTTGAGTTTTCTATTGTTTAAGGACATCATATGTAATAATTAAATATAAAAGGTTGGGTGACTTTTTTTACAGTACCATATGACATGATTTATCTCAAGTAGCTAAATCCTTGGGCAAATACCATGGGCAAGCCCATTGTTTTGCAAAAACAACTAATGTGGTGTCCCTTTTAATTAATAAAAAACTAATTCTTAATTACTATAAATACCCACTCATACCTTAGTTTAAATTCATTCCAAAATCCATAATCCATAATGATCTGGTAGTTTTACCTCCCTAGTAATCCTCTTAAGTTTTCCTCAAGTTCCCAAAGTCAAATACTTCATGTTTTTTTAATTACTCTTCAAGGTAAGAGAATCTACCACCCTTCACTTTTCTTAAAGCTCACATTTTATGTTTTCCATTTCATTTTCAATTTTATTATATTGGGATATGCCATTATATATTCCCCTTTCTATCCATATTATGTAATAGTGATGATAGACACCCTTTATCTCATCAAAATATGTAATGAATTTTTTTGTAACGTCGTAAGGCTGCTGAATTTTCGTGAGAGATTTCTCAATTTCTTCTATTTTGAGATTCTTTATTTTCTACTTCTTTCCTCATATACCGTCATCCAAATTCTATGACCTTTCCAGTAGTTTAAATGAACTATAATTTTATTATTCAAATGGAATATTTCATCATCATATCTCTTTCCCCCTCCTTTTATATAAAAAATAAAAACACTATCCGAGATGTGGTAATTTATCACATTCAAGGACAACAGGTTCTAAATTTTCATTACCTTGTTCAATTTGGCTCATGAACCCATTTTTATGGTTGAAATAGATCATATTATATGTATTTAATTTCATTAGTATTCTGTAATCCTTACACAATAATAATATGAAATAATAATACAAAATGAGTTCATTATGAACTAAACCGCCAAGTTAATCCAAATATTTGTAATTAACTTATAACTAATGAATCTAAATCATGTTATATAACCCAAAATTATAATAATATCATTTATATCTCTATAATGTCATTAATAAGATATATTAACAATTATTTATGTTTAACGACACATCAAATGAACTTCCATTCATGAATACAAGTAAACGAGTCATGAAAACCAAGGAAGGAAATGCTACCAAAACAATAAAATAGAACCAATTAGACCCATAAAAAGGGCCATGAATGAATCTAAAACGGTTATTTTAAATCAAATAAATGTATAGGAGGTTCTTGAATTATTATTTAACGAAGATAAATTTTATTATTTGGGTTAATAAAACAAACAATGAACACACTCGAGCATAACATAAGGGGTTTCTCATCTCACATTCATTTCCATGAGAATTCCATTGTTGGTAACTTATTTATTTCATGTGGTTTATCCTGTATGAAATTTTGATATACATTATCACAATTTTCATTATAATTCATGTTATTTTGTGACTTACTTTTGGTTATTTTTTTCTGGTCATATGACTCATTTGATTACAATGGGGTAAGAGACTTTGTCTCAAATTCCATTTCATTGTCAGTTGTTCGGTATTGTACACCTAATGTTTATTATGTGATGCGCCCAATGAAAACTTCATATAACTTTTCATTTTAAATGGTCAATATATTATACATCCATATTCTGGTTTCATGGATATGAGTATTGTCTTAAGTCGTATACCCTTTTACATATAGTGTTTATTAGGAAAGGTTTTTTAACTATGGAAATTTTTCTGAATTTGTATTATCTAATCAATGAGGATTTTGATAAGGAATGTTGTATTTGTATTAAATCTATGTGTAAATAATGATGAGGACATGTATTGGTGGGTGGGGCCTGTTATAGCCCCTTGATATGTCGACAAGTCTCATGAGACCAATCAGTTGGTGACAAACCCTTCGAGTTTGTTTCCAAAAATCAGAGGGGTTTCTACCCACATAACTAAACCATTTTAATAGTATTATGGTATCATGTGCCAGATACATGAATTTTAATTAATAATCATTGTATTTATTCACTATAAGTTATTACTATCCATGAGGTTTTTAGTATGACAAAATCTATGGAAGTAGTTTCATTCTCAGTTTATTAATGGTGTGAGTCTTTTTATTCCCTATACCATATTGATTATGTCAAATTGTATATGATTAACTTATTATTGAATTAATACTTCCACTATTTGTAAACCTTACTTATAATTTGAGCTCACCCCTTCCATTTGTTTACCTTCAACATGTTTTGAAGGGGAGATGATTTATTGAATTTCCGTGGATACAGTTTTTAGTTTTTGTTATGTATTATATCTTGTTGCCTTTTCCAATGTAATTTGGGTTACATATATGTGTCTAGTTTCTTCAAGACTACTAAATTTATCATTAAATTGGTATTTTAATTCCTTCTATCCATTCCAATGTAATTGGTAAATCACCTACTTCGGTCAAGAGGGGTCAGGGTGTTGCAGTTGGTATTAGAGGAAGTTTGGTAGCAATTATGGAAACTAGATTAGAAATTGTAGATTAGGGAACTAATTCCAAAGTGTGAATTTGAGTTTAAACATACAGGAGAATACAATTATTTTGGTAGGTAATATATTATGAGTATATTTCTATCAAATACATCATTTTCTGGATATAAATAGGTAGAGGCGGCTCTGGCACAGATGTACCTAGGAGTGATAACTCCAACAAGGAGTTTCGAGCTTGAAATTAGGTATCCAGATACATTACAACATGACTTTATACACTATTGGTATTGACATTCCTGGGGTATATGCTTAGTATAATTCACATTTTCTTTACAATCCATTATGATGAATATTAATGTAAATGTTTTCTCAGGGAAACCATGTTTATGTGATTACTTATGCATAGAATTTCAATCTATGTTATGTTCTTTTCTATTTTAGATTCAAAACTCGATCTGGTGTATGATATTATTTTGAAATGGTGATAAATAGATGAAGGGGAATCATTAATCGTGGGCAATGTTGGGATCCCCCCACTGAGAAGGGCAACACTGTCCATGTTGGAGAAGATCAAATCATGACCATATTGGGAAAACTTACTCAAGATGTGATGAATAACCATGAAACACCTATGTTGGACCATTTCATGTAGAAGAAGCCCCCATCTTTTAGTGGGACTACTAATCCAGTGTTTGTTGAGTAGTGGATCAATTGCCTTGAAATGATATTCATTACAATAAGATGCAATTAAAATGAAATGGTTGTGATGGAAATATATTTCATCAACGGTGACGTTAATCAATGGTACTCCGTGATCTAGAATACCACTATGGATGAAGATAAAGAAGATATGGAATCGAGGAATTTTAGGGAAATATTCTTTGATATATATTTCCCTTGTGTGGAACAAACTAAAATGAAGATGAGACTCCATATCATAAATCTACAGGAAGAAGATAGTGTCATAGAGTATGAGGATATATTCACAAGACTAGCCAGGTATTCCATAGATTACATACAAGACATAGAAGACAATATTGATCAATTCATTGAAGGTCTTAAGAAAAGTATTCGAAGGTAACTAGCATATCAAACATTTTCTTCATATGATGAAATTGTATCATGTTCCATCAAAACAGAGAAAGAATTTTCTAGAAAAATTTTGTTCAAGGGAAACCAAGATAAGAACTGGTACTCTAATAATCAAGGAAAAGGTGAAGCATCAAAGAAGAACAAGGGAATGGGGAAATTCCATTTATGCGAGAACTGTGGAAAGAATCATCTCTAGAAATGTTTTAAAGGCATGGAAGTCTTCTATAAGTGTGGAGAAAAAGGATCATCGATCTAATGAATGAATGGTGAAAAACAATTTGATGATTTTCAGTGCTTCAATTTTAGAGATATGTGACACTATACAATTGAGTGTCCCAAGCATCGAGGAAAAATCCCTCAGAAAAGGCCTAGAGAGAAAGGGAGAGCTTATGTGATTACAACCGCGGTGGTTAATGTTCCTAATTATGTGGTGGTAGGTACGTTAATTGTTTACTCAAACTTATCCAACACTTTAATTTTGGATCATCTCATTCATTTATATCATCACAATTTTCCATGAATATTAGACATGTCCAATTTAATTTAATAAATGTGTTGTGAGTCAAAACCCTTAAGGGGTGTATCATTGCAACGATTGAATGTTGATTAGTTCACCTCATGACACATAAACATGCTTTGGTTTCTAACATTATCATCATAACAATGACTGAATTTGATATAATTCTAAGTATTAATTTCCTATCAAATTATGATGTGAAGACCTATAGAAAGAAGAAGGAAGTTACATTTTTTGATAATGGTGTTGAATCTCTTATATTTAAGGAAAAAACATCACCATCTGATTCTAATCTAGACCCACCTCTAGTAGCTCTACTAAATTGAATTATTGGAGAGGAATAGAACCCAATATCTTTGGGCGAGGAAACAAATATTCAAATATAAAATGTACATGTAGTGCAAGAATATGTTTATGTATCTATAGAGGATTTACCTAAAAATCATCCAGAGTGAGAAATTTAGTTTTCCATTGACTTAATTCATGGTTCAATGCCCATATCAATGAACCCTTATAGAATGTTCACTATGGAGTTAGCGGAGCTAAATAATCAACTAGAAGAGTTGAGTGATAATGGTTTTATTATCCCTAGTGTTTCTCTATGGTGATCCCTTGTTATTTTCGTTAAGAATATAGATGGGTCTATGAGGTTATGTATTGATTATAGGGAAATATATGCTATTAAAAAAAAGAATAGGTATCCTCTCCCAAAAATTTATGATTTATTTGTTCAACTTTAGGGAGCACAATGTATTTGAAAGATTGATCTTTGATATGGTTATCATCAGTTTATTTTTAGGAAGGTATAAATTCCAAAAACTGAATTTTAAAATAGGTATGGGCATTAAAAGTTTACAGAAATGACTTTTCGTCTGACTAATTCACCATCTTTTTTATAGATCTGATTAAAATAGTATTAAAGGAATATCTAGATGAATTTGTAGTGGTGTTTTTTGATGATATCTTGGTATACTCTAAAAGATATGAATATCGTGAAAATAGCATGCACACTGTTCTGAAAGATCATAGAAGAAATAAATTATATGGGAATTTGAGAAAGAGTGGTTTTTGGGTCCAATCAGTTTCCTTTCTGGGCCACATTGTCTCTAAGGATGGAATATCTGTAGATCCTGCGAAGATAAATGTTGTGAATGAATGGCCTAATCCAATGAACATAATAGAGGTAAGTAGTTTTATTGGTTTAGTGGGTTATTATCGGCGTTTCATTCAGAACTTCTACCATTTAGTCAAACCAAGGACCAAACTCACATGAAAAGGGGTCAATTTTGTGTGGACAAAGGAATGCGAAGAATGTTTTGAAGAATTAAAGAGGTGGTTAGTAAATTATCTAGTCCTAACCCTATAATCAGGTAATGATTTATTAGTTATCTATATCAAAGCATCAAGGAAAGGAATTTGTTGTGTCCTAATGCAGAATGATCGATTGATTGCCTATGCATCTAGGCAGCTAAAAATTCCTGAAAAAATTTATCTAAACCATGATATTGAGTTAGTAGAAGAAACCTTTGATCTGATGATTTGGATACATTTACTCTATAGAGAAATATATGAGATATATATAGTTTATAAGAGTTTTAAATATATATTCTCATAGAAAGAACTCAACATGAGACAAAATAAAAGGATTGATCTACTCAAATATTATGATTTCACAATACACTACCACCTTGGGAAGGAAAATAAGGTAGTAGATGCTTTGAGTAGAAAGGTCCCCAAAATTATGAACAAGCTGAAATTTGGAAGGTATCCTCTATTCTTGGAACTAGAAAAGATGGATATGGTAATTATCAAGGAACATAACACATCACTAATTTTTCAAATGGTTTCCAAAAATTATTTATTGGAAAATATAAAATGTTCTCAGGTAGATGATAAGGTGTTTCAAAAATAAAATTGAATCTATAAATTATGGGAAGTTGCCTGACTACTTATATGAAGGTGTTATTTTGAATTTCAAAAAGAGACTTTGTGTTCCTTGTATTCCTGAGCTAAAGAGGGAACTGTTGAAGGATGATAATAGCTCTAATTTCTCTATACAATCTAGTAGAACTAATATGTATAGAGATATAAGGGAAAAATTTTTTGTGGGAAAACATGAAGAGGGAGATTGTTGATTATGAGTCGAGTTGTTTTTTTCAGTAGGTGTAATGACCTTACCCCCGAAACATAGAGTTAGTGCATCATTTCAAACCATTGGCATGGATACAAGAAATCATGTTCTGACGACTGATTAGTTCAGAAGTCTTTTAAAATAGATTACATACATGAACGTTACGTTACACATTCTCAAAAAACACAACATAAATGATCCTTTGAGAATTCCATTAATCCCCTAACATAACTCTGCATATCAATAAAAACACACTTCTAGGAATCCTAGGAAAATAAAACATAAGAAAGGGGAGAGCTCAGATGATCAATAAGAAAAAATAATTTAGCAGAAGTTATAAAACATTAAGGCAAGATATGTAATAGAAAAACATCCTTTTAAACATAAACAAGAACATAATATGGAGAAAATAAATCAAACAATACAATATAAACATGCACATGGATATTCTACTTGTCTAATAATCACATGTAATAATTAATTTCATAATGAGGGAATGCCTAACACCGAACATCATTACCACATAGTCAAGGCCTCATACCAAGACTACAAATAAAAGTTTTCTTAAAGACCTGTTCCAAGACACTAAATTGTCTCACGAGACTTACTGATGCATCAGGGATCTATAGCAGGCTCCACTCGTCACTTACTAAGTGCACTACATTCCTCATATGAAATTGTTGAAACATAACATAAACATTCGTATTAAAACTAGCATACAAAATTACAATACTTTAGCCATAAACCATGATTGGTATAAAAATATCACATCCATAGTAAAACATACCATAACTCATTCAATACAATATTGAAAATTTTAATATAATAAATCAACCACAATCAAGAATAATATCTAGTAAAGGATGATGATATAATTGAAAATAATCAATAAAACTCCTTGAGTGAAATATACCTTTTTTATGAAATTATTTAAAAGTTTCTCAATTTATAAAGAATGAAATTTAAAATATATATTTCTAAAAAAAATCACATACCACTTTGAAACCTTTTAACAAAATTAACATTTTAAAGCATTCATGTCCATATAAATAAATCCTTAAAACTATATTGAAAACATAGACATTAATGAGGATGATGTATAAGAATCAATATTTAAAACTTTTAAAATGATGTTTTACATAATGTGTACCTTAAAAGAATAATTTTTAAAGTATTTTATGAAACATGGACATAAATAATAAATATTTCACAGAAAATACTTACACATAAACAATCTCTGATAATAATGAGATTGAGGAATTAAACCTTACCTTGCACTTTCCATTGGTCGAGGGTACGTTTAGACTCTTGTATAATGACCATTGTATGTTATTAAATTATACCATAACAATATTCATATTTATTATATCATACATGATTCGTTTATGACATTATACTACCCATTTAATAATGATTTCTATGTTAAATTAACATTTCAGGTAGTAATTGATTTCTTTATTGTACGTGTTCTAACTTGTTATTCTTGATCGTATCATTTAGATCATGTTTTAAATGAATCTAGATTATAAAACATGATTTATATATAATATATATTTATAATATATATATGTATAACATATAAATATATGAAATTGAAAACACTGTTTATGGAGACGGTCGACCGTACGTACGCATAAACTTTGTTTCCGTTTTCATATCGTATTGAACGTAAGTAAGTGAATAAGATATATGTAAGTAATTATATATATATATATATATCCAGTAGAATTATTATATAATATATTACATATTTTTTTATTAATATACTTTATTTATAGTCATCGTTTAATGGTGAATAGGGAAATGAATCTCATCGCGTTGTGGAGACGGTAAGCCGTGCGTACACACGAGCGATGATATCAATTCCTTAATGATTAAAAGGTGTGGAATTGGATGTTATATTAATTAGGAAGAAACATTATCATGTTATTTTAATTATTTATATAAATAATACTCATAATTAAATCCATCAAAATGACATAGTGGTGAATAACAAATTACACCACGTCGTGGAGACGCTAAGTCGTACTTACGCACGCATGGTGACATTATCATTAATAGGATGGATAGAATAATTAATATGTTAGTACCGTATTTATAATAACATCATAGTATGTAGAAGGTACTGGTTTTATTATTTTGGAATGAAAATAACAATATAATAGAAAGTGGAAGAAGAAAAGAACATTGAAAAAGGAGATAAAATAATTACCTCTTCTTCGGGTGTTTCCTTTAAATATGAACAAAAGTGCTCTTTAAGATGGATTTATTATCCAGGGAAGGCATGTAGGTTGATGTGATGAAATTTGGGAGGCGAATTTGGCAGGGGTTGGCCGAACCAAATGTCTTTGGGGTATGAATTTGAGATTAGGTGAAGTGTACTTTTATAAGAGGGGTGAGGGGCACCGTTGAAAAAACAGAAAATATTATTTTATTATACAATCATATTTGGTTTCTAATGGATCCAAATGAATTTATTTATTAGGTGGTTATGGGTTGAAATCATCTCAACCAATAGGTTTTAGACATGTTTAGGTAACCATATTAACCTTATCTTTTAGATTTAACTCTTACTTAAATAGTTTAACATTTATAATGTCTCATTTTATTTTTATATTATATGGTTTTAAAAACATACTATATGATGTGAAGCGAACCAAAAGTGGTTCATTAAAAGAATATATATTATTATATAATTCTTTTGGATGAACATTATATTTTTAGGACTCTTATATATTTTAATAATATATTATTTTTTATAAAAACTCATTTATGTCAATTTTGACACTATTTAGTATTTGGTTTTTTTGAAAGTCATCAAAACATGATTTCATAAAATAAAATGCATAGAATAAATCCTATAATGTAATATTCAGCTATAAAATTTTCAGATGGCATCAAAACATTCAAATTATATTCATTTTAATATTCATAATACCATTTATTTGATTTTTTTCATTAACAAGGTTATTACTGCATCATCAATGTGCCATATAAAAATTTAATTATTTAAATCTAAAAATTATAAATAAAAAACCATGATGCAGGAAATATATTTATATTTCTAATGAATATTTATAATCTAATTTATATTGAGTATAACCCCATATTAAAAATTATTTAGTTATTAAGTTCTGAATATTACACTTTTAACTCTTCTTTATGTAAAATACTAATAAATGTCCTAATCTAATCCACATGAAACAAAAGAACCATATTTTATTCATAAGGTTGGTTTTGGTCTAAATACACATATCTAATAGAATTAGGACATGTGTGATTCTAATTATAATATTATTTTGTTTCTTTAATTACCCTATTGATCTTTTAGCTATGGTAAATAAAAGTCAATAGTTACTATTCAACCAAAATTATTTTATCTTATTGAACCACATTTTACATACTGATTTCAACTATGTACCTCATAGTTTTTAAATTCCTTCCAAAAAAGTGTTAAAATTATGTTTTATGAAAATATATAAATGTACACAGAAGGTGGGTAAAAGACGTTTAAAAGATCAACAAACTTTTATACATCTAATTTTATTATAAAATGATTCTAATTAATAAATTTGAACTTATATAGATATTATATATCTATTTTTACTTAAAAAATTAATTAAAAAATTATTTAAATAAAAAGATGGTTTTAAACAATAACGCGGTGTTTTTCACTATTCATCAAAATTGAATGTTTTCAAAAAAATACCAAAAATTCACCCAAACCTAATTTTGAAATTATGAATTCAAAAATTAATTCTATTTTAACAAATTCAAAACATATATGTTTCATGAATTAATTTAAAACAAATTCTTCTTCTCAAAACCAAAAAAGCGGGGTTTTAAAATGTAAAAACTATCAAAAGATTGACACGTTTTTATGTGATATTTAAATGTGAAATTATGTATAATGACCGTTATTGTATTAAATGATTAAAATATAATATAATTATACATCCAAACCATTCAAATTCATAAATTAACCTTATATATTATTTCAATTAAAAAAAATTTATTAAAATTTATTATTTTTCACTATTCATCCAAATATAAAAATTATCAAAAAAGTACCAAAACTTATACAAACTAAATTTTTATGTACCGCTTATAAATAATAATTTAATTTCATTAAAATGAATATATACAAGTTTCAAATATTGGTTTTAAAAAGGGTTCTCCATTAAAAGGCGGCAAAAAGGATTTTTTTAAAAAATACTTCTTTTATCTGAAAAAATGAATTGGTTCTAATATTATGCCTAAGAAACACATAATATTGATTCTAAAATTATATAGAGTACATAAAATAAAAAATTATGTTAATACTATTAATAACCTCTTTTTGAATGGCTAGTTTAGTAATTTGTGGTGCACTTAAACTCGGGGTTGCATGTAGCGAATATTATTGATTTACTTGGAAGAGATAATGTACTATGAAATATTGGGTTGTTACATTATCCCCTCCTTAAATAAATTGCGTCCTCAAAATTTGAAATTTTTCTTTGAAAATAAAAGGTTAAAAATAGAAAAATACATTTGTAGAAAACCCAAATCAGAAATTGGGTTAATAAAATTTATTCTTATTTATAGAGAAAGGGAAATGAAAAAGTCACAATAGAATTATGATATCAATTAGGATAAAATTGGAGGCAATTAATGAGACATAATTTGAGGGAAAATGTAAATATTTATAGGGAGTGATTGAGGTCATCAATCACAATCTAGTTTAAAATTAGGGGCCTCAAAGCCATCAATCTATGATGATTGAAAATATAATCAGTTCCACAAAACATAAGTTATTAGGATAACAAAAATTTTGTTTTAAGACCCCTTTTGTAAAGTATATGAATTATGTTTTTCATAGAATAATTGGGAAATAATATACTTGAGAAGTATACTTTCATCGTTCAATTAATTCCTACCACAAACTCATCATTCACTCTAAAAGACAATTGAATATTAAAAATATTATATTTATTTATCCTAATTAAATAGGGTTCCAAAAATAATGAATTTATTATTCTTTTGTCAGTCTATTTCAAAAAACTACATTATACAAACCAGGACAACACGTAATCCAGTGTTAGGTGATGCACCCTTGTCTCCCTACAGTTGCGGGGTCAAGTCTCGCGACCTTACCAGACTCGATGGGTTGTTACCCAACCTCTGGGTTGGCCTTTTTATAATAATACAGAATATTCATATGAAATTCATTAACCTTATAAATAATATTCAATGTTAAATATAATCCATCATAACCATTAGACATATCCAAAATACTTCTGTCCAAACTCACAATCCAAAATTTATAAGGAAGGTAAACACAATGAAGATATTTTTTTCTATGTAATAACATTTGAATACCATCATCATTTATTCTTTTAAAACACGGTAACACCCGGAATTTTCATAAAACCTTATTTATTAAAATCATTCTCCCTTATTCCTTATAGAATACTAGATATATTCCTTTTATCCAAAATGTTTTAAAACTCTTACAATAATGGAATAAACAAACAATTAATTTGTTTCAAAGAAATCAAAAATATGGAATATAATTTATCCAAATGAATCATATCTTATTACAAAACTACTACCTCAGTATTAGGACTATAACATCCCGTCTTTTTATAACATAACTTTCATTCCATTACACGGAACTGAGGATCTTTAAGGTTTAGTGTCTTGGAAACCAGGATCTTTAAACATGAAAACATAAAACATTCTTCTAAAACACTTGAAAGGCTTATCCTCATGTTCATCCTAGGTTCATTACTGCATCACATAACCTGGGAGCATACATCAAAAGAAAGGGTGAGAAAAAATCCCAGTAAGGAAAACAAGAGAAACATTTTGCATGTGAACTTGAGATACTTCAATAAGGTCATGAAAAAGAACTTTAAGGCATGAGAATGAAATAAGGAGGCATATCATAATGAAAATAACATTTTTCATAACTTGAAAATGTGGCTACATCATTTAACATAGACAATCATGAACATATCACCAAGGTCCATCTCTAAGGTGTCATTTGAAAATTACCAAGGTTATTCACCAAGGTATCGTGAAAATTGTAATCTCTAGTGGTTACATCATTACCCAATGCATTGGAGCGCTATCAGGGTGCACCCTTAAATTTTCATTTTTTATCTTGTGAGCCACATATATCATCATCAAAAATTTCATAAATAACCCATATAACATAAAATAAATGGGTTTCATTTCATAATCATAACGTTTTAAAAACTGCTTTAAAGACATGATCTTTACGTCACTTTAAACCCACGGAAAGGGAAAGAGGGTTTCATGTATGTAATTCCAAGAATTTAAAATAGTACATTTTGATATATATGTGAATAACTCTATAGAAGTAAGAGCTTTGAGTATTCACTTAATAACATAAAATAATTTTTAGAAAAGAGAGTGAGGCATTTTGAGACGAAAATTCTGCAGCATAACGGCTATGTTACAAGGTTTTAGAAAACATTGAGAAGAGAGGGGACATGGGTCAAACATTCATAAATGACCCATCAAAAATTATAGGGACAAAATATAAGGGGTTTAAGAACATGGTTATGAAATTTGAAAATATACCATATGAAATGAAGAACATGAAATGAAGGAAAAAAAGATTTCTCTTGTGAGAATTCGGCAGCCTAACAGCGTCACTTAAACTTCAACAAAATTGAATTGACAAGGTCAAATAGGGTATCTCATCATATGAACATAAGAGTCCAGTATGATAGATATAGAGATCATTCCCCAACATAATATAAAGGAACTTGAAAGAATTTACATGAAAGTAGAACTTCAAAACGAGAATGGTGAAGAACCACTTAAACATTCGGCAGCCTAACGACGCCACTTAAAACTTCAAAATACTGAATTGAAGATATAAAATGGGGTCTCTCATCATATGATCATAAAAGATCAGTATGATAAATTTAGAGATCATACCCCAACATAATAGAAAGGAACTTCAAAACGAGAATGGTGAAGAACCACTTAAAAATTCGGCAGCCTAACGGCGCCACTTAAAACTTCAAAATACTGAATTGAAGAGATCAAATGGGGTCTCTCATCATATGATCATAAAATATCAGTATGATAAATTTAGAGATCATACCCCAACATAATAAAAAGGAACTTGAAAGACTTGACATGAAAGTAGAACTTTGAAAAAGAGAAGGGTGAAAGAATCCCTTAAAAATTCGGCAGCCTAACGGCGCCACTTAAAACTTCATAAAATGAAATAATGAGAGTAAGAGGGGATATCTCATTATATGAACATAAAAAGGGAAGTAAGAGGAGTATAAAAGAACATCCTCCAACATAAGAACATGGAGCATAAAAGGAATGACATAAAAGAGATCACTTGAAAAGAAAGAGAGGGGTCGGATCCCTTACCATAAAACATAACTCTTAAAACTCAACGGTTGGGACCTTGAGGGCTTGGGGGCACCATGGGAGGACTCCTTGGGAGGTAATGAGACCAGAACTTCGTTGGGGGAGAGTGGGGAGTCGAATGGATGAGAGGATGTCTTGGTATTTATAGGGAAAGTGAGGGGAGAAGGCATTAATGGCAAAGGGACACCTCATTAGTGGTTTTGGCAAAACCATGGGCTTGCCCATGGTATTCTCCCATGGTATTGGCCACTTGGGACACCTCATACCTTATCTCACTATTCATAATTCGAACATATTGATTAAAAACTTAATACATCATTTAATGATGTCATTAAACACCCGTAACTTAAAAACTGTATTTTCACTATTCATCGAAAATTCAACTTTCTCAGAATAATCCCAAAATTTCACCTTAACCAAATATCAACGCTCTGATTACAAATATGAACTCCATTTTATAAAAATAATTTTCTAAATATTTTTAATTTAATTTTTAAATAAAAACACTATTCATAGAAAATTCATTTTTTTCAGAAAAAACCCCAAAAATTACCATAGCATAATATCAATGCTCTGAGTTCAAAAATGAAATCCGTTTTATAAAAATAATTATCTAAATATTTTTAATTAAATTTTTAAATAAAAAACACTATTCACATGAAAAAACTAATACTTGAATAATAATTTATGAAACTGTTATTTAACCATTTTATTGAATCACATTACTTAATCAAGGTGCCTAGATTATATTAATACTTTCTTTAAGTGAGATTACTAATCCATTTGGACAAATTACTAATCCTAATCATAAAATCACTATTCATAATTTACTATTCATCAAAAATCATGTTGATCTTATTAGACTCTAAATTTCGTACTGGACATAATTGTAGAAGACCATTTTTTGAAAATCATTACATATTTTAAATTATTTAAGGTTTACATAAACATTTTTTAAAAATATCCTTTTGAAAATTCATCAAAAATATTCATACTATATTTATTCAGATATTTGAAAATTCATAAACTTCATAAGAAGAAATCCCAATTTTTATTTAAAACAAAGGATTACACAAGGCAGTTATGGTCTCCTTACATAGCCCCTTATCACAACAGCATAGGACCTAAGTGTAAGGTGTGCTAAGGTGAGAGAATCTGAGGGAGGCTCGGCCAACATCGCACGAGTAGTAATTTCTATCAGTTTGAACTTCTCGCGAAGGCGATCCCGTTCTAGCTTCACACGATGAAGTTCAGCTTGGGTTTGGTCCAGAGGAAAGCCCAGTGGTGCTACCTCCTTCCCAAGTTCTGTTAGATGGGCTTCGATTGGTCCAAGACTACTGGGTGAGGCCATCGAATCTTCTTTCTATATTAATTAACCAAGATTACTTGTATTTAGAGACAAAAATCAAAACGTTTAGTTTCTAGTGGTCATATTGACCAATGGTCATATAACAGTCAAAAACCAACAGTATCATTTTAATTATACTCATGTTATCAAATGAAACATTTTTGTTGAGTATAAAAAAATAAAATAACACATAAAATTAGGAAACCAGATTTATTTAACATTTCGGGTTGTTACAATCTTCCCCCCTTAAGAAATTGCGTCCTCGAAATTTTTTTAAAATTAGTTTTTGAAATTTCATTGAAAGTCCCACATCGGAAAAGGAGTCAGTAAAACTATTACTTTAAAAGAAAGAAAGGAAAGTACGAAGGTCACCCGAGTTAGCCCACACTAGGATTCCATGTAGGAAAACATGGACATGGAGGAGAAAACAAAGGGTCAAGTTCTGAGGGAGAGTGATAGAGAACATGATTAGGATAAAGTTAACCATGAGAAAATCCCAAAATTATGATGTGTGTAAACGGTCTTTGATTACCCAGTAGGAAACGTAAACCAACAACATTTTTGTTTTACATTTCTTTTCATAATATTGAGGAATTCATTTACTACATAGAACAAAAACATAAGAAAATATACCTACCTTCAAGTAGAGTTTCATCCTTTAATAAGTCCCTACCAACACTAATCTTTTCTCCGAATGATGAGAATTCAAAAACACTTGGTCTCATAAAAGCACAAGAATAATCTTCTAGAGAATCACATAATCTACAAAAGATTAACTATCTATTTCTTCTATCTTTAAACATTATCCCAAAAACAGAAAGGTTAAGGTAAAACAACTCTTCAAAAAGAAAAATCCCATAGGAATGGAAACTACTTTTAAATCTTCAAAGTTCCATGGTACTACCCAAAGTTCATCATAGACCATTCCATAAATAACGGTCCTTAAAATTCCTCAAAATAAACCAAACTAAGATTGAAACACAAATACAAGAAGGATTTGGTAACATAGTCTTCCAAAATAAACTTCATTGTTCATCTCCATACAACATCAACCACTCCTAATATCTTAAAACAAAAGTAGCTATCCTAAACATATTTTACCCAAGATAGGTTAATCATTCCCATAAGTAACCTAAATTACTATAAGTCCACCTTAAATTCGTCAATTCTTCAAAATATAAGTCAACCTTACTCCTCAATGAAAATACTATAGTAATATATTTACCTCGATCATATAGAGTCCCCATAATAGTGAACGTCTTCCAAAATAATAATCATCTTTAAATCCCCTAATCATCTATGTCATATTAATACGAAAATTGTCGCATTTCCTATCACATTGGTTGTTGGGACACGTTATTCCATTTCCCACCATTAACTAAGAAGAGAAAGTATAATTAGAGGCTTAAATACTTAACCAATAATCATGAAAAGGGACTTAAAGCATATAAGGATAACTTGTAGAAGAAAAGTATACCCTAACTTGTGATCCCCTAGGTTCCCATCTAGGTTATCCATGATCATATATTCTTATGTGAATTTTTATTTTATTTTTATCTTTGTTCCTTTAACAATGGTTCATACCAAGATTATGAATTTACCAAAGCATATCCCCCGGGAGTGTCGTAACCAAGAGTGCAGCAAGGCCCGTTGTCGTGTACCAGTTCCCGTTCGAGTCTAGCTCAAAGCGGTGTTTTCGGGTTTTACTCCTATGTACATCTGTGCCAGAGCCACCTCTACCTGCTCGTATCCAGACAGGGATGTATTTGCTTGGCAACCACTTACTCAATACTCACCAAAATACCTGGAATATTTCCTATATTTAAACTTTTCTATAGGGTTCTTCCTAGAGTTTTCGTATCCTAATTTCCACAAATAACTAAACCATCCTTTGATACCAACTATAGCATCCCGTTTTTTATAACATAACTTTCATTCCATTACACGGAACTGAGGATCTTTAAGGTTTAGTGTCTTGGAAACCAGGATCTTTAAAAATGAAAACATAAAACATTCTTCTAAAACACTTGAAAGGCTTATCCTCATGTTCATCCTAGGTTCATTACTGCATCACATAACCTAGGAGCATACATCAAAACAAAGGGTGAGCAAAAATCCCAGTAAGGAAAACAAGATAAACATTTTGCATGTGAACTTGAGATACTTCAATAAGGTCATGAAAAAGAACTTTACGGCATGAGAATGAAATAAGGAGGCATATCATAATAAAAATAACATTTTTCATAACATGAAAATGTGGCTACATCATTTAACATAGACAACCATGAACATATCACCAAGGTCCATCCCCAAGGTGTCATTTGAAAATTACCAAGGTTATTCACCAAGGTATCGTGAAAATTGTAATCTCTAGTGGTTACATCATTACCCAATGCATTGGAGCGCTATCAGGGCGCACCCTTAAATTTGCATTTTTTATCATGTGAGCCACATATATCATCATCAAAAATTTCATAAATAACCCATATAACATAAAATAAATGGTTTTCATTTCATAATCATAACGTTTTAAAAACTGCTTTAAAGACATGATCTTTACGTCACTTTAAACCCACGGAAAGGGAAAGAGGGTTTCATGTATGTAATTCCCAGAATTTAAAATAGAAAATTTTGATATATATGTGAATACCCCTATAGAAGTAAGAGCTTTGAGTATTCACTTTATAACATAAAATAATTTTTAGAAAAGAGAGAGAGGCATTTTGAGATGAAAATTCTGCAGCATAATGGCTATGTTACAAGGTTTTAGAAAACATTGAGAAGAGAGGGGACATGGGTCAAACATTCATAAATGACCCATCAAACAGTAGAGGGAAAAAATATAAGGGATTTAAGAACATGGTAATGAAATTTGAAAATATACCATATGAAATGAAGAACATGAAATGAAGAAAAAAAAAAAAAAATCTCGTGCGAATTCGGCAGCCTAACGGTGTCACTTAAACTTCAACAAAATTGAATTGACAAGGTCAAATAGGGTCTCTCATCATATGAACATAAGAGTCTAGTATGATAGATATATAGATCATACCCCAACATAATATAAAGGAACTTGAAAGAATTGACATGAAAGTAGAACTTCAGAACGAGAATGGTGAAGAACCACTTAAAAATTCGGCAGCCTAACGGCGCCACTTAAAACATCAAAATACTGAATTGAAGAGATAAAATGGGGTCTCTCATCATATGATCATAAAATATCAGTATGATAAATTTAGAGATCATACCACAACATAATAGAAAGGAACTTCAAAGAATTGACATGAAAGTAGAATTTCAAAACGAGAATGGTGAAGAACCACTTAAAAATTCGGAAGCCTAACGGCGCCACTTAAAACTTCAAAATACTGAATTGAAGAGATCAAATGGGGTCTCTCATCATATGATCATAAAAGATCAGTATGATAAATTTAGAGATCATATCCCAACATAATTAAAAGGAACTTGAAAGACTTGACATGAAAGTAGAACTTTGAAAAAGAGAAGGGTGAAAGAATCCCTTAAAAATTCGGCAGCCTAACGGCGCCACTTAAAACATCATAAAATGAAATAATGAGAGTAAGAGGGGATCTCTCATTATATGAACATAAAAATTTCAGTAAGAGGATTATAAAAGAACATCCTCCAACATAAGAACATGGAGCATAAAAGGAATGACAGAAAAGAGATCACTTGAAAAGAAAGAGAGGGGTCGGATCCCTTACCTTAAAACATAACTCTTAAAACTCAAAGGTTGGGACCTTGAGGGCTTGGGGGCACCATGGGAGGACTCCTTGGGAGGTAATGAGACCAGAACTTCGTTGGGGGAGAGTGGGGAGTCGAATGGATGAGAGGATGGCTTGGTATTTATAGGGAAAGTGAGGGGACAAGGCATTAATGGCAAAGGGACACCTCATTAGTGGTTTTGGCAAAACCATGGGCTTGCCCATGGTATTTGCCCATGGTATTGGCCACCTGGGACACCTCATACCTTATCTCACTATTCATAATTCGAACATATTGATTAAAAACTTAATACATCATTTAATGATGTCATTAAACACCCGTAACTTAAAAACTGTATTTTCACTATTCATCGAAAATTCAACATTTTCAGAATAATCCCAAAATTTCACCTTAACCAAATATCAACGCTCTGATTACAAATATGAACTCCATTTTATAAAAATATTTTTATAAATATTTTTAATTTAATTTTTAAATAAAAACACTATTCATCGAAAATTCATTTTTTTCAGAAAAAACCCCAAAAATTACCATAGCATAATATCGGTGCTCTGAGTTCAAAAATGAAATCCGTTTTATAAAAATAATTATCTAAATATTTTTAATTAAATTTTTAAATAAAAAACACTATTCACCTGAAAAAACCTAATACTTGAATAATAATTTATGAAACCGTTATTTAACCATTTTATTGAATCACATTACTTAATCAAGGTGCCTAGATTATATTAATACTTTCTTTAAGTGAGATTACTAATCCATTTGGACACATTACTAATCCTAACCATAAAATCACTATTCATAATTAACAATTCATAAAAAATCATGTTGATTTTATTAGACTCTAAATTTCGTACTGGACATAATTGTAGAAGACCATTTTTTGAAAATCATTACACATTTTAAATTATTTAAGGTTTACATAAACATTTTTTTAAAATATCCTTTTGAAAATTCATCAAAAATATTCATACTATATTTATTCAGACATTTGAAAATTCATAAACTTCATAAGAAGAAATCCCAATTTTTATTTAAAACAAAGGATTACACAAGGCAGTTATGGTCTCCTTACATAGCCCCTTATCACACCAGCATAGGACCTAAGTGTAAGGTGTGCTAAGGTGAGAGAATCTGAGGGAGGCTCGGCCAACATCGCATGAGTAGTAATTTCTATCAGTTTGAACTTCTCGCGAAGGCGATCCCGTTCTAGCTTCACACGATGAAGTTCAGCTTGGGTTTGGTCCAGATCAAAGCCCAGTGGTGCTACCTCCTTCCCAAGTTCTGTTAGATGGGATTTGATTGGTCTAAGACTACTGGGTGAGGCCATCGAATCTTCTTTCTATATTAATTAACCAAGATTACTTGTATTTAGAGACAAAAATCAAAACGTTTAGTTTCTAGTGGTCATATTGACCAACGGTCATATAACAGTAAAAAACCAACAATATCATTTTAATTATACTCATGTTATCAAATGAAACATTTTTGTTGAGTATAATAAAATAAAATAACACATAAAATTAGGAAACAAGATTTATTTAAAATTTCGGGTTGTTACAAGGACCATATTAAAGTTTAAATTTATTTCATCCATTTATTTACCAAAAATATTAAGTTGATATTGAGTCACATTTATTGGTACCACACAATCTCAAATTCTTAATGAAATAGTACTGCAATACAATCCTTATATACTTCATATTTCATATAACATGTAAATCGTTGAAACAAAATTCAAATGACATAATGTTTTAACATCAACATAAGAACACTAGTCATTCCTCTTCATCCGCAGTACTAACATTATTTGATTATTATCTAATAGCATCATCTGTAGTATAATTTGATGATTTAGACATTGATTCACATAGTGTCACAAATCCTTGCTGATGAAGTATTGTCCATTTGAAACATTTTTTTTACCCTCGAAATCACGTACTTGGTTTCCTTTATTCACACTTATAACAAAATATCATTCCCTTTAATCGTCTATCATGGTGATTTTTCCACAATTATCACATATGGGAAAATCGTTCTTTCCCTTCTTCCCTTTATCTATCTTTTTCTCTACCATCCTTTCCTTCCCTAGATTATCTTCAAAGCCATATGACTCTGAGAATTATTTCCTTATCTTATTAAAAAATGATACCATTTCATCCAATTATGTGAATACGTGGTAGACTCTTTCCCTTATAAATGTTAGCTTAAGTCCATCAAAGATATGATCCTTCTTTCTCTTTGGATCATGCATATTATTGGAGTTCTAATTCCTTCTACTGGACAGCATTTCTAAAAAATGGCATACACTAGGTTAGTTTATAAATTGAAATGCATAATTCAAACATGTAAAATACCTAACATAAATAGAAAATATTATGCATATAATCTATAATCACAATAATTTTTTTTTGACGAAGTATTTACTCCTAAATGCTTCAAAATAGCTTGAAATGAAATGTTAATTATCCTTAGAATATTCCTCGGGAGTTTCATAACCAAGAGTGTAGAAAACCCTATTTTCATCTACAAGGATACCCCAGGTCAAGCCCAAAACTCCTTGTCGGAGTTTTCACTCCTAGGTACATCTGTGCCAGATCCGGATCTACGTGTTCTTATATAGAAAATGATGTATTTCTTGGAAAATACACAAAATCTCTACATTATTTTTTTTGGAAGTTCTTCTATGCTAATCTGAAATGTTTATATTTGGGTAATATTTCCCAATCAGAGTTTATCTAAATATAGCTTCCTAGGTTATCAATAAAAATCCTTTAATACCAACTGTAATGCCTCGATCCCAGAACCCAGAGTTGGTGAATTATTTAAATACATTGGCATGATTTAAAGGAATCAAGTCTCGAAGACCGATCAATTTAGCAGTCTTGGAAAGTAGAGTACAAACATGAACGTTACATTACAAATTCAAAAATAAAACACAACATAAAATATCATTTGATAAAACCATTAATCCCCTATAATAACACTGAATATCAACCATAATACACTTTTTGGAATCCTATGAAAATAAAACATAAGAAAGGGGTAAGCTCAGATGCTCAGTAAAGGTAAATAATTTAGCGTAAGCTATAAACTTTTAAGGAAAGATGTGTAATATAAAAAAACAACCTTTTAAACATAAACTTGATCACAATATAAAGAAAATAAATCAACCATTACTATATAAACATACCCATGGATATTCTACTAGTCGGTTAATCACATGTAATAATTAATTTCATAATGAGAGAATGCATAACGTCGGACATCATTATCACATAGTTAAAGCATCACGCCAAGACTAATTTCTTTTGTTACAGCCTTGTTCCAAGACACTAATTTTTCTTATGAGACATATCAATTCATCGATGAGTTATAGCAAGTTCCACCCGTCACTTACTAAGTCCACTTCATTACTCATATGAAATTTTTGAAACATAACATAATCATTCAAATTAAAACTTGCATAAAAAATGTCAATACTTTAGCCATAAAACATGATTGTAATATAAAAATAACATCCACATTAAGTCATATCTTAAATCATTCAATACAATTTGGAAAATTTTATTTTAATAAATCTACCTCAATCAATAATATTATCCAGTAAAGGATGGTGATATAGTTGAAAATGATTAATAAAACCCCTTGAGTGAAATAACCCTTTTTCATGAAATTATTTAAAAGTATCAAAATTTATAAAGGATGACATTAAAAAGATATTTTCTAATAAAATTGAACCGTACCCCTTTGAAACATTTTAAAGGAATTATCATTTTAAAACATCCAATTCCATATAAAAAATCAATAAAACTATTTTGATAACATCGAAATTAATGAGAAAAATTTATAAGAATAAAAATTTAAAACACTTAAAAAGATGTTTTAGTTAAATTTTACCTTAATATAATAATTTTTAATGTATTTTACAAAACATGGAAAAGTATAATAAGTATTTTCCAGAAAATTATTACACATAAACAATCTCGAATAATTATGAGATTGAGGAATTAACCCTTACCTTGCACAATACATTGGTCGAGGGTACGATTAACCTCCTGTATAATGACCATATTATGTTATTAAATTATACCATAACCATATATATATTAGTTATATCATACATTATTCATTTTTGGATTTATTATATCTATTTAATAATGATTTCTCGGTTAAATTAACATTTCAGGTAATGATCTCTTTCTTTATCGTACGTGTTTTAACCTGTTATTCTTGATCCTATCATTTAGATCGTGATTTAAATACGTCCAGAATATAATAAATGATTTATATATAATATATATTTATAATATATATATATATATGTGTGTGTGTGTGTGTATAATAGATAGATATATGAAATGGAAAACACCATTTATGCAGACGGTAGGCCGTATGTATGCATAAATGTTGTTTCCGTTTTTATATCGTATTGAACAGAAGTGAATAAGATATATGTATTTACATACATATATATATCTCCAGTAGAATTATTATTTAATATATTACAAACTTTTTAATAATATATATATATATATATTAATCATCGTTGAATGGTGAACGTGGAAATGAATCTCATCGCGTCGTGGAGACGGTAAGCCATACATACACACGAGCGACTATATCATTTCCTTATAGATTAAAAGGTATGGAATTGGATGATATATTAATTATAAATAAACATTATAATGATTATTTTAATTATTTATATACATAATACTCATCATTATATCCATCAAAATGACATAGTGTGGAATAACATATTACACCACGACGTAGAGATGGTAAGACGCATGTACGCACGCATGGTGACATTATCATTCATAAGATGAATATAATAATGAATATGGTTGTACCATTTTTATAATAACATAAAATTATGTATAAGTTACTGGAGTTATTATTTTGTAATGAAGATAACAAAGAAAGAGAAATTGGAAGAAGAAGAGAACTTTGAAAGAGGTGATAAAATAATTACCTTATCTTCAGGTGTTTCCTTTTGATTTGAAAACATAGCTTCTTAGGTTGCCATTATGGTCAAGGTAAGGCCTATAGTAAAATTTGGGGAAGTTAAGAGGTGATTTGGGAAGGTTTTGGATGAGCGAAATGGCTTTGGAGGTGTGAATTTGAGAGAAGGGGAAGTGCCCTTTTATAAAGGGGTGAGGGGCACCTTAGAAAAAACCTGAAATGTTATTCTATTATACAATCATATTCGGTTTATAATTTCTCCAAATGAATTTATTTCGAGCCTTAGGTTGGTATGGGTCGAACGCATCACAAAAAATAGGTTATGGTCTAGTTTAGGTTACCAAATTATCCTTATCTTTTAGATTTGACTCTTAGTTAAATAGTTTAACATTTACCATGTCTCCATGTATTTTTATATTATATGGTTAATAAACATACTATAAAATAACAAGAAAAGCCCAAGTGGTTCATTAAAGACATATATATTATTATATAATTCCATTGGACGCTCCTTATATTTTTAAGACAATTATGTAATTCAATAATATAGTATTCGTTTTAAAAACTCATTTAGGACAATTTTGACACAATTTTGTATTTGGTTTTTGTGAAAGTCATAAGAACTTTATTACTTCTAAATAATTCATAGAATCAACCATAACATGTCATGTTCACCTAGAAAATTTGTGTCTGTCATAAAAACTTTCAAATTATATTTAGTTTTATATTTATAATAGCATTTATTTGATTCTTTCATTAATTAAGTAATTTATGCATCATCATTGTGTCATAAATAAATTTAATTATTTAATTTCTAAAATTATAAATAAAATACCATTATTTAGATATATTTTTATATTTATAATGAATATTTATAGTTTAATTTATATTATGTATAACCCTATATTAAAATAAGTGTAGTTATTAAAATTTGAATTTAACACTTTTAACTTTTCTTTAAGGAAAATAATAATACATGTCCTAATATAATCCAAGTGGACCAAAAAGATCATATTTTATTCATAAGGTTGGTTTTGTTCAAATTACTCTTATCCAACATAAATAGGACATGTGTTAGGGTACTTATAATATCATTTTTACTTTTAATTAACCTGTTTAGTTTTTGACTGAGGTAAAGAAAAATAAAAAAATACAATTCACAGAAAATTATTTTAATCTTATTGAACAAAATCTTACTTACTGATGTCAACCATATCTCTCAGAGTTTTTAAATTCAATTCATAAAAGCGGTAAAATTACGTTTTATGCAAATTTTCAAATGTGCCTAGAAGTTGGGTAAAAGTTGTTAAAATGTTTAATAAAATTTTATACATCTAATTTTATTATAAAATGACTCAAATGAATTAAATTGAACTTATATGGGTATTATATATGTATTTTGACGTAAAAAATTAAATTAAATAAATAAATATTTAAATAAATAGTTGGTTTTAAACAATAATGCAGTGGTTTTCACTATTCATCAAAATTTGAAAATTTTAAGAAAAATTCCAAAAATTCACAATAAGAAAATTTTTGATATTCTGAATTGAAAAAAAAATTCTATTTTACCAAAATAAAAACATAGAAGTTTCATTAATTAATTTAAAATAATTTCCCGTTTTCAAAACCAAAAAGAAGGTTCTTAAAAAGTAAAAATTATCAAAATATTGACATGTGTTTATGTCAAATGTATATCTAAAATTACATATAATGACCTAAATTGTATTAAATGATAACAATATAATCTAATTATACTTCAAAAACAATAAATTTTTTAATTTAACACTATAAATTATTTCAATTTAAAAAGTTGTTTTCAGTTAAAAGTTATTATTTTTCACTATTTATCAAAATATGAATGTTTTTAGAAAAGTACCAAAAATTTATCCAAACTAAAGTTTTATGTCCCACATCTAAGGAAGAATTTAATTTAATTAAATTGAATATATAAAAGTGTCAAATAATAGTTTAAAAAAGGGGTCTCCATTAAAAGGCAGTAAAATTTCTTTTTTTGAAATATACTTCTTTTATCTGCAAAAATGATTTTGTTATTATATTATGTCTAGTAAACCCATTATATGGATTCTAAAATTATATGGATTACATAAAATTAAAAATTCACTTAATTATACTCATAACTGCTTTTTTAAGAGCTAGTTTGGTAAGTTGTGGTGCGCTTAAACTTGGTGTTGTGATTAGCACATGTTATTGAATTACATTGAAGAGATAACATACTATAAAATCTGGGGGTGTTACAATAGGTGAAGGCTAGAAGACAACATCCTGGAGGAGCCATGTCACCCCTTCCTATTCCTATGTGTAAATGGAATTATATTATGATGGACTTTTTCATGGGGCTACCAATGTCTCCGAGAATGAATAATGTGATATGGGTCATTGTTTATTGTCATACAAAATCGGCACATTTTCATGATATAAGTGAATATATACAACTCGAACGTTTATAAAGACTATATTTTAATGAATGTTTAAGACTTCATGGTGTACCGTTATCAGTTGTTTCTTGTCGCGATCCCCATTTCACATCACAATTCAGAAAAAACCTTCAGAATTCCCTATATACTGATATTTGTTTGATCACATCCTACCAACCACAAACTGATGGATAATCAGAACGGACTATTCAACCTCTAGAAGACATGTTGAGATCATTCTCTCTTGACTTTCAAGGTATGTGGGATCAATACATTACTAAAGTGTAATTTTTCTAAAATAATAGTTTCCATTATAGTATTCAAATGGCTCCTTATGAAGAATTATATGGAAAGGGATGTCTAACTCCAACTTATTGGGACAACGTTAGTGAGAGGAAACTTATAAGCACAAATATTAGTGAAGAGACCATAACCAAGGTGAAGACAATCCAAGCCCATATATGTAACATCCCAAGGTTTTCTAAAAATAAATTGAAAATTCTTGAAATTTTGTTTAAGGTATGTATTTATAAGTATCCTTTAAACATAATTTTATTTCTCCTATGTTTTGAATTTCAAGAAACTGTCATCTACAATTGTGTTCAGTATTTTATTTAGAGTCTGATGAAACAAACTTGTTTTTTTGTGAATAGTAACCTACCCTTATGAATAGTAACCTACCCTTATGAATATTATGAATAGTAAATAAGAGTAACATTACCTATGAATAATGAAATAAAATTTAGACATCTTAGAAAGTGACAATTTGACCTCAGTAAACGTTTTTGGTATTTTATAAGTCATAAATAATTAATTATAATTAATTAATTAATTTAAAAGAATATTTATTTTCCTGTAATGTATTCATAAATTATTGAATCAATGTCTAATAGTTTTTAGATAATTTTATAAGACCTTAAGTAATTTTTGAAAGAACTATAAATTCAGTTTTAATCTTAAAAACTGTTTTTTTAAGTAAATTATTATTTTTATTAATTATTAAATTAATAATAATTAGAAAATTATATTTTGAAAAATGGACTTCGTTTTTGGATTCTACAAGTCAAAAAATGGTTGGGGTAAATTTTTGAGATTTTTCTGAGATATCTGAATTTTTGATGAATAGTGGAATCCGATAATTCACAATAAATGCTAAATAATGTATTAATTGAGTCACCAATGATGTTCTGCTGATGTAAGCCCACTTGGTTCGAGATTACATTATAAAATTACTATTATTGGTCATCCACGACTCACTATTCCTGGTCTTTGGTAAAATTAATAAACTAATCAATTTTATATTAATGAAACCCCTCTCCCCTCCACTATAAAAGCCACCCTTCACTCCCTCTTTTCCTAACACCTATCAAGCTCTAATAATTCCCTAAACTCTGACCTAACACCTTCCCGAGCTCATCCCCCATGTCCAAAAGCAGCTGGTCTCATCAAAATACCAAGCCTAGCTTCCTTAAAAAGGATCTCAAGAGGAGGATTCTAAAGGTAATTTTTCTCTCTCTTCTCCTTTAATTTCCTTTCAAGTTCAAGTACCTTAATTGATCTCTCCCTACCTATCTTCATCCAAATTGTTCTGTAAATCCATTATTATATATATACTATAATATTATGATTCTAATATTATATTATATCACCCCAAACCCTTTCCCTCTTCCATTTATTTAATTAAGGAGAACGTTGTTCATGAGGTGTTAAATTTATCACCTTCAAAAACGACATGTTCTCTTCTTCCATTTCTAACTTCAATCTGGTCATGAAACCATTTATATGGTTGAACCAGGTTATAATATATGTTTTATGACTCACATAAGGTTCTGGAATTCTTTTTTTACTTGTGATTCAAATTTAGAAGACTACATGAGGTTGTAATTATCAAAGAACCACTTAAATGATCTAAACGAACATAATTAATGTTTTAACTTATGAATCATCATCATATAAAGAATCAAAGTGATAAATGGTATAATTTATGGTACTGGAAATATGTAAAAACTAATCCGTTCCAATTTTGGATTTTCACTTCCAATCAACAAGAACGATTCATCATGAACCGATTGTGAAAATCACAAAAGAGCTCACCCAAAATAATGCAAGGAACAAAATACTAACAATTAATGGGTGAAATGAGGTTATGAAATGACCATATAAGATGTTATAAACATGAACATGTTTCTTTAAAATACTAATAACACTATTTTAACCATTATATAGGAGGTTTAAACAATTTTTATGTAAGACAAGCCCAAGGTAAGGGAATTCTTAACCCGATTTCCATTCTATGGGTTAACCTTCTACTTTATAATTTATGTGCTATTTAAATTATTTTTTTGATGGGTTATATTTATATTATGTTTCATTATGTGTATTTACAGAGTATATACATATTCCATCCACTATATTAAGTCTCACTTCAAGAATATGATGTTTATAAGGGACTTTTCTTCTAAAATCCGCTTTTAAAATTCTGTTTTATAAGATTCAAAAGCAATGTTTTTATGATGTTGTTTATGTTGTATGATTATGTTTTGGTTATTGGGCATTGTTTATGATGAAGTTTGGGACCTATATTTCCCTCCAATGCATTGGGTATGAGTATGTTGGAGGTCGGCCGTATGGTTACTTCAAGTATAACTGTGATGGTTACACAAAGTAACGTAGCCGTGAGGGTAACAAATTTTAAGGTAGCCAAGATGGTTACATGATTATGTAATTAATGCCCCAAGATACTTCTATGATTATATTTATGTTTGTGTGGATCTTTTTTAAATCTCATGTTACACAAAGTAATTATTTATGGGTGGAAATCATGTCTTTTGAAAAATGTTTTCATACGTCATGCGTATTCGTGGACTAATGTGATTTTTCCTTCTTTTTCATACCTTACTGAGCTTTTGTGCTCATCCCAAGTTTTTAAATGATTTTTCACAGGTTAATGGATGAGTAATACAAGGAAGTAAGAAATGTTAAATGTTGAAGAATTGTCAAGGAGTCTTGTTTTACGTTTTAATGTTTTATATTCTGAGGAAAATGGAAATTGATTTTATGGTATCCACTATGTAACAATGTGTAATGTTATGAATGTTTTGTCTTAATTCTCTAAGGCTCTAAACATGAAAAGATACTCAATGTAAAAGGAAGTTTTTTCTTGAATAAATTCAAGATTATGTATGCAACAAGTGCGGGTTGTTACAGTTGGTATCATAGGATGGTTTAGATAACTTTAGGGGTTAAGGTGGTGCTAATAAAATACCATAAATAATTTTCACTCTATGTTTAATTTGATATTGCATTTAAATATTACCATGTTGCTTCATCTAAGAAATGTTTGTTCAGAATGGTTGTCCGCAGAAGGAACATGGTTGCTGAAGAGGAGAGGCACCGATAGAATGACATCCTTCCTGATCTACAGCCTGGAATGGTAGGGATTGGAACCGAGCAGTTTGTGTCAGTAATGGCTCAGCTAACGCAGGCTATAAATATAACGACCCATAATTTAAATACATCGTTATTACTTCGAAATTGAAGCATACTTATTACAACATATAACAAAACCACGAAAGGACTGTACAGGTATAGTGTATTTAGAAAACTGGGAAACATAAACAACTGGTTCATAAAGCGTCTACACTGTCTCCCATTTATTTCATCGTATCTATAGTCCCTTTTGGCATATCTTACTTAATAACCTTCTTCCTAACCTTGGGAAAGAAAACATACAAAAGGGTGAGCTCAAATGCTCAGTAAGGGTAAACAAAAGAAATATCAATCACATCATATTCATAAGAACATAAATTTTGGAAATAGTAACCTGCAAAAAAGAGCATAATTTCATAACATGGATAAATCATAGTAGTGAAAAGTAATCCCAATAATCATGACATAAAACATGAAACTTTTTGGCATACACACATAATCATAGAGAATCATTTCTTATTAGTCAAGACTCATTGCCAAGGCTATCTTAGTGGACAAAGTCCATTTCTGAACCGAGTTCACTCCCCGTTTCAGTCATGTTTCACTGAACCGGTATAACCTACCATTCCAGCCATGTCTATCTCATGAGATATAAAATCTTTACCCAATGCATTGGAGGGATATATATGTCCCACCCATCTCATAATGATACCATTCTTATGTGTTCCACAAAATCATAAATCATACATCATTGCAGAACCCATGTAATAAAAATGGGAATCTTAAACATCGTGAAATCATAAAACAATTCATATAAGATAAAGGAATTCATAAAAATAATTCCATCACAATATAATCAAATCAATGTAATAATAGAGATAGAAAAAGAACCCTTTATGGAAAAATAATTTTGATAAAACACTTGGACTCCATTCTTGAGGAAAATATCCTTTCTACCTCATATTTTTTTTTCCTTTCTTAACATGTCATAAAATTCTAAACTAAAAGGAGTTGATTAAAAATAAACTTGAAAACTTTTAGAGGAAGATTCTTGGAAATAATGTTTTAAAAATCCATTCATGCCGTATAAGTTAAAAAACATTCTTCGTACTTTTGTTGGAAAAGTCAAAAGGTACCTCGTATGAAAAACGACAAAAGATTCCTTTCTTATCCTTTACTAAATACTCACCGAAGGGTAAAATTGGATTTAAACAATTGTAGGTGGATGGAAATAATATTAAATATTGAGGAAACAGGGATGTGGATGATAAAATACACCCTAGTAAATTTGAACGTATAAACAATCTCGGATAAAAATGATATTGTGATATTTCCCTTACCTTAGGTCTGATTTGCCTCGTAAGTGTCTGAACCTCCTGTATAAAGATTTAAATAAATTTATTGACTTATTAAAGAATCATAAGTATTGTTATGATATCATATATGGTCATATTCTTAGTTTCTTGGTAGTAATATTTCATTGCTACTTGTTATTCGGGTGTTTATAACTTTTTGTTCTTATGCGTGTTTTGTTGAATAAATTTTTATTCTTCTCTTTAGGTTAGAGATACATCATTTACATAATGGTATTAATGTACTATATATCATATTTATTCATTCAATTCATTTATATAATCATTATTCAATGAAGATCATGTAGAACGAATCGCATCACATCGTGGAGATGGTATTTTGTACGTACGCACGAGCGATGATATCGTTCCCATGATCGTGGAATTGTATTGGAGTGTATGTATACTATTTCAGAATCAATATCACTTTATAATAGTCCTATAAAGTCATTATTTACACCATTATACCCATCCAAGTAAGGTGGTGGTGGAAAATAGAATGCACCACGACGTGAAGACGGTATTCTGTACGTACGCACGCGCGGTGATTTCTTTTTCCGTAGGATGGATAGATGGTGAAATAGGGTTGTTTCATACTTATAATAACATATCAGTATATGAGTGATACTGATGTTATTACTTTATAATGAAACAACTAAAGAAGAAGAAGTGGAAGAAGAAATAAAGATGAAAGAATCGGTAACAGACATTACCTCTTCTTTGAAGTGCATCATTGAGACCTTCTTTTAGGGCACTAAAATTGGTCTTTGAAGAAGAACAGGACCTCTAGGATGTCTCTAGGGAAGTGGAGAGGAGGAATTGGCAGGGTTTGGCCGAGCTTGAAGTCTCAAAGTGGTGTGAGGAAGAGACGGAGGAGGTGCCCTTTTATAAGGGAGGAGAGGGGCACCTTTGGAATAACTAAAAATATTATTTTATTATAAAGTCAAGTTCGGTTTTAAATATCTCCAAATTGATATAGTTAGAGGATAAGGTGGGTATGGGTCGAAATCCTCTCATCCAATAGAATTTAGACAAGTTTAGGTTCATATTTTAACCTTATCATGTAGATTTAACATTAAGTTAAATAATTTTACTTTTACTATGTCTTCTTGTGTTCTTATACTATAAGGTTAATAAACATACTATAAGCAGCCAAACGAACCCCAAGTTGTTTATTATTAATATATATAAACTTATCTAAGTCATTTGGCCGAATCTTATATTTTTAGGAATAAAATAACAATTACTAATATAATATTTCTTTTAAAAACTATTTTTTGTCAATTTTGACACTATTTAGTAATTAATTTTTGTGAAAATCATAACAGAATGATTAATTCGAAAAAAGTTAATTAAATCAACACTAACATGTCATATTAATCTAGAAAATTAGTGGAATTCATAAAAAGTCTCAAATTACATTTATTTTGGTGTTTATAACATCAATTATGTCAATATTTCATTAATAAGATAATTACTGCACCATCATTGTCTCATAAATAAATTAAATTATTTAATGTCTAAAAATTACAAATAAAATACCATTATGTAGGAAATCTTTTTAGATTTATAATGAATATTTATCGTCTAATTTATCTTATTTATAACCCCATATTAAAAGCGATGTAGTTATTAAACTTTGATTTTAACTATTTTAACCCTTCTTTAAATAAATTAATAATGAATGTCCTAATCTAATCCAAGTGGGCCTAAATGGTCATATTTTATTCCTAAGTTTTTTTGGTCGAATTACACTTGTCCAATAAAATTATTATATGTGTTAGGGTAATAATAATATCATTTTACCCTTAATTACCCTATTTACTTTTAACCGTGGTAAAAAAAGGTAAAAAGTTACTATTCACCAAAAATTATATTCATCTCATTGAACCACATTTTAGTCCTTGATATTAACCGTGTCTCTCGGATTTTCGAAATTCCACTCGCAGAAGTGGTAAAATGAAGTTTTATCAAAAATTTAGTTTTTTTAACTACCACTTAGTGGTTTCACTATTCATCAAAAATTGAAAGTTTTCAGAAAAATACCAAAATTTCACCCTAGGCTAATTTCGATATTACGAATCCAAAAATGATGTCCATTTTGAAAAATAAAATTTATAAGATTTCAAAAATTGGTTATTACTATTCATAACGGCTAGTTTTAATAATATTTTAATAGCATATCATTGTTTAGTGAATCTTGGTATTGCGTACGACGCAAGCTATCGAGGAAGGTCGCGATTTCGTGTAAAGAAAGACAAGAAAGTTTTGTGTGTAGAAAAATATTCCTTTGATGATTTATATAAGATAAAAGTTTCGGGTGTTAGATTGTACCCCCCTGAAAATGAATTTCGCTCTCGAAATTCGTCACTTTGTAACAAACAGATGAGGATACCTCTCCCTCATCATATCCTCAAGCTCCCATGTAGCTTCTTCTAATTGGTGGTTCCTCCATAAAACTTTCACCAATCGAGTGTTATTGTTTCATAGGAATTTTTCACTACGATCCAGAATCTCTATCGGTTGTTCTTCATAAGAAAGATCTTGCTCCAGCGGTACAACTTCTGAGCTGAGTACATGTGAAGGATCAGGTATGTACATTCTCAGGAGAGATACATGGAACACATCATGAACTTGAGAGAGATTCGGTGGAAGCGCCAATCGGTAAGCTACCTTCCCAACACGATCCAGTATTTCGAAAGGACCGATATATCTAGGGCTCAACTTCCTCTTCTTTCCAAATCTCATGACCCTCTTCCAGGGAGATATTCGTAAGAACACTTTATCACCCACTTCAAACTCTAGGTCTTTTCTTCGGTTGTCGGCATAACGTTTCTGTCAACTCTGAGCTGCTCTTATGTGTTGTTGAATAGATCTGACCTTTTTTGCCATTTTATCAACGAGATCAGGTCCTAATAGCTTTCTTTCCACAACTTCATCCCAGCAAGTTGGAGTCCTTCATTTCGTTCCATAGAGAGCTTCATAAGGAGCCATCTGAATACTGGAGTGAAAGATATTATTATAAGAAAATTCCACCAATGGTAGGTGTTGATCCCAACAACCTTTGAAATCCATAGAGCAAGCTATCAACATATCTTATAGAGTTTGAATTGTTCTCTCAGACTGACCATCTGTCTGAGGATGATAAGCAGTGCTGAAACATAACTCTGTATCCAGAGTATGCTGAAGACTTCGCCAGAACTTTGAGGTAAACCCTGGATCCCGATCAGATATAATAGAAAGTGGTACTCCATGAAATCTTACCACTTCCTTTACATATATCATGGAAAGCTGATCCAGAAAGAAATACTCTCTAATAGCAATGAAGTGTGCAGATTTTGTAAGACGATCAACTATGAACCAGATAGCATTATTGCCTTTGGATGTTTTTGGAAGTCCTGTGACAAAGTCCATAGTGATGTTTTCCCATTTCCATTCGGGTATGGGTAATGGTTGTAACATCCCCTTAGACTTCTATCTCTCAGCTTTAACTTGTTGACAAGCCAAGCATCGAGAGACATATTTAGCAACATCTCTTTTCATGCCATCCCACCATAAGTACTCTTTCAGGTCCCTATACATCTTCGTGCTTCCAAGATGAATAGAGAATGAAGAACTATGAGCCTCATCCAGCAGCTCCTTCTTTAATTCGGGGATGGGAGGAACACAAACCCGATTCCTGAACATTATTATCCTATCATAGTCAAGGTTGAATTCAGGAACATTTCTCACCTTCTTTTGTAACTCGACATCTTCTTTATATGCCTCTTTAATCTTCACATGTATAGATGGTTGAACATTCATTTGAGAAAGATAAGATTTTTCTCCTTCCATTATAATTACAAGATCCATCCTTTGTAAATCCATAAATATTGGATCTTTTATGATCCTCATCATGGATAAACTAGCATGGTCTTGTCGACTTAATGCATCTGCCACCTTGTTTGCTTTCCCAGGGTGGTAATGGATTGAGCAGTCATAATCCTTAATCAGCTCCAACCATCTTCTTTGGTGCATATTCAGCTCCTTTTGTGTGAAAATATACTTTAAACTTTTATGATAAGTATAAATATCACACCTTTCACCATAAAGGTAATGCCTCGAAATCTTTAATGCAAAGATTACCGTAGCTAACTTCAAATCATGAGTTGGGTAATTTTGATCATGTATTTTCAACTGTCGTGAGGCATAAACTATCACCATATCATTTTGCATAAGAACACACCCCAATCCCTTCTTGGATGCATCACTGTAGATCACAAACCTTTCTCCACTACAAGGCAGTGTGAGCACAGGTGCACTGGATAACCTTCTTTTCAACTCCTTGAAATTCTCTTCACATTCCTCCGTCCAAACAAACTTAACTCCTTTCCGAGTCAACTTGGTGAGTGTATTAGATAATCATGAAAAATCTTTCAAAAAACGTCGATAATATCCAGCCAAACCAAGAAAACTTCGGATCTCAGTTACTGTTGTTGGTCTCGACCATCTTTCGATAACCTCTGTTTTTGCTGGATCCACAAATATCCCCTCTTTTGAGATTATGTGACCCAAAAATGCAACTTTTTGAAGCCAAAATTGACACTTGGTAAATTTGGCATAAAGCTTCTCCTTTCTCAGGGTCTTCAATATAATTCTCAAGTGCTCTTCATGTTCTTCCTTGCTCTTTGAATATACAAGAATATCGTCTATAAAGACTACCACAAACTGATCAAGATAGTCTCTAAAGACTCTATTCATCAGATCCATGAAGATAACAGGGGCATTAGTAAGACCAAATGGCATCACTATAAATTCATAGTGTCCATACCTTGTATGGAAATCCGTCTTTGGTATATCCTCCCTTTTGACCCTTAATTGATGATACCCTGAACGAAGATAAATCTTGGAAAAGTATTGAGCTCCGCGTAGTTGGTCAAATAGGTCATCAATGCGTGGGAGAGGATATTTGTTCTTGATAGTGATCTTGTTAAGTTCTCGATAATCAATGCAGAGTCTCATTGATCCCTCTTTCTTCTTAACAAACAGAACAGGTGCTCCCCAAGGTGACTCACTAGGGCGTATGAACCCCTTATCAAGATTCTCTTGGAGTCTCTTCTTCAATTTCTGCAACCCAATTGGGGCCATTCTATATGGTATCTTTGAAATAGGCAAATCACCCGGTACGAGTTCTATTGAAAACTCAACTTTATGATTCAGTGGAAGACCCTATAATTCATCCGGAAAGACGTCATCAAACTCCCGTACAATGGGCATATTCTTAATTGTGATTTTCTCACCAACCATTTGAGATAAATAACCTTCATTTAGTGGAATCAAGACCCATAAGATGGAAGGAATTTCCACTAGAAGGTTATGTTCATCCTTGCATTGATAGACGATCATAGATTGATCTGGAATATGAAATGTGACTTCCCTTATTTGGAAATTGATATGAGATCCATGTAGAGAAAGCCAATCCATGCCAAGAATCGCATCAAATTCCACTATAGGAAGGATCACAAGATTTGCAGGAAGCACTTTCCCACAAACTTCAATCGGAGAAGAATTATAAAATTTTGATGCAACTGTTGTGCCATTAGGGGTTGCCATAGCTAACTCAACATCTAACTATTGAGGTAATATGGTGATATCCTTAGAAAAGTCTTTAGAAATAAATGAGTGGGTGGATCCAAAATCAAATAAAACATTTTCTACTTTAGAGTGGATGTCAAGTGTACCTTTCACCACATCATTATCGTACTCCACATCGCTGATAGAAATTGCATGTGACTTTCCTTTGTATTTATCCTTAAGAGTTTGTTGACGTCAACCATCATCATCAACTCTTGGATTTGGGCATTGATTGGCATAATGCCCCATATCCTTTCACTTGAAACATTGAAGTGTAGTAGGTTCATTCTGTGCATCCCATCCTTTGTTTTCATCATTAGACATCTTCTTCCCATCATTACGGCATTCAAATGCCCGATGACCTTCCTTTCCACATTTGAAACGTTTACTTGTCCCTTTAAGACAACTCCCTCCATGTTTCTTTCCACACTTTGAACATAAGGGAAAGCTGGTCTTCTTTTCAGTGTGCTCTTTAGATTTTCCTTTGAATTCCATTTTCCTATTCTTATCAAACCCATATGACTGATGGGTTACTCTAATCTCCATCTCAACTTTGAGAGCACATCGAACGATTTCCTCGTAGCTATTGAAGTCCCTTATGGCTAAGGCCCTTCGAAGACTTGGTTTTAAGCCACTAAAGAATCGATCGATCTTACTCTCAGGTTAGATAATAATACCAGAAGCGTACCTTGAAAGTCATATAAAATTTGCTTCATAGGTACCAACAAATTCATCATCCTTTTGCTTCAGTTCAAGAAACTCTTTCCCCATCTTTGTTCGGAGAATACGAGGGAAGTACTTATTGAAAAATAAGTTCTTGAACTCATCCCATTCCATGGACTCAATTTCATCCCTTTGCCTCGTATTCTTAATAAGATTCCACCATTGATCAGCATCACCTTCCAAACGTTACACTGCTAAGATGACTTTATCATGTTCAGAACATTGAAGAACTAAAAATATCTTTTTAGTAGTACTAATCCATTGTTCAGAAACTAATAGATTAGTAGACCCGCTGAATGAAGATGGACGCTGCCTCATGAAGGATTCAACAGAATGTTGTTCCTTCCTTTGCTCGTTTAGAAGTCCTGCATGATTCATAGCTTGAGAATGTTGTGTGAGCATGGCTATAAGATTTTGCATTCCAGCTCCCATAACGTTTGGTTGCTCCGGGGGAAAATCATTGCATTGCCCGTCGCATTCCGCATTAACACGGTTCCTTCGGGTTCCAACCATTGACTAAAACCAAGAAGAATAGTGTGAGAAACACTAATTATAATAGGAAAACCACATAATGAAGAATTAAATTTCACAATTATGATCTTATCCTAGGTTATTCATGGACATTTTTAAAACACTAAGATTGTGTTCTATGATTAGACTTATCCTTAGGGTTCTTACTAAGGATTTCACATCCTAGTTTCCAAAGGTCGACTATACCTTTCCTCTGATACCAACTATAATGACCCATACTTTACATACATTGTTATTACCTCGAAATTGAAGCATACTTATTAAAACATATATCAAAACCACAAAAGGACCGTAGAGGTATAGTGTCTTTAGAAAACTAGGAAACATAAACAACTGGTTCATAAAGCATCTACACTGTCTCCCATTTATTTCATCATATCTATAGTCCATTTTGGCATATCTTACTTAATAACCTTCTTCCTGACCTAGGGAAAGAAAACATACAAAAGGGTGAGCTCAAATTCTCAGTAAGGGTAAACAAAAGAAATATCAATCACATCATATTCATAAGAACATAACTTTTGGAAATAGTAACCTGCAAAAGAGAGCATAATTTCATAACATGGGATAAATCATAGTAGTGAAAAGTAATCCCAATAATCATGAAATAAAACATGAAACATTGTGGCATACAGACATAATCAAAGAGAATCATTTCTTATTAGTCAAGACTCATTTCCCAGACTATCTTAGTGGACAAAGTCCATTTCTGAATCGAGTTCACTCCCCATTTCAGTCCTGTTTCACTGAACCGGTATAACATACCGTTCCAGCCATGTCTATCTCATGAGATATAAAATCTTTACCCAATGCATTGGAGGGAGATATAGGTCCCACCCATCTCATAATGATACCAATATTATGTGTTCCACAAAATCATACATCATACATCATTGCATAACCCATGTAATAAAAATGGGAATCTTAAACATCGTGACATCATAAAACAATTCATATAAGATAAAGGAATTCATAAAAATAATTCCATCACAATATAATCAAATCAATGTAATAATAGAGATAGAAACAGAACCCTTTATGGAAAATAATTTTGATAAAACACTTGAACTCCATTCTTGAGGAAAATATCATTTCTACCTCAAAAACATTTTTCCTTTCTTAACATGTCATAAAATTCTAAACTAAAAGGAGTTGATTAAAAATAAACTTGAAAACTTGTAAAGGAAGCTTCTTGGAAATAAGGTTTTAAAAATCCATTCATGCCATATAAGTTAAAAAAACATTCTTCGTACTTTTGTCAGAAAAGTCAAAAAGTACCTCGTACGAAAAACGGAAAAAGATTCCTTTCATATCCCTTACTAAAAACTCACCGAAGGGTAAAATTGGATTTAAACAATTTTAGGTGGATGGAAATAATATTAAATATTGAGGAAACTTGTATGTGGATGATAAAATACACCCCAGTAAATTTCAAAGTATAAACAATCTCGGATAAAAATGAGATTGTGATATTTCCCTTACCTTAGGGTCGATTTGCCTCGTAAGTGTCCGAACCTCCTGTATACTGATTTAAATAATGTTATTGACTTATTACAGAATTATAATTATTGTTATGATATCATATATGGTCATATTCTTAGTTTCTTGGTAGTAATATTTCATTTCTACTTGTTATTCGGGTGTTTATAACTTTTTGTTCTTATGCATGTTTTGTCGAATAAATTCTTATTCTTCTCTTTAGGTTATAGATACATCATTTCAAGAATGGTATTAATGTACTATATATCATATTTATTCATTCAATTCATTTATATAATCATTATGCAATGAAGATCTTGTAGAACGAATCGCATCAGATCGTGGAGACGGTATTCCGTACGTACGCACGAGCGATGATATTGTTCCCATGATTGTGGAATTGTATTGGAGTGTAAGTATACTATTTCAGAATCAATATCAATTTATAATAGTCATATATAGTCATTATTTACACCGTTATACCCATCCAAGTAAGGTGGTGGTGGAAAATAGATTACAGCACGGCGTGGAGACGGTATTCCGTACGTACGCGTGTACGGTGATTTCTTTTTCCGTAGGATGGATAGATGGTGAAATAGGGTTTTTTCATACATATAATAACATATCAGTATATGAGTGATACTGATGTTATTACTTCATAATGAAACAACTAAATAAGAAGAAGTGGAAGAAGAAATAAAGATGAAAGAATCGGTAACAGACATTACCTCTTCTTTGAAGTGCTTCTTTGTGCCCTTCTTTTAGGGCACTAAAATTGGTCTTTGAAGAAGACCAGGACCTCTAGTACGTCTCTAGGGAAGTGGAGAGGAGAAATTGTCAGGGGTTGTCCGAGCTTGAAGGCTCAAAGTGGTGTGAGGAAGAGAGGGAGGAGGTGCCCTTTTATAAGGGTGGAGAGGGGCACCTTTGGAATAACTAAAAATATTATTTTATTATAAAGTCATGTTCGGTTTTAAATAGCTCAAAATTGATTTCTTTAGAGGATAAGGTGGTTATGGGTCAAAATCCTCTCATCCAATAGAATTTAGACAAGTTTAGGTTCCTATTTTAACCTTATCATGTTGATTTAACATTAAGTTAAATAATTTTACTTTTACCATGTCTTCTTGTGTTCTTATACTATAAGGTTAATAAACTTACTATAAGCAGCCAAACGAACCCCAAGTTGTTTATCATTAATATATATAAACTTATATAAGTCAGTTGGCCGAACCATAGATTTTTAGGAATAAAATAACAATTACTAATATAATATTTGTTTTAAAAACTATTTTATGTCAATTTTGACACTATTTAGTAATTAATTTTTGTGAGAATCATAACAGAATGATTTATTCAAAAAAAGTTAATTAAATCAATACTAACATGTCATATTAATCTATAAAATCAGTGTAATTCATAAAAAGTATCAAATTACATTTATTTGGGTGTTTATAACATCAATTATGTCAATATTTCATTAATAAGATAATTACTGCATCACCGTTGTGTCATAAATAAATTAAATTATTTAATGTCTAAAAATTACAAATAAAATACCATTATGTATGAAATATTTTTATCTTTCTAATGAATATTTATTGTCGAATTTATCCTATGTATAACCCCATATTATAAATGATTTAGTTATTAAACTTTGATTTTAACTATTTTAACCCTTCTTTAAATAAATTAATAATGAATGTCCTAATCTAATCCAAATGGGTCTAAATGGTCATATTTTATTCCTAAGTTGTTTTTGGTCGAATTACACTTGTACAATAGAATTAGAACATGTTTTAGGGTAATAATAATATAATTTTTACCCTTAATTACCCTATTTACTTTTAACAGTGCTAAAAAAAGATAAAAAGTTACTATTCACCAAAATTATTTTCATCTCATTGAACCACATTTTAGTCCTTGATATTAACCGTGTCTCTCGAATTTTCTAAATTCCACTCACAGAAGTGGTATAATTAAGTTTTATGAAAAATTCAGTTTTTTTAACTACCACTTAGTGGTTTCACTATTCATCAAAAATTGCAAGTTTTCAGAAAAATACCAAAATATCACCCTAGGCTAATTTCGATATTATGAATCCAAAAATGAAGTCCATTTTGAAAAATAAAATTTATAAAATTTCAAAAAGTGGTTATTACTATTCATGACAGCTAGTTTTAATAATATTTAAATAGCGTATCATTGTTTAGTGAACCTCGTTATTGCGTACGACGCAAGCTATCGAGGAAGGTCGCGATTTCGTGTAAAGCAAGCCAAGCAAGTGTTGTGTGTAGAAAAAGATTCCTTTGATGATTTATATAACATAAAAGTCTCGGGTGTTACAATAAATGGTGGTGGAATCCATGCAAGAGAACCAATAGGGGTACCCCAACGGAACATGATAGTGGTGGAACATTTTATGAGACAACATCCTCCTGCATTCAATGGATCTTCTGACCCAGCGGCAGCAGAAGGATGGATTAAATCCCTTGAAAAGATATTTGATGTTATGGGATGTTCGGACAATCAAAAGGTAAGTCTTTCCATTTACCTTTTTGAAGGGGAAGCTGATCAGTGGTTGTCAATGGTAAGGAATATCAGGGGTAGAGAGGATTTGGATGCCTTAGTGTGGGATGAATTTAAAAGTATTTTTCTTGAAAAATATTTTCCTAAGGTGCTGCGACTTAGAATGGAGAAGCAATACCTTGAATTGAAACAAAAGGAGGAATATTCAGTGGCTGTGTATGAAGCGAACTTCACCCGACTGGCGAGGTATGCTCCAAATCTTATTCTGGATCTCGATAGCAAAATCAACCACTTTTACTCAGGATTTAAGCCAAGGTATCGAAGGGTGTTGGCCTCCCGTGAATTCAAAAGTTATGAGAAACTTGTCTGATGTGCTGAGAGGGTAGAGATGGAATTTGGTGATGATCACATGCATTTTGGAAACAAAGAGAAGAAGAGCTCACGTTGGCAAGAAATGGGTAAGAATCAACCAAAGAAATCTGATGGTAAGAAAATCCAGTTTCCAGTTTGTGAAAAGTGTGGCAAGAAGCACCCTGGGGAATGTCTTATCAAAACTGGGAAGTGTTTTAAATGTGGTAAGTTTGGACATATGGCCTGAGATTTCAAAGAAAATGATCCAAAGACTAATCCTGATAAGAAAACTGTAAAGTGTTATAAATGTGGTGAGATGGGTCACTATGCAAATGCATGTCCAAAGAGGGATCCAAATGATGCAAAGAAGCCAGACTACAAGCAGAAAGGTGTAGTGAAATCCTTTGTGACTATGTCAGCATGTTTTGGGCCATCCAATGAAGTTGTATCAGGTACTTTGTTTGTTCACTCAGATTTTTCTAAAGTTTTATTTGATACGAGTTCTACTCATTCCTTCATCTCTAAGAAAATTTCTAGTAAATTGGAAATATCACCTCAATAAATGAGACCCGAACTTGTTGTTAAAACACCAGGGGGAAATGTTATAACAAAGAGGAATTATAAGAATATTTCTATTGTGGTATGTGGAAAGACATTACCTGCAAACCTTGTTGTTTTAACCATAGTCGAGTTTGATGTTATTCTGGGGATGGACTGGCTTTCTCATTATCATGCTAAGATTGACTGTAGAGCTAAAGAAGTTGTTTTTAAGAAAGAGTTTCAGTTTGTATAAAAGAATGAACCCATAAAATTGATAACATATCAGGAAGCTGAGAAACTACTGAAATATGGATGTGAAAGTTATCTTGGTCATATTTTTGAAAACAAGGGAACTATTCAAATTAATGATTTTCCAGTGGTAAATAAATACCTTGATGTTTTTCCTGAGGAGTTACCCAGTGCCATACCTGAACGAGAAGTCGAATTCACAATTGATTTTGTTCCTGATGCTAAGCCAATTTCAAAACCCCCATATCGTATGGCTCCAATAGAACTTCATGAATTGAAAAATCAGTTGCAGGATTTGCTTGTTAAAGGCTTCATTCGTCCCAGTACTTCACCATGGGGAGCCCCTATTTTGTTTGTTAAAAAGAAAGATGGTTCCATGAGACTTTGAATTGATTATGGAGCTTTGAATAACATCACTGTTAAAAACAAGTATCCTTTGCCTCATATTGATGACTTGTTTGATCAGCTCCAGGGAGCTCAGTACTTTTCCAAGATTGATTGAGATCCAGATACCATCAACTGAAGGTGGAGGAAGATGACATTCCAAAAACAGCCTTTCATACAAGATATGGGCATTATGAATTTTTTGTTATGCCATTTGGGTTAACTAATGCACCTACTGTATTCATGAATCTTATGAATAGAGTATTTCATGAGTTCTTGGATAAGTTTGTGGTTGTATTTATTGATGACATTCTGTTTTTTTATAAAAATAATGAGGAGCATGAAAAACATCTAAGGGTTGTTTTAAAAACTTTAAAAGAAAAGAAAATATATGGAAAATTCAGCAAGTGTGATTTTTGGTTGCAACAAATTTCTTTTATTGGGCACATTGTAAATAAATATGGAATAACAATTTATCCTTCCAAAACAAAAGTAGTTGATGAATGGCCAAGACCCACAAATGTTACAGAGATTCGTAGTTCTCTAGGCTTAGTAAGTTTTTACCGACGGTTTGTTAAGAACTTTTCACGGTTATATAGCCCAAGAACTAAGTTAACACAGAAAGGGGTTAAATTTGTTTGGACAGAGGAATGTGATGTTTGTTTTCAGAAACTAAAGAAGAGATTGGTGAATGCTCCAGTTTTGGCCTAACCTTCTCGGAATGGTGAGTTTGTCATCTATAGTGATGCTTCTTTGAAGGGACTTGGTTGTGTTTTGATGCAGAATGATCAGGTAATTGCCTATGCTTTGAGAAAACATAAACCTCATGAGATAAATTATCCCTCACATGATTTGGAATTGGAAGCAGTGGTTTTTGCTTTGAAAATATGGAGGCATCATCTATACGGAACCAAATGCCAAATATATACTGACCATAAATGTCTTAAGTGTATATTCACTCAGAAGGAATTAAACATGAGGCAGAGAAGATGGCTAGAACTGATAAAGGATTATGACTGCATGATCAATTACCATCCTGGAAAAGCAAGCAAATTAGCAGATGCCTTATGTCGGAAAAATCATGAATCATTAACCATGCTACAATTGGAACATGATCCCTTGATTAATGATTTGATGAATTTTGGCTTAGAAGTAGTTGATGCAGGGAATATATCTGTTTTGTTTCAGGTTTCAGTGCAGTATTCGTTGTCAGACAGAATTATGAAAGCACTGAGGGAAGACCGTGAGCTACAGAAAAAGGTAGAATTGGTTAAAATGGGTAAGTTTCTAGAATTTAATCTTGATAAAGATTGTGTTTTAAGATTTGAAAAAAGGTTGTGTGTGCCTTGGGATTCCCAGCTGAAGAATGAATTGTTGTGTGATGCTCATAGTTCTCCATTTTCTGTTCATCCTAGAAGTATTAAGATGTACAGAGACCTTCGAGAGTATTACTGGTGGAATGGGATGAAAAGAGATATTGCTGATTTTACAATGAAATGTTTTACATGTCAACAGGTTAAAGCAGAGCGGCAGTTACCGAAGGGGATGATTCAGCCTTTTCCAGTGACAAAATGGAAATGGGAGAATATATCCATGGATTTTGTGGTGGGACTTCCAAAAACTTCTCGAGGTAACAATGCGATATGGGTTATTGTTGATCGGGTAACAAAGTCTAATCATTTTCTTTCTATTCGAGATACAATGACATTAGATCATCTTTCTCGATTGTACCTCAAGGAGATTGTCAGGTTACATGGAGTTCCACTTTCCATTGTGTCTGACCGAGATCCCAGGTTCACTTCTAAATTTTGGAAGGGACTTCAGAAGTCTTTGGGCACAGAGTTGAATCTTAGTACAACTTTTCATCCTCAATCAGATGGGCAGTCAGAACGAACGATTCAAACTTTGGAGGATATGCTTTGAGATTTTTCAATGGACTATCAGGGATGTTGGGATCATCATCTTTCATTAGTTGAGTTTTCTTATAATAACAGTTTTTATTCCAGTATTCAGATGGCACCTTTTGAGGCCTTGTATGGAAAGCAGTTTCAGAATCCTGCGTTTTGGGATGAAGTCGGTGAAAGAAAGTTGATGGGGCCAGAATTAGTAGAAGAAGTGGCTACGAAAGTGATGGTGATCTAGCAACACATGAGGAAAGCTCAGAGCAGACAGAAAAGTTATACAGATAATAAAAAGAAAGACTTCTCTTTCGAGGTAGGTGACCATGTTTTCCTTAAAATCCCTCCTTGGAAAAGTGTGATGTGTTTCCGTAAGAAAGGGAAACTAAGTCCACGGTTCATCGGTCCTTTTGAAATCTTGGGTAAAATTGGAACAGTTGCATACTGCATAGCTTTTCCTCCGAGTTTATTTTAGGTACACGATGTTTTTCATGTTTCGATGTTGAGAAATTATGTTCCAGATTCATCACATGTCTTGAGGCCGGAAGCAGTTCAACTGGCAGAGAACCTTTCTTATGAAGAAAAACCGGTTCAAATTCTTGATCGAAGAGAACAGGTATTGCGGAATAAGGTAATCCACCAGGAAAAGCTTTTGTGGAGAAACCACATGGTTGAAGAAGCAACATGGGAGTCTGAAAATGCTATGAGGGAAAAATATTCTCAGTTGTTTAATAGGTAAATAAAATTGCAAGGACGCCATTTCAAGAAGGTGGGGATAATGTAACATTCCAAGGTTTTCTAAAAATAAATTGAAAATGCTTGAAATTTTGTTTAAGGTACATATTTATAAGTATCCTTTAAACATAATTTTATTTCTCATATGTTTTGAATATCAAGATACTGTCATCTACAATTGTGTTCAGTATGTTATTTAGAGTCTGATTAAAAACAAAATTGTTTTTTTAGTGAATAGAATCCTACCCTTATGAATAGTAACCTACCCTTATGAATAGTATTAATAGTAAATAAGAGTAACATTACCTATGAATAATAAAATAAAATGTAGACATCTTAGACAGTGACAATTTGACCTTAGTAAACGTCTTTGGTATTTTATAAGTCATAAATAATTAATTATAATTAGTTAATTAATTTAAAAGAATATTTATTTTCCTGTAATGTATTCATAAATTATTGAATCAATGTCTAATAGTTTTTAGATAATTTTATAAGACCTTACGTAATTTTTGAAAGAACTATAAATTCAGTTTTAATCCTAAAAACTATTTTTTAAGTAAATAATGATTTTTATTAATTATTAAATTAATAATAATTAGAAAATTATTTTTGAAAAATGGAATTCATTTTTGGATTCTACACATCGATAAATGGTTGGGGTAAATTTTGAGATTTTTCAGAGATACTTGAATTTTTGATGAATAGTGGAATCCGATAATTCACAATAAATGCTAAATAATGTACTAATTGAGTCACAAATGATGTTCTGCTGATGTAATCCCACTTGGTTCGGGATTACATTATAAAATTACTATTATTGGTCATCCAAGACTCACTATTCCTGGTCTTTGGTGAAATCAATAAACTAATCAATTTTATATTAAGGAAACCCCTCTCCCCTCCACTATAAAAGCCACCCTTCACTCCCTCTTTTCCTCACACCTCTCAAGCTCCAAGACTTCTCTAAAATCTGCCCAAACACCTTCCCTAGCTCATCCCCCACGTCCAAAAGCTGTTGGTCTCATCAAAATACCAAGCCTAGCTTCTTTAAAAAGGATCTCAAGAGGAGGTTTCTAAAGGTAATTTTTCTCTCTCTTCTCCTTTAATTTCCTTTCAAGTTCAGGTTCCTTTCTTGATATCTCCCTACCTATCTTCATCTAAATTGTCTTGTAAATCCATTTTTACATATATAATATAATATTATGATTCTAATGTTATATTATATCACCCCACACCCTTTCCCTCTTCCATTTATTTTATCAAGGAGAATGTTGTTCATGAGGTGTTAAATTTATCACCTTCAAAAACGGCATGTTCTCTTCTTCCATTTCTACGTTCAATCTGGTCATGAAACCATTTATATGGTTGAACCAGGTTATAATATATGTTTTATGACTCAAATAAGGTTCCGGAATTCTTTTTTACTCATGATTCAAATTTATAAGACTAAATGAGGTTGTAATTATCAAAGAACCACTTAAATGATCTAAACGAACATAATTAATGTTTTAAATTATGAATCATCATCATATAAAGAATCAAAGTTATAAATGGTATAATTTATGGTACTGGAAATATGTAAAAACTACTCCATTCCAATTCTGGAGTTTCACTTCCAATCAACATGAACGATTCATCATGAACCGATTGTGAAAATCACAAAAGTGCTCACCCAAAATAATGCAAGGAACAAAATACTAACAATTAAGGGGTGAAATGAGGTTATGAAATGACAATATAAGATGTTATAAACATTAATATGTTTCTTTAAAATACCAATAACACTATTTTAACCATTATACAGGAAGTTTAAACAATTTTGAAGTAAGACAAGCCCAAGGTAAGGGAATTCTTAACCCGATTTCCATTCTATGGGTTAACCTTCTAATTTAAAATTTATGTGCTATTTAAATTGATTGTGTGATGGGTTATTTTTATATTATGTTTCATTATGTTTATTTACAGATTATATACATATTCCATCCACTCTATTAAGTCTCACTTCAATAATATGATGTTTATAAGGGACTTTTCTTCTAAAATCCTCTTTTAAAATTCTGTTTTATAAGATTCAAAAGCAATGTTTTTATGCTATTTTTTATGTTATATGATTATATTTTGGTTATTGGGAATTGTTTATGATGAAATTTGGGACCTATATTTCCTTCCAATGCATTGGGTATGAGTATGTTGGAGGTCGGTCGTATGGTTACTCCATGTGTAACTGTGATGGTTACACAAAGTAAGGTAGTCGTGAGGGTTACAAATTTTAAGGTAGCCAAGATGGTTACAAGATTATGTAAGTAATGCACCAAGATACTTCTATGATTATATTCATGTTTTTTTGGATCTTATGTAAATCTCATGTTACACAAAGTAATTATTTATGGGTGGAAAGCATGTTTTTTGAAAATGTTTTCAAACGTCATGCGTATTCATGGACTAATGTGATTTTTCCTTCTTTTTCATACCTTACTGAGCTTTTGTGCTCATCCCAAGTTTTTAAATGATTTTTCACTGGTTAATGGATGAGTTATACAAGTAAGTAAGACATGTTAAATGTTGAAAAATTGTCAATGAGTCTTGTTTTATGTTTTAATGTTTTATATTCTGAGGAAAATGGAAACTGATTTTATGGTATACACTATGTAACAATGTGTAATGTTATGAATGTTTTCTCTTAATTATCTAAAGATCTAAACATGAAAAGATCCTCAATGGAAAAGGAAGTGTTTTCTTGAATAAATTCAAGATTATGTATGTAACATGTAACATCCCAAGTAAGTAATGAATAATAGATATTTTTATCTATGTCTATTAATGATAAAGATAGTGTTTTAGAGGCTTAAAATGAAAATAAATACAATCTTATGCATGGAATACACTAATATTCTTAAAGGATTGTTTTAGTGCCTTTTGATGGAAAACCATTTTTGAATCTATATTTTGACAATTTTAGAAACTATGTTTGTCAAAATAAAATTATCCTTTATGATTGGGACATCAAAATTTACCTTGTGTGAATTTTTGGTAATTTTCCGACAATGTTCATTTTTAAATGAATAGTGAAAAATACTGCATTTTACATCAAAACTACTTTTTAATCTAATTTATTTATATGATTAGATTATGTTTTGAATTGGTTTTGAAGTGAAATTAGAATATATTTTTACCATTTTATCCAATGGTGGTCATTGGAATCAATTTCGATTTGAAATTAGACTTAAACTGGTGTCAATCTTTTGATACTTATTGTTTTGTAAAAACACGCTATTTGCTCTGGCAGCGGGAATTAATTATTAAATTAATTAATGTGACTTATATGATTTGAATTTTGTAAAATAGACTTCATTTTTGAATTCGGAATGTCAAATATAGCTTAGGGTGAATTTTTGGTAATTTTCTGAAAAACTTCAATTTTTGATGAATAGTGAAACCACTAAGTGGTAATCAAGCAAACTGATTTTTCAGTTAAATGAAATTTTACCACTAATGTGTATTGAATTTTGAAAATCCGACATACATGGTTGTCATTAAGAAGTAAAATGTGGTTCAATGAGATTAAAATAATTTTTTGGTGAATAGTAACTTATTAAGTTCTTAATCGCGATTAGTGGTAATTAGGGTAGTTTAATGTATAAATAATGCTTTAATAATATAAAATGACCTAGACACATGTCCCAACCTCATTGGTTGTGTCATGGCCGACCAAGACAAGTCATGGCCTAACTTGGGGACCCCATGTATCCACTTTTGTTGGGAAATAACATAAATTACTTTTTATTAAATGTTAAAGTGAAAATGACACAATCATAATATGTTTTGCGAAAACAATTTTTAAGTGGGGTTATACAAGTCCAAATTTTGATTATAAATATTCAATGGAAAGCTAAAACTATTTCCTACATCATAGTAATTTGTTTATAATTTTTAGACATTAAATAAATTTAATTATTTATGACATAATAATGATGCAGCGATGACATCATTATTTGACGATTTAAATAAAATGGAAAGATAAAATAAAATCTATGAACTACACATGTCCAAAACCAATTGGATGAATGTATTTCGATGCCTTATCACCTTATCCACGAATTCCATCAATGTGGGACCTTTTAAAACCGAAACACATTTTCAAATAATGTAATGTTTCTTTACTTTCCAAAAGTGCCCCTCCTCTCCCCTTATAAAAGGCCCCCACCTCTACCTCATTTCACACACTCTTCAAGCCATTGGCTCGGCCAACCCCTGCCCATTTGCTCTCTCCACATCCCTCTCCTCATCCTAGAGGATTCCCTTTGGGCAGAATCCTTTCAAAGGAAGCCTTTAGGCTCAAACCAAAAGAAGTTACACTTTTTATGGTATTTCATTCTCTCATGTTCATTTGTTTTATTTTGCTTCTCCGACCCCCTAAACTCTTTTTATTTACTTCTTTTGTAACAACACCAGTATCTTCAATATACTAGGATGTTGTTATAAGATATATTTGAGCTACACTCTCACACAACTACATCAAATGGTTAAAGAACATACGGTTTCCGTGGATGGCGAAATTCTGCCTCCCGAAACGATGATTGTTCAATACTCATTTAACACCTTCAAAGGTGGCCATTATGATGTCACTATTTTTATATATGATATATTATATGTTTATGTTTTCCTTAAGCTTCTTTTTTTTTTCATTTTGGGCATACCTTTATGGTTTCCATTATGGGTAAAACACGATATCTTCATTTTAGGAAGTGCGGACTACCGCCCCCTAAAAGTGATTTGATTCGTTAATACCATATGTGGGATGTGTAAAGGATAAAGTTAATGATATTATATATGTTGTTATACTGGAATTATAATATTATTTTATATCATTATGATTCCATTCCAGAAAATATGAAATAGAAATGGAAGTAGCGTTCATGCGTACGTACGGCTTACCGTCTCCATGAACGATGCATTTCATTTCTTACCTCTAAATGTGATGTAATATTATAAATGAATGTATGTACTGGATATATATGACATATATGATATCTACATAATGAATACCATTCTGGATATAATGAACCTTTGACCAAATTAACAACTTGTAAGTATAAGAAGTCAATTTTTGACATAAGAACCAAATACCGACAAAATGAACATTATTAACTTAAATGATTACATGATGTTCATAACATGGTATAAAAGGAATAATGAACTTGAAAAAGATTCATAAGCAAGTAGAGATTAACTCAAGTTTATTATTCAGGAGTTTAAAGAACGGTCGGGTCAAGTCGGATACGAGGTATGGGAACTTCTTAACCCAATTTCCATTCTTTGGGTTAATCTCCTACTTTCAAATTATGTCATTATATTATTATTTCGTATCTTGTATTTGTACTTTATTTATGTGTACTTATAGTGAATACACATAATGTATCTATTTTATTTTAAAAATTATCTTTGTATGGGACTTCGTCTCAATCTCCTTTCGTTGAGGCATATTTTATTTTATACACAACTTTCTTTTATACGGTGTATAAACCCCTTTGACTTTTACATTTATTCAAAAGGAATATTTTTTTATACGAAGCGTTTACTAAACGACAAAAGGGAATGTTTTTTTCGTACGTATGCGGCGACAACGACTTCTCCGCCGTCGTAACCGTTATTTAAGTTTCGGCTTCCTCTACAAGCCATACCTTCTTTTTTTTAAAGAAAAATAAATACCATGTTTTACTTTGGTATTGAAAATGGTTTTCATAATGTTTTTATTATATCAATGTGTTGTATTGATATCTCGTGATTGAAATGTGGAAATGTTATGTTTCCTTTATGCATGTTTTATGTGATATGATTATGTTATGGTTCTTGGGCATTATTATGAAGACGGGTGGTTCCGTGATAAACTAAGGGCGGGTGAGCCCGTTATAGCTCTCCAATGCATTGGGTAACGCGAAGGAGTGAAACGTTAAGGTTTCTCCGAAGAGATTTTAGGGAATATACTGTGATGGGTATTCCAAACGTAACCAAGAGGGTTACCCCCTACGTAAGAATGTTATGAATGCCTCAAGTTACCTTTACGTATTATGATTTATATGATTTATTCATGTTTTTATGAGGTATGTTAAAGTGCCTATGTTTTATGGGTAAAGTATGATTTCATTCTTATGTATATATGAACTCATGTTTCCTTTCCATGTTTTTATAACCCATACTGAGTTTTTACGCTCATCCCAAGTTTTTGAAATGTTTTTCACAGGTCAAGGGAAAGGTACATGATAAGATGATAGAGTCAAGGATGTGTCAAGAAATAATCCATGTTTTATTTTAAATGTGTTTCCATTGATGGGAATGAAGAATACTATCTTTATGTAACCACTTTGTTTATATGTGGAATGTAATGCAAGTTTTATGATCTAATTCTCTAAAACTCTAAACCCGAAAAGATCCTCAACGTGTAATCTTGTAATAACTCAAGATTAAGTAAGGTTTAAGGCTGGGGCCTTATAGTTGGTATCAGAGGTCGGTTTAGACAACTTTAGGAGTTAGAAAAGTGTTAAATTATAATATGATTGAAATGATATAGCATTTACGGATTACCATGTTGCTTCGCCTAAGATATTTCCATGTTCAGAATGGTTTTCCGTAGGGGAAACAAAGCAGCTATGTTGGGACGACATCAGGAGGAAGACAACCTTCCAAATCAGCAACCTGAGATGGTCGGAATCGGAACTGAACAGTTTGTTGCAGTAATGGCACAGTTGACTCAGGCTATAAATGGTGGTGGTAACCATGCACGAGATCAGCCAGATCAACCGCAGAGGAACATGTCAGTGGTGGAACATTTCATGAGGCAACATCCCCCATCATTCAGAGGATCATCTGACCCTGTGCAAGCTGAAGGGTGGATTAAAGCACTGGAGAAGATTTTTGATGTCATGGGGTGTTCAGACAATCAAAAGGTTAGTCTTGCTATTTACCGTTTGGAGGGTGAAGCAGATCAGTGGTGGTCTATGGTTAAAAATATCAGGGATGCCGATGAGATTGATGCTCTTGACTGGGATGAATTCAAAGGTATGTTTCTTGAGAAGTATTTTCCTAAGGCTGTTTGACTTAGGATGGAAAAGCAATTCTTGGAATTGAGGCAAGAGGAAGACTCAGTGGCTGCCTATGAAGAAAGGTTCACTCGATTGGCAAGGTATGCTCCCAATTTTATCCGAGACCTTGATAGTAAAATCAATCGTTTTTACTCAGGATTAAAGCCAAAGTATCGAAGGGCATTAGCTTCTCGAGAGTTTAAAAGTTATGAAAAGCTTATTCGATGTGCTGAGAAGGTGGAAATGGAGTTTGCCGATGACCAAGTGTTCTATAACAACCAGCAGAAGAAGAGACCGAGGTGGCAGGAGAAAGGTAAGAATTCTTCAAAAAGTCTGATGGTAAGAGAACTAAGTTTCCAGTTTGTGATAAATGTGGCAAAAGGCATGCTGGGGAATGTCTTCTGAATTCGGGAAAGTGCTACCGATGTGGTAAGATGGGACATAAGGCTCGTGATTGCACTGAAAAGGATCAAGGTGAAGGTAAAAACAAATTTGATTTACAGTTAGTGAAATGTTATAAGTGAAATGAGATGGGTCACTATGCAAACGAGTGTCCGACAAGGAGCTTGAGTGATGGGAAGCAGTTAGACTACAAGCAGAAAGGGGTGGTGAAATCCTTTGCAACTACTTCAGCAGATGTTGGGCCATCGAATGAAGTGGTGTCAGCTCCAGGGAGCTCAGTATTTTTCGAAGATTGACTTGAGGTCGGGGTACCATCAGTTGATAGTAAAAGAAGCAGATGTTCCGAAGATTGTGTTCCGTACTAGATATGTCCACTATGAATTTGTAGTAATGCCTTTTGGGCTAACCAATGCACCTGTTGTATTCATGGACCTTATGAATAAAATTTTCCATGAGTTCTTGGATAAGTTTGTGTTTGTGTTTTGAGGTTTGGGAAGAGATTGTGTGTGCCTTGTGATTCACAGTTGAAGAGAGAGTTGTTATGTGAAGATCATAGTTCTCCGTTTTCAGTTCATCTGGGCAGTACTAAGATGTATAGAGATCTGCGGGAGTATTACTGGTGGGATGGAATGAAAAGGGACATTGCTGATTTTACTGTGAAGTGTTTGACTTGTCAGCAGGTTAAAGCTGAGCGGCAGTTACCGAAAGGGATGCTTCAGCCTTTACCAGTGCCAGAGTGGAAATGGGAGAATATATCCATGGACTTTGTTGTTGGATTACCGAAGACATCTCGAGGTAATAATGCAATCTGGGTTATTGTTGATCGCTTGACCAAATCTGCTCATTTCCTTGCTATACGAGATACTTTCTCTCTTGATCAACATTCCCGTTTGTATCTTAAGGAGATAGTCAGGTTACATGGAGTTCCTCTCTCCATTGTATCAGATCGTGATCCCAGGTTTACCTCTAACTTTTGGAAAGGCCTTCAGAAGTCGTTGGGTACTGAATTAAATTTTAGTACAGCTTTTCATCCTCAATCAGATGGGCAGTCAGAACGAACAATTCAGACATTGGAGGATATGCTACGAGCTTGTTCTATGGATTATCAGGGGAGTTGGGACCAGCATCTTTCTTTGGTTTAGTTTTCATATAATAACAGTTTTCATTCCAGTATACAGATGGCACCATTTCAGGCATTATATGGGAAGCGGTGTCGAACTCCAGCTTTCTGGGATGAAGTGGGTGAAAGAAAGTTGATGGGACCAGAATTGGTAGAAGAGATGGCAGAAAAAGTTCAGCTGATTCAGAAACACATGAGAACAGCTCAGAGCAGGCAGAAGAGTTATGCGGATAACCGGAGGAAGGATCTATCTTTCGAGGTAGGTGATCATGTTTTTCTCAAGGTTTCTCCTTGGAAAAGTGTGATGAGATTTGGTAAGAAAGGAAAGTTGAGTCCAAGGTTCATTGGACCATACGAAGTTCTAGAGAGAGTTGGATCAGTTGCATACCGAGTGGCTTTACCTCCGAGTTTATCTCAGGTACACAATGTTTTTCACGTTTCGATGTTGAGAAAGTATATGCCAGATCCATCTCATGTTTTGAGTCCAGAGGTAGTTCAGCTGGAAGAGAACCTATCTTATGAGGAACAACCGGTCCAGATTCTTGACCACAGGGAGCAAGTGTTACGGAATAAGGTGATTAAGCAGGTAAAGGTTTTGTGGAAAAACCACATGATTGAAGAGGCAACATGGGAATCCGAAAATGCAATGAGGGATAAGTACCCCAATTTATTTGATAAGTAAATAAATTGCGGGGACGCAATTTTCTAAAGGGGGGAAGGATGTAACATCCCAAGTAAGTAATGAATAATAGATATTTTTATCTATGTCTATTAATGATAAAGATAGTGTTTTAGAGGCTTAAAATGAAAATAAATACAATCTTATGCATGGAATACACTAATATTCTTAAAGGATTGTTTTAGTGCCTTTTGATGGAAAACCATTTTTGAATCTATATTTTGACAATTTTAGAAACTATGTTTGTCAAAATAAAATTATCCTTTATGATTGGGACATCAAAATTTACCTTGTGTGAATTTTTGGTAATTTTCCGACAATGTTCATTTTTAAATGAATAGTGAAAAATACTGCATTTTACATCAAAACTACTTTTTAATCTAATTTATTTATATGATTAGATTATGTTTTGAATTGGTTTTGAAGTGAAATTAGAATATATTTTTACCATTTTATCCAATGGTGGTCATTGGAATCAATTTCGATTTGAAATTAGACTTAAACTGGTGTCAATCTTTTGATACTTATTGTTTTGTAAAAACACGCTATTTGCTCTGGCAGCGGGAATTAATTATTAAATTAATTAATGTGACTTATATGATTTGAATTTTGTAAAATAGACTTCATTTTTGAATTCGGAATGTCAAATATAGCTTAGGGTGAATTTTTGGTAATTTTCTGAAAAACTTCAATTTTTGATGAATAGTGAAACCACTAAGTGGTAATCAAGCAAACTGATTTTTCAGTTAAATGAAATTTTACCACTAATGTGTATTGAATTTTGAAAATCCGACATACATGGTTGTCATTAAGAAGTAAAATGTGGTTCAATGAGATTAAAATAATTTTTTGGTGAATAGTAACTTATTAAGTTCTTAATCGCGATTAGTGGTAATTAGGGTAGTTTAATGTATAAATAATGCTTTAATAATATAAAATGACCTAGACACATGTCCCAACCTCATTGGTTGTGTCATGGCCGACCAAGACAAGTCATGGCCTAACTTGGGGACCCCATGTATCCACTTTTGTTGGGAAATAACATAAATTACTTTTTATTAAATGTTAAAGTGAAAATGACACAAACATAATATGTTTTGCGAAAACAATTTTTAAGTGGGGTTATACAAGTCCAAATTTTGATTATAAATATTCAATGGAAAGCTAAAACGATTTCCTACATCATAGTAATTTGTTTATAATTTTTAGACATTAAATAAATTTAATTATTTATGACATAATAATGATGCAGCGATGACATCATTATTTGACGATTTAAATAAAATGGAAAGATAAAATAAAATCTATGAACTACACATGTCCAAAACCAATTGGATGAATGGATTTCGATGCCTTATCACCTTATCCACGAATTCCATCAATGTGGGACCTTTTAAAACCGAAACACATTTTCAAATAATGTAATGTTTCTTTACTTTCCAAAAGTGCCCCTCCTCTCCCCTTATAAAAGGCCCCCACCTCTACCTCATTTCACACACTCTTCAAGCCATTGGCTCGGCCAACCCCTGCCCATTTGCTCTCTCCACATCCCTCGCCTCATCCTAGAGGATTCCCTTTGGGCAGAATCCTTTCAAAGGAAGCCTTTAGGCTCAAACCAAAAGAAGTTACACTTTTTAAGGTATTTCATTCTCTCATGTTCATTTGTTTTATTTTGCTTCTCCGACCCCCTAAACTCTTTTTATTTACTTCTTTTGTAACAACAACAGTATCTTCAATATACTAGGATGTTGTTATAAGATATATTTGAGCTACACTCTCACACAACTACATCAAATGGTTAAAGAACATACGGTTTCCGTGGATGGCGAAATTCTGCCTCCCGAAACGATGATTGTTCAATACTCATTTAACACCTTCAAAGGTGGCCATTATGATGTCACTATTTTTATATATGATATATTATATGTTTATGTTTTCCTTAAGCTTCTGTTTTTTTCATTTTGGGCATACCTTTATGGTTTCCATTATGGGTAAAACACGATATCTTCATTTTAGGAAGTGCGGACTACCGCCCCCTAAAAGTGATTTGATTCGTTAATACCATATGTGGGATGTGTAAAGGATAAAGTTAATGATATTATATATGTTGTTATACTGGAATTATAATATACTTTTATATCATTATGATTCCATTCCAGAAAATATGAAATAGAAATGGAAGTAGCGTTCATGCGTACGTACGGCTTACCGTCTCCATGAACGATGCATTTCATTTCTTACCTCTAAATGTGATGTAATATTATAAATGAATGTATGTACTGGATATATATGACATATATGATATCTACATAATGAATACCATTCTGGATATAATGAACCTTTGACCAAATTAACAACTTGTAAGTATAAGAAGTCAATTTTTGACATAAGAACCAAATACCGACAAAATGAACATTATTAACTTAAATGATTACATGATGTTCATAACATGGTATAAAAGGAATAATGAACTTGAAAAAGATTCATAAGCAAGTAGAGATTAACTCAAGTTTATTATTCAGGAGTTTAAAGAACGGTCGGGTCAAGTCGGATACGAGGTATGGGAACTTCTTAACCCAATTTCCATTCTTTGGGTTAATCTCCTACTTTCAAATTATGTCATTATATTATTATTTCGTATCTTGTATTTGTACTTTATTTATGTGTACTTATAGTGAATACACATAATGTATCTATTTTATTTTAAAAATTATCTTTGTATGGGACTTCGTCTCAATCTCCTTTCGTTGAGGCATATTTTATTTTATACACAACTTTCTTTTATACGGTGTATAAACCCCTTTGACTTTTACATTTATTCAAAAGGAATCTTTTTTTATACGAAGCGTTTACTAAACGACAAAAGGGAATGTTTTTTTCGTACGTATGCGGCGACAACGACTTCTCCGCCGTCGTAACCGTTATTTAAGTTTCGGCTTCCTCTACAAGCCATACCTTCTTTTTTTTAAAGAAAAATAAATACCATGTTTTACTTTGGTATTGAAAATGGTTTTCATAATGTTTTTATTATATCAATGTGTTGTATTGATATCTCGTGATTGAAATGTGGAAATGTTATGTTTCCTTTATGCATGTTTTATGTGATATGATTATGTTATGGTTCTTGGGCATTATTATGAAGACGGGTGGTTCCGTGATAAACTAAGGGCGGGTGAGCCCGTTATAGCTCTCCAATGCATTGGGTAACGCGAAGGAGTGAAACGTTAAGGTTTCTCCGAAGAGATTTTAGGGAATATACTGTGATGGGTATTCCAAACGTAACCAAGAGGGTTACCCCCTACGTAAGAATGTTATGAATGCCTCAAGTTACCTTTACGTATTATGATTTATATGATTTATTCATGTTTTTATGAGGTATGTTAAAGTGCCTATGTTTTATGGGTAAAGTATGATTTCATTCTTATGTATATATGAACTCATGTTTCCTTTCCATGTTTTTATAACCCATACTGAGTTTTTACGCTCATCCCAAGTTTTTGAAATGTTTTTCACAGGTCAAGGGAAAGGTACATGATAAGATGATAGAGTCAAGGATGTGTCAAGAAATAATCCATGTTTTATTTTAAATGTGTTTCCATTGATGGGAATGAAGAATACTATCTTTATGTAACCACTTTGTTTATATGTGGAATGTAATGCAAGTTTTATGATCTAATTCTCTAAAACTCTAAACCCGAAAAGATCCTCAACGTGTAATCTTGTAATAACTCAAGATTAAGTAAGGTTTAAGGCTGGGGCCTTATATAACAAGTACGGGTTGTTACAATATAAAAGAAGCCGAAAGTAGGCAGAAGAGTTATGATGACAACCAGAGAAAGGATTTAGAATTCTAAGTGGAATATCATGTCATTTAGAAAGAATCTCTATGTAAGGGTGTCTTTAGGTTCAGTAAGAATGGTAAACTGAGTCCCAGTTACATCAGACCATTTGAAATTCTGGAATGAATCAGAGTTGTAGCTTACTGTTTAGAAATGCCTCCATGTCACTCCAATGTTCATGATGTGTTCCATGTGACATTGTTGAAGAAATAAATTCCAATCCCAATGCATGTACTCACCTATGATGAAATAGAACTAGATCCTGATTTTTTATACCATGAAGAGCCTATCAGAATTATTGACACAAGGGAGAAGGTATTAAGATATCAGACAACTCGTATAGTAATGGTTCTTTGGAGATGCCAGAATATGGAGGAAGAAACATGGGCCCCTGAGGATGTTATAAAGAGGAACCACCCACATATTTTCAGTGGGATTTATACATTAAATTATGTTGATGAAATTTCCGAAGTATGGAATAATATAATCCCCAAAACATTTTATGGTATACTTCTCTAAAATATATTCCATTCATAGCGTATATTTCATAAAGAACTGTGTTCATTTGAAACCACACATGGTTATTTAAGAGATAATCATAAACTATCCATTAATTTTTTTCAACTTCTCTGTTTTGAATTTCAAAAAATGGTCATATGGAGTTGTGAACTGTAAGTCATTTGGAGAATGATAGAACCAACATGATTTTTTTGATGAATAGTAACATACGTTTATGAATAGTAATATGAATTGTAATATGACCCTTATGAATTGTAAATAATGATAATATTTTATTTTCATAATGTAATAAGATAATGAGATCTTAATTAATTTTTCAATGTGATAAAACTAATTATATCATTAAAATTTTTATTTTTCAAATTAACTTTGATTTTATTTAAAAATTAGATTAATAATATTTAGAAACATATTTTTTAAAAATGGAGTTCTTTTTTGAATTCTACACATTTAAAAATGGTTTGGGAGATTTTTTCGGTTTTATCTAAAATATTTGAATTTCTTGTGAATAGTAAAAATATAGGTTTGAGTTTTCTGTAATTTAATGACTTTGTAATGATGTAATAATTAAATATAAAAGACTGATAGACTTCTGTACCATAAAATATGACTTTATGTGTCCCATGTGGCTAAAACCATGGGAAAATACCATAGGAAAGCCCATGGTTTTGCCAAAAACACCAATGAGGTGTCCCATTTAGTTAATAAAAAACTCCCTCTTAATTACAATAAATACCCACTCAGACCTTCATTTTCCTTAATTCAAACTGAATAATCTTAAAAGCTCTGGTATTTTTACCTCCCTAGGAATCCTACAAAGGTGTCCTCAGGCACCCAAGGTCCCAAACTTCACATTTTGGGAATTACTCTACTAGGGAAGAGAATCTACCACCATTCTCTTTTTCTTAAAGATTCCATTTTATGTTTTCAATTTTATTTTAAATTAGATTATGTTGGGATATGTCATTACATATTCTCCTTTCTGTACATATTATTTAAGAGTGATGAGAGACCCCCTTTCTCTCATCAAACTATTTTATGAAATAGTGTGTCACAACGTTAGGTTGACGAATTTTCGTGAGAGATTTATCAATTTTATTCTATATTGAATTTCATTATTTTATATCTCTTTTCTCATATACCTTCATCAAAATGTTATGAATATTCCAGTACCTTTCATGAACTTTAATTTTATTATTCTAATAGAATATTTAATCATCAACTATCATTCCTCTTCCTCTTATAAAAAATGAAAACACAGCCTGAGATGGGATAATTTATCACATTCATGGACGAAGAGTTCTCAATTTTCATTACGATGTTCAATTCTGGTCATGAAACCATTTTTAAGGTTGAAAAAACTCATAATATATGTATTTCATTTCATTAATTTTCTTTAATCCTTATACACTCATAATATAAAATAATAATACAAAACAAGTTCTTTATGAACAAAATTGCCAATTTAATCCAAACATTTTTAATTAACATATAAATAAAGAATCATCATCCTGGTATATAACAAAACATAATTATAATATAATTTAAATCTATTTAATTTCATTAATAATATATATTAAAAAATTTGGATGTTTAACCACACATCAACAAAACATCCATTCATGAATACAAATAAATGGATCATTTAAACGATTGATGAAAATGCTTCCAAAACAATAATAATGAACCTCATAAACCCAAAAAAAGACCATGAATAAACCTAATAAGGTTGTACTAGATCAATTAAATTTATAAGTGTTTCTTTAATTGTTAATTAATGAAGAGAAATTTTATTATTCGGGTTATTAAAACAAACGAAGAACACACTCGAGCATAAGGTAAAGGGGTTTCTCATTTCACATTCATTTCCGTGTGATTTCTACTGTTCACCACTTATTTATTGAATGTTTTGTATTGTGTGATAAATTTTGATTTATATTATCATGATTCTATTTATTATTCATGGTATTTTGTGACTCATTGGGTGGTTATTTGTTTTTGGTCCTATCACTCAATTGTTTACAATGGGGTAAGGGACTTTGTCTCAAATTCAATTTCAATGTCAGTAACTTGGTATTGTGCACATAAGATTCTTTATATGGTGTATCCATTATCCATTTCAAATAAATTTTAATTTGAAATTGTAAATATATTATATATCCATATTCTGGTTTCAGTATATTACTATTTCCTTAAGTTGTATACCCTTTTATATATGATGTTTATTTTGAAAGTTATTTTATCTATACAAATATTGATGAATATGTTTTATATATTATATAAGGATGTTGAGAAGGAAAATTTTACAAGTATTTAATCTATGTTTAAAGAATTATTTGGACTTGAAGCTGTGGGTGGGGACCTATATATCCCCACGATGCATTGACAAGTCTCCTGAGAAAAATCAATTGGCAACAAACCCTTCGAGTTTGTTTCTAGAAATCAGGTAGGTTTCTACCCACACAACTAAACCATTTTAAGGGTATTATGGTATCATGTGCCAGATAAATGATGTACAATTAATAATCATTCTCTTTATTCATTATGAGTTACTATTATCTGTGATTTTTTCACTATGAAAAAAAATATCGATGTAGTTTCATTCTCAGTTTGTTGATGGCATGAGTTTTTTATTCACTATCCCATATTGATTATGTCAAATTGATTATGATTCACTTATTATTGAATAAACTCTTCCTCTATCTTTACTCCTTACTAAGAGTTGGATATCACCACTTCTACTTGTTTACCTTCAACAGGTTTTGATGAGGAGATCATTTATTGAGATTCCATGGATGCAGTTTTTAGTTTTTTTATGTATTGTATCATGTTACGTTTCCTATTGTGATTTGAGTTACATGTATGTATCTATTTTCTTCAAGTCTACTAAAATGATCTTTCCTTTTTTATTTCATTCCTTCTAACCATTCCAATGTAATAGGTAATACACAAGCTCCGGTCTAAAGGTTTCACGGTGTTATATCTATCAATTCTGAATCATTCCTCCCCAAGATCACCTTATCATCACCTCAAAGTCACCTTCGATGTGTAAAAATCACCATTAAAAACATGGTGTATCATGGAATTTGCATCATTACATCAATCAAGGGGATTTTAACTTGCACTTTTATGAGATTTTCCACTATTTCCATATCATGTTTAGTTTCCTTTTATTTTCTTGGTTGGGTGAAACTTTGGGGAAAGGATGTGGAATGGTTGGGCTAGGTAACACATCAAGAGAAACACTCTTTCCTTTAAAAGGAATTCTCCTAGGAAAAGGTTCTACCCCATTTGGAGCATTTCTAGTGGTTGGTTTGGTGATCTCCTTAAGAGGGGTTGACTCTAGGGGAGGGGAATTTGGATTTAATGTTTTATTCCACTCCGAATGGTGATGGCACTAAAATTTCCATTATTCTTATTATTATGTACTGGTTGATAAGGTATTTTACCCGACCCAGGGCTCTAGATTTCCCCCCACCATGTTGGAAATTTTTCTTTATTGATTTTTTAGGTCTTGTATGGAATCTAGGGTGGGTGTTTGGAATTGGAGATTGTTGGAAGCCATTCTTTTCATTATATCTTCTATGCTAGACTTATCTTTTGGAAGGGGTTGTTGTAAAGGCCATTTGTTGTTGGGTATTACTGGGCTGTGTCAGTGGTTGAATACTCTTCCTCGAGTGGTTCCATTGTTGTTGAGGTTGGTTTGAATACCACCCTTTCCAATAATTTTGGTATTCTTTCCACATAGGGTTTGATGGATAATAACGTTCTTTCCTAAATGGTTGGATATAGGGGAGACCTAGAAATATTTCTTCACAAAACGTAGAATTTTATCTCAATTGGGGGAATTGGTTAGAGTACAGGGTGTTAGAAGATCATATAAAACAAAGGATGGAAGGAGGAGATTGGTATTTCTATTGGGAAAGAAAATTTTTTCTTATAAGGGTACTCACCTCTTCAAACATTGTGTCTAACTCCTTCTCATATTCAGTACTTTTCACCTCATGGACACCTCGAATGGGTATATTGCACCTTGAACCAACTTTTTGAGTGTTCTAAACCATGTTATCAATTAAGAACCTTACAGATATTGGGGTGTTCTCCACTAGTGAACCAACTTCAACTACATAAATCATGTTTCTATCAATAGGGATTAATCCATCATAAAAATATTTTATTAAAAGATTTTAACTTATTTGGTGGTGTGGAAAAACTGAAAATATTCTCTTATATCTTTCTCAGTATTCATGAAGTGTTTCTCCTTGATATTGTCTTATCTCAGAAATTTCTTTCCTTATTGTTTCATTTCGAGAGGCTGGAAAATTGTTTTCAAGAAAAAGGCATTTCATGTTCGCCCTGCCTCTAATTGGTAAATAATCATTATAAAGCCAGTCTATTAGTGTTTCACCCAATGAAAAAGGAAATCTTCTATATTTTAATTGTTCCACATAAACATTTTTAGGTTTTAATATGAAACACACAATATTAAATCCTTTTAAATTTTCATGTGGGTCTTCTCCTGCGAGTACATGAAATCTAGGTAACAAGTGAATTAGACGAGTTATTAATTCAAAATATAGTGCATCACCTTGAATTCGAATATATGTGGGTTGTATGTAAACATTCAATGAGGTTAATTAAATTAGTGTTATATTGTTTTCATCCATGTTAAAAAAGTATATTTCAGTTTTAATGTTGTATCCTGAAAAAGAAAAAGTATGAAGAAGAGGTCCAATGTGTGGTGTGTCCTCTATCAAAGTTTTTCCTTGTGTGTCTTAGTGTCACTGAGGTAGGATCCTCTCTGGTTTGGGTTAAAAAGGTGGTAGGTCTCCCATAGTTGAACGAGTCATGCGCAAAACCTATAAAAGAAATAATTAAGAATAAAAAAGGATAGGAAAATGTATATGATAAAAAAAATATTCACAAAAATTTACAAAAATCTTATAAAAAACACTCACTAAAAACAGAAGCGCTCCCGAGAAATGGTGAAAATATTTGACCATGTTTTTTTGACATGTCAAATTGATTATGATTTTAAGGTTTATTTGAAGTATGGGGAATACCCTAGGTTATATCTGAAGGAGAATTAACAGGTTTAGAGAATACATTTTTAATAAAAATTACTGCAAAATGTAGTGAATTTTTAAATAATTTTAAGAAAGTAACTTAAAATAAAGATGATTAAAGTTAAAAGACAAAGTGGATTTGGAAAAATATGAGATAAATAAGTTATAATTTATATGTTACATTATAACATTATGAGATCCTTTTTCTCAATTGGTTAGTAGGTTTTGTTGTAATCCTTTATTTGAGGGATGACCAAGATCTAGGTTCCCCTCTTTCATATGACAATGATGCACAAATAACCATACCTTGACACGAAAATATTGTTGTCAAGGATTGGACATCAACCATAGAGTGATATATACAAAATAATAATAAAATATCTTGTATGTGTGGGAGAAAGAGGATGCTTTTGTTGTCTAATTGGAACAACCCAAGATTACCACTTGAATCTCAACCCAATCGGTACTGAAATAAGAAATGATTCACGTAATTAATGAAAAGCAATGCATTAAGAGAAGAAGAATATAATGATAATTCAAAAGTCAAATAATTCACTCAAAAATTATGCAAATCCATTAGAATATAAGGTGTATGAACTCCCTCTTCAAGTGTGAAACTTCCCCGCAATGATCACCCACCATTTAGCTTGGCATTGGGAGGAGGAGGAAGCTCATGAAGAACTCCTTCTTCTTTATTGACACCCCTATGAGGATAGAGGCCTCTAGAACATCAAGGATGAGGACGAGACTACTATAAGACTCCAAAATGGAATATAATTAATTATGGTTTAAACATAAAAATGAGGTTCCCATTCTTCCATTTTACAGCCAAAATGGGAAATCGTTTTGAGCACCAAGATTTTGATAAACCAGTTGAGGGGTGGTTTTCAGCCACTAGAAAGTCGAATATTTCTTTTGACAATGGAAATTTTTATCCCCACTAACAGAATATCACCACTTAACATTTGGAACCATTTGGACAATCAAATCTGGAGATATGGACATATTACAAAATGTCCATTTTGACTTTGTGCATATTTGGTGTCTTCGACAAATCAGTTCAGATGGGCCTCTTAATAGCCGAATCTAGATTGGATTCCTTCATATAAAATGTTATCTATTCAATTTTTGGATAGTAACACAAATGTTAAGCCCATTAAAATGAATGGTCTAGTATAATGGTGCGGATTAATCCAATATTGTTCTTGGATCCTGTGTAGTTTAACACACTTTTCTTGGACTTCATCATGGGTCCCCCAAATCACCTCCAGCTTCAATGAAATTATCAAAACAACTAACATTTATCTTTTTCACAGTGATAAATAGAAAATAATAAAATCAAACATGAAGTGATTTTTTTATTATATTTGTAATTTTCAATAAAAATTCAGTATAGTACAATGGTGTAAGGGTGAAAATAAAATATTGAATCATGGTACGATCAAAAACATGTTGTATTATAAATCCCATTTATCTCATGATATTCAAAGTTTAATTTTTTTTCATGGAATGCACAATTCAAGGGTTAGTCAATTAGAAAGGTATTTACGTCTCATCTTTTACCTTTCTGGGACACATTCTATATTCACCACATCATTGTTCTTTATGGTGTACTTTTTTTGAATGGGAATGATAAATTAATAATCAAGGAATCCAGGATAACAAAGCCAATTAGGGAACAAGTTCACCGAAGAATGATCACCCCATCATTTCCCAAAATTATCCAAATGATGGGATTTCTAATTACCATCTCTTTTGGTAAACAAAAATTGACATTCCTCGAATCCATTGATCAAGGACCAAATATTTCTCAGGATGAGGCCATAAGGATGGGAATCCTCATCTTTTGTTGAGAGAGAATTCACCACTTTGAGGTAGTCAGATTCCACTAGAATCTTGGCCCAAATTTTTTTACTGGAAAATAGAAGCCCCTGGAGGATGGCAGAGGCCTCTGCCACCATAGGGCGCCATGAGTTAGGCACCGCCCTACATTGAGCTTCCACAATCTGGCCAAAACTGTTATGAGCAATGAGCCAAATGCCGACCCTTGAATTAGCAGAGACAGTAGCATCTATATTAATCTTGAAGAAACCTTCAGGAGGGAGAGACCAAAGGGGATCCACCTATTGATTTGGGCCCAAGGAATGCACCGCTTCACTTTTCTTCCAACCATTCATCCACTCCAAATCCCTATCCACCCAAAGGTGATTAGGGTCACCTTCATTTGAAAAATGCATTCATTCTGTTGAGTCCATATCAACCATGAAATTCTGTATATCAGCCCGACCACTCTCGGATCTAGAGAAGACACCCATTTAGTAAGGTTTGGGACTAACCCAATTGAAATATCAAAGAAAATACCAAAATACGGCCTCCAAACCTTCCACACCCCTTCCACCCACTCATAGGATAGAATTTCATGCAAAGGGGATTCCACTTCATGGAGGAACAAAGGACATGTGTCGTCCTCAGCCAAATGTCGCTGCATCAGAAAGTCACGGGTTGGAAGGACTCCAGCACAGACCTGCCACCAAAATAATTTTACCTTAGGGGGGGGGGGGGTGGTGAGGGACCAGAGGCACATCCACCAATTATCGGTAAAGCCATGAACCAAACCTGGAACCCTCATTTTGTAACCCGAACGAACAGAATATCTCCCATGAGGTTCCCCAGTCCAGCAGATTTGGTCAATACCCATTCCTAGTGTGAGAGGGATACTCAGGATGAGCTGACGATCCACCTCTCTAAACCAGCACCAAAGCTTCTCCCGATCCAACTCCTCAAGTGAGTCATCAAGAAGATCACGAACCCTTGCATCTTTGAATCCAGGAACAATCGGTGAGGAAACCTTATGATTGACACCCTCTGCTAGCCTTGGATCCTTCGAAATTTTAACATTATTCCCATAAGCAATTATCCACACGAAGCCCAAATCAATGAGAGATTTTTCTCCCCAAATGCTCCATCACACAAAACTCGGTCGTGGCCCCAGCTGGACGTGCAAGAAATCTGAACGATGGAAGTACTTAGCTCACATCACCTTTGAAAATAGGGAATTTGGGTGGGAAAGAAGGTGACATCCTTATTTTTTCAAAAGAGCCTCATTAAATCATTTGAGATTTCAGAATCAGAGGCCGCCACAGAAATTTGAAACACACAGCTTCTCCCAATACATCTAATAGGAGTTTTGTTTGCCCTCATGGGAGCCCTACCAAAAATTGGCCAACCGGGAGTGGATTTGATCAATTAGAGTTTCTAGGAATTTAAACAGCGACATAGCATAAGAAGGGATTGTTGGGCCACCGACTTTACAAGAATTTCCATTACCGCCTTGGAAATATTCGTACTAGACCAAAGAAAAATCATATTATCAACCCAATCCACAATCGCGCCGAAAACATTTCATTTAGACCTACCAACCATGGCCTGGAGGCCACGGTACTTAGGATGCTTATCAACCAAAGGAAACCCGCACATTTGCTGCAAATCCTCTCTCTTAGCTTGTGGGACACCTTTACTGAAAAATAACTCTGATTTATAAGCATTAAGACATTTCCCAGAGGCCTTTTTGTACATATTAATGATATTCAGCACTACACTGCATTCTTGTGTTGTAGCACATGCGAACTGGAGGCTATCATCTGCAAGGAAGAGATGAGAGATAGGGGGCCATTTCTACATATCGTAGCGCCATGTATAACACCTTGATCTGCCGCCTTCAGGATGAGATGAGAAAAGACATCTGCCACTAGAATGAAGAGGTAATGTGACAGGGGATCCCCTTGTCTCAAGCCTCCTGATGGTTTAAATCTCGCTGAATGTACCACATTAATATTGATTCTGTAGGTGACAGACGTAACACAATTCATGACATTAGAGATCCATTTTGTACCAAAGCCCAATTTAGATAGAACAAGTTCGAGAAATGGAAATTCAACTCTATTATAAGCTTTCATCATCAATGTAATTTATTTTTATACAAATTAATTTTTTTATTTATATATCCAATTTATGATCTCTCATTCATAGTGTTTATGGTTAAAAATATGCCAAATAGGTAAGATATTTTTGTCTCAATTTTTCTTTTTTGAGACATATGTTATGTTATGAACCAATATTTTTTAATGAGGTGTATATACAAACCCTTTTGACAAGTTATATTATAAATATAATTATTTTAATTTTAATTTATGCCACATGTAATGTTATTATCAAATGGATCTTTTGATTTAAGGTTACCAAATTAGTAATAATTTATTACTAAAACATTATCACCTATCATGATTGTTTATGATCATGCTTCCACTGATAAAATATTATGATACATCACTCATGAATTACATTGAATTTCATTCTCGTATGCTTATTCATTCCCTTTCCAATTAATGGAAACTTTTATTTCTCTTTGATATATTTTAATAATACCTATTTTATTTTATGGGTTCTGATATGATGAATTTTTATGATCTTCTGGCACACATATTTATGATTTCATTATGTGGTGTTTGTGACCAATATCTCCCTCTAATTAATTTTATAAAATTTTATAACTCTTGAGATAATTATGGGAAACATGTCTAAATTCTTTGTAAAATATGGGAATATGGTTTAACATGATCCAATATTGGATGTAGATATAATAAAAACAACGATGAGTAAATGGATACCATTGGGGATGGTGGTGTGTCCTGACCAATATGTGTTTCCACATATGCATGAACCTGATTATATGTTAAAAATGTTATGCATGAACCTGATTACATGGTCAAAATGTTATATGCAGAATGGGTTGCATGTCCACAAGATTATGAGAGGGAATAATTTAATGTCTTTAACTAAATCAGTGAACCTGTTTCTATTTACACATGTAGAAAATGTTATATGATGTTATGTATAAAATGATGATTATGTCTTTTTATAATATTATGACATCATGCCTCACGTTCCATGATTTCTTTATGGTTAATATTTTATGATGTGTGAATATTTATTCCATGACTCAATATTATGATCTCTGATATTCATGGTACGGTTTTATAATGTAATTCTCATGCTCTCATATCCTTATAATCATATTATGCTTATGTATTTCCCCTATTTACCTTTACTAAGAATCTGTGTTCAACCTTTCTTATGATTCATTTCCCCAGGTTGTGGATAAATTTTATAAGCCAGTGTAATAAATGGAAAAATATATATGGGAAACAATTAAGATCTTTCACTAAGTCATAAGATTGTGTTCCATGTATCCAAAGACACTAAAATATTATGGACCCCAGGTATGTAATTTTTTAACATGTAGAATATTCATCTAAAATAATTTAAAATCCATTTATTTTAATCATAGGTCTCTATATATAGTTATCGTAATATGAATGAAATCCCACAAAACCTCTTGTAAACACATGTATCAATTTAATTTTATATGAAAAAATGATCTTTGATGGCTTCAATGAACAATATTTTCCATGACCATTATGTTTACTTTAACATCAAAAATGGTCTATGTAATGTATATATCTAATTTTCATTTCCTGGTATATGGACCCATGATTTCATTAATAATAGTTTCTTATTGATATACAATGATAGAAGTATTTATATCATGAAACACTAGATAAAAATTATAATAACCGTATTACCATTTTAGCTATTAAATTGGAAGGTATTAGTAAAAGTTACCACTTTATTGAAACCATTTAAAAGGGTCTAATAAAATAGTCACTAGTTCAAAAACTATTTACAACGTCACCATTTTTCACATCTGTTTTTTAGAACCGACATCAAAATCTCTAAAAATCAATTTATCACATTGGATATTATATAACCGACGTGAAAATCAATTTTATTTGATTTTTCATGTTTGTTATATATGAACCGACATGAAAAGGCCATTTTTTCATTTTTTACATCTGTTATATAATAACGGACATGAAAAATCTATTTTCCAAACGTTGTCACGTCGGTTCTAAATAACCGACGTGAAAAATTAATTTTTATGAATTCATCATGTCAGTTAATTAAAAAAACATAAATAGGTTTAATGAAATGAAGTTCATTTCGCAATATTTGATTTGATAGGACACATAGCTCAAACGAAGTTACGGATCAAAAGTTATGGGCATCGTAAGTTGATCATCTCTAAACAATGTCTTAAGGAATGCCAATTTCTGACGGCTATAAATTTTAATCATTAACTCTATTTCAACTATGTGACCTATCAAATAGAAGCTTGGGAAATGAACTACAAGCCTTTTGTCATTTTTCATCTCAGTTATTTAATAATTTAAATGAAAAATACCTTTTAACGTCGGTGATTAAATAACAGATGTGAAAAATCCCTCAAAAGTGATTTTTCAGGTCAGTTTTTTAACAACTGACGTGAAAAAGAGAAACAATTTTATTTTTCACTTAATTTATTTGTTAACCAACATGATAAAGGTTTAAAGACATGTGGTTCATTTCTCAAGATTTTATTTGAGAGGAAATTAAAATCAAATGGATTTACGGATCAAAAGTTATGAACATCAGAAGTTGATCATCTCTAAACAAAGTCTTAGGGAAGGTGAATTTCTAAGGGCCATAACATTTAATCTGTAACTCCATTTGAGCTATGGGACCTATGAAATCAAAGCTTGGGAAATAAAATTAGTTTTTGTTAACATTTTTCATGTCTTTTATTTAATAAATGATGTGAAAAATAACTTTTGACGTCGGTTATTAAATACCCGACTTGAAAAAGCCCTGAAAATTGATTTTTCACATCTGTTATTTAATAACCGACATGAAAATAGATAAAAATTGATTTTTCATGTGGATTTTAAATAACCGACCTTAAAAATAATTGAAAATTTTAATATATTTTCACAATGGTTATCATTAAACTGATGTTAAAGATAATTTCTATATCCCACTAATGCGAAATTTCAAATTTTTTACATCGCGACATCGACATTTCCAATTGCCGCTTAAAATTTTTAATACTGAATTTTAATTTATCATATCAATTATATGTTATCATTATACACATATCTGAATTTAAATATCATTTATTTAAACCATCATCATTCCTCCAACTAGACTTGTTTGATATTCAACGTGAATCATGTTTATCTTTTTTACACGATCTCGTCAAGGTATTTTTAATTTTTTATCCATGATTTATGGTTTTTAGGATTTGTTTTATTAATTGATATACCATTTAACAATAATTTCTTTAAACCATCATCGTTCCACCAACTGAACGTGTTTTATCTTCCAATTGAATCCATTATTCCATCTTTCCGCAATCTCGTCAAGGTATTCATAATTATTTTTTCATGATTTATATTTTTTATGAGTAGTTTTCTTAATTGATATACGATTTTTGGATTATTATTTTATTATGAAGATTTATTGTTCTTTATATCATGGTAAAATAAGAAATCCTCTTCCTTTATTATTAAATTTATTCTAATACAAAGCTATAGTTGACTCATTCAATCATTCATCGAAAAAATATATCGATCTTCTGGTGGTTATAACTTTTGATCAATAACCCTGTTTGAGCTCTATGACCTGGTAAATCAGAGATTATGAAATTATATACTATATGGTAAATATTTTTAATGTTTTTTATTTAAAAATAGATGTTAAAATTCATTTTTAACATCGGTTTTTGAATAACTGGCGTCAAAAAGGAATTTTCACGTCGGTTTTTTTAAATCGACGTAAACAATGGTTTCTTACGGCATTTATAGAAGGTATTTAAAATTAGTTTTTAAAAAACCGATGTTAAAAACTATAAAAACTCATTTTTAACATCTTTTATTTAAAAACTGACGATAAAAATCATATTTTTAAGTCACTCTCAATAACTTCGCCTCAAAACCGACGTTAAAATGCTACAAACAGACGTAAAAAATGTTTTTTGTACTAGTGAATGGTCATTTTATACTCAGAAATATATGATTATTAATATTATTTTACATGTTCTCATATAAATATTAATTTTATCACTTTCATAACTTTTATTTTAAATAATTAAAATAATTTTTCGATTTATCACTGTCATATTAGCTTATGATCATTTATTTTGATCTTTCTAAAATATTTTGATTGTAGGTGGATGGTGAAATATACATTCTTTTAAAATACTATGAAATTTTAAATATAATAATAATTTATATCTTATTAAAAAAATTATTGATAAAATATAATTATTTAAATTAAAATTATATATTTTAAAGTATCATGTTTAAATTACAAACTAATGTTACATATTTTAGAACATAAGTAATATTTTTTCAAAAAATTTATTTAAATACTTCAGTATTTTAAAATTATATTTAATTAATATAATCAATATGAATTGATTTTAAATTTAAAACCCATTCATTCAAAAAATTTATTAAGGGATACTTTTTTTGGCATAAATATTAAGTTACCTTGGATAAATATTTGTTACCATAGTAAAATGATAATTTTTATGGAATACTACTATTCTAAATATTATGTATTGTAATAAAATAATAAATGAATCAATTTCAAATTAAATATTTCATATGTTGTATTAAAATATATAAAAATTATTCCACACTAATTTAATATTTAATATTTTTTTGATAATACTAATAACATTTAATGATTAAGATGATGTCTTTTTAAAAAATTATTTTTTCTCCACATTATATATTTTTTTAAAGGATGATTTTCTCTTATCTACAAATTGAGTTATGCTAATAAGATCAAAAATTTATCTTCATAACATAAATTTTGGTATCAAGGGTATATATATATTTATATTCACAAAATAATAATCATGATTAATTTTTAATTAAGAGAATAAATAAAACATATTAGGTGGGTTGAATTTACCTTAATTAATATGACATTTATATAGTTTCGAATTTTTTATGTTTTAAATATATATCCTAAATTTCATACCACCCATCCCCTACCTAAATCACCTAACTTCCATTCCATTCCATTTTTACCACTTACTTAACAATGTTTTCCAGGGAATAGACCCTCTTCTTCACCTATAAAAGGGGGATCACATCAAACATTTCAATAATAAACTCATATTTAAAACATTCCTTTAATACACACCAAAATATCCTATCCATTGTTTAAATTACACTCATAGTTCCCCTAATCACAAACAATTACTCTATTTCCCTCATATCTATGGCCTTAATCAAGAGGAGGTTCGTGTTCTCATCGTAGGTGCCACATAGTTCTTAAAATTTATTTATTGTTATTTCCTTTATAAAAGACCATTAATATTTTATAATAATAACATTATTATAATTATAGTGATGATAGTTTGTTATAATAATGGCACAACCATTATTTATTCTCGTTCATCTACGAAGAAAAAGATGAATCGCCATTTTTTCATTTGAGTGGATTACCGCTTCCACAAAGCGACAATATTGATTTTTAATCACCACCCATTATGAAAGGTATTAACTATTGTATTTAAGAATAAATATTATTTATATAATTTATTTATAATTCAAAAATTATTACGTACCATCCACATTCACCCTTATCATTCATTAGGGAATAAAAGTGCTAATCATGTGTTGTGCAGACTATCGCCTCCATGAATTGTCATGTTTCATTTCCTTCACATAAAAAATAGATGGTTTTAGGTTATATCGGTTAATTTTACAACATATATATGTATTATATATCATTAATAATTTTGTTTTTTTATAACTAAAAAAGTAGTGATTTTGATACATTAATCTGTCAATATCAGTTAAAATCCCAAAACTAGTTCATTACCATCTTCATTTTCATAAAGCATGACAAAAATAAATTTTAATGGTAATATAATATTATAATTATTTATAAAAAATCAATTATATTTACTTTAATTGTTTTTAAATTATTATATTTGGGAGATAAATGAACATCAACCCCTATGTTAGGAAGCTAGTTCAAAGCATTCATGATTTTTGACACCCGATGTTGAAAAGAGAATACAAAAATATATTACACGATGTTCATTGTTTTTAATGTACATTATAAATGGAAATATATATGAATAATTTTCTGAAATAGTTAATTAATTTTTTTTTCTTTATGATATTAGAGATTATATCACTTCCATGAAAATCAAGGATAATGGTATGTGGCTTGGTATCTCAATCCCATTTCATGAGTTTTATATTTTCGAAATTGATCTTTATTTTCATGAATTTCCCCCTTTTTAATGATGTTCTGTTTTTTAGTTTTGAGAAAAAATAGTTTCTAAACCAATTATATTTCCCTGAATTGTTTTTGTTTTATTTTCAATAAAAGGATACTTTTTAAAAGAGTCTTGTAACTACGAATTTTACAAATATTAATACAAATTTTTTCAAAAAAAAAAATTTGTGATATTTTTTCAATTATATTTAAAATGATCGCCCTCTATTGGAGTTATGGTCTATTGTTAACCCAATATTATTATAAGATTATGTGATTATTTGGGGTGATCATGTTTTTAGTATAAATTGAATTAATTTATGATGTTATCTAGATGCATTATGTTGCTAAAACAATTTCATGGGTTCTGATTAATATTTAATGATTATCATTTGGATATTCTATTTTACCCATTTTGTTTCCATGGGTTTTTTATACAATGGTTTGTAAATTTCATGGAAACCATTTTCTTTATTTTAGATGTTTTATGATGTGATATTTTTTCAATTTCCACAAAAATGTATGAATTATGAAATATGTGGGACTTATATCTCCCTCAAATACATTAAGTAATTGAATATATCTCATGACACAGTAATGTTTTGCAAGTGGGTCATATGTATCGAGATTCATAATGGGTGTTTTCATTGTCCTTTATATCTAATAATAAATTTATGAGTGAATAGGATGGTGGGTAGTCAGGGTTATAAATGTAAGAAATATTATATTAATGATTATGAAACTTTCATTCCTATATTCCATGTACCATGTTATATGATTCATGTTTTATTTTCCTCATTCTATGGTAAAAATGTTATAATTTTAGATGTCATGTATCTCTTTCTTTTATATTATCAATAATAATTGTTTTAAGATCATTTAAATTAGATATTTTTCCATATTCATTCACTTCCTTATATTTATATTATAACCATTATGGTATTTGATATGTTATACCTTATTGATAATTTTAAATAACATTTTTTTATTCATTCCATTCCCTAGGATTTTAAGAGTAGTTAGTCTCATGGAATGTATAAGAGTAGTTTTATATTTTGGAGAAGTGTTCACAACATGTAAAAGAAGTGATTATATCTTTCTAGAATCTTATACACTGAACCTTTTGGTACATGGGATGTAAAAATATTTGTAGAAATAATTTTTAAACCATTTAATCAATGTATTTTTTATAAATGTTTATCTTTGGTTTCATCAATTTTTATCAGAGCGAGGTGTAAGTATTTTAGAGACTATAATGATAAAACTTTAGTGAAATTCCCTAGGATAATTATATCTATCAAGTAATATCCTATGTTATGGAAAAGAAAATGTGTTTCCTTCTTAGATATATATCCATTTAGGTATAATTAAAGTGGATGTGTTTTTTGAAAATATTCATCTTGGAATAATAACCCCAAAATAGTGTATCAAGTATATCTCAACCATCATTCAGGTACACAATGAATGGACCCTTACCATGCTATTTTTTTACATTTCTGATGGAATTTTTATGGTAATTCCGAATTTATTTATAAACCATAATGATGGATTTCATTAATATGTTAACTAGTGTGGTAAAGGATATTATAGTATAGAAATAATCACAAATAACCAATATTGAATCTCAGAGAGTTATTAGGAGAGAATATACTCATTATTTCCGAGTTATTACTTGTATGATCATAGTTTTATACTATATAAATTTATTAATTTAAGTATATTTACCATGAAACATTCTCTATCAAGGATATGTATAGAACTACAAAGATCTTAGATAATGATGGATGCAACAAAAAATGGCGTGATAGTCTAAATGAGTATGGAACTGGAGTCCACAATTCTATGGAAATGATCACTCAACTATGTCATATTATTATTAAAAATATGAATAATTTAGATGTACTAAATTATCTAAAAAAGGAGAAACATTGGAATGAATGTTTTTAAAATTAGCGCTCACCATACTTTAATGGGATTTTAAATCTATTAACTTTTGTACAATAGAATAATGTGATGAATGAGACATTTTCTATCTTTCAATGATTAAAACAAGATAAGTTCATTTTGGATATCCGTAGACAATCAGGTGAGGCTCACCAATCATGGAATAGGAATGTATAAAAAGATATAATTTGATTCTATTAATTGGGAGTGTTTAAAGCGAATAATATTCAGGAAATTTTTCCCTTGGTCAATTAACACTATTATGGATTGAGAATTTCTAGAATTAAAACAAAGTAAAGTTGGGTCTGTTGAATCTTACAAGGTAAAATTCATGAGACTCAAATGGTATGACATTGACTCTATCTACATACCTAGAATGAATATTTGTAAAATAATTTTTTCCTTGAAACATATTTTTTGAAACTCATTAACTATTGTAGGGTTTGGATGAAGGGTAGAAGTTTTTTTATGTGTGTTATGGGTTGAAATGGAAGATAGAGACCCACACGATTATGGAAAAATCACATGAATGGTGGAGTATCATATATGACCTAATTATCATTCATATGGGTGTAATAAGTTTTATGTAAACAAATTTAAAATATATGGGATTAAAATCCAAGGTAATTACGTTAATTTTTCTTGGAAGTGTTACATTTGAGCTAAAGTAGGAAATCTAGCTCAAGAATGTTAAATAAAAGGAAAGAAGATGAATATTACCACTTAAGAGAATAATTCCCTAGCAGATTCTCCAATCAATCTTTAATTCTTTAAATGTGAAGAGTAATTACATTATGTGTATAAATTCCACAACACAATAGTTATTAAAGGGATTAGATAGTAGTGACATTATAAATAATGGACCGGCAGTCATCATATTTAATAACTATCGTAGAGGTGAAAAAAATAATTGATCAAAGGTAAGCTCATGATTCAGTATATAACCAGGATTTCCTTATTTTATAATGGTACGCCACATTATTTTATATCACATATGTTTGAAATAATATGGATTTACCACCTTAAACATAATATATATACCTATCTTTGAATACAAATTCTGTAATTCTAAATGAGGCTAAGGTATACACGTCTTATCCACTCAATATTTTTGGATAGATACTTCTATAATTTTTTTCATATCACTATAGTTTATTTATACATAATTTTATCTGAAGAATAGATTTATTTATATAAAGGTCAAATGAATTTTTGAGAAAGGGAAAACCCCTTTCATATCCCTATTTATCCGTTTATCAAATATAAGTGAAAGAATGATCCTTAACCATATTTAGTAAAATATTATCTTATATGGGTCTCGATATAAAAAAATAAGGGGTTCATAGATCATATTATCCTGGGTAATGTCAACATTGATAATATTCCCATTATGTGTGAATAAACTGATATATTTCCAAGTGAATTGATTGGTTGTCCCATAGAACATGAGGTTGAGATCTCAATATTTATTAACATTAGATCATTTAATATCTTGTGGAATAACTGTAGAATTTATTCCATTGAATTATAGGAATTGATGAAGAAATTATAATATAATCTTGACAAGGATTTAATATGACCTGATACTTCACCATGGGGTGCGTCAGTCCTCTTTTTAATGAATTAGAATGGATAATTTCATCTTTTAATTTATTATCATGACGCAAAAAAAATAACGATAAAACAGTATTCAATTCAATTTATGGACGATCTATTTGATAAAATTAGAGGTGATCAATTCATCAAAAAAATATTGACCTTTGGTCTAAATATCATCCAAAGAGGACAAAAGTAAATGATATTTCAAACAGATCATTAAAGATAAGGTATGACCACTATGAGTTTATAGTAATTCAATTTGTACTTGGAAATTCCCCAATTATCTTCATTTATCTTATGAATAATGTTTTTAGATATTACCAAGATCAATTTTTTGTAGTTTTTATTAATGATATCCATATACATTAAAAAATTGAGGAAGAATATTAATATCACCTATGGATTATGATGAAGAACTCGAGGGTGGGAAAACTATATTTTAAACATAAAAATTTATAATTATGGGAATTTTTTTATCATACTTAGTTTATTTCATCACAAGTGATCAAATATATTCGGATCCATAAAATAATTAATTTATTAATAAATGGTGAAGATGAACCCATATGGATGAAATCCATAGTATTCATAGGTTATCAGGATATTAAAAATTATTTTTGAGATATTTATCAAGCATATCAAACCAATTTACTAGGTTAACATGGAGAAAAGTTGTGTTTTTTGATGAAATAATGCGAGGAAAGCTTCATAGACACCAAGGAAAGGTTGCACACTACACTTATAATTAAATTACCTTATTGGGGGTAATGATTTTTTATTTTTATTGATGATTCATTAAAAGGATGGGGATTAATCCTTATTAAAAATTTAAATTTAATTTCTTATTCCTGTCACAAATTAAAAACTAATGATAAAATTTACCCATTACATGAAATTGAATTAAAATTGGTGAACATGACATTTAACATTTGGCGACATTACCTTTATGGTAAGAAGGGTGATATATAGACTTATAAAAAGTGCTTGAAAGATATATTAATGAAGGATATGTTAAGAATGAATCAAGTAAGATGATAAGATATTACCAAAACTATTGTAACTACTCAGTACATGATCATCATGGAATGAAAAATAATTTAGTCGATACTATGAGTTGAAATAAAGATGCTACTTTATCTATGATGACAATTGAAATAAAACTAATAATCATGGATTTAAAAAAAATGAATCAACAAGTCATATTTGGGGAAGATAAATCCTATCATACCCAAGTGAATGATTATCTATCCATTTATGTGAAGATCAGAAGAGCCTAGAAATATGACGTAGAGATTTAGAAAAAGGTAGAGAATATTCCATATATTATCTTTTTTGTTGATAGAGTTATAATTTTTGAAACATGGATATGTGCCCCATCTATATCAGAAATAATGAATGACCTCTTGAAAAATGCACATAGCTCATTCTTTTATATATATCATGGGTCTGAAAATATGTATTCAGATCTGAAACCAAACATATGGTGGGATAACATTAAGATGGATATCATAGAGTATATATCTAAAAGCTTGGAAGGTAATCATGTTATGTAAGAGTAAAAAATCCTAAATGGGTGATGTAACGATTACCTATATCTATATATAAATGGGAAAAAATTACCTTAGATTTCATCATAGGACTCCCTAGGACCTCTAAAGGTCACAATGCCATAATATTTGTAGTCAGTCACCTTATAAAGTAATCACATTTTACTTCCATAAAATATGATTTTTTCCTCGACCAACTAACAATGATATATATAAGGGATTCTGTAAAGATATATGAATTACAAATATAATTTATAAAAGATAGATATGTGATTTTTATATAAAGGTTTGAGAGAAGTATTCAGAAAGAATCTGAGACAAATATGAGCTTTAGCACTGCATATCATCATTATACAAATGGTTAGTTTGGTAGAACCATTCAATCTTGATAGGGTAAATTGGGACATTTTTAAATGGATTTTCAGGAATGTTGGGTTAAAAATATACATTTTTTACATTTCTTATATAATAATGGTTTCCACACTAGGAATCAGATGGAACCATATAAGGCTCTACATAGGGAGTGTAACACACATGGATTTTATGAAACAAATTTCTTCAAAAAATAAAAATTTCATTGATGGATTGTGTTTAATGAAAAACCATGTGAGCTGTTCATTACATTGAACCCTAGATTATCATACACTACATGGAAAACTAGGTTAGCTTTCATGACACAAGATACTGAGTTTTAAAAAACCCTCGATATATTATTATTTTTAATTTAGTTATTTAAATGTGACTGTTATAACATAGTCATTAAACTTGGTGATATGATTATTAATGAAGAATTTTTAAATATTTTGCAGAAATATTTTATATAAATTAAAAAATATTGATATAAAAGTTCTTAATTTTTATTAAAGTATTTATTTGTTTTGAAAATACCATTTAAAAAACTGGTTTTTATAACTTTTTATGAATAATAATAAAATTAATTAATTTGAATATTTAGTAAAATTATTATTTTTAAATAATTTTCATTTCTAAATTCATAATTCTAAAATTCTCTTAGGTTTACATTTTTATATTTTTTTTAAATGTTTCATTTTTAATGAATTTTTAAAAATACAGCATTTTAATTAAAAACTGCATTTTAGTTTAATTTATTTATAATATAAAATTATATTTTTATTTCTTATAATTTTAATTATATAAATTATAAATCATTTAGTAAATTTAATTTAATGGGAAACAATTTCATATTTAAATTATATATAAAAAATTAGAAAAATTTTATCATTGTTTTATTAAAAACCCACTTTCTTGTCATGTGTATGAGATTAATTTTAAATTACAATTTTCCACTTATATCAATGGAATTTAGAAAAATGGATTCCAAATTTGGAATAATAATAATTTATAATGTATAAATTTTACAGATCAATTTGTGATCAATATGAAATGTGAAAGTAGTAAAAATAAATTACCACAGTTAATGTAAAAATGTGTACAGTAGCGGTTAAACATAAACTATAAGGGTAAAATCTACCTATAAAACTATATAAAAACTACTAGATGGACATATTTATACCATTATACCTATTAGGTTTGATTATGATCCATTTTTACCATTTTTATAGTTTAATAACATGGGTGTAATTCTCTCATTGAAAAGATTACATGTTTGCCACTCACCCAACCAATAAATGGAAACCCCATCTCTGATCTTACTCATACCTTTAAACCTATTTTTATCAGATATTACATGAAAAATAACTACCCAAAATATCTCTATTTATCCTAGAAACTTTCGTTTTTTATTAAAGACAACCAAGATAGGCTTTCATAGCAAATATAAGGAGGAAACCCTAAGAAAAAGTTACATTCATCTACAAATGTTTTTATATTATTTATTCCTAAAATCACTTAAGTTATTTTTATATCATGATTGCATAATAACCTATGTATCTTCCATAAACATATATTTTTATAAATTAATTTTATGAACTAAAAACACACACAATTCCATCAAATGGTTTACAAAATCATCGTTCATGTGAATGGTGGACTACTGCCTGATGAGCTGATGTCATTCATTATTACATTACCACATCACAAGGTTGGGAATAATGATTTAAATAATAATTATTTATAATATTTACAAGATTAGGGTTATTAATATTTATCTATAATTTTTTAATCACACGTACATTCATGCATTCCATTTTTTGAGAATAAAACAACATCATTCGTGTGTACGACAGATTATCACATCATGAATCGATGTGATTCATTAAAATTTTACATGAAATGTATTAAGGATGAGTTTAATATAAATATGTGATATATATGAATTAAAAATGAATCTATAATTATAAAATACCATTTACTTTTATTTCATTCAAAACGATATGAAAATGAAAAACATCTTTCTTGTGTACGTACACGCTTCCATCTCCATGAATAGTGAATTTAATTTCCTAACACTAAATTTTATGGATTATGATAAATACATATATAATGCATATATTTCATATTTATATCATGGTTTATATTCTGTAGATAATGAAATCATGATTGATGTAACATGACCAATAATAAAAATTCAAAATATATATGAAAATCAAATCAGTTATTACCTAAAAAACAACATTAGTATGAAATAGTTAACAAACGAATAATATAAATACATAAGAAACTAATATACAGTATGAAATATTTTAATATGGTTATTTTATAGATGTATAAAAATCTTATAATTATTATAATTGATGTTTGAATGAGTAAAACATAACTAAGGACTTAATATAAGGTTATTTCTAGTCTCACTTTTATTTCTGAGAGACTTCTTCCATATTCACCACTCATTTATTTTTTGTTGTGTATATAATTCCCTATTACAAGATATATCATTAATATATTTCATTTATCTATAATTAATGTTTCCGTTGAATTTATTATACCATGGGAATTATGATTAAGAATTTAATTAAGTAGTAGGGTATTTTTCGTCTCAATTTTCCATCACTAAGACATACATTTTCTTATGAACCTATATTCTACCATGAGGTGTATATAATGACCCAATGATATATAATAGAATTATTTTTTCAAAATAATTATATTTCATGGTTCCTTTTATATTCTTCCTTCGTGGGGCTTATGATTCTTGGTTACCAAACTAGTGATGAGTTTATCTCAACTTTTATATAGATTGTTTATGATGAATTATACAATTTTGAAATATCATGATCCAACTTTGAATAATTATTAGGGATTTTCTTATCCTATAGGTATTCATGATATCTTCATCTATTGGTTCCATTTTTTCACATTTTGGTTGAAAGAACCCAGTTTTTATATGATGTACAAATCCTTAATTTTCCAAAAATTCATTGTTTAATTCATTTTTTGTGGCCTAATGTGAGTGATCATTGAGTTCATAGTGGTCTAGGGGGTGTCCGAGGCTGATTCAGATCCCATAAACCAAACTTTTGGTGTTTTAATCCTCACACAGGATTAGTGAAAACCGTGTGGTACAAGCCACAAGGTTTTTTATAAACTGTGCATGCCCGGAGAGTGGGGGACTACAGGTCGCACAATATTGATGAAACCATGAAAGAGGAGGTGCACACATGTGCATCAATGTTTGTAATTTCATAATATTTTGATACATGCTCTTCTCAAGGTTTACAAATTATTTTTGAATGATGTGGTTAAATCATGAATGTTCCTCTTTACCTATAGTAGGTCATGCGACTTAGCACATAGTTTTATAAACCATGAACCTAAACCATGCAGCCCAGTTCTTATGTGTAAAATTATGATCCACCAATGATTATAACATAAAATAAAAATCACTTTATCTATTTCAAATAAATGTGAGACGTATGGAATTCTTTTGGGATCCTGTTATGGGATTTCAAATCCCTTCACCATTGGGATTATGATTCAAATGTGGATCATCTCCTTGGATCTGTAACAATAATTCCTCAACTCCTTTTTAGCCATTCTTGATTAGTTTTGATGTAAATTTCACTATTTGGATTTAGGATCATATGCCCCAATTTCCCTTTCCTCTCCCATTCTTTGGATTTCGTCCAAACTAGGAAAAATGAGTGCTTGATACTAGGTGATATATCAAACACAAGCCTAAAGTAGTTGTTCAGGTTCTTTTTGTAAAAAACCGGATGTTTATATATGTTAGTGTGTCACATGACCGGTTTTGAGATATCAACATAAATTGGAATTAAAACCTATTATTTTTTATCATTTTTTATGTTATAGAATATAAATTATTATGAATTTTATAGGTTTCATACCTTGAATAAGGACCACACCGTGGGTGAGTTTCCTGGATTGATTTTTTATGTATTTTATTATTGGATTCCATGAGGAATTCCTTTTATCCCAAGACATGGGATATAAAATTATGATTCAGCCTATGATTTAAATTTAAATGTTTTTATATTGTAATTAATTTTAACTAAGGGTGTGCTATGAATATTTTCCCCCTAACCCACAAATTCCTTTTTTGTTAAAGCATGTTTCCATGCCGATGTGAGTAAAATAGAGGCCATAGCTTGAACCAATGAAATTGGATTGAATTCCAAAAATATTTGTTTCACCCATGTGAGATTTATGATAATTAATCCCTGTAATAGTGACTTAGGTTATCTAGGATTTTCATTATTAAAACACCAATGTATGTATTTGAACACAAGACCATGAGCTTGTCCCTATTTTTTAATTGCCTTAATAGGTTTAAAATGATCCTTTTAGTGATTTGACCATGTCAGTTATAGGCTAAAAAATACATATAGTAGCATGTTATTCCATTAGACATGTTATAAAAAATATTCCCATGTGAGTAAATTAAAGGCCAAGCCCTTTGAGTTTGGACAAGGCATGATACTCATTTTATAGTGAGTTTCATAATAGATGCTCTTATTTTTTACCTTAGTATGTTAAATGAAATGTTTAAATAGAGTTAAATTGGTTAAATGATAAATAACCTTGAGTGATACATGGATTTAAATTATAATTACATTGATATTCTCATGTGATTGTTGACTTTTTACATTGAGTGATACATGGGTCCACCTTAGGATTTCATTGATAGAATCTATAGTTAATAAGATAGTGTCATGAGTGATAAATGTATTCAAATAAATGACTCCATAGATGGACCCCTTAAGCCTTTACTTATATGCTGAGTGATACTTGGAATCTAAAAGATTTCTAAGGAAGGACATAAGGGGTATTGCTTATATGTCCTGAGTGATACGTGGGTTTTCCTTAGATGACCGTGAAGGACAAAATCATATGACATGGATATTTTACCTAACCTAGAGAGATATCAAATTCGTGAGAGGATCAACATGGATGGAATTTTTAGGGTGTCGGTTGATATTGTACCTAGAATGATACTTGAATTCCAACATAATAATGTCAAATATGGGCAAGGGTTATGAATTGAATTATAAATGAAATGATTTATGATGTGTCTACCCAGAAAAATTACAATCTTGGATTTAGTCTTCACATTTAATTGTTTATATGGCCTTGTGAGGAATTTTTTGTTCATATAGTTACACTAGGGATGACAGGTATGATCTGGATCTAGAGATAAATAAATTCAATGAAATTGAGTTAATAAATGAAAACCAATTCATGTAGGTTGTTTACTTTTGAGTAATTCTTTGCTTACTAGTTTTCTTATTTAACACAGTCTACTATATATATATATATATATATGAAATGATAGATTGGAATAGTCCTTACGTGGTTGGCTACTTGGATTTAGTCTCATAATTTGTTTTGGTCTTGGTTTTGGGCCCAAACAGATTATATGATTTCATGTAATGATAATCGAAAGGGCCCTCTTACTGCTACATGATATGTTTCATAGTTGGAGGAGAGTATTATGCCAAACCGAGGCTTGCGATGCTATTTGGATTCTATTATAAATTCTGTAATTTTGTTATATGGATTTTACGTCTTGGTTGTATTACTAATTTTGAAATTTTATGAGAAACATTTGACATGTATCATCATCTTGGGTATGTCATGACCTCTTGTTTATTTATAGAATCATTCTCTTGTTGTTATATTCTATTCCATTTATTTAATAATATTGATTTTTATAACTATTATTTATATTATATAGCGTTATAATATATTAATGAGGGAATAGTATCCCTATAGACTAACCTGGTCCCTCGCTACTAGTCTCCAATCTCTAGAATTTCGGAAGATGTGCTTGAGGCAATATGACCCACTGAAATTGGGGCACCTTTCAGGGTCATCCGGGCCTGGGAAGTTACAAAGTGGTAGCAGAGGGGCTTCTTTCCCTAGATTGTTTTACTATTTGATGACAATAGAAAGGGATAATAACAACTATGAACTTGATGATGTGTGGTTCCTAGTAGTAGCTGACCTGTGTATAGGGAAACTCCAAATTTCTTCTAATTGAATTGTTGATTACTGGATTTGAAATTTGTTGTTTATATGATTAAAATATTGGGTGATTCTCTAGATTTATTCTTTTATTTTTCATATGATATTGGGTTATATTGTGTTGTAACTCAAAGATATGAGGGTATGAAATCTCATGCATCATATATGAAATTGTTAGAAATCACGAGCCATGTATTTTTTTCATGCCATTTAGATTGAATTAGGTATTGAAGAATATTGTGATGGGTGCTGTGATAAATATGCCTGGTGTTAGGATACATATACTGGGATTTGTTATGGTGTGAAATAGATGTGCTCAAGGATTGTTTTCCTAAGGTGTACGGTCCCTCTTGGCTCAGAAATTGGAGGACCATGATTTAGCATTAAAGTGGATATGTTATGACATTCCACAGGTGGATTCCATGCTTCAGTTCTTGGGGGGTATGTTCCCCATGAATCTGAATTTTTCATACGTATAAATTTTATTTTTAAAAAGGGATGATATTAACTTGAAATGATTATCAATTCATTGAGTGTGAATGTGAACTCGGTTAAAAATGAAATGAATATGAAAACATGTTAAAGATAAATCAGATTATGATTGAGGACATGACCAGACATAACCTTAGTAATAGAATTTGTTAGTGTCTTTTATTTATTTGACACCTAGAACTACCTCTTAGGGTAGGTATGGGGGAAATTTCTTATAAAGGATGGTTTTGACCTATCATGTTTTTGTATATTCGCTTTTAAGTTACATTCCTATATAATGATCTTGAATTTAGGTGAGTGTTTTTTATTTATAATCATTACACCATGAAGACCTCCAGTTGCATGCTTGGAGGGTGGTGATGAGAATACCCCAGTGGTTTTAGGCCATGGGATACCAATGGATCCCCTAGTTGTGCTAGTTGTAACACTAATAGTGGTTCCATACATAGGTGATGAGGCTATGTTCCATGATGGGATCCTTCATTTCATGTTGACCATTTAGGGAGCCCCGTGATATACCTCGACTATGGTAGAGTTGATGAATTAGTTTTTGTAGAAGCATCCATCCATGTTTTCGGGTGATGCTGGACCACGAGATGGTGAGTCATGGCTTGAGGCCATGATGTTTATCTTCAAGTAATTTGAAACACATCATGAGAGGTGGGTAAAGCTCATTACGTAAATGATGTGTGATTCGACCACGAGATGGTGGGATGTTATCACACAAACTGGTGGGAATCAGATGATTTCAAGGATAGAGTTTCATATGGCCTTCTATGATTACTTTTATTTTTGAGGCATTGAGGGCTGATAGAGCTAGGGAGTTCCTACATCTAGTGCATGGTGTGCTATCAGTCATGGAATATTCGGCCTTTTATAATGTGCTCCAGTGTCGCAAACCATATATAAAGGCTGAAGAGTTATCAAAATCCCGGATATTTCGAGGATGGTATCCTATATGACATGAGAATGTAGGTGAATTTATTCTGGATAACTATTGTATCTCGGATAGTGATGGAAGCGATGATCATAGAGAGTAACATGATGGAATTTGGAGGTGCAAGCCCAGGCAGATCAACACTATGATTTGGTACATCATTGAATGGTAGTAGGATGCATCATCTAGAGCTTCCACATGGTGATCTAGAAGTTAGAATTACTCTTCAGGTATCCAACTGAGGAGCTACCAATGTGATAAGCTGGGACATATGAGTCGGCAGTGTACGAGATACCTAGTCGAGTTCCCATCTTGAGGTAAGATGGGTCATCTACAGGGATTTTGTAGAACGTTTCCACCAGTAGCTAGTGAGAAAGGTTCTACACCGAATCTATGTTCATGATCAGGGTAAACAGATTCTCACCAGACTGGGATATGGGGTACGTCAAGTCATTCATTCCATGGTGGTGGTCGTAGACATGGTAGTAAGACCCTTGGTAGAAAACAACAATATGGTGGATCGACTCTGGGTATCCAAGTAGTGTCAAAGGGATGTAGTACAATCCAGAAAAATGTTTTGCAACAGATCCAATAGGAGAAGGATCTCAGACCTTCTACTATCATAGGTACTATTTTAGTGGCCTCCATTTTAGCTTCTGAGCTTTTTGATTCATGGGTTTCACATAGCTTTATATCTATTCACATTATGAAGATCCTTGAGAGCTGTGTTTCTACTTGTGATGTTGTTATTATTATTCAAAAATCATTCGGGATCAGGATGAAAGGTCTTCATTCGTGTAGGGAGTTCCCCCTTGAGGTTGGTGGGTGCCACTTTTTTGGGACCCCTCCATCGTTGAGATGACAGTCTTTGATGTCATTCTATGGATGTACTGGTTAGCTACCTTCAAGAGTTTGTTGGGTTTTATCTTGGTAGGATGAGTTTTTCATCACTAGAGGGCATATTTTTTATTAAAAAGGGTTAATGGTATGTCTAGGTGAGCCGAGATGGACCTGGGCATCATTGTCTAGGTAGGATAACAGCCTATATTACATGTTGATATCTAGATGATCAGGGAACACATTAGGATTATTTCCCTCCAATAGTTGATCATTTCTGGGACATCGTCGAAGAAAACATTCCAGGATTCCCCCGGTGAGAGAGGTAGATTTCTCTATCATGCAAGTGTAAGGAGATGCACCAATATCAATTCCTCTTTAAAGAATGTCTATGATGGAGTTTCAAGAGCTCAAGAGGCAGATAAAGGGTTTAGGGGAAAAGGGTTTTATTCAGACCATTGCTTCTCCTTGGGGTTCACTAGTCCCTTTTGCAAAAAGGGTGTATGGTACCCTTTGGCTATGTGGGGACTACCAAAAATAGAATCGATTGATGGTTTAGAACTGTTATCCTCTTCTGTGGATAAATGTTATTTTTTACCTGCTCCAAGTATCTCGGGTCCTCACATAGAATGATTTCATATCTGTTTATCATCAAGTGAATGTTAGGCCATCATACATTACCCTCATATCCTTTCAGATATGGTACGGTTTGTATGAGTGTTTAGTTATTTTGTTCAGTATCATGAATTATTCAATGGTCTCCATGGAACAAATGAACTATGTTTTCCATCCTTATCAAGACTAGTTTGTTAAGGGTTTTCATGGATGATATCTTGGTGTATTCTTATAACTGACAGGATCATGCGACACATATTTAGATCATTTTAAATACAAACATATAGAATCATTGATATGATAATCTCACAAAGTGCCACTTATGGATAGATCGAATTCACTTCCTAGGCCAGGTCATCTTAGAGACAAAAGTATCAGTGTACCTAGAGAAGTTGAGAGTGGTAGTCACCTAGGAGAATATCAAGAACATCTTTGAGGTTAAAATTTTATTAATTCTATATAGTTACTATAGGGGTTTCATATAGTACTTCCGAAGATTCACAGTGCTGTTGAGGGGCTTGAATAAGAAGGGTGTAAAGTATGCATGTAAATATTTTTACGAGACAACCATTAAATAGCTGAAAGTGAGATTTACTTCAATGCCAATACGAATTTTTCCAGTGTCAGAAAGGAGTTACACTGTGTATAATTATGCAACATGTATGAGGCTGAAATTAGTTCTTATGTAGGGGGAGCAATTGATTGTGTACAAGTCTCTTCATTTGACTTTGTATGAGAATAGTCACCTAATGTACAATCTGGAGTAAGTTGCAATTGTTCACACATTGCACAATTAGAGAAATTAATTATTCAGTGAGAATTTTGTGGTGTTCACAAACCATAGAAACCTTAAATATATTTTTACACGTCATGATCAAAATCCAAGGTAGTGAAGGTGGGTTCAATAACTTCAGAATTTTGATGTAGAGATTGCCTATATTCCTAGTAAAGAAAATTTATTGGTCACTGCATAGAGCAGGAGGACTCTGATACAAGTAGTGTAGTTGGATAGTAGTGAGTGGAATATTATGGAGTTAATCTCTAAGATTCACTTGGAGGCTCACAATAGTGAAGGTAAGACGTTTATACCATCCTTAGTTGTTACCTTTACCCTAATAGATTGAGGAAGGATGAAGCCATTTTCATAATTAAAAAGAAACTTTCTATGGGAGGGTGTGGATGGTGAGGACCATCTTACTCATTGGACCGGTGAAAAATGTTTCCCAGTGACAGCAGAAACACTTCACCTTAAGATGGCCGTTATTTCCTAGCCCGCTAGGTACCACCATTTTCCCCACATACATGTAGTCCCCACCCAAGGGTCCAACCACATTCTTGAACGGGTCATCTGACTAATGCCATTCCCCACAGGCCAACACATGTCCTTTCTAGTGTATTTTGTTCTCACTCACACACACCCTAGGAAACATCCCAAAAGGTCACCCATCCTGATCACTACTCCATGCCAAACACACATAACTATGGAGTACTAATCAGACATACTCCCAAAAATCAAGATACACCTTGTTGACATGAGTCATATTATTTATCCATTTAACCCTTTATCATTTGGTAGTGTTACAATCACTCGCCCTTTAGAACACAACGTCCTCGTTGTGAGATTTAATCCTCAACCTAGGAAGTTCCCCACCCATAAGGCTGGGTACCACCTCTAATACCAAATGTGATAACTGGGCCTCGGTGACAGCATAAACACCTCGCCGTAACATGGTCGTTGGGTCCTTGCCCGCCAGGTACCAACAGTTGCCTCACAGACATGTGGGGTCCACCCAAGGGTCCACCCACGTGCTTGAATGGTTCATCTAACTAATGACAGTCCCCACATGCCAACACATGTCCTCTCTAGTGAGTCTTTTCCTCACTCACACACACCCTGGGAAACTTCCTAGAGGGTCACCCATCCTGATCACTACTCCAGGACAAACACGCTCAACTATGGACTTCTAATTATAAAGGCTCCCAAAAAGGTAGGTGCACCTTGTTGACATATTCATATCATTTATCCATTTAACCCTTTATCATTTGGGGGTGTTGCCGGACCATAGTAAAAGATGAAGTTCAATGTGTACATTGTCATGTATGGGTCTCTTCAGATATGCGTGATGAGCTGTTGTGGTATTTTCATCATTTAGCTTGGGTGGTACATCTTAGTGTCACCAAGATGTATTAGGATTTTCATCATTTGTATTGGTGGCTAGGCATGAAAAGAGATGTAGATGATTTTTTTCATGAGATGTTTGACATGTTAGTAGGTGAAGGCAGAACACTAGAATCTAGAATGACTTTTATATAATCTACCCATTCTCAAGTAGGGATGTAATGATGTTACAATTGATTTTCTGATAGGTTTACCTAGGTCGAATCAAGGAAATGATATTTTATGGGTTATTATTGACACGTTCACAAATGTTTCTCATTTCCCAACGATAGATAAAGCTTTTAGTATTGATGAGATTGGGAGGTTCTATGGCTATGAGATTGTATGACTACATGGGGTCCCATAATCTATTAATTAATATTGGGACACCCAGTTTACATCTCATTTCATATATGGGATACTGATGGTGATGTGTACACAAGTGCTTGGGAGCATGACTTACCACCCCCAGACAGATGGATATTCACAGAAAAAGATTCACATGCTTGAGGAGATGTTGTGGGAATGTGTCCCAAATTTCAAGGCCTCTTGGGAGAGGATAATACCTATAGCATCCCGTCTTTTTATAACATAAACTTTCATTACATTATACAAAACTGAGGATCTTTAAGGTTTAGTGTCTTGGAAACCAGGAACATAATACATAAAAACAACATAAAGCATTTTTCTTAAACAATTGAAAGGCTTATCCTTTAGTTCATCCTAGGTTCATTACTGCATCTCATAACCTGGCGACATACATCAAAAGAAAGGGTGAGCAGAAGGCCCAGTAAGGGAAACAAGAGAAACATTTTACATGTAAACTTGAGATACTTCACTAAGGACATGAAAAGAACTTTAAGGCATGAGAAATAAATCATGAGATACATCATAATAAAAATAACATTTTTCATAACTTGAAGATGTGGCTGCAACATTTAATATTGACAATAGTTTCGTTTCACCAAGGTCCATCCCCAAGGTGTCATTAAAAATTACCAAGGTTATTCACCAAGGCGTCGTTAAAATGGTCATCTCTAGAGATTAATTCTTTACCTAATGCATTGGAGCGCTATCAGGGAGCACCCATAAATTTACCTTTATTATCATGTGAGCCACATATATCATCATCAAACATTTCATAAATAACCCATATAGCATAAAATAAATGGGTTTCATTTCATAATCGTAACGTTTTAAAAACTGCTTTAAAGACATGATCTTTACGTCACTTTAAACCCACGAAAAGGGAAAGTCGGTTTCATGTATGTAAATCCCAGAATTTAAAATAGAACATTTTGATATATATGTGAATACCCTTGTATAAATCAGAGCTTTGAGTATTCAATTTATAACATAAAATAATTTTTGAGAAAAGAGAGAGGCATTTTGAGACGAAAATTCTGCAGCATAACGGCTATGTTACAAGGTTTTAGAAAACATTGAAAAGAGAGGGGACATGGGTCACCCACTCATAAATGATCCATAAAACAGTAGGCGGAGAGAATAAGAAGGATATATGGACATGGTAATGAAATTTTAAGGACATACCATTTGAAATGAAAAACATGGAAGGAAGACAAAAATTAGATTTCTCTTATGAAAATTCGGCAGCCTAACGACATCACTTAAACTTCAATAAAAATGAATTGACAAGATCAAATAGGGTCTCTCATTATATGATCATAATAGATCAGTATGATATATATAGAGATCATACCCCAACATAATAAAAAGGAACTTGAAAGACTTGACATGAAAATCGAACTTGGAAAATGAGAAGGGTGAAAGAATCCCTTAAAAATTCGGCAGCCTAACGGCGTCACTTAAACTTTCATAAAATGAAATGATGAGAGTAATAGGGGATCTCTCATCATATAAAAATTAAAAGGGAAGTAAGAGGAATATAAAATAACATCCTCTCACATAAGAACATGGATCATAAAAGGAATGACATAAAAGAGATTACATGAAAAGAAAGAGAGAGGTCGGATCCCTTACCTTAAAACGTGACTCTTGAAACTCAATGTTTTGGACCTTGAGGGCTTGGGGGCACCTTGGGAGGACTCCTTGGGAGGTAAGGAGACCAGAAATTCGTTGGGGGAGAGTTGGGAGTGAAAACTAAATGAGGAAAGTGTGGGTATTTATAGGGAAAGTGAAGGGACAAGGCATTAATGGCCAAGGGACACCTCACTAGTGGTTTTGGCAAAACCATGGGCTTGCCCATGGTATTTTCCCATGGTATTGGCCACTTAGGACACCTCATACCTTATCTTACTATTCATAATTCGACCATATTGAATATATACTTAATACATCATTTAATGATGTCATTAAACACCCATAACTTAAAAACTATAATTTCACTATTCATCGAAAATTCAACTTTCTCAGAAAAATCCCAAAATTTCACCTTAACCAAATATCAATGCTTTGATTTCAAAAATGAAATCCATTTTATAAAAAAAAATTTCTAAATATTTTTAAATAATTTTTTAATTAAAAACACTATTCACCGAAAATTCATTTTTTTCAGAAAAATCCCCAAAAATTACCTTAACATAATATCGATGCTCTGAGTTCAAAAATAAAGTCCTTTTTATAAAAATAATTTTCTAATTATTTTTTATTAAATTTTTAATTAAAAAACACTATTCATCTGAAAAAACTAATACTTGACTAATAATTTATGAAACCGTTATTTACCCATTTTATTGAATCACATTACTTAATCTATGTGTCTAAATTATATTAAAACTTTCTTTGAGTGAAATTTCTAATCCATTTGGTCCCATTACTAATCCTAAGCGTAAAATCACTATTCATAATTTACTATTCATCAAAAATTAAGTTAATCTTATTAGACTCCAAATTCCTTACTGAACACTTTTGTAGAAGACCATTTTTTGAAAATCATTACACATCATTAGTTATTTAGGGTTTTCATAAATATTTTAAAATATCCCTTTTTTTGAAAATTAATCAAAAATACATTCTAAAATTATCTGGATATTTGAAATTTCACAAACATCACTAAAGGAAGAAATCTCAATTCATTCACCCGAATGGATTACACAAGGAAGCTAGGGTTTCGTCACATAGCCCCTTATAACACCGGCATAAGACCTAAGTGTAAGGTGTGCTATGGTGAGAGAATCTGAGGGAGGCTCAGATAACATTGCCCTAGTAGTAACCTCTACTAACTTGAACTTCTCCCACAGGCGTTTCTGTTCAAGCTGGACACGCTGGAGTTCGGCTTGGGCTTGGTCCAAAGGGAAGCCAACATATGCTACCTCCGTCCCAAGCTCTGATAAGTGGGCTTCATAAGGTTCGAGTCTACTGGATGAAGCCATCGACTCCTCTTTCTGTATTAACCATTAACATCTTATTAAATCAATAAGAGTAAGTTAATATACTACTAAAAAAGATTGGGTCATTACATTCTTCCCCCCTTAAGAAATTTCATCCCTGAAATTTATACTTGAGTCCTAGTCGAAAAGGTGAGGGTACTTTTGCTTCATCGTTTCCTCAGGCTCCCAAGTCGCTTCTTCATACTTATGATTCCTCCACAACACTTTCACAAGGTGGGTAGTCTTGTTTCGTAGAACCTTGTCTCTACGGTCCAAGATCTCCACTGGCTGGTCCTCATAAGAGAGGTCATGTTCCATTTGTACCACCTCTGGGTTCAGTACATGCGAAGGGTCGGGTATGTACTTCCTCAAGAGAGATACACGGAAGACATAATGAACTTGAGCTAGGTTTGGTGGAATTGCTAGACGATAGGCCACTGCTCCTATGCGATCAAAGATTTCATAGGGGCCAATGTACCTAGGGATGAGCTTCCCTTTCTTCCCAAACCGCATGACTCTCTTCCATGGAGAAATTTGAAGGAAGAATTTGTCACCAACACCAAACTCCAAGTCCCTTCGACGATTGTCAGCATAGCTCTTCTGCTGACTCTGAGCAGCCTTTATGTGTTTTTGGATGGCATGAACCTGTTCCGTCATCTCTTGCACGAGATCAGGCCCAAGAAGCTTCCTCTCACCAGTTTCATCCCAACAAGTAGGAGTTCTACACCGCTTTCCATAAAGAGCTTTATAGGGTGCCATCTGAATACTCGCATGGAAGCTGTTGTTATAGGATAACTCCACTAATGGGAGGTGTTGATCCCATCCACCTTTAAATTCCATTGATCATAATCTCAACATGTCTTCAAGTGTCTGAATAGTCCTTTCAGATTGTCCATCAGTTTGAGGATGATAGGCCGTACTAAAATTCAATTTAGTATTCAGAGCATGTTGAAGACTTCTCCAGAATTTTGATGTGAATCTTGGGTCATGATCAGATACGATGGATAGTGGTACCCCATGCAGCCTTACCACTTCCTTCACGTATATCTTGGAAAGCTGATCCAGAGAGAAATCTTCCCGAATAGAGATAAAATGGGCTGTCTTGGTGAGACGGTCCACAATAACCCATATTGCATTGTTTCCTTTGGATGTTTTCGGGAGACCAGTTACAAAGTCCATAGTGATATTATCCCACTTCCATACTGGTATGGGTAGTGGTTGTAATACCCCCTTAGGAAGTTGTCTTTCTGCCTTTACTTGCTGACACACCAGGAACCTTGTAGTGTAATCAGCAATCTCCCTCTTCATGTTATCCCACCAATAATGATCACGAAGGTCTCTATACATCTTAGTGCTTCCCGGATGTATAGAGAAAGTAGAGCTATGAGCTTCATCCATCAGTTCTTTCTTTATCTCCGGAATATATGGGACACATAGTATTGTACAAAATTTCAATACAACTTCTTGATCAATATTGAAATCAGGGAACTTCCCATCTTTTATAGCCTCCAACTTCTCCTGCAGCAAAGGATCTTCTTTTTGAGCCTTCTTGATCTTCTCTAGTAATGAAGGTTGAGAAATCATTTGGGATAGGGTTGATGATGTCCCTTTCCTTATAATTCCCATGTCCAGTTTTACTAAATCTTTAATCAAGGGATCTCCTAAGATCCTCATTGTTTCCAGAACAACATGATCTTTCCTGCTTAATGCATCCGCGACTTTGTTTGCTCTTCCAGGGTGATAATGTATTGAACAATCATAGTCTTTAATAAGCTCCAACCATCTCCTTTGTCTCATGTTCAATTCTTTCTGTGTCAAAATATACTTTAGACTTTGGTGGTCAGTGTATATATCACATTTCTCCCCATAAAGATAGTGCCTCCATATCTTTAGAGCAAAAACAATTGCCGCCAGCTCTAGATCATGCGTAGGATAATTCTGCTCATGAATCTTCAACTGTCGAGATGCATAAGCAATTACCTTGTCATTTTTCATGAGGATGCACCCAAGACGTTTCAGAGATGCATCGCTAAAAATAACAAATCCTTCTCCGATAGAGGGTAGTGTTAACACAGGTGCAGTAACCAATCTCTTCTTCAGCTCTTGGAAACTTTCCTCGCATTCCTTTGTCCAGATGAACTTAACCCCTTTTCGAGTCAACTTGGTTAGTGGATTAGGATGCCGTGAAAAGTTTTTCACAAACCTCCTATAATATCCCGCTAATCCAAGGAATCTATGAATCTCAGTTACTGTTGTGGGTTAAGGCCACTCCTCCACAACCATTGTTTTTGCAGGGTCAACCGAGATTCCTTCATTGGTTACGATATTCCCCAAGAAAGCCACCTGTTGCAACCAAAACTCACACTTGCTGAACTTCCCAAAGAGCCTCTCCTTCCGCAGAGTTTTCAATATAACCCTTAGATGATCTTCATGCTCTTCACGAATTTTTGAATATATCAAAATATCATCAATAAAAAATACCACAAAGTTATCAAGGTAGTCATTAAAGACTCTATTCATCAAATCCATGAAAATAGCAGGAGCATTAGTCAAGCCAAAGGGCATAACAGTAAACTCATAATGCCCATATCTTGATCGGAAGGCAGTCTTTGGAATATCATCCTTCTTCACCCTCAGTTGATGATAACCAGATCGAAGGTCAATCTTAGAGAAGAATTGAGCCCCACGAAGTTGGTCAAATAAATCATCAATTCTTGGAAGAGGATATCTGTTCTTCACTGTGATCCCGTTCAGTTCTCTATAATCAATGCATAGCCGCATTGATCCATCCTTCTTCTTCACAAAGAGAACTGGTGCTCCCCAAGGAGACACACTCGGTCGGATAAACCCCTTCTCCAACAATTCTTGGATTTGTTTCTTTAACTCTTCTAGCTCCACATTTGCCATTCTATACGGAGTCTTTGATATCGGTTGAGACCCAGGTATGAGTTCAATGGAGAACTCTACCTCTCTTTCTGGGGGAGGTCCAGGTAACTCCTCAGGAAATACATCCATGTATTCCTGAACAATCGAAACATCTTTTATTTGTATTCTCCCTTTTCCTTCTTCATCATCACTGATTAACTCCATAAAGAAAGCTATAGGAGGTTCTTCTAGATAGGGATCAGTTCGCGATATCTCTCCTCGGAAGATAACTGTAGGTCGTTCATTCAAGACTATTGAGATTTCCTTACTTCTGCATTTTATCTTAGCATTATACTTTGAGAGCCAGTCCATCCCTAGTATAATGTCAAATTCTATCATGGGAATGACTACTAGATTTTCGATAAGATTGTTCTCACCAAAGTAAACACTAGAGCCTCTAAATACTGTTGATGCAAGGATAATACCACTTGGAGTCTTGACAGACTACTCTACCTCTAGCAGTTCGGGGATTGATTCTATATTCCTTGCAAACTTGGAGGAAATAAAGGAATGTGTAGAACCAGAATCAAATAAAGTACTTGCTAGTTTTGAGAGGACGACAAGATTTCCTGCTACCACATCGTTCGGGACTTCAACTTCAGCTGTTGTGATAGCGAAAGCATGACCTTGCTCCCTTGGCCTCTGCTGAGGTTGATGGTGATTCCCCTCCACCGCCCTCGGATTTGGACATTGATTAGCAAAGTGCCCAAGCTGTCCACACTTGAAGCATGTGACTTCGGGTAGGGCCAGAACATTCTTTTCTCTGTCGTTAGTGTTGGGAAGATGAGGCTTCACCTCACTGTGACAATTCCGAGCAATATGGCCTCCTCTTCCACACTTGTAGCACTTTCCACTTCCGTTCAGGCAGTTCCCCAGATGATTCTTCCCACATTTATTGCATGTGGTAAGTTGCATTTTCTTTCAACCTCTTTCCTGATCAAAAGACTTCCCTAAACTGGGCTCCAACGATCTCTTCTTTTCATTTGGTTTATGAGACCACTGTGTCTCACCAAACTCCAGCTCGACTTTCATAGCACTTCGAACTATTTCTTCATAGCTATCGTAGTCCCTGTTGGCTAGATTCTTCCGCAGATGAGGTCGTAGTCCGCCAAATAATCTATCAACCTTCCCATTAGGGTCCATGACAAAGCTTGAGGTATAACGGGAAAGCCTTGTGAAGTTCATCTCGTAGCTTCCGACAGATTCGTTCTCCTTCTGCTTCAGCTCGAGAAACTCTTTCTCCATTTTCGTTCCCATGGAACGAGGGAAATATTTGTTAAGGAAAATTCCCCGAAATTCTTCCCACTCCATAGCTTCTATCTCTCCTCGTGGATTCATGTTTGTGATCAGTGACCACCACTGATCAGCTTCACCCTCTAGGTGGTAAACAGCAAGGGTGACTTTTTCTTATTCCGAACAATGAAGTACAGAAAAGATCTTTTCAATAGAGCTTATCCATTGTTCCGCAACCAATGGGTCAGTAGATCCATTGAATTTTGGCGGTCGTTGACGCATGAAGGACTCAACAGTGTGTTGTTCCCTTCGTGGTGAGGTCGGCCTCTCAGCTTGATTCAAGTTATTACTCATAACTTGAGTCAGTTGGTTCATCATTCGCATGAATGTTTCCATTCCGGCTTCCATCGGAGGGCCGTCAGCACATGGTGCATTGCGGTCACCATCGGCACAGTTCCTCTTATTGCCTGCCATATTCTAAAAGAATAAAACCTTAGTAAGAAACTTATTTCATTTATTAATCTTTTAACGAATACTTCATACTTAGACAATTACACTTTTCTATAATTCCTTCATAATGATTCATAAAAATCTTGTGATTAACCAAACATATCCCCCAGGAGTGTCGTAACCAAGGGTGCAGCAAGGCCCGTTATTGTGCACCAGTTCCCATTCGAGTCTAGCTCAAAGCGGTGTTTTCAGGTTTTACCCCTATGTACATCTCTGCCAGAGCCGCCTCTACCTGCTCGTATCCAGACAGGTATGCATTTGTTTGATAAACCACTTACTCAATACTTACCAAAATACCAGGAAGTTTTCCTATATTTAAACTTTTCTATAGGGTTCTTCCTAATGTTTTTATATCCTAATTTCCACAAATAACTAAACCATCCTTTGATACCAACTATAGCATCCCGTCATTTTATAACATAAACTTTCATTACATTACACAAAACTGAGGATCTTTAAGGTTTAGTGTCTTGGAAACCAGGAACATAATACATAAAAACAACATAAAGCATTCATCTTAAACAATTGAAAGGCTTCTCCTTTAGTTCATCCTAGGTTCATTACTGCATCTCATAACCTGGGGACATACATCAAAAGAAAGGTTGAGCAGAAGGCCCAGTAAGGGAAACAAGAGAAACATTTTACATGTGAACTTGAGATACTTCACTAAGGACATGAAAATATCTTTAAGGCATGAGAAATAAATCATGGGATACATCATAATAAAAATAACATTTTTCATAACTTGAAGATGTGGCTGCAACATTTAATATTGACAATAGTTTCGTTTCACTAAGGTCCATCCCCAAGGTGTCGTTAAAACTTACCAAGGTTATTCACCAAGGCGTCGTTAAAATGGTCATCTCTAGAGATTAAGTCTTTACCCAATGCATTGGAGTGATATTAGGGTGCACCCTTAAATTTGCCTTTATTATCATGTGAGACACATATATCATCATAAAAAATTTCATAAATAACCCATATAGCATAAAATAAATGGGTTTCATTTCATAATCATAACGTTTTAAAACTGCTTTAAATACATGATCTTTACGTCACTTTAAACCCACGAAAAGGGAAAGTGGGTCTCATGTATGTAAATCCCAGAATTTAAAATAGAACATTTTGATATATATGTGAATACCCTTGTAGAAATAAGAGCTTTGAGTATTCACTTTATAACATAAAATAATTTTTGAGAAAAGAGAGAGGCATTTTGAGACGAAAATTCTGCAGCATAACGACTATGTTACAAGGTTTTAGAAAACATTGAAAAGAGAGGGGACATGGGTCACCCACTCATAAATGATCCATAAAAAATTAGGGGGAGAGAATAAGAAGGATATATGGACATGGTAATGAAATTTTAAGGAAATACCATTTGAAATGAAAAACATGGAAGGAAGACAAAAATTAGATTTCTCTTATGAAAATTCGGCAGCCTAACGGCGTCACTTAAACTACAATAAAAATGAATTGAAAAGATCAAATAGGGTCTCTCATCATATTACCATAAGAGATCAGTATGATAGATATAGAGATCATACCCCAACATAATAAAAAGGAACTTGAAAGACTTGACATGAAAATCGAACTTGAAAAATGAGAAGGGTGAAAGAATCCTTTAAAAATTCGGCAGCCTAACGACGTCACTTAAACTTTCATAAAATGAAATGATGAGAGTAATAGGGGATCTCTCATCATATAAAAATGAAAAGGGAAGTAAGAGGAATATAAAAGAACATCCTCTCACATAAGAACACGGATCATAAAAGGAATGACATAAAAGAGATTACATGAAAAGAAAGAGAGAGGTCGGATCCCTTACCTTAAAACGTGACTCTTGAAACTCAATGTTTTGGACCTTAAGGGATTGGTAACACCATGGGAGGACTCCCTGGGAGGTAAGGAGACCCGAACATCGTTGGGGGAGATTTGGGAGTGAAAACTAAAGGAGGAAAGGGTGGGTATTTATAGGGAAAGTGAAGGGATAAGGCATAAATGGCCAAGGGACACCTCACTAGTGGTTTTGGCAAAACCATGGGCTTTCCCATGGTATTTTCCCATGGTATTGGCCACTTAGGATACCTCATACCTTATCTTACTATTTATAATTCGACCATATTGAATATATACTCAATACATAATTTAATGATGTCATTAAACACCCGTAACTTAAAAACTATAATTTCACTATTCATCGAAAATTCAACTTTCTCAGAATAATCCGAAAATTTCACCTTAACCAAATACCAATGCTTTGATTTCAAAAATGAAATCCATTTTATAAAAATAATTTTCTAAATATTTTTATTTAATTTTTTAATTAAAAACACTATTCACCGAAAATTCATTTTTTTCAGAAAAATCCCCAAAAATTACCTTAACATAATATCGATGCTCTGAGTTCAAAAATAAAGTCCTTTTTATAAAAATAATTTTCTAATTATTTTTAATTAAATTTTTAATTAAAAACCACTATTCATCCGAAGAAACTAATACTTGACTAATAATTTATGAAACCATTATTTACCCATTTTATTGAATCACATTACTTAATCTAGGTGTCTAAATTATATTAAAACTTTCTTTGAGTGAAATTACTAATCCATTTGGTCCCATTACTAATCCTAAGCGTAAAATCACTATTCATAATTTACTATTCATCAAAAATTAAGTTAATCTTATTAGACTCCAAATTCTTTACTGAACACTTTTGTAGAAGGCCATTTTTTGAAAATCATTACACATCATTAGTTATTTAGGGTTTTCATAAATATTTTAAAATATCTATTTTTTCAAAATTCATCAAAAATACATTCTAAAATTATCTGGACATTTGAAATTTCACAAAAATCACTAAAGGAAGAAATCTCAATTCATTCACCCAAAAGGATTACACAAGGAAGCTAGGGTCTCATCACATAGCCCCTTATAACACCGGTATAAGACCTAAGTGTAAGGTGTGCTATGGTGAGAGAATCTGAGGGAGGCTCAGATAACATTGCCCTAGTAGTAACCTATACTAACTTGAACTTCTCCCACAGGCGTTTCCGTTCAAGCTTGACACGCTGGAGTTCAGCATGGGCTTGGTCCAAAGCTAAGCCAACAGATGCTACCTCCTTCCCAAGCTCTGATAAGTGGGCTTTATATGGTTCGAGTATACTGGATAAATCCATCGACTCCTCTTTCTGCATTAACCATTAACATCTTATTAAATAAATAAGATTAAGTTAATATACTACTCAAAAATATTGGGTCATTACAATACCCCTGACTGAGTTATCCTACAATAATAGTGTTTAAGATACTATTAAAATGGTGCAATATGAGGAATTATATAGTAGTCCATGAAAATCACCTCAATGTTGGATGGAGGCAAGATAAGGAGATATGTTGGGACCTCATCCTATCAAGATGACCACCTAACAGGTGAAATTGATTTGGAAGTGGATGGATATTATTAAGTCTCATTATAAATATTATGTTGATCGCCATAGAGAACCCCATGATTTGGATATTGGGGATTAGGTTATCCTACCTGTTTCACTGAGATGGGGACACAAGAGAATCAGAAGATATAGTAAGCTTTATCCATGGTATGTTGTTCCATTTGAGATTCTTGAGGGGGTTGGGCCGGTCACCTATCAGTTTCAGTTACATCAAAGGTACTAGGATAGGCTAAACATCTTCCACTTATATCACCTATGACATTGTTATTCAGACCCATCTCATGCTGTTCAGCTCAAGGAGGTTGATTTACAGGTCAATGCATCTTTTGAGGAGCATACTATATAAATTCTGGTTTTTAGAATGATGGTTTTATGAGGCAGGTCCATTCCATTAGTGTGGGTGCTACGGAAGCATGGACGAGTGTAGCAAGTGTTTTGGGAGAGGGAGACAGATATGAAATCGTAGTGTCTAGATTTGTTCTCAGATATTTCTTCACAACCCTTGGATGGGAAATTTGGGGATGAATTTAGTAAGGGGTGGGGGTTATGAGAACCCATTCTTCATTGAGGTATGGATCTTGATTTTTCTATAAATTCTCAATTTGAATGATTATGTATGGCCTAATGTGAGTTCCCATTGAGGTAAAAGAAGTCTCAGTGGTGTCCAAGGATGGTTCAGTGCACAAAACCCAATGACTGTGTGTTTTTATCCTGGCATGTGGTTAGTCCAAACCATGTGGAGTAGGCCCAATGGATTTAATAAATCTCTCAAGGATGGATAGTGGGGGCATACAGGCACACAATTGGATGAAACAGTGATGGAGGAGGCGCATGGCCTTGTGACAGGATCTATAATTTGAGCTGATTTTTATAGAGGCTTTACGCATGGTTTCTATTCAGGTTGTGAACCATGTTCATAAACCCCACGAGTTCCCCTTTATTAAATAGTAGAACATGTGACATGGTGCACGATTTGATAAACTATGCCCTAAACAATAAAACCTAGTTTTTTTTGTGGTAAAATGATGTTTTCCCTTGAATTTGATATAACATAAAATCATTCTCCCTTCAAATGTTTTACAGTATGGTGGGTATTTGGCAATCCTTCTTGAACCCAATTATAGGATTATAGAACCCTTCATGAGCTGGACTTTGATACAAATGCAGATCATCTCTTTATATCCACAATGGTGTGTCCATAATTATTTTTTAGCCATTATTGACTCCTCTAAATATCAATGGAGATATTTGGATTTTGGATCATACATCATAATTTCCTATTCTTCATGTTTTCATCATATTTTTTTCCACACTGGGAAGAATCAAAGATTTATACACGATGATATATCAATCCAAAGCCTATGGTAGGTGGTAATTTACTTTTTATTTAAATTTGGATCATTTATATATGTCAGGGTACCGCACAACCATTTTTTGGGAATCGTCTTAAATTTTAATTGAACACTATTATCTCATATCAGGTTTTAGGTAATTTAATTGGAATGATTATATGTGTTATAGGTTTTATACCTTCAATAAAGACCACCCCATGGGTAATATTCCTTGATTTAACCATTATATCTTTTAGCCATGGGTTCCTTGAAGCATGCCTTTTACCCCATGTCTTGGGATTTCAAAGTATGATTTGGCGCTATGGTTTAAATTGCAATGATTTTATATTGTAATTAAAATGAAGTAAGTTTATGGGATGAATGATTTCTCCTTGACCTATATATGCCTTGTTTTGTTAAAGCATGTTCCCATTCCCATGGGAGTAAAATAGGGTCTATGGCTTGAACATATGCAATTAGATAAAATTGCTAAATTATGATTTCACCCATGTGAGATGTATGATAATTAATCCATATGATACTAAGTTAGGATTTCTAGTATTGTTATGCTAAAAACCCATGTGTGTATATGAAGGAAATCCCAAGGGCATAGCCTTGTTTTTCTATATCCTTAATAAGAATGAATTTCACCTTTTAGTGCTTTTCCCATATGAGTTATTGGGCAAACAATCCATGTAGTATATTTTTATTCCTTTGAACCATGTTGCAGAAAATATTCCCATGAGTGTAAATGAATAAAAAATCCCCTTTTTGTTATCCAAGGATTGATATATCTTTCTTTGTATGTTTTTACTAGATTCCCTTGGTTTTGACCATGTAAAAGTTAATGAAATGTTTTAATGGATTTATATCGGTTAAATGATAAATAGCCTTGAGTAATCCAAAGATTAAAATTTGAATTCCATAGATTCAAATTTGAATTCCATAGATAGACTTGTGATACTATTGAACTTTATACCTTGAGTGATGCATGGATCCAACTAAGGATTACATGGATGAACTCTAGTTAATATAATATCTTCATGAGTGATACATGGATCCAACTACGAGATTCCATGGGCTAACTCATTGAGACATCAAATACATGATGAGTGGTACTTAGAATACAATGGATTTACAAAGAAAAACACAAGGGGTATTTTATTATATGTCATGAGTGATAAATGGGGTTTTCTTAGAGGAACACCATGGATGGACTCACATGATATGCACACTATACCATGCCTTGAGCGACACTAGGTTCATGAAGGGATCTCCTAGGACTGTCTTGTAGGGTGTTGGTTGATATTTCACATGGAGTGATACTTGAATTCCATCATAGGAATTTCAAGGATGGTATCTGGTTCTATATTGAATTATAATTGAAAATATTTATGATGCATCTTCTGAGCCAAAGAACATGCCTATATTCAGTCTTCCCTTGTACATGTTTTGATGGACTTATGGGGCATCATTTGTGTTTACAGTTACAAGGGGGGGTGTGAGGTTTTAGCAGGATCTTGAGATGTATAAATTTAATGTAATTGAGTTATAAATGGAAACCTGTGCATGTAGGTTGTTTACTTTTGAGTACATCCTTTCTTCCTAATTCTATTATTTCTCACTTATGACTATATATATTCACTAAATGATTGGAACATACTATGGGTGGATGCCTACTGGAATTTTGTCTCACACCCTGTTTAGGTATTGGTTTTGGGCCCAAATAGATTTCATGATTGCATGGAATGATAAATAAAAGGGCCCTCCCACTGGAACTTGATATTCTACTTAGCATGAGGAGATCATGGGACCAATCCAAGGATTGCGAGGCTACTAGGATTCTTTAGTCCTTTTTAACCTTTTTATCTGGATGGTGCATATTATTTGTATTTTGGTTCTATATATTTTATTAGAAACATGTGAAATGTATCATCATGTTGTTTATGAAATCACTTCTGGTTTATTTATACCATATGTCTTCTATTGTACTCTATGTTTCATGATTTTTCTTCTTCCTCTATTTGTAATTGTTACTAATATTCAACTGTGTTACACTCTATTAATGAGGGAATTGTCTCCCAATGGACTCACCCAGGCCCTCATTGCTAGTCGGTAGCCACATGAAATTGTGGAGATGCCTTTGAGGTTTTTTGAGCTACCAAGCTTAGGGCGCCTTTAAATGGAATCTGAGTCTAGGACATTACATTGGTACTTAATTTAATAGAGAACGTATTTTCGGAAAAATATAAATTTATTTCACTCTTTGGTCAGAAATCTATTTTCTTTTAATAAATGTATTTCTTATAATATTTTCAAAAAAGTATTAGTACCCCCTAATTATGATTAAAAAATATTTTAACCCGTGTTCTTATTTTTTTTTAAAAAAATTAATGAAATATTTATTTCATTTTCCAAAACAATTATTTATTTTGAAGTTACCAAAAATGTCAATTGAATCTTCATATTAATGTGTACAACATGATTTGAATTTTTTGATGCCATTACCAATCATTAATTTGAGGATTAATTTATATGTTTTCAAATTTATTTATAACGAAAAAGGTTTTAAAAATATTTTATGATTTAGAAATCATTTTTTTAGAGGAAATTAAATTTTCATCGATACATTTTTAAAAAGGTATTTAAAAATTGTATTACATCCAAGAAGACATATTTTGGTGTTACATATTCCTTAATAGGAATGTAATACACATATTCCATTCATATTATTTTTATAAAGGATTATGTTTTGATTTCATGATGTTTATGAAACCTGTATATCTTCCATGAGTTATATCCGGAAGAAATTCATCTGAAACCTGCTAATTTTAATGGTTTATTCTATCATGGAATAATTATGTAACCTATATCTTATAAATAGGTTATGATATGATGAAATGTTTATCATACATATTTTATTTCATGGGTTATGATATAATGATGTTCAATGATTGTGTGGCACACATAAATATTTTTTTCATTATGAGATGGGTGGGATTATAAATCCCTCCAATGCATTGGGTAAATATTTATATATATCATGAGATCTGAACAGTTGGAATAGGGAGTGAACCCAATATAGTAAGATCTGGTATGAATGAGGTGTAGAAGTGGTTCAATAAGGGAGGATTAAAACAATGAGTGAACTTGGTACAGTAAATGATATTTCCCACCATGATGACCTTGTAAGTGAGCCATGAACAATATGAAAATTATTTTGTATGCAAATGTGTATTCCAAAAAATCCATGTCTAATTATGATGCTATGCTCTTATAGATCGTGGTCTTTCATTCCATAATGATTCATGTCTTATTATATACCAATATTTCTTCCATGGACTGTGAATATGATGTTTGATATACCGATTGTTGTTTTCAGATGTTATGCTCATGTTGATATACCCTTTAGTTCTTGTTATGCTTATTTATATCCCTTTAATACCCTTTCAGTGAATCTATGCTCACCCTTCATTAGGACTCCTTTCCCTAGGTTATGAATATTTTTATTACACAAGATATTTCTATGAAGGGTTATTGTTATGAACATCTATATGGGAGATGATGTAGTTTACATATGGACCAATTTTTGTGATTTGAAGTTTTGAAAGACACTAAACTATTGTGGTCCTCAAGAATGTATTTGTGTAATGTAATAGATATTCATCTAAATGATGAAATATATATGTATTATAATACTAGGATACTATATTTGGATCATAGGATATGTTTAGTTAACCTTTGGAAACTTTGAAGATAAAACCTTTCCGGGATTCCTTAGGACATGTCTAAGGATAAGTATAAGGATGAGTTAAAATAATGGAAAATGTCCTAGTATTTTGGTAAAGGATAGAGTGATTGGGTTTATGGAAATTTCATCTCTCTCTAGATACTATAATTTTATGTGGCGAAAGAAGAAATGTACATAGGGGTGACAATCTAAAAATCATATTGATCTAGAATAGATAGGGAACTAAGGAACAACAATAGGTTTTATTGTACATTAGGTTTGACACTCCTATTGTATGTGAATTCGATATTCAAAAAATCATTTCAAATAGTCATGATGAATTTAAATAGAATATGGCTATGAAATGGTTTGGATAAGTGTTATAGATTAAATAATGTTTCATTATTTAGACATCCTATATATTGTTTTTCAAAATTATGTGGTTACCCATCATGATTACTTTATCATACATAATGGTTTTAGGTTTTAGTCAATGGATAGAACACCAAAGAACCGCATGAATTATGAGTGTGAAAGACAATGAAATTACTGTCCTATTTACAATCTATGAATTATAGGATTGGTAATGGAAAATATCATTGTTTTGGTCACACAAATTTCTCAAGTTACGAATCATACTGAACTTCCAAACGAGCAAAAGAGGGAAGAACATTATGTTGTGTCCTTCCTGATAAAACAAACAACTTACTTCATAAAAACAATTATTCAATAGTTTCTATACAATGTATTAGTACCAATGGAAATATATTATCTATTATCTAGTGTTCAGAACAAGAAAAATTCATTTTGGAGGTCTATCATTTTAAAGGGGAAGAAGATAAATCATGGAAGATTATCAAAAATATGAGGAAACATGAAAAAATTGACACCATGGATTTCTATGAGTTCCAGGTTTTATTTTCCAATAATTAATTTCCTTGGCTCCATCATACCAATATAGAGAAAGAGTTCTTTGAGTTAAAGCTAAAGGATGAATAATATATTGGTACTTTGAGGAAACTTTTACATAATGTTTTAGGGACACTTTTGGTATTATCATCCTACGTGAATGTAATGTTTATCTCATCATCATTGTATTCAAACCAAGTATATAATGGGAATTAGCCATAAAATACTTCAGTATCAATGAAGATATTGTTTTATGTTCTATGATTGTGAAAACATAGGTCAGTGTTTTGTATCAATATCATGGCTTTGACAAGAAAAGGAAGGTGGAGTTTAGAGGAAAATATATAAACCATATATAGAAGAAGAATAGATTTCCTTTATACCCAAAGTATGGGAAGAAGCATGGAGTAAATTTTTTGATTGGGATTGCTAAATATTTTACATGTTGAAGGTAAGTCATCCTAAAATGGACTTCCAAATTGATGGTAATAAGTTAGCTAACAATGTGAATAGAGAGAACAATACAAAAAATACATCTCCCACACTTTAGTGCTTCAAGGGTAAAGAGAATTGGAATTATGCTAACTATTCCCAAAACTATATGGTTAATGATGATCATCAATGTGAGTAATATCTCAAAGAGAGGGACATAGGGAAATCTAATGTGATCACAATTTTTGATGAGGACTTCAATAAAAATGTGGTGACCATCCACTCTATAACATATAATGTATTATATGACTCTAGATCTACCAATTTTTCAATATCTAAATATTTTTACATGTGTGTCAATATTCTACCAAAAAAAATAGATGTATAATTAGTATTGAAATCCCCTAATGGTATGATGATCACATATTTATTCTATTATTTATCTTCAGTTTAATTTTTTTGAATTTTCTTCTTTCAAATATTATCATTATTCTGTTGGATAAACAAGATGTCATCTTAGGAATGGATTATATATATATATATAAACCTCACATCATTTTTTGAGGATGTAATGTCATGTTTTATATTCCATACCATATTATTATCATTTATTAATGTGAATATAATTATAATATTAAAATGGATATTTCATTCTTTGTATGGGAATTAATTAATATTTGTAAGGGTGGTTTATCTCATATGGTCAGGGAGAAAATAAACATCAATGATATGCCTACTATAGAGTAATTTTTGTGTTTTATTTTTGGAATAATTTCATAGTATTTCTGAAAAAGGTTATATTGAGTTATCAGTAGAACTGATAATTTATTCTATAACAATTTAAAGGGCTCCTTATAGAATGGACCTGATTATGTTGTAGGAATTGAAGAAGAAACTCATAGAAAACCTTGGAAAGGGATTCATTCAGCCATGTATCTCACCTTGGGGTTAACCTATTCTAATTTATAAAAATAAATACAGATTGATGGGACTCTACATTGATTATCAAGAGTTGAATAAAATCACGATCAAGAAAAGGTATTCTCTTTCTTAAATTAAGGACATGTTTGATCAATAGTGTGGAGATCAAAACTTTTACTAGATTGGACATCATACAGGATATAATTAATTGAGGGTTAGTAAGGAGGATATACATAAGATGACATTCTATATAAGGTATAAACACTGTGAATACATAGTTATTCATTTCTATCTTACTAATTACAATTCTATCTTAATGGATAAAATGAATAGTGTCTTTAGAGATTAATTTTAATTGTTTGTGGTAGTCTTTATAGATGATATTATTATCTATTGAAAAAAAAAGGTTGATCATGAAGATCATTGGAATATTTTACTAAAGATCATAATGAGTGAAATACTATATGAATATTTTTCAACGTGTGAATTTTGGAAACAAAATTTTTCAATTTTGGATAACATAATCTCAAGATAGGGTATATGAGTAGATCCATCAAAGATAATGGCTATTTGATGATGAACCAAACCAATAATGATGACTGAGATCTATATTTTTCATGGGTTATCAGGAAATTATGAACTTTTTATTGAGTATTTATAACAAATATCTATTCCTATGACCATGTTGACATGAAAGGTAGAAAAGTTCCTATTGGGAGATGAATGTAAGAAAAATTTCAAGGATCTGAAGATAACGTTATTCAACTTACATGTGCTTAAATTACCCTATAGTGTAGAAGGGTAAATAATTTTTAATGTTGAATCCAAGTAGGGATTATGATGTTTTGTTATGAATAATGACATTTTTATAGCTTATGATTCATGAATATTTATTATTCAAGATAAATATTACCCGACTTATGATTTGGAGTTATCTAAAATAATTTTTTTCATTAATGATTTGGATTCATTATCTTTATAGAGAAAAGTTTGATATATTTATTGCAATCATAAATGTTGAAAGTATATATTCACATAGAATTAGTTTAATATACCAACAAGAAAAAGGTTATAACTGATTAAAGATTATGAAAGCTCAATACATTAACACCATGGGAAAGTAAACAAGGTGGCTGATTATTTGAGATGATAGTATTTTTCTTGTGTAACCAAGATGAGGATTAAATTTATTTCAATATTTCTGTATTTGAAAAGGATGGATATGTAAATCATGTTAGAAGGGGAAGAATATTTTCATGTGCAATTAAATTTTTACCATCTTCCCATTTAATGATTAAAGAGGCCTATATGGAAGACTTAATGCTAAGAAATAAGATTACAAATGTTCCTGATTTTAACCTTGACCATGATGGGATGATAACGTTCCTAAATTGGGTATGAGTTTGTCCCATACAAGAATTGAAGAATGAGTTGTTAATGGAATCATAAATTTATTCTTTCTATATCCATCTTGGATGTTAAAAGATGTATAGAGATTTGAAAGACTGCTTTTGGTTGGATAGAATGAGAAGATATATCATAGATTTTATTCTTAGTGAGTAGTATTCCAAAAAGTAAAGGAAGAAATACAAAACTCTAAGGGGATGATTACTTCATTTCCCATACAATAATGGAAAGAGAAAAATATCACCATGGATTTTTTGTTGGTCTCCACAAAACATCTAAAGGGAATAATTCTATAGGGGTTGTAGATGATCACCTTACTAAGTCAACACATCTAATTGCTATCAGATAAGACCTCCATCATGACCATTTTTATACAATATTCATTAAGAAGGTCATAAGGTTTCATGGAGTACCAATTTCAATTGTATCTCATTAGGATTTTAGATTCAAGTAAATGTTTTGGTGAAGTACTCAGAAAGATCTTGACACACAGTTGAGTTTTAGTACTTCTCATCATCCTTAAAAACATGGTCTGACTAGAATAACAAATCAAACCCTATGGGATATATTGATATTTTCCTATGGATTTTAATGGTGGTTGTGACCAAAACATTCATATAGTTTACTTTTCATAATATAAAAAATTTCACAAAATTATTCAAATGAATCTATTTGAAGCCCTTAATGGCAATAAATTTAGAGATCCATCATGATGGAATGATGTTGGAGAATGAATTATATTGGGATATGAGGTATGTGAAGAAATGGTAGAGAATGTTTGATAAATTCAACAATATATCAAGTTAGATCAAAGTCCAAAATAATGTTAGATTGATAATAAAAGGAATGATATAAAAAATTAAATTAGTAAAAATGTGTTTATAAGAATTTCCATATGGAAAAGTTTTATGATATTTGATAAGAAAGTGAAACTAAGCCCTTGGTATATCAGTTCCATTGAATTTATTGATCATATCAGGATGATATCTTATTTCATGGAACTTATGAAAAACTTTCCCAATTCCATGATGTGTTCTATGTATCTTTAATCAAGAATTACATACCTAAACCATCACATATACTAATCTTTGAGGTCATACAAATAGAGAAGGATATTTTTTATGAGGAATTAATAGTATATATTCTGGGTCATACAGAGAATGTTATACAAAAAAGGACCACTCACCTGGTATTTGATTTGTGGCCAAAAACGTAGTTTGAGGAAGCAATGTGGGAACTTGAGTGTATTATAAGGTATAATTTTCCTCATTTTGTGTATTAGAGTGATTTCGAGGGTGAAATTCATTTTAGGGGGGTGGGGGTCAAATTCAACAACCTGAGCTTTTTTTGAATGATTATTTTTAGAATAAGCTAAAAGAATTTTATGGATTATAATACATGAAACACCAATTCAAGATCCCATTACATACAAACATGGGTTATCATATACTAAACACTACCTTCCATTAGCTTGCATGAGACATGGTCCAGAGTTTTTACAAATACTAGATATATTATAATTATTAATTAATATTTCATAACATGAAAATTATAACCTATATATTAAACATAGTGACAGAAATATAATAATTAATTATTAAATTTTCTTTATAATAGTTTTATTTCAACAAAAAATATTTATAATAGATTACATAGTTTTCAGTAAAGTTTTTACATGTTTTAAAAATAATAATATCTAAAAAACATCTTTTTAAGTCGTTTTGTGAATCGTAAAAAACTTATTTCATGAAACATTAAGAAAATAATTTAAAAAAAATTATTTTTGAACTTATAATTTCAAAATTATCTTAGGTTTAATTTTTTGGATTTTGTTGAAATTTTTTATTTTTTAATTAATAATGAAAAATATTGTATTATAATTGAAATATGTCATTTTTGTTTAATTTATTTATAATGTGAAATTATAATTTAATTTATTATAATTTTGTATTAGTGAAAATATACATATATGAATACAATTTTGTTAATTATAAAAAAATTAATATTTTAACTTTATAAAAAAATTGTAATCTTTTGATCTATTTTGCATTAAAAACCCCCTTTCTCATCACGTCCACGACATTAATTTAAAAATAATTTTTTCGATTTTTGTGAGTATAATTTAGAAATATTAGTGATGTTAATCAAAATAGAATAATTATAAATTTATAAAAATTCCATATTAAGATTTGATCATAATGAATAATGAAAGTAGAAAAAATTAATTACCACAGTTAAGGTAAGAAATTGGTTTACTATGGGTGAATCTAAAAATATAACGGATATATCAACCTATAAACTTATATAGAAACTATTTTATGGATATATTTAGACCATTACACATATTAGGTTAAAGAATATTTCATTTTGGACCCTTGTGACATATGAAAAATGTGGATGGAATTCTCTCTTTAAAAAATATAAAACATTGCTAGTGACCCCACTTATAAATAGTTTCATCTTCACCTCTATTAAAAAACCATACACTCATTTTGTTCAGAAAATAAAAACACAAATCACTTCTTATAGTTAAATCCCCTAATCATAGATTTCTTTTTTAGACACAAATCCAACCAGGTAAGGATTTTAGGGAAAACCTAAAGGGGATACCCGAAGAAGTGATAAAGTTCATCAGTAAACATATTTGTTCAATTTCATCCTCAAGAACCTTAAATTATTTTTATGTCATTATTATAGAGTTGAATAATTATATTCCATATAATAATATTTTTTTAATGGACCCACCAAAAACCACACACACTTCCAGCAAATGTGTTACGAAATAATCATTTGCGAGTATGGTGGACTTTCGCATCGCAAGATGAAGCTAATCATTTTTGCATTACAACCATTCAAGGTTGGAAATAATGATATAAATAATGTTTATATAATATATTTAGGATATTAAAAAAAAGTTATTGTTCTTATTAAATTAATATATCAGACATACATTCCTGCATTCCATTTTGTTAAAATACGATAACATCGTTCCTAAGTGTGACAGAATACATCCTTGTGAAGCAATGTGATTCGTTAAAAAAATACATGGAATATATTAAGGATGAGTTTAATAAAAATATGTGATATATATGAAATATAAATTACTTTTAATGATAATACATCATTTAAATTTCATTCTATTAAACTGAGATGAAAATGAAAAATAGTGTTTATACTTACGTACCGTCGACCGTCTCCATGAGTAGGTCATTAAATTTCCTATATATAAATATTATATATAACTATAAAAACATATATATTGGACATATATTATATTTATTTTATTTAGTACATTCTGAAGATAGTTAAATCATTTTTGAAGTAATAGGAATAAGAGTAAAAAGTCATAACATATACGAAAGACCAAGCACTTACTACCTAAAACAAAACATTTACATAGAATTTTTAATAAAATGGTGATATAAAATCATAATAAAATAATATATGGTATAATATATATGAATATTGTTTTAGGATAGAATTTTCATAAAAATATATTTATCATAAAATATGTTTTAACAGGTATGACTAATGTTAAACTAAAGGTAAGGTGATTTATATTTTATTTCTTTCAAGATACATAATCCATATTCACCACTCCGTTATTTTTGTTATCTAAATAAATCAATATGAAATGATATATCATGAATATAATTAATTTAATTATAATTAATATTTCTGTTTATGTTAGTATTTCATAGATATTATGATTAAAAAATTACTCAAGTAGTAAGGGATTTTTTGTGTCAATTTTAATTCATTGATATGTATGTTCTTTTATGCAAACATATTGTTTAAAAATTAGTATATAATCCCCATTGACCATGAATATAATGAATTTATTAATATTCGTGATATTTTATAGTTATTTTTATGTTCACCCTTTAGGTGATTTATGATTAATGGTCAAAAAATGGTATTGATTTTATCTCATTATTTATTGTGATTTTCATGATCAAGTAACCAATGCTAAACTCTCATAATCTACCAATATAAAATTTTCATGAATTTATAATCCTATATTTATTCATTTTTTATTCAAGTAATGGTACCATTTTTATATTCTTTGTTACATAAGATATTTATGTTTTTAAATAAAATACAAATTTAATTATATCTTTTATTGAAAATATGTTTTCTTTAATTACCATGTTTTCTAAAATTTATTAAAAAATTATTTTATTAATCAATTATGATTTTTAGAAGAAAATTTTAACCATTTTGTAATGTTAATTTTTTTCAATGAAATATTCATGTCATCTTCCAAAACAATAAAAATTATAATTTATTCAAAAACATGAAAAGAATATTTTTATAAACAAGTATGACATGAACATAATCTTCCAATTACATAACCCAAAATTTATTTGAAAAATTAATTATATATTTTAAAATTTATTTTCAATGAAATTTTTTTTAAAAACGTTTTATTTTTTCCACAGGTTTTTTTACAAGTGGAAATGATATTTCACTCAAAAAATATTTTAGATGATATTTCAAAATTATTTTCTATCTATGAAAACATATTTTGTTGTAACCTATGCCTTCGGATAATATGTGAGGATTCCATTAATATTCTTTATCTGAATGGTTTAGGTTTTGATTTCACTATATTTATGAACCCTATTTCTCTTGTTCAGGTTCTACCATGAGGAAATTCTTATGAAACCCACTTCTCATACCAGATTAATCTTTGATAACAGAATTTTGAAACCTATATATTTTATATATGTTTTGACATGTTGAAATTTTTACGTCACCAATTTTATTTCATGGGTAATGATATAATTAATGGTTATGATCATGTGGAACTCTTAAATATATTTTGCATTATGATATGGGTGGGACCTATATCCTCCCTCTAATGAATTGGGTAAATATTTATATATATCATGATATGGACATGGTTAGAATGAGGACTGAACCCGGTATGGTAATATAGTGCTGGAATGGTGGGTTAACTGAGTTGAATAATACAAGGATAGAATTAGAAGTTGAATCGATTTAGTAAATGATGTTGTCTACTAAGATGGACTTAGAAGTGTATTATGACCAATATAGAAATTATTTTCTATGATTATGAATATTCCAAATAATATTTCTCAATGCCAATTTTATTCTCTCTCGGATATTTTTATTAGATTACCTTATGATTAATGTCTTATGATCTTATTATATTTCTTTCCTGAGTCATTATTGTGTTATTTGATATATAGGGTATGGTATTCAAATGTTATTCTCATGTTTGTAAACCCTTATGTTCATGTTTTTCTTATGTATCTCCCTTTTTTACCCATATAGAGAATCTCATCCCACCCATTATTATGTTTCAATCCTCCATTTTATGAAGACATGTATTATGTATGATATATCAAAGAAGGGTTCTAGTTATGAAGATCCTATTGTGAGTTTTTTTATATTACCTATGGAGCAGTTGTTGTGTTTCCATGTTTCTAAAGACACTAAAATATTAGGGTCCTCAGGAATGTGTATTTTATTGTAAAAAATATTCCTAAAAACGATGTAATATCTATGTATTATAATCACGGATTGCTATAGGACGAGGTTTAGGACTCCAACATGCTGGGATGAAGTTGGAGAGAGGAATATTAAAGGTCATAACCATTTTCATGAAATTATAGATATGATTTAAATCAATCATTAGAACATGAAATTGAAAAACATTAAAAATAAAATGTATGCATATAACCATTTATGAGATCTAGAATTTGTAATTGGTGAATAGTTTTTCCTCAGACTACCTTCATGGAAACATGTCATGAGATTGGGCAAGTATGAGAATCTGAGACCTAGATACATCAAATATTTATAGCTCCTTGAACATTATGAAGTTTTATATTATTCTTTATAAGTCCTCTCAATATCCCCATGTTCATAATTTCTTAAATGTATCTTTTTTAAATAAGTACATACAACATCATTCACATTTACAAAACTTAGAAGTTGTGAACATGATCTATCACATGATGAAAATCCAATATAGTTATTTGATTAAAGAGATAATGTGATGTGGAAGAAGACCACATATTTTGTAAAAGTATTCTGGGAAATCATAAGTCCAACGAGTATATATGAGAGGATTAGGATGTCATAAGAGAAACGTACCCTTCCTTGATTCCTTTATAAAAATAAAATTTTGACGAAAAAATTCCACTAATGTGGTAGAATGTAACAACATGAAATTTTAGTAATTACATTTACATATTTAATTATTATGTCAAATTATTTTTTGGAACACAAAAAATAAATTACTATTAATTATGTTTCTTTTAGAGTAGTTAAATTGGTTGGAATCACCAAAAGTTACCGTTTAATAAAAACTATATAAATCTATATAATAAAAAAATGTTTTTTATTATTAAAAAAATATGTTTTTAAAAAACAAATATGTGTGATTATATCCAGATTATTTTTTTCACATTTAAATTTTTTATTTTACAAAATCAATATTATTGTCTTGATCTATCATGGTCATAGTAGCATAATACTAATTTTTATGAATTTTCAAAATAATTTGATTTTTACGTGAATATTAAAAAATAACAAATTTGAAAATACTTTGGAATTTAATATAAAATAGAAAACTAAAACGTAGGAAACATTTCTTCTAACCAAATATATATATTTTTTAATTACAATTATATATTTTAAATTACCATGTTTGAATGAAAAACAAATATTTGATATTTTTAAACATAAGTCATACTTTCTTAAAAATTGATATAAATAAATTGCTTTTTATCAATCGAATCAAATGAAATAGATTTTAAATTATTAATAAAGGGTTCAACATTATCTAATTATTTCTGATTTATTTTTAGGTATAATTTTATATTTACCTTGGGTATATATTAGTTACCCTGGTGAAATGAAAATTTTCAAACAATAATACTTTTCAAAATATTTTGATTTTTTAATTTAAATAATTTCATTTTTAATTAACAATATTATATTATGTTTAAATATATATATATAAATTAATTAAAAATCACATAATCTGTAATGTAATTTAGTTATGATTATGAAAACTTGATGATTAACAAAACAATTTTCAAGAAATATAGTTTTTAACATGTTATATATTTTGATTGATATGTTAATTTAAAAATGTTTAGAAACTAAATTAGAATAAATGGTTTAATGATTCGGATTCATCATGTTAAATTATTTTAATATATTTCTACTTATATTTTTAGTAATAAATTAAATTTCATGATTAATATTTACTTAAGAGTAATAAGTGTTTAAATGACTAATTTGACATGGAACAAAATTTCCAAAATTTAAACGAACCTTAAAACATACACACACAAAATCTAGGATATATATATTCTTACCTACATTCCTTAGCATCCTTACCTCAAATATATTTCCTAAATATTTTTCCCTTCTATTATTACCACTTACTTAACATTCTTCTACTTAGAAAAGTATACATTTTTCACTTATAAAAGGTGTATCGATTCCACCATTTCAATAGTCTATTATTATTAATAAAATACCTTGAAAATATAGCCTAATTCTCTCTCATTGATGTACTTTAACATCCCTAGTACCCTTGTTCACAAAAAAACTATCCTATGCTCCCCTAATCTGAGGCCCTTAAGAAGATGAACTTCAAGGTCTTAATATAGGCATCACATATTTCATAATGTTTTTTACATATTCATTACGTTCTAAACTAACCACAACATTGGTTTACTAATAGTATCATAATCATTAGTGTTTTTAGATATTATTATAATAAGTTAAATACCTTTATTTATTTTCTTCCATCTACAGAGAAAAATAAGAATCTTCATTAGTATGTGTTAGTGGATTACTTCCTCTATGATGTGGTGATTTTAGTTATTCATGAACATCCTTCACTAATGGAATTAATAATTGTTTTTGAGAATAAATATTATTTATATAATATTTTCTTATTCTTAAATTATCACTTATTATCCACTTTCTCCTCTCTAATTCATTGAGTAACATAAACGCTAATGATGTGTTGTACGTAAAACCATTTATATGAAAAAACACATTTAATTTTCTATCACATACAAACATAGATGATTTTATGTTATAATTGATGAGTATATTTGATATAAATAGTTAATATATAACATTAATATGTTTTTTATAACACAATAAGTTATGATAATTTTATGTTAATATATCAATAAAAGGCTATAACCCCAAAATAGTACATTAATATTTTCTTTTTCATGAAATGAAACGAAAAATCCCATGTAATGATACTATAACATTATAAGTGCTAATAGAATATAAATTCCAGTACATTTAATTGTTTGTAAATGATGATATTTTTGAGAAATAATATGACTCATACATATTTTATGAACCTAGATCAAATTGTTCAAGAATATTAATAACCAGAGTTGAAAAAATATTGCAAAAATATAATACATGAAAGTCGTTTTTACCAATGAATACTAAAAAATTAAAATTTGTATGAATATTGTTATGAAATATGTAATTATGTTGTGCATCATTATTATATATGATGTAAAATAACATCCATGTATATCATAGGTAAAATTAAGGGAATTAGGAACTCAAACACCTTTTGTGAGTTTTAAAAGTTCTTATTTGAACTTAATTTTTCCAAGTATATTACCTTTTTTAATAATGTTCTATTATTTAATTATCAAAAAAAGTATTTGTTGGAATCATCATGTATTAATCATGTTTTAATGATCACAAATATTATATATTCTGTAAATCCTGGTAATCCTGTGAAAGCTATCTTAAATCATGTATAGATGAGAAGTATCCATATGCTTAATGTAAAACTATAAAAGATCTTAATTTATATACATTATGTTTGATTACTATACACTATTTTGATTTAATTTATAATGATTTCTTTGAGGAATGATTAAGTCTAATTCATTCAATTAATATCACTACTTATGTCTAAATATAGATATCTGGCTAAGTATGAGACACCGTGAGTTTGCCACCGGTTATGTTTTTCTGGGAAAGGACCCAGACACCGTGACCAGACACTGTGACAATCCAGACACTATGACTATCCAAACCCCATGACTAGAAACCATGACCATCTAGACACCATGAATATCAAGACACTATGATCAGACATCGTGACCATCAAGACCTTGTGACTATCCAGACACTGTCACCAAAAACCATGACTATCGAGACATCATGACCATCCTGACATTGAGACCATCCAGACACCATTTATAGGAGACATCGTTTCATCAAGCCACCATTTACAAATTGTGACACAATTTTTAAATTTATTTTTTCCATTTAATTTCAAATGGTTGTATTTGATGCTTTTAAATGAACTTACATAATTAATGTTTCTCTATAGACATATCATCTGATAGTATGAGGTCCGAGTTACATAATACATGCAACCTGTTGGCTCCATCACATGCACTCCTAGAATAAAAGAAAAATTGCAGCATAGTAACAAAACGGTGTGATACACAGAGAGCATAACAACAAAGAACACTCGAGTTTTCCTAAAATAATACTAACACATGCATCTCAACATTCCTGAAGAACACATGAAGCATCATTGAATCAACAAACTTGACACAAAAGATCAGAATCATGGAGAATATATTTTCATAGTCAATACCATGAAGAACACAAGCCTGATCTAGGTGACTTATGATACAATGTTTTCCACAAGAGGACTGAATTTTTTTCATCTGTTGCATCTCAGAAGTCCAGAGCTGTATGGAATAACAAACAAAGAACTTCTAACTTTATCTCTATAAATTAGGTCTATTGGGTTATGTTTTCAGCTTTCGAGAACTGTGTGTGTGTTTTTATAAAAAAACAAACTATCTTCTATACTAAACTTAAGGATATAAGATGTCTTTTCTCAATCATATTGTTACACTTGTGTAAACCCACATATAAGTGTGGAAGAGGTTGTGTAACCTGTTGTTCATACCCACGATGAATTGTGGACAAGGTTGTGTGACCTGGACAGTCTTGCGTACAGTTGTAAATCCTAATAATAGTGGTGTATATAGTTTATCTATATAGACAACTTGGTGGCAGGTGATCACCAAGTGGAGTGGATTAGGTCTCTTCTTGAGACTATACCACTTGTTCTATATCCGTTTTGCTGTCTATTTTAATTGTCGCTATTTTTCTGTTTAATTCAGAATTCACCAAATTTACATAGATAGATAATCTTGAAAATAAGATATAATTGTATGGACATATTATAATAGATTAAAAAGTAACGTTAATAAGAAATATTATGATTTCTGAGAATTATTCAATCTTCTAAGAAGTCATTTAAATAGTCAATCTTTCATAATAGTATAACCATGAATAACTGGGCTGTATTTATCTTTATTGAAGAACCATTTTAAGAATACTTTTGAAATAGAAATTGGTATAGATACTCAATTCACCCCCCTCTTGAGTACTCTACTCTGAAAAACATTTGGTATCAAATGACTTTTTGTTAATTTTATTAAGACTCTATTTTTAACCTTATTCAACTATTATTGTAGTTGTACTTTCAAGATCTATAAATTTCTATCAATTATAAATTTCTATATCTTTAAGTGATTTCATTATCCTAGATAATAGATTGGAAGGTGTTCCAACAAATAGACCACCATTATTTAATTTAACCAATTATGCTCAATGGAAAATGAAAATGAAAATGCATTAAGAAAGTATGAGCTTTGAAATCTGGTCTTCAATTATTGATGATTATAAGATTGCTACTACTGATAGAATCAATTAGAGTGAACCTACCAAAAAATTATACAATAACAATTTAAAATAAATGAATTCCTTATACATCTCGTTAAAAAATTAGGAATTTGATAGAATATCTTCTTGAAGAACCGCCCATGAAAGTTTGGATAACTTATTTGTTTCACATGACAGAACATCTAGTGTGAAAGAAATGTGACTTAATACCTATAATAATAAATATTATAACATTAAAATGAAACCAGATGAGCCTATTTCTGACATGTATCTCAGGTTCAATGAAATTTTCAACTCAATGATTTCTCTTTGAAGAGAAGTCACTGATATGAAATAGATCATGAGAATTCTAAAATGCCAACCAGATAGATAGAGAGGAACCTCTGTCTCTATTAGAGAATCATTTTATATCTGTATGCTTCCTCTAAAAGAACTCATTTGGAAACTAATTATGTATGAAGATGACTTGAAAGTAAAAAAGGAAGAGGAGGATAAACCAAAAAGAAAATCTATTACGTTCAAGAGAACCACATCTAAACACAAAGACAAAGGGAAATCTGATGTTTCTGTAGAATTTTACAGCAGTGAAAAATCATCACCTGATAGTGATGAAGAGATGGCTCAGTTAGCCATAAGGTTTAAGAGATTTTATAATAAGAAGAACTTTTTCAGAGTACCTAACTTCATGGGAAAATATGATCACAAAGGATAGTGGATGAAAGACTGGAAAAGAAATTACATGTATAATGAGATTGTCTGCTATGAATGTAAGAAAAAATGATATAAGAATGATGACTATCCAAATATCAAGTACAAAAATAATTATGAGGGCAAAGATAGAAATTATAAAAATGAAATGAAAGCTACATGGAGTGATTTGGAGGAAAATTCAAGTGACATAGAATTATCACATGATGAATAGGCTAACAAAACCAATATGTGATATATGAAAAACACATATGAGGTAACACTGGAATCTCTTATACACAATTAACAATATTCTAGTGATGAGAGTGAATCTGAAAATATGTTTAATGAATAAATGTTTGAATACTATATTATGCTTTAAGTGACATGTATAGAAATAAAAGATAAATACTAATATTTGAAGAAACAAAATGATCTTACCTCAACTGTTAAAACATAACTCACTATAGAAAGGGAGAAAATTTCTCAACAACTCAAAGAGAACAACGAACTAAAACTATCTAATGAGAAATTGAAGAATGACTTTGAAATGTTTTCTAGTGGGAAAATATCCTTACTCAAATTATAGGAAAACAAATTGATCATAAATATACTACTGGTATTCTCAATCAACATGGTAAAAGAAATTATGGAAGAGATAATTTTGTTTCTAAATCTTGGACATATAGCTTTACTACTAGTTTTGGAAAATATTTAACTTGTTCAAGTTATGATACACTGTATACAGTTTCATGTTTTACTGACCAAATAGATTTTATTTTTCAAATAGGTTACATAATGGTTATAGGAAACCTATGAGGTATATATGGGATCCTAAAGCACTAATAGCTAATATTACTAGACCCAAACAACTGTGGCTACTGAAATCTGTTTTTATTTGTCAATTTTGTTTGAAATACACATAAAGAGTTCCTATAAGAGAATATGGTACTTGGAAAGAGGGTGTTCAAGACACATGACTGGAGACTACTCATGATTCAAGAATTTAATAAAAATTGATGGAGGACATGTCACGTTTTGTGACAATGCCAAAGGAAAGATTATTTCCCTTATCCAAATTGGTAAATATAACTCAATTTTGTTTTCTAAATTACTGTTTATTTATTGGTTGAAATATAATCCTCTTATTATTTCACATTTATGTGATGATGGATTTCAAGTTAAATTCAAAAATGATTCTTGTAGTGTTTTTAATTATAAATATGATCTAATGTTTTATGCATTAAGAAATGAGAATTATTATTCCGTTAACATAGATTCCATATCTTCTCAAAATTCATCATGTTTATGTGTGATTCATAAATAGTCCTAGCTTTGACATAGGATACTAGGACACTGTAACACTAACACCCATAGAAAGTAAACTATAGAAATCATAGTCAATGAACTACCCAAGCATGAGTTTCCAAATGATAAATTGTGTAATCCTTTTCCAAAAGGAAAGCAACACAAAATTTCCTTCAGACCAAAGAAAGAAGTATCAACTTCTCAACCTCTCGAATTGGTTTACATATATTTGTTTGGACCATCTAGAGTTTCTTTGGTAAACTGGAAGCACTGTGTTTTTGTTCTTGTATATGAATTTTCTAGATATACTAAGACTTTCTTTTTGGCTCACAAAATTGAATTTCTGCTCTCATTTTACCAAATATGATAAAACTATAGAAAATATTAGTGGATATAAAAATAAATCATTAAGAAGTTATCCTGGCTGTGAGTTTTAAAATGAATATATTTAATCCTTTTGCTAACAAAATGGCTATAGTATTAATTTCTCTACCCCTTGAACACATCAACAGAATAGAGTTGTATAATGAATAAATAGAACCATGCAAGAGATTGCCAGAACGATGTTTAGTGAATATGAACAACCTATTTAGTTTTGGGCTGATGATGTAAATAAAACATGCCACATACTCAATAGAGTGTTCATTAGACATATTATTAAAAGGGCCCCTTATGAGAAATGGAACAATAGAAAAATACAAAGTTAGCTACTTCAAAGTTTTTGGTTACAAAGTCTATATCCTTAATACTAATTAAAATATTCAAAAAATTTCATCCAATAGGGATGGAGGAATATTTTAAAGATATTCAATTTCTAGTAAATCCTTTATAGTGCTTAATAAAAGAAATAAAAGTGTAGAAGAATATATCTCTGTCAAATTTGAAGAAACAGATCCATATGAGACTAAGACCACTCTAGAGAACTCAGAGGATGATCTATAAAATATGGACATTAATTCAAAATCCCCTAACTGTCCTGTGAAGGAATATTTGAAAACATCCAGTTTTAGAAATTCCATAGACACACATCACAATGTGCCTAAACTTGATGATGAACCTGAAATCACTGGTCCTTCTTTTTCTAGAGCTGTTAGAACTCTTAAGAACCATCCTTTAGATGCTGCTGTAGGATACAAAATTAAGGGAACTCAAACTAGTGCTTCTCTTAGGAATAATGATAAACATCCAGTCTTCTGGTCACAACATGAATCTATAAACATTAATGTTGCTATCAATGATGAATTTTGGGTGATGGCTATGGAAGAAGAACACAATCAGTTTGAAAGGTAAACAATTTGAAAACTTGTTGAAATACCCAATGAAACTTTCACCATAGGCACTAAATGGGAGTTTAGAAATAAGGTATACGAAGCTAGTATCATAGTTAGAAACAAGGATAGATTGATTCCACAAGGCTACAATCAAAAGATAGAATTGACTATGAAGAGACCTTTGCACCAATACCCAGACTTGAAGCCATCATAATTCTGCTTTCTTATGTTGCACATCTGAATTTAAAACTATATAAAATTGATGTCAAAAGTGCATTTCTAAATGGGTATATAGCTAAGGATTTCATTTTTGATAAACCCCCTGGTTTTACAAACCCTCATTTTCCTAATCATGTTTTTAAATTATCAAAATCTTTATATGGTTTAAAAAAAGTACTAAGAAAATCTAGGTCTATTCTATCCTAGAGGAAAATCATTTGAATTAGTTTGTTATTCTGATGCTCACTTAAGTGGTGTTATGTTTGATAGAAAATTCACATTGGGAACATGTCACTTTTTTGGAATGTCACTAGTATCATGTTGTAGTATGAAACAAAATTGCATTGAATTATCTACTGTAGAAGATGAATACCAGCTGTTGTTAGTTGTTGTGAAAGAATTTTTTGGATGAAACACACATTACTAGATTATGGATATCAATTAAAAAATGTACCTATAAATTGTGACAATACAAGTACTATTAACATCTCGGAAAATCCAATTGTACACTCTAGGACCAAACATATTTATATAAGACATCACTTTTTGAGAGATCATTATCAAAAAGTTGAAATCACATTGGAATTTATTGGTACTAAATATCAGCTCCCGGATATATTCCCCAAACCACTAAATTATGAAAGAATAGATTACATCATACATGAATTGGGTATGATAAATCTTATGTAGTTGTCATACTGTTTCATATCTTACTTTTACCACATTACGGATTCACAAATCACTATCTTGAGATTAATATTTAACTCAAATAGTTCTATATTTTTACTATCTTAAAACTTACTGTTTCATGTTTGCGGTCTCACAGTTACTATTTCTTGATTACTGTCTTCCACTTACTGTCTCAAACAATATATTCACATAGTTTCATAATAACATAGTTACAGTCACCTTATAAACACCAGTTATGGTCCTACCATGAATTCATGTTAATGTCTCACCATGAGAGTCAGTTACTGTCTCACCATAAATATTCCCTATTGTGTTATTTATACCTTATATCTTATATCGTGGTAATTATTTATTTTTAACTTTATCTTTCTTGCACATTTGTTTTTGCGATGATTGGTATTACTAAATGATAAAATAAAAGAAGTTTCACTCATTCTTCACTCGATCTCTCTTCTCTTCTCTCAAATCATAACCCTTCTTCTACCATTCTCTCTCTCTATCCTTCAATGAATGCCCAGGATGAAATTCCCATAATCATTAACTCTTGAGAAACCTAGTTCAAAGATGTAGATGAAAATCATGCCGAAGATAACACCCGAGGGCCCTCTGAATCCCAAACTAGTGAACAGAGTTGTGGTACCTAAAAAAGAGTTATTCCATAAGTAGATCATGTCAAGTATGTCTCTGGTTTCGAAAGTATTAACAGAGCAAGGATGGATAGACTAGATTACAAAGGAGGATCGACCTATTTACCAGAAGTTATTTGCAAAATTTTACCATTATGTTTAGATTTCTTTTGATAAGGAAGATTGATATGTTGTGGGAAGCTGGATAAATGGCCAGAGATGCACATTTTTTCATGGTTATGGGCTGGATGCAATAGGATACCTCATGTGGGTATTTGTGAGGAATATCAGAGAGGTCCTCCACCTACAAGTGAGATTTTTTTCTTAGAAGACGCTTTGAGAAGTATAACTAGAAATGGAACCAATAAAAGATCCATAGCTGCATACTTGATGGGGAAACCAGTCTCTTGTTTAAATTTATTTAGAATTTGATTAGCCCTAAAAAATTGAATTCACAATAGTCAAGTATCAGGATGTATTTTTGATACATCTCATGAAATATGGACATAAGATCAACCTTTTCAAGTATATTATAAACCATATGTGTGATTTAGTCAATAAAACCTCTATGTCAAGCTCATTATTTTATTCTAGGCTTATCTCAGCTAATCTTCGTGCCAAAGGATTGGTTGGACTAGATAAAGATGTTATCAATTATTATGAGTTATATCTTTAAAATGTTAATTTAAAGAGAATGAAAATAAACTAGAATACGTTAAAAAAGAATAGGTGGAAGATAATGATAGGATCTATGAAAAGTTAAATCCAGTGGTACACCCTTCAAGACCTAAAGAGGATTCTAATCCTGGTTTAGAACCATATGAATTTTTTGAGTATCCTAAAGAAGAATAATAATAATAAGAAGAGGTTGTTACACCTGCAACAGAAACTATCCGGAATGAGGAGGACAGTGAAACTATTCTTCAAGACATAGTTGGGAAAGAAGTGATTGTTCCTAAAAAGGTTGTTGATTTGGAAGAAATATATTCCTCAAAAGAAGATTTTTTTGCTATTGAAAGAGAAAATGAAGTTATAGAATAGCATATAGAAGCACATACGTCTAGTTTTCAAGAAGCTGGTGGTGAGTAACATGTACAAGAACAAACTGCTCTTGAAGTTACACATTATTCTAAAGAGATAATGGAGATAGATTTTCTATTGGCTAGATAGGAAATGGATGAGGAAATTAGGGTTGAAATAGTGGAAATAGGTCAAGGATATGGATATCATAGTCCTGAGAATGATAAACCTATTGAGGGGGAGCAACCCCTCATACTAGAATCTTTGGAGTGCCTAATCCACTGGATCCTAATTCACTTGATAAATGGTATAAATTTCCTAGTTATTTTTAAGTGAATGATTTATTGGAAGCCATGGTTAAAGGTCTTGATCTGTCTAATGTGTTTTAGTTGAAAATGAAATTTGCTCCTAAATCTATCTCTGCCAAAGAACCTGATCCTGTTTGAGCTTCTATCTCTGAGATTTTACCAGAACCTTCACACATGAAGAATAAGGATGATCTGAATGAATTTGGAGCTACTCTATTGGCTGGGGTTGAAAATATCATGAATAATCAACCCACTCGTGGAACAAATCTATGTAAAAGAGATGCTTCACTGTTATAGGAAAACATCCTATGGAAGATTCAACCCAAAATTCTTCAAGAGATTCAATAGGTTAGAATTCACAAGAAACTGCTTAGTGATGAAGTAAAGACTCTAAAAGGTATGGTTGAGGATATGCAGAATATTCTTAACTCGAGTTGAGAACCTATTCCACATTCTGTTGATAATATTTTTACTCAGACACCATAAGAAGTAGCCTCACTGATTCAACTATGTCTAACCTCTTTAGCTGATAAAGTAGCTAAAAGAAACATGCATATTGTTCAAGAGATGATTGAACTTGTTATTGGACATAACCAGTTAAATGATGAGTATAAGGGGTGCCTTCATAATGTGTTAAATCAACTGAAATCTCTTTCCTCTTATATCACTGATTCTAATTACTCTAGACAATCATCTCAACCTACATTAGACAATGATCTAATCTGAGAAATTGTCAAAGAATGACATCAATATGCGCTTAGTGGTTTTTATAAAGAATTTTTATCTCTAGTTATGAATAATAACAACTGATTTCTTTATTTGGGGAGAATCTATTCCAAGATTTCCAATGATTCTCAGTAAGAAATTGCTAAGAAAGTCGACTTCCACTTCAATCAGATCTTTTCTAAGAATGTCATGAAAAATAACTTCAAGTATCTTTTGGAAAATATGAGGATCCCTCCTGTTACTCAAGCTTTCAAAACTCAAGTCCCAAATCTCAAAGATTTAACTCATTTTTTGGACAAGTTTATGGAGAACAATGATGACATTGAAAAATACATCTTGTATGGTAGTGAAATCATTGCGTATTTTATCAATCTTTTAAGGCCTTATCTTCATGTGTAGAGTACTACCATTGTTTCTCCTGCAGTTGCACCTCTAAGATCTAGATTTCATACCTTCACCTCTTACACAGCCTCCACATCTATTTCTATCAGTCGGGAGTTGACTCAGATCAATCCTGTAATCCTTGATAAATAGTTGACTCATTCTTATACTACCCCTACCTTGGCCCCTTCTATTTTTGAAGGACTCTCATTACCTTGTCTGTCCACCAGTTCACTCCCTTCGTCTACATCAACCCCTTCTCCTATGGCTTCTTCTTTTGATTCTTCTATTAAGGGATAAGAGAAGACAAGCTAGTGCTAAAAAAGAGTGACCAATATCTTTTGATATGTATGCATTTTGTATTCTTATTATCTCTTGTTTGTAATGACATATTCTTTATCTAATGCATTGTTCACTCTTCATGTCTATTTGTTACTCACTCTTTTTGACAATCCCAAAAGGTGGAGAAATATGCTCATTATTGAATGAATAGAGAAATATTTATTTTATATGTACACTAGAGAAAAATTCATTCTCTCACTCACATGATATGTGATCATAAAAAAGGGAGAGATTGTTGGAGTCCTCATGTATTAATCATGTTTTAATGATCACAAATCACATATATTCTGTAATGCCTGGTAATCTTGTGTTATCAACCTTAAATCATGTACAGAAGATTAGTATCCTTATGATTTAAGTAAATCTATCCAAGATAATAATTATTATACATTATGTTTCATTACTATACACAATATTAGATTTACATTATAATGATTTCATTGATGAATGATTAATTCTAAACCATTCTATGAATATCGCTACTTATGTCTGAATATAGATATTTGGCTAAGTCTGAGACATCATGAGTCTGCCACTAGTTATGTTTTTCAAGAAATGGACCCAGACACTGTGACCAGACATCGTGACCAGACACTGTGAACATCCAGGCACTGTGAATATCCAGAAACTGTGACCAGACACTGTGACCATCTAGGTACCGTGACTATCCAGACACCGTGAGTATCTAGACATCGTGACTATGCAGACACCGTGACCAGACACTGTGACCATCCAGACATTGTGACTATCCAGACACCCTTACCAGACACTGTGACTATCCTGACACCGTGACCATCTAGACACCATGACCATCCAGACACCGTTTCAAGGAGACAATGTTTTTTTAGAGAAACCGTTTAGAGAAAAACTGTGGCATCGTTTCTATAACTGTTTTTTCATTTTTTCCATATAATTTCTAATGGTCATATTTGATGCTTTTAAATGCACTGACATAATTAATGTTTCTTGGTAGACATATCATCTAATATTGTGAAGTACAAGGTGCCGAATACATGCAACCTATCCACTCCAACAAATTCATTCCATGAATAAAAGAAAAAGTGCATCTTAGAAACAAAAGAGTGTGATAAAAATATAGTATAAAAATGAAGAAGAAATGATTTTTCTTGAAAAAAGAACCAACATATGCAACTCAACATTACAGAATAACACACGAAGTATTCTTGAATAAAAAAGCTAGACACCATAGATCATAATCATTGAGAACATCTTCACATAATCAATACCATGAGGAACAAGATGCAGATCTACCTGTCTTACTATACTCTATTTTCCACAATCAGACTCGATTTCTGCATTTGTTTCATCTCATAAGCGTAGATCATCCTAGACTAACACTCAGAGCACTTCTTACCCTATCTCTATACTTCTACTCTATTGTGTACTATTTTTAACTTTTGAGTAGTGTGTGTGTCTATATAAGAACACCACTACCTCTTATATTTAACTGAAGAACATAAGATATCCTTTCTCAAACATCTTGTTACACTTGTGTATACCCACAGATAAGTGTGGAAGTGGTTGTGCAACTTGTTTTTCATACCCATGACGAACTCTGGAAGATGTTGTGTGACCTGGGAAGTCTTGTGTAGTATTTTAAAGCCCGAAATAGGTTGTGTATCTTTTATATCTATATAAACTGCTTGGTGTAAGGTGATCAACAAGTGGAGTGGATTTGGTCTCAGCTTGAGACTGAACCCCTTATTTTATATCCATCATGATGTCTATTTTAGTTGTCCTTATTTTACTATTTAATCTAGAATAAAATAAATTTACTTTGATAGTTAATTTGGAAATAACATATAATTGTATTGAATTATTGTAATAGCTTCAAAAGTAATGTTAATAACTAATATTAAGATTACTGAGAATTAATAAATCTTCTAAGAAGTTATATAAATAGTCAAACATTCATAACAGTATAACCTTGATTAACTGAGCTATATTTAACTTTATTGGGGAACCCTTTCAAGAAGACTTTTTTTAAATATAAATTGTTATAGATACTCAATTCACCCCCCTATTGAGTACTCTACTCCGACCAATAATATTTTTAAATGAAAACCATTTTAATAAAAGGTTTTATTTTCATTTATTATAAAAATAATTTAGAATTTTAAAAAGAGACTTGTATATATGAATTTTACATTGACAAATGAAAATGTTTTGAAAATGATATTTTCATGATTTGGATTTAATTTCCTTTAAAATGATATACCGGCATTGTAGTTATTTTTACTGTTTCTTCTTATGTTTTTCATTTATTATTTTATTGTCTTGGGTGATGAAGGTTTTGTTATCATGTATCATAATTCATTTTTTTATTTGGATTTTTATGTTACTCATACTATTTCTTGGGTTCCTTATATAAATGAAATGATTTCCTTTTGGATTTTCCTTGAAACCCATTTGTTTTCATGGGATCTTTATACAATTGTTTTTAAATATCATGTAACCTATTTTATTTTTATGAGTTATCTTATGATTTTTTGATTGTTTTGATGTGGCATATAAATATATTTATTATGAGATGGGTGAGAACTATATCTCACATCAATGTATTGGGTAAAAATTTATATCTTATAAGATATAAATGTTATTAGAATGATTTAGAATGTATCTATTTTCAAAAATAGAGAGTGTTCTGTAATTTATCTTTTTTTATAATTTTATGAGTGAATGGGTTGGTGGGTAGACATGTGCACAAATATATGAAATCCCATTTTTATGATTGTTACACTTTTCTTAAAATAGTCCATACCCAATGTTATATGATTTATGTTTTATTACTTTCATGAAATGGTAAAATTATTATCATTTGGGATGTTAGATATATATTTCATTCTTATGGTATACAATTATTGTTTTATGTTCTATTAAAGCAGAAAATCTTCTTTATTCATTATTACTTATTTGTTTATATTCTATCCACTGTGGTCATTGATTTGTTATCCCTTACTGAGTGTTTAATCTCACCCTATTTCCATTTTTTCACTTATATAGTATTTGAAGAGGATTATGTATCATGGAATCTATTCCTATAGTTTTAGACAATGAATAAGTGTTAAGGACATATGGAAAAAATGATTTTATATTTATATTCTCAAAGAGACTAAAATTTTACATCCTTTGGTTGTGTGGCTATTTGGGTATGTAATATTTAATCTATGTAATCAAATTATTATTTATATATGTTTATGTTAGGTTACTTCACATGGAATTTGAAACTATTTAGGTTGTGTTAATATAAACATCTTCATAAAGGTTTACATCAAGGAAATTTATTTTTAACATCCATCTTCCAAATATTATGTTCATATAAAATTGTAATGGTACATCGAATTCCAATTGATTTAAACATAGAGAATAAAGAAAATTTTTCATCATAGTTAACAAATTGAAACTATTTAAACCCTTTTGTAACTAGAAATTATTTACATATACTTAATCTCCCTATAATGTCTTTATTCTCTTAAATACCTATTTTCAAAAAACTAGAATTAAATCAATTAATAGATTAAACAGAACCTAGAATTATTTTTGATACATGAAATCTATCTCATAATTCATAGTTTAATGCCATCATGTAGGTTGTAAGATATATACTACCTCCATTTGGGAAATATGACAGTTATTATTGACCAATAATTGGTTATTGTCATAATATACTAAAAAATAATATCTTTTTTATTCTCTAAATTCTCCGGTGTTCCAAAGTTTTATTTGTATTTTTTGAATGAAATCTTACATGGGGAATTGTGGAATATATTTATGTACCAACCCTTGGGTATCATGAGTTTTAAATTCATCAAATTCCATATTTCTACCACTATTCTTTTTTATGTTGTTCTCCCTCCTAGGAAAATGGATTTTTATACGATAATCACCTTCTAATTTGAGGGGTTTTATAGATAATATCCCCCTATTTACTAGGTATAACCTATAATGACACTCATCACAACCTAGGGTGAAACTTGTTTTTTCAAGATTCTACCTTAATGGATTCCTCACAGTTCCATTCACGAATATGTGGTAAATTGGGTTAATTTCCAATTTATAACTTTAAAGGAATAATATTTGTATCTTCAGTTTGTACATATTTTAGTGTCAACTGTAAAATATTTAATGAAAATCAATAAAAGGATAATAGAATAATTTCATGGCTCATCATCAACCATACCATGTTATGAAAGGTACATTACCTCAATTCCATAACACAATTCCATTATGGTGTATAATCAGAAGTGATTCGGGATAGAATACCACACTCTTAAATAATACTGATGAATTCTTAGTTAAAATACTAACCAAATCGATCATTTCAAAACTTATTTATCTTTTTACCAAGTGGATTCATTACATCATTATTTAATTCCAGGAATTTCTCAAAATATTCTAACTAATACCTTAGTTGTCGACATATTTATATAAACATAAATCATTAGTAAAAGTAATGATGTATGAATACCCAACTTTAGATTATTGTTGAAAAGGTGTACACACAAAAGTGTGTACTATTTCAAGAATCTCAATATCCCCTTCTCCATATACTTAGAAAATTGGTTCGGTATTTTCTCCTTATAAAAGAGTGTGACATAAGTCATGTGGGTTTATATTAAAAGAGTCCAAATAAAAATCGTGATAGAGAAATATCAAATGAATCTCATTTATATAACAATGATGGTGGTGCCATCATTGTGTTTCAAATTATATATGTGATCTCGGTACATAATAAATTGATAATACATGGTTTTTATAATTTAATACATGAAGGATATTATTTAAATGTGGCATTCTATAATATTCACTATATTTATAAAATAATCCTAGTTTTTTGTAAATAGTAAAATCAAACCATCTATATTTTGGGATAATATATAAATAATGTTGTTTTTATGAGTTGGTATATAATAAAAATATTTTAATAGATTGTCCATCCCAGTTAGTAGTAAAAAGGGTAGTCAAAAAGGGCTAGTGTTATTGACCGCACACCATTGGAAGCCCAAAAATACACCTCTCTAGAACAATTTCTAAATATACTTCATTCATGCATTTGAATATAGATATGAATTCAATAAACTATATCTTATTCCCAATGTGTATATAATGATAGATTACACATGATACCAAACTTACCTAAATCTTCTCCTAGCTTCTTTATATGTTCTAGTTTTTCTTCTAGTATCCCAATATGCCACTTGAAAAACATATGACATCCATTTACTTCTCCTATAATTGGTTTTTTCTTTTCATTAAAGGATGTTTATCATGAGATTTAGACTTCAAATGATTTTTGGGACCCTTACCCTTATTCATTATTTTTTTATTCTCTATATGGATCACATTCTTTTCACTCCCCACATCATTAATAACATTGTGAATCCATTTAAGGAGATTCGAGAGAGAAATAACATTATTTATAATATTATAATTGACAATGAAATTTGGGAAACTCTTAGGGAGTGGGAATAAAATGAGATCTTTTCATTTCTTATTTGGGATCTCAAATATGAAGATGTACATATGCTCAATCTGGACATTCAACTGAACCATACGTGGCCCAAAAACCAAATCACTATGTCTTCACATGAATATTGAATTGGATAACTCATTTCTTTACTGTATATCTTTATCATGATAAATATCATGAAAGAGAGACACAATTATATACACATCCATATAGTTATGTTTCATTAAAATCATACTGGACACAGACCATAACATGAAACATTGTACATATGTGGCTTCAATCAAATGTTTCATATAGAGAGACAGTTATTCCACACCATCCTCTTCACCAGGTGTCTCAAGAATAGGGTTTCCATCACTAAAAAAATCAATTCAGGGCATAGTATAATGAATAACTTCCCATACAATTTCTGGAAATTGAAACTTCTGAGGAAGATATTCTTCTCTAAAATAGATCACAGTGATATTGTCAACATTACATGATTCTATATATTTATATTAAACATGAAAATCATATTAGTACTGTATCTTTATTAGTAAATTAGATAGTAAACTTATAAATCCATTATTCAACAAATATTTTATCAAAACCTAATATCTCCCATAATTAGATTTGAAATATCTTGTTATATGGTTAATCTAGTGACACATATTAATATTTACCTTGTCATAACCAATACATGGTCCTGATAAATTTTTCGAAGGGGTGTAGGTAAATGTATCTTGCCAACTCTTTTAATTCCTATTTCATTGATCTATTGAGTGGACTGCCCAATCATTGAATCCTTTATATGAATATTTTCCACATCTTTCCTCTTAGTTACAACATTTCATTCTTCAGAAGTCAGCCTCTGATTTTAAATAATTTATGTCAACCAAAGAAGTCATGTTAATATTATATGATAACTGAATGTCCCCCAATATGGGCTCATCAAGAAATTGGAACTATGGTTCAATTTGAATTCATTTAGTGGAAGTCGAGAAATAAGTTTCTATCATAAAATGAACAAGAAAAACAATAAAGGTATGAATAACGGGTTCTCTTAATCAAAATGAAATATTAAATAAGGATCCTTTTATGGAATTGCTTGGGTCTAGCCAACCCTAATACAATCATTAGTCTTAGGATTTTTATTAAGAAGTATAATCCTAATATACATGGTATTTATGAACTAAAGAGAATTTTCATTGAGAGGATTGAGTCATATGATTATATGGGCTATCATATCATAATTACAAATTAGTCTAGATATACCAAAAAAATCTTGGGGTCATACCCTATTCTTGTTTACATAGTCTCTTATATAAATGATTCAAAATAGATTGTAACTCTCGATTATAAATTTTTGGGTGTGAATCATTATTTTCTTCCATTTATTCTCACAATGGTTACCATGATAGAAGGGATTTATGGAATTATGCTCAGGTGCATAGTTGGTCAATAAATTGTTCTTGAAATCTTATTTGGGATTTCAATTCCATTAAAAATTCATAAGATAAGCATGGCATGTTTCACATTTCTTCTTCATGAATTTAATTCAGGGCATGCATTGAGAATTGATATCTGTATGAAGATAATTTAGTTGGTTCAAAGTACACATGGTATAGAAAGAATCTCAAAAATGGCGTCTTAAAAATTTATAGAATTTTTTAGTGATATAGATCTTGAGGTTTGGGCCTCCTTTTCCTGCATTACACTTGAAAAGGATAATTTAAACCATCACCACATTTTAGAAAAAAAATCACTAGAGAAGTTAAACATAAATTCCCCCTTTAGATTCAACAAATCATGGTCCTTGAATCTCAATTATAAGAAATTGGCATAAGGCACTTTGAATTAATTATCTTTTAAGGATGATTCCTTCGATTTCATTCAAATTTAATAAATTATCAAGAAAAATATGAATACTTGGAGTTGAGACCACTTTATTAAATATGATGAATATATTGGTCAAATTTAATCTCTCTTCAAATCATTTAGAAGAATGAATCTAATCGTGATTTATCAAAATACCAAATTTCCCTATTATCTATAAATAACCCTGAAACGTAATAGTACCCTTTCCATTATCAGTTATAATGTTGAACATATTCACAAAATAGAAGAATTGGATTCTTATGTTGTATCATAATACGTGAACCGCATTAATTTCCCAAACTCTTGTACAAATATGATGGAAGATATAATTCCATTTCATGTCAATAGTAAGGACAACTCATTGATTATTGTGATTCCTATTGAATTTGTGATCGAATACGTCATGTTATACTTATATCAAGGAATATCACCTAGTTTGGATGGTCTCACTAACACATTCTTCTAACCTATTGGGATATTATTCATTTTGATATTTGTAGGCTTATCGAAATTTTTTAATGTTTTTCAGCTTACTAATGGAATCAATAATCAATATCTTTCACTCATAATAAATGTGGATAATGAAAATGAGAAAATATTTTTAGACATGTTTCTCTTATCAACACTATTTATAATGATATTGGGAAGATTATTTCTTGTAGGAATTCCATATTACTCATAAGATTATATGTTCAAACTAGTTTAGTTTCATTAGTGGTTGAACTATCTAGGATTTTATTATCAGGAATTCTAAATGTGTTAGTATTCTAATGTAATCTACAAGAGGAGGTGACATTTTTTTCAATATTTATGTTAAAAATACTTTGAAACATTATACTGGGGAATTTTTTGCAAGGTTTTATAGTGATTTGGCTTAGATGGGACATTTTTAAAATGTTTAGGATCCTTCTGGATCATCCTTAATATCATTTCATATATATGGATCTCATAATAGATATTTTATATGTTGCGGATGTTTCAGAAATCGTGAACCACTCCCTTAAATTATTTTTTTCTAGCACAGAAGATTACATGATAATGATCCTTCTCATCATGGTTAATAAAAACAAAATCAATCCTATCAAAGCTTGAAGATCCCTTACTTACCCAAATAAATTGTTGTTGTCATTATCTTCATCACTTAAGGTGATAAAATAAAAATAAATAACATCAAGAATGTACTTTTCCATCATGAACAAGTATTAGGGAAAGAGATTATCTAGACAATGAATTTCATATATTTTGAAAAGTGAATTCTTAAATATAGAAAATTTGACATCCTTAATGCACTGGGAAACTCTGAGTGTGTTTTTACATTCCCCCATCTTAGTGTTCCCATGTTTTTGGGGAAACATGTTTCAAAAAATTATCACACATTATATCCCAAATAAAAAACCAATCAGGTATTTGGAAAGTCAATACACTATCGATGGTTGGTAGGATCTGTCTTATAAATGATGTGATAGTGTCAAAATTTTTATATTCATTTATGATTTATATATGTATGGATTCTATCATAAAAATTATCAAAAATACCATGAAGGATGTTTTCTACAGTGAATGTTTTGTTTCAGAAATGCCTTGTGATGGTTTCATGGAAACAATGATATCAACCAATTGAACTCATAGGGATTGGAATAACAAATATCTACAATTTCAGTCCATTTTTACCATCTAAATTCTTATAGAGGCTTTTAAATAAAAAATATATGGCTCTTTATTTTCAATGACATGGTGTTTTAATATGGCTTAATAACATGAATTTAGGCCACATGGAATCTTCTTTTTAGCATTCTTTAAATGCTAATTCTTCATTATTAAAGTGCAATATCAATATATGGACAACTTCAAATAATCCCACAACATCTGGTTAGACAACATAAAATGTATAGCTTTTATCAATGTTTCAATTTTCCTAACCATTCAGTTTACACATATGTGTTGATCAAGGAGAAATTTGAGACTTTTTTGGATAATATTCCTCGTGAATTTAAGGATATTTCAATGAATTACATTTTTTATAAATGGTGATGAAACTTTTATATGAGAACTTACCTCCAATGGAATATTATACTCAATGATATTGTACTATTTTTCTATGCATGGTCATGACAATAGTTATAATAAATCCTAAAACAATTGATGTATACTTCCATCCAGGTTTAGGGTTGCAGGGGGATCATTATTTTTTATAGATTGGTGGCACAATACATTTCTTGACATGTTTTATTTTTAACGAGTATCAAGATGAAATAAATAAAATATTATTTAGACGAATGCTTATTGTTTAACTATGCATGATAGTGACCAAAATTATTTGATATCATGTTTCCCTATACAAACTACACCAGGGATCATATTATTGCATGTTCTAAGATTACTCATTCCCACAAGATTCTGAATCTTTAAGTGTTTCTAGAATTGAACATATCAATATAATACAGACCATCTGAAATAATATAGTGCATTATAATAAACCCTTATATTTAAAATAGTCACTGGATTGAATTATTATTTCCATGAAATAAATAAATATGATTCAGAATGGGTTTTATTTTTACTCGATTCATGATTTTGTTATACTTAAGCATCTTGTATTTACTATTAGTTATCATACCCCTATTGTAACCTTGGAGGAAAATTAGAATAATCGATATACTAGATTGATCACGTGTAACATATATGGATATTCAAAAGGAAATTATAGTCATTTTGGATATGCATCCATTCTTAGAAATTACTTTGGTGACACAGATAGATGCCTCTATGGTCATTGTGGAGTCACTACATCTCTTTATACAGGAATTTTTGGATATTTGTTGTAGTTGATTTGAGAAATCAATATATGTGGATAAAATTATGTTTCTAATGATATTCCACATTATGTGTTCTAGATATCAAAAATGGAACCATTCATATTTCTTGGTGGCTGAATTCCTTGTGGATTAACTGCATGGACTCTCTCTCATCCATGAATTATATTATCTCACAAAAATATCATGAAGAAAACTTTTTTTTGATGAGATTACTAAAAAAGAGATAAAGTCTACTGATTTAATGTTTTTCAATGATGTTGAGGATGATATATCTTCTTTTTTCATATGAAATATTCTAAAACACCTTACTTTAACTTGCTATGACTTTTTTCTTTCAATAAATGAAACTATGCCTTATTGAAAAGGCTCTCGATCTCTCAATTTCTTATTTATCGAGTGAATACATGACATATATCTATTATATACACACATTAATTTTTTCTAATAGTGTATCTGTGATAAACACATAGAGACTGTTCATGTATATTGGTTGGGATACATGATGTGACTAATAAGCTACATGTAGTGTGTTCCTCCTACTGTGTGTTTGTGCATCCTATCAGTTGACTCAACGTGTTCCTTGGATAAATGTATTAATGAGTCACAAAACATGTATGTCTTCTTCACATCATGTATATCGTTAAGGATACTAGATGTCTGGCCAACACAATGTATGTTGAGTATTTGACCACATGGTTAGATTGTATTTCACTGATTAACCATGTAGACTATACCACATGTACACTATCTAGAAGGTATGTTGTCCGATAGAATGTTTGCCTAGATATCCCAATTAAGAAATTCTGTGAATTAAATCATTTTTATATTTTTAATTCTTGATGTATTGTGTATACCATGAAACATACTAGTGTAGTGAACATGGGGACATGATCATTAAATTTAGTCACAAGATTTCTATATGTGTCAACCATCCAAAATTCTCAGCTCCTCTTTATGGAAAATATTATCTTTCTTCATTTTTTATTAACATATTTAAGAAGATATAAATTTAAATTGAATAATATTAATATGTAAAATAACTTTCAATTAAACTCTTTAATATAGAATTAATATATCCAAAGAGAAAAACTAACAACAATTTTTTGTAATCAATCATAGAATGATAATTAATTATAAATTATTTTTTGATTGTTCTGGTTCAACTTGAAGGTTTTTGGCATAATAGAAGTACTAGTTGGGTAATATCCAACAATACATTTCATTGTAATTCATGATTAATTCGTTATATTCATGGTGAAAAATTGTTTTAACAAAACAATATCATGGTTAATTTGTATGATCCTAAAACCAAGATGTGGGGATATTTCCACATACTTTTAGTGATCAACTTATTTAATTAAATAATTATGTATTTTTGAATTATTTCTTCAGCATTTTTGATTAGATGAAGAATATTTGTAGTACCTTCATTAGGTTACAGTAATCAAGGTTATATTCTCTCTAGGGGTGATCCACACATTCTTCAAAAATATCTATTCATCACTATAGAATCCTACAAGAACTGGTGACGATGGTTATAATGATTTTAGGTATGGATGATGATCATGAACGAATCCTTTTGGAAGTAATGAGTTTTAACTAGTGGAGGAGGAGAAAATATACGTGTTCTTTAGATTCTTCTGTGGGGGGGTGATATATAGTCTATGAGATAATCCTCTCTAGAATTCACTATGCACAATGAATGAATGTGTCCCTATTATCAAAAAACGTCATAATTTAGTTGAAAAAGTTCCAGGGTTAGAAAATAATAATTTCCCAAGAACCCGCACTATTTTCTTAGTCCATTGAGAACCCTATGAGTAAATAATAATAGAATTATTAATATTTATTTGATATGAACTAAAATCATTAATGAAAAAAATACTATATTCTTGAAAAAATAAACTAATATTTATTTTAATAATATTTAATATGAGGTTTTTCCCTAGACCATCATACTCCATCCTCCAATCCTCATAAATATTAAAAATTCAACAAATTAGCGAATAATTATTTATTAAAAATCTATATAACGGAATATAAAATATATTATTTTACTATGAATAATCCATAATAATGAAATATTATGAATTCCTGTAATAAAATAAACAAATATATGTTCAATTAATATTTATTAAATATTAAAATAATTTATATATTATCATGATTAACTAGTGATTAAATAATTACGATCAAACTAACATGAATAATTACTAAACAACATCTAGAAATAATATTTATTTAACATGTAAAATTCATATGAAATTTAACTATGTTTCTAAATACACATATTGTGTGGACATATAGGCCCATTTATCAATTGGACTGTGTTATAACTCTTAAATTCATAGGTTAACATCTATCAATATTCCAAGGATCTCATAGAGAAATAATTTAATTCCAAATAATTTGTAACCTCATATAGAAATATATTATAGACTATAATATCATAATCTCTATATCACTAATAAACAAAATTCATACTATTTTCATCAAACTATATTATCAATGTATCATTGTTTTGACTACAACGTCATGAACCAACTCACTCTAGGAATTATAACAAGACAGTTTCACCACATGGCCTTTAGGTGAACCTCCCTTATTGCTAGGGGCTTCTGAAAATAATTAATGATATAAGGATGTATATTGGGGAGGCTATACCTAATTGCATCAAGTTGTGAAATCATACAAAAATATACAAAAATCAACAATCAATATAAAAATATTATTATATTATGCAACAAATATTAATTCATAAATAATAAAATCAGGACAGGGTCTTACAACCATACATCAAGATGGATTGACCTCTATGTGGATCATACATATATAGATTATAAAAAAGTTAAATAAAGATGTCGACTCTTTGAATTTTCTTAGATAGATCACATATTATTCTCTCTACACCATATAATCTATCAAACCCAATGTTTTCTATCTAATATACATGCTTCAACCTAAGCTATACATATAATAACAATGTTAGAGACACTCAAGTAACCATGTGTAGTAGAAGTTTGAGTTGGGTGTGAATATATATATCAACAGGATTCCACCAATGATATCTTATACTAACTAAAATATGTGGTCATAATTTAATTTTATCTATTCAACTAAAATTAATAAATAATACTATATAAATAAATAAATAACAAGCCACTAATGACCTATATGTCTTGGAACCTAATCGACCTTACCTACATTGACCAGTGATGGGGTGGCTCTGATCATGTCACGATGACTATGCCAACCTAGTAACTTGTACCCTATAAATCCTTGGTGGCCCCAACCATATACACATTACACTCATAATCCATCATACAATATTTAAAACATCCATCTCTAAATTTTTTTGTATGTCTAACACCGAGCTGCAATCCCATGGTAGCTCCAAGACTAAGATCCAACTATATGGAATTTCTTACCATCGAAATCCAAATCTGTGAAATATCTTATCCATATTAAAATTAATTTGGGGAAACATCCCACGATAGACCAAATATCAGATATCAAAATCCAAGAAAACTCAACACCATTTCTAACACCATGGAAGCTCAAACCACTAGTTGGGATTCAAATCATGAAAGCCTAATCGTGAATCTGGCACCAATATAGGTATGCACAACCATGTGTTTTATAGTAAGTAACACCCACATGGTAATTTCCCACTCAAATTAATATTAAAGAACAATATATAGCCAAACTACCATGATCTTCATAAACATCCCATCCCCACCAGGAATCCATGTCAGTTGAGGTTATAGGATGACACCTAAAGTAGTCATTACCCATGTCCACACATACTTACTTAGGGTCTATTGTTCAATGAGGTGACCACTTGAGAAATATAGGTCATAGTAACTTGGAGGTGTCCTCACATGAGTCATATATCTAAATTAAGGTTTTAGGTCAGCACTCGATGCTATTGGGATGCTTCATCCTACAATATTATGATAAAGATAACACATCCTCACCAACCACATGGGTTTTTTCACATAGAAAATTATCACAAGGAAAGACCATGACCCATCTTGGTTGTCATGGTTACTCTAGATCATTACAGTCAACCTACCTAGCATTCAAATACAATCATCTATATACCTAGTCTAAAAACATCTCAAGTGTCCTCATGTTAACTAATAGGGTATCCCATCTGATATCGTGACACACCACCACAAGGAGGTGGATAAAGGATCCTACTCATGCACCCCTAGGCTATGATTGTTCTATTTTATAGGATTATTCACCACTTGGGGGGTACAATGTTTCTAGATCAAGGCGTCAAACATCATAAACTAAGTCGTTATGTTGGAACCGATAGACCAAAGTGGCATAGACAACCTCTCATTAACTACAAGGTGTTAAATTATTCAAACATTTCAATTTTAATGTTTAATTCAATGTAAAATAATCCATTTTAAATATGAGGGCAACGCCACTATGGTGATCCCACAACTAATTTTCATATAAAAAAACCTAGTTACCATAGCATTAGTATACGAGAACACCGATCTCTTTTAATGAATTTAAAATTTCTTTCTATGTGTTGGAAGAATCAACCATGGTCTGACCAAGTTCATCCATCATCAACCATGATAAACCGATGTCATTTAAATAACTCAATCTCTTAAAGCAATCAAAAACATCACTAATCAATTAATTATAACATTTATAATTAAATAATTAATCCAAATTGAACATGGAATAATTTGGGAAAACCCATCGATCATGATATGTCTCTTGAGACATAAAGCAAGGGTAGACGACCACCCTTTCCATACCCCTAAGTCCACGAAAATCCAAATCGCCAACATTTTGCTATAATACAACACAAAACATGTTAAATATTTGGAAAAACTATTAGATAATTCAAAATGGAATCATACATTGATAAATAACCATGAAACCCAGTGCATATGGTGTCTGAGGATTCCCCTATCATAACAATAAGGAAAACAACACATTATTTATACCATTATACCATGATTTTATAGAATCAGAACCAAACTCTATGCTACGGGAAATGAAAAATTTATCCAAGAGGAAGAGATAGATCTATAGATATTCCCAGAGTAAAATTAATTCCACATATCATCAGAAAAATCCCCCAAGATCATCTTTTGAAAGAGATTGGAGGGGATGAGAAATGGGAAAGAACCCCTAGCCATGATAGAGAAGAAAATGGGATAATAAGGTTTCCCCCTCTCAAAATTTAGTGGGGGGATGGTAAATTTATCCATTTTAACATGGTACAAGGTTTTAAAAATGTTTCACAACCATGGATATGGATATAACCAAAAAATGATTTTTTATGCTAGGAATACTAGGTTTTCCATCCCACTAACTAACTCAATGAATGGAACAACCACATTATACAATATTTCATACATGGTTTCTATAACCATGGAAACAAATTCGACCATAAACCATTTTTTGTAGATTATCTTTAAGTTAACATAATTTCTTCAAAACCATACACTAGTTGTACATGAGAACTGTGATTTATAGAAATAGAATTGAAAACCTCCTCATACATAGGGTGTCTCACGGTTTCACATAATCCACGCACAAATAATTGTGATCCCTATAAAAAATTAATCAAATCATTCAAAACATATCCCAATGCCCCACAATCTTACATCATCACCTGAGTCTTCTTCTAAGACTCATTCTATGTCTAAAAACATTAATTTAGTACATCCTAGTGCTATAAATTCCAATATGAAAGTTTATAAAAATTCAACCCTTATTTTCATAAAAAATCGCAAACATTTCTAGATTCTAAATACCCATCTAGATGTGAGAGATAAAAAAACTCACCACCATAGCACTTATCATCCACTATACGTATTGATTGTCATCAAACATTACATCTCAACCTATATGGGTTGTAAATTTATCATCAAACATCTATTTCTTATTCATAAGCACATAATGTACAACTTTGAAACATCCCTCAATTCTAGGTGTGTAGACCCATGAAACATAATCCAACACATATAAAAATTATATAAACACCAGGATGGCATTTTATCAAACTCATCCATTATAAGTCATGATCATGTTGTTGTATAATTGATCACTTAGCCCATGGTTCTTCCTCCTTTCAAATTTCCTATCCGAACTCCATACCCATGATCCAACAATACTCTTGAATAATTTATAACTCTCTATTCCTGATTATAAACAATAATTTCATTACATGTTACAACTTTCACTCATTTCTAAACATCAAGGCCTGGTGGAAATTCATTCACAGTCTATCCATATCTTCATAAAATTTCGTTTTTCCAAAAAAAACCATGGAAGAAACCTAGATGATAACTATATTTTCCAAAAATACACCCTTGATGCAGTTTCATGATCACCACATCCAAATACCCAAAAAACAACCATTTGGACCATGCTCGGTTGACACGTCATGGAAAAAAATAGTTCTTGACAAAGTAGGATCATAAATTTACAAAATAATGATGAACATAGGCATGAAGGAATCTTGTGATTGTCCTTGTTCCTATACCTATCTTCATACCCAACAACATTAATAATTCCATGGAATGAATCCTTACTTACCTGAAGCCACATAATCTTCCCTTATAGCATAAACACAATCCAAATTCAACATCTATGGGTCATTATATACTATCCTATTACTGATGGCCACACATGGACACAATAGGATATTCTTTCTATATTTTTACACCATATTCACCAAGGAATCCATAAGTAATCATATCCATTTATTGACCAGTATCAGAATACCAAAATGATCATCTAATGATAGATCTCATACAACTGTTCCTCTTTATCATTATGGTCTTGTCTCCTATGAATGACCTCTATCTCTCCACTATAGGCATGTAATTTTAAATAATTTGTTTGATTTAAAATCTTACACCGTGACCCACACTATTTCTATCCCTGAACATAGTGAATGGAAGAGTCCAAACCCACTCATTTTTGAGAACCAACCAACAAAACTAATTCATGGCATGTTCGTAGCTCATGGGGTCTTCATCCCTGATATCTACATAAATTAATCTAATATGAGGTTAAAAAACACCAATCATACATTATCATACCCCTCAATATAAATATTCCCTTATATTTCTCCTTTATTACAATTATAATCATGAAAAATTACAACCCACATGTTTCACTCCTCCAAATCCATGCTTATTAGGTTCGTGTGATACAGGGATCCCACCATCCCACTAATCCCTATCATTATTTACCACTGTCATGACCACTCAGTGATATATACTCAACAGGGTAATGTGTATCCAGTGTGTCCCCTTGTTATCACACTATAAAATGAACAAGCGTACAATACCACACCAACTGATCACCAAAACCCTAATCATGCTTCTACAAGCCATACATCATCAAAATGAGTTAAAAATTCTCTAAAATATGTTAGACCACCATGAAATGATTATATTATATTCTAATATATATGGTATTGAAATCCCACCTTGCCAAGGACAACTATTCACTTATATGCTACCTGAAACCATTTAAAATTAGTAGCATATACACATACATCCACTCTGCTCAACAGTGTTCCCAAAGAAAAATCGCATGAGGTTCCTTCCCTATGAAAGTTAGAAATAACAAAGACCAAATCATATATTATATTTCAATAATTTATATTTATCTAGAAACCCTAATCACTCACCCATGCTTCCTACATCAAGGCACCCACAACACTAATTCAATGTCATGACCCGGCCCAAATCTGGGATCAAGCTGCAAGTACCCCAATCTTGCTTCCATTTTCAATGGGGTGGAAAATAGATACAAATGAATAAATAAAATGGGGAGACCTTTTACTATGTAAATTTATGTAAAAACACCACCATATTTATGCATAAGTGCAGAGGAATAAAAAAAAGATGAAAAATACTAGGGAAAAAACCATGAATAAAATTCCTCTAGACAGAACATGAGTAAGGTAGTGCAAACTGAAACGTAAAGGGGTAAAATACATGACCAAATATAATGGTGTACCCAAATGAATAAAGTAGAAATAAATACATAGATAGTTATCAACTCTTGATCTACTGGCTGGGATCACCTTACGTGGTCCAATATACCAGATAAAATAGAGCTACTTTGAAGCCATCACTAAACTATCCGTCATCATCATATGAAATGACACGTGTGGGAAAATACCATGGAGGGGTGATCATATAAATACCTATTAATATGTCCCAAAATATGAAAGGGGAGTAGTATAAGATAAAACATGAATATGAAGATTGTATAATTTCAAATAGGATACAGGATACAATGAAAGAGAACAACTCAACCCAAACTAGGAGAGAAAGTAAACCCATCCAAATGTAATGGGATCAACATGGTGTGCAAAGAAATTAAAAATAAAGTCTCTTCCATGTCTAGAAAGAAAGTAATCTCATCAAATAATGAGAATATAAACATAAAAAGAACTTGTCATACCTTTAATTTCTTCACAACCCATGGACTAAGAGTAATGAAATACAATGTTATGGATACAGATGAATTTATGTATTATTAGAAATAGAATCTCAATAAAGAGATAAAGGGGATATCCATCTTAGAAAATATACCCTAAATATGAGTGGCCAAAAATTTGATAATTCTATCATTGATTCTTATCATCTCATGCATCTTCTCAGAAGTAACCCTATGAAGGCATACACCTCTCCATTATGACATACAATCGAGGGAGCACAGAATCCATGTAGAAGACCCATTATCCAGTGTTTTAGGGGGTTCTACATTGTATTTATCCATAGAGGACTTGTTGCCAACCTGATGGGGAGTTCCACTCTAGTGTCATGTGGACCCACAACCTATATTATAGGGTTTTACCCTCATAAGGTATAGGTCACACACCCAACATAATGGGAGGTCATGCTCTATAGGTCAAAAACACGTGTCCTCATGTGACAAGGGACTTCCACTCTCATCATCGAGGATCAGCTTCCTATATGATAGGGGTTCCACTCGACAAAGTAGAGGACTTGTTCCCAACATGATGGGGGTTTCCACTCAATAAGTCAAGGACCCAATCCTTGGTGCAACAAAGGGATTCCACTCTACCTGGTCAATGCCAGCATTGGTCATCCCCTTAATAAGCGCCAAAATCATAACATTTCTCATTGTATCAAAAATACCACGACAGATAAAACCATCACATTGAATATGAAAATAATAACGATAGGGTACTTCCAGGACAAAATATGAGTACTAATGAAGAAGAAATTAATGGTTGAATTATCCTAAAAAGGATCCATGGGGTACATGGAATGTAATGGGACCCACACTATATGTGGTCTTTCTCATTAGCCTTGCCATGTCCTTAGATACACATGGATCACCAACTATGTATGACTACATGACATGTGAGGAAATATACACAGAATGCATATTCCCATTGAAGTCATGCCCATGTTTTTGGATGTGTCTATGTATCCAAACTTTTTTTGTGTACTTTAACCCGTTTCCATGTACTTTGGTAAACAATAGGCCACTTCGTAGGGGGTAACACTCATGTGCTCTGTTCGTGCCTGTATACTGGGGCACATGGTGTGGGACTGGCCATGTGCTATATCACATTGATCATCTATATGGGGATGGGGGTACATGGAATGTCAGGATTCTACACAATATTCCATTATTATTAATTTTGAAAACCCTAGCCTCCACAGTCAGGTACCATCACATAATGTGTTCTTAAAACTAAAAAATGTGTAGTTGGGATGTCCTTAAAATCACAAATCATTTATCCGCACATCAAATCTAGCTGTTCCACTATAGATCTTTCCTCATTTCCATACGATATTAGTGGATCTATTTCAGAATCATAATTTCTAGCCATCTGTTGGATGGAAATCAATTTTTTCCACCAATGGTGGTTCTGTTGTATGCACCGCACTTCTACCTATCGTTAACCATCGAATGGTTTATCTCTAACCATAATAAAAATCAACCAATACTCACAAATATCCTTGTTCTACCACTAATTAATTGATATGTCCATAATACATTGATCTGTCATTATTCTTGGGGTCCGATCAGGCTAGGTACCACTCGACGACGTCAAACTGGGACTACAGAGTCCTACTGGTGAAGAACGTGAAAAAATTTGGGGAGGAATATGACAATTAAAAAACATTAACCATTATTTTACATATGTTCTTATCCAAAAATCATGAATGGGCTTATTCTATTAAAAACATGAGAAAAATTTAATCGGTGTATGGGTGCACGCTCAGTTCACAATTGGTTCTAATCAATAAAATGGGATTGATCTAGTCAATATATTTAATAAAAATGTGAGTAATCCAAAAATTGATGTGTTGTACCTATATGTTGGATTTTTCTTCATCAAATAATTAACTTGCCGATGATTTAAGGATTTTTTTTTCATTCGTTACGTCCCGATCTACTCTAATCTAAAGTATCATCACGGTCGGAGGTGATTCACCAGTGAAAAAAGGGGAAGATGATCTTGAATCCTCTGAATATTTATGTGGATAACCCTATAGGATCATTGTTTCCTCACGGATTACGGGGATGACCTCCTGGACAGGAGATTCAAACGTTCCGATCGGTTTCTAGCGGGTTTGTTCGTAGAACCGGAAACATCCAATGATTCCACATCCGTTTGGACCTACTTTCCAAAGGCAGGCGCTCATTAGCTTGTAGACTGATGAGGCTTAGGAATTTGCATTGGTCGAGAGGATGGGAGGTCGGACTCATCACACCTTTTTGAGGGGAATTATTGTCTACTCCAGGACTCTCTTTATAGATTTAAGTTATGTTTGTGAATCCTTATTATATTACCAAGTATAAAATGAGCTTTCCTTTAGTTTTAACAATCAATGATTTAAATATGCAAGAAATTTAGAGAATGTTTTATATGTATTCGAGGTTCTTCATCAATAGAGAATCATCCATATATGTTTAGAGATTCTTGGTTAATGGTATCCTTCAAAAAATTTATATAAAAGTCTCTTGGTCATTATGATGACCAGGCTGGTTTTAAAGCCACTCAGTGGGGCACTTGAAGTTTATCGTCATTCAGAAGGACATAGATTATTTCAAAGTTGTGATCGAACCCATAAATGGGCTACCTACGTATCCTTTGTTTTGGAAAAGGAATCAGAACCCACGTAGTTCGAGGAATGGGGTATGATGTTTATGATTGATGGCTCAAAGATGAATGTCATAATTACTTTTACACTCTAAGCTCATGTGAGTCATGCTCGGTGTGAGAAACAAGAGGTATTGGTAAAATTTAGACAATTGTGCCATGAAAGATGCAATCATAAGAATTTGTTTGGGGCTTATGTATGGATGACTGCCCAGATAGATGAAGGTTTAGGATTTACTTTTAGGGAGAAAATCCATGAACATGGTCCACAAAGTTATATGTGCTTCATGGAGATTTGAATACTCTAATCTTGGGGCTTACTCCTAAGGAGGATGCCCAAGTTAGGAGGGGACTTATGATTGGGTTTTACTCCTGAAAAGGAAACCCAAATCAAAGGTAAATTATGACTGGTTAAGAGAAGTTTAAGGGGACTTGGGGCTTACTCCTGAAAAGGAAGCCCATGGTTATGACTGAGTCTTATTCCTGAAAAGGAGACCCAGGTTAAGGGACTTGGGGCTTACTCCTGAAAAGGAAGCCCAAGGTTATGACTGAGTCTTATTCCTGAAAAGGAGACCCAGGTTATGACTGAGGCTTATTCTTGAAAAGGAGACCCAGGTTATGACTGAGTCTTATTCCTGAAAAGGAGACCCAGGTTAGGGATTAAGGTTTGGGGCTTACTCATGAAGAGGATGCCCATATTTGAGATTGGGGCTTACTCCTGAGGAGGATGCCCAGATCAAAGGTTTTATAACTGGGGATTATTCCTGAAAAGGAGACCCAAGTTAGGATTTTCTCATCTTAAAGGATGAGGTTGAATGAATGAACTCCCCGTATTTTAGTGACATAAGGATATTTAAATCACTAGACTTTGAGAGAGATTTCACAGAATTCCTTTCAGATAAGAAAGTCAAATCAAGAATTCATGCCATAAATGGTTTTGAAGAGTGTCTTGAAGACTGAATCTTGAATAGGAAAGGTGAAATGGTTTAAGAGGGGTAAAATGGGCAAGATGGGCACCCAAAAAGATAGGGGCGCGCAAGCCTTGAAAGGCGCACAAGTCCTGCGGCGGCGCGCAAGTATTGGTCGCGCAAGTATACTTGCGCGACATATGGTGTACTTGCACGATTTTCAACCAGCATTGAAATGCTTGAGCGACTCTTTAGAAAACCCTTTACAATCCTCTTGAGGTTCTTCCAGAGAAGGGACGCGCAAGTTATATTGAAGGAATTAAGTCGGCGCGCAAGTGTTTGATATGTTTCAACACTTAGGCCTTCCTTCTTCTCTTTAGATCTTCCGTTCTAGGTAAGAAATTACCTTAGAAGTGTTCCGGAAGCTTTGAGAAGAGACTTGGGCGTCGGGAGCTTTAATCCGAGTTTCTGGAAAAAGATCCTCTCGAATGGGGGGCCCACAGGGTCTATTTATAGGCAAAAGAAGACCCCGGGCGGTTACTGGGCGGTTACCAATTAGGTTGCGCAAGTCACCTGCGCGACCAAGGTAGCCGCGCAAGTATACTTGCGCGGCAGTGGTATCACTTGCGCGGTGGATTTGCTGTTGATCCTTTATTCATGCCTTTGTCAATTTTTGATGTTTTCTTCAAAGGATGAATCACTTTCAGCTGAGATATTCCCTTTTCCGATCTTTAGATTCTGTGACGAAAGGAGCGTCAACAAAAGTCCCCCCTCAGAGTTGGATCCGGAGAGAAATGAGGATTTGACTCTGAGGAAATCGAATCCTTCCAAAGGAAAAAGGAGGGCGCGCAAGTCTTTCAGTGCGCAGAGGGTGGCGCGTAAGTCTGCGTCGCGCAGGCCTTGAGCGCTCTGGGTGTGGCGCGCAGGTAGGCTTCCTGGCCTATAAATACACGGCCTCACCTCCGTACAAGTATCTGGATTTCTGGATTTCTCGAGCTCTCGCCGCGCAAGTCTTCGTCGCCGCGCAAGTCTCCTGTTTTCACTGTTTCCTCGCTGCCGCGCTACTCTCAAGGTAATAAGGCTTGCGCGGAAATACTTGCGCGACAAAAACTTGCGCGGCACATGTATCACTTGCGCGACGTCTCCATACCTGCGCGCCTTAATGCCTTGGCCATTTTTTCCAAATTTTTTCACAAATTTTATGAAAAATAAACCCACTTAAGAGTTTAATTTATTCAACTCCTGTGCAGATTCAATGGCTCTTAGACCTGGATTAATTGATGAACTGGCTAGCAAGCGGATAGATGATATGATGAATATCATTGGCCCTGATTACTATACTGTCAAAGACAGTACTCTTCCAGATTTGGCTAAGTATCTGAAGAAATATCATCGCGACTTTCCTCACTGCACTTATCTACCTTTGTATGGTCATGGTCATCTGCAAGAAGTCATTATTCCAGAAGTAAAGAATTATCTTCCATTTTCTTGGTTTCAGAATTATACCAATTTTGCTTCAGCAAATATTTCAGGCGGAGGAGTATTTCAAAATGCTGGAACAGTGGAGAAGGCTTATGTGATGCATCATAGCCCTTGCACACCAGATCTGAAAAAACATACACCTGAGCTTCAACCACATTGTCATCCTTCAATCTTCCGAAATGATCAGATGGATCAATCCAAAGGCTGGAAGAAAAGTTGGGATTTCCGTCCTGGGGGAGGTGTGAAGCCAACTTGGATGTGGGTATACTGGGTGCGACAGACTTGCACAGAGTTTATTGAGGATCTGAAGAGAGCTGCAATATATGAGGCTGTTTGGGTTGGGCAAACATATATTTACAGACATGATAACTTCGTGCCAGAGATACTCAGCCACTGGAGCCCAGCGACTAATTCTTTCCATTTGACTCATGGAGAAGTAGGTATCAGTTTGTGGCATGTCCACAAGATTTCAGGAGCTCCAATCTTGGGCGATATGTATGATGAATTCATTCCTCCCAAGGTGACTTGGAATGATCCAGAGAAGACTCCTGCTTTGGCTCGAGAATTATTTAAAATCTTTCATAGGCTCAAGAGTTCAGAGACCTCATTAACTCATTTTAGAAAAGATATTCATCCGGAAGAATGGATGAATGTGTTTCTTACTGAGAAGAAAGGGATGGAGCCAAAAGAAAAAGGATCCATGAAAAATAAATCCAAGGATACCCGGCCCAGACGTCCTACCACTTGTCCAAAACCTGAGAAGAGAGGAGCTCCTGGCACATTCTGGCCAACTCTAGAAGCAGGAGGGTTTGAAAAATGGGGCTATGAAGTGAATCAAAGAATTTCAAAGAAAACTCGTCTGGCGGGTTTCTTGGCAATGTGGCTCAGTGTTTATCTCTTGCCGGTCAGGGATTCGAAGGGAGGCGTTAGGCCAGGGACCTTCGTTATTGCGGCCAAATTGGCTGAGGAAAAAATGGTTGGGTTAGCTACCCCCATTTTAGCAAAGATTCACAGGAGTTTACTTCACGTCTTCCAGGGTAAATCTCCTTTAAGAATAGTGGGACCATTCCAGGTTTTGTGGGGATGGATCGCCACTCACTTCAGGACTTACAATGTACAGAATGGATTACAAATTCCTGGAAGCTCTTTCAGACCGTCAGTGCAAGCATTCTCTGGAATTGCTCCATTAGATGTTAATGGTTATGACATGAAAGTAAGACTAAGCATGTATAAGGAATTCAACTTCTTTCCTTATGGAAGTCCGCCATCTGGGCGGTTTGTTGATGATGGGAAAGCCCATTTGGATTTGAGGGCATACATGCTAGCTTGCAGGGATGGCGTGTTAGTAGCCAGGATTGATGGAGAAATCATATGCGAGGCCTATGCTCCATATAGATTTGCACGCCAATTCAAATTTTTGCAACAGATTGTTGTATCCCCCCCAGTACATGTCAGGTTAGAGCAACATCCGATGGTTGCCCGAAAACTATGGTTGCTGACATCAAGAGAGAAGACTGGGGCAGTATTTGATCTACCAGTTGAGAAAGCGGCACATTATCTGACTACATTTTATGCCGAACACTAGATAGCATCATACCCTAAAGGGATATTGAATCACCCAGTATATCAAGTGGGAAATAGGAAGAGGACTGTAGAGAAAGAAACTCTTCCTCATGAAGGTGACGCTTCTCCACCTGAAATAGGTTCAACAGACTCCTCTTCCAAGAACTGATTCATCGGATTATCACGATGGGGATGATGAGGCACAACCGGCAGCAAAGCGGTTTCGTGCATGATATAATCCTCCGGCCAGAGTTAAAAGACCCACTCCATCAGCTCCTGGTGAGTTATTTGATTGTAATAACTTCAATCACTGCTACTTTATAAAGTAATAAGTCTCATTTTCTTATTCTCTATCTGTAGTTGCAGGAGTCGGGAAGAAATTAAAATCAAAAATTGTAGGACCTTCCTCACAGCCTTTATATCTAAGACCAGAGGCTGTTCAGCTATGGCAGAGCTTATATTGTGATACTGAGACCACCTGGCTGGATTTGTGTGAGGGCCTACAACTTCCTGGAATAGGATATCTTCTAGCTTCTAAAGACCTTCAATACGGAGATAACCCCAATGAAGTGCGAGCTTACATCAGAGAGCTGGAAATGCTCATATATGCCACTGATAATTCGGTTCCTATCACCAGGCGGGTGAAGGAAATGATTGATCGTGGCACCACTGAGGGGGCAGGTGGTTCTGGAGATGAGGAATGGCAAGAGTACGTGGCTCCTGAAGATGTAAGTTTTCTTATTTTCTTTGCAACTTGATTTTAGTTGAAGCTTTGTTTACTTAAGAAAGTTATTTTCTTCATCTTGCAGTTTGCAAAGAAAGGAACCGAGGTTCCTTCGCCACAATATAGCCCTGGTGGTACTGCTATCGGGGCTGCTGCTGATTCTCCTCGCGAACCAGGCGAGATATCTCCAGGACAGCAGGCCATGAATGAGGCATTAGACATAGCCTTTCATTCTCCAATCCAAGTGCCAATAAGGGAGACTACTGATACTCCGAAAAAACAAAAGAATCCAAGGCAACGAAGGAGAAAATCCATAGCTAAACGTTTCATTAGCAGTGGTAAGTCCTTCGAACAATCATGATTTTATACCCATAATCATATGGTTACTCATATTTCTGAGGATTGCAGGGGCTTCTTCAATTTCCCCTTTGAGGGAAGGGACTGATCCTTCTTCAAAGGTCATGGAGGGTGCTGTAGAACAATCACAGACTCAGGCTGACTTGGTTGCTCCTGAAGAAAAACTACCATCAATTCCCAGTATCCCTCCTATCACTGAAGATGCTGTCCAGGGTCAGGGGTTGCAGGACATAAGTCGGCAAGAAGACGTAGCAAATGCTCCCACTGGTGAGACTAATCAAGATTCTGAAGTATCATTGGATGAAATGATGAATCAAGGAATGACTTTTGAAGAATTTTATGATCATGCTAAGTTGTCATATGACTTAGAAGACCTTGGGCGTGAGTGTTACCCTTCGCCCAAATTTTTCTTTTAAAAAATATACTTCTAACCATGATGTAAAATAATATGCAGTTTCTTCCGTAGAAGCCGCTGAAATGTCAATGCCCGAAGAGGGTGTGGACACTGATGTCAACCCTATCATTGCAGAAACATTAGCTCAAGTAGAGCTAAATCCAATAAACTCTCCTGAGACTCATCTTGAAAATCCTGTTGAAACTGGGAAAGATAGGGAGAAGTCTTCTCAGGTTGCTGAACCACCATTGGGTAATGGATAACAATATTTGTGATTGTACTTTATTCGCAAGACAATCCATTATTTTGTTATCCTTTGAAGCTGACTAAACCTTTCAATTAATCATGCAGGACCATCAACTGGAATAATTAGATCCGAAGATGAGGCCTCAGCCTCTGCCCCAACGGGAATTGAAAGTGAAGAAGCACAAGTCAGGGGGGAAAGAGCAGGACAAGGCACCTCCCTAAGTGCGCTAATTCCAGATTACATACCCCCTTCTGACGATGATATTGAATCAGATCCAGATATGCTTAAAGCATTCAGCTTTTCACGACGTAAGGCATGGAATAACATATGGAATATCATATCGGGGGTGACTTTAGAAGAGCTACCATCAAAAATTTCCCGATTGTCATCCCAATTTGTTATAATGGGACTTGGTGGTTTTGGGTATGAAAAGATCCATGCTGCGGTGAAACAGATCATTTTCAGGAGGGAGCAAATGCAGACAAGTCGCGAAGATTTGACCAGAGTGAAATTGTCAGTCAACATAGGCGAATTTGAGGCTGCGATATCCCAGCCTGAAGCTGATTATGCTGTCAAGATGAAGGATCTGAAGCAAAAAATCAAAGAAAAGGTCGTTCATCAGGTGCAACTCCAGCAACAGTTAGATGCTGTTACTGAGGAACTTGATCAGCTTAATAAATCATTGGATGAAACTCATATGAATGGCATGAAATCCATTACAGATGCTAAGAAGGCACTTCAGCAAGCTGAAAAGAGTGAAGCTGGTCAAGTGCACGAGCTTCAAGTAACTGTTGATAAGGCTCAGGATGCTATACATCAAATGAAGACTTATGTTGACAATCTTCTGTAATTCTTGAAAAAGAGAAGAGATTCCAGTCTGTGGATGTCCTTCTAACTCTTGTGTATCAATGAAAAACACTTTTGTCTTCAATCATTTGTACTTGCATTCTTTCATTACCTGCATCAAATTTACTTAAGCCAATGGGCCTAGTAATCATAGTTTGATTTTTACTAGGATTATTACAAATAACCCTACAAACTTTGAATCTTTTAACTGCTCAATATTACCTAAATCATACAAAAATGTATATTTAGTGAGCTGGAACTTGACTTTTATTCAGAGTTCCTTTGTCTTTTGTGTGGGCAGTTTAAATTCATGCATGCCGGACATAAAGGGGCTAATGTTTAAGGTCGAAATAGCTTTGACCGAAAATGGATTAAAAAAATGGATTCAATTCCTTGACAATTTATCTGAAAACATATTACCATACTCAAGTATGAGGGAAAAAATGTAAACTATGGCTTAAGAATATTTGAATCTGAGGAATGATATGAAAAAGAGCTAAAAGGCATTAGAAGAAGTAGTTTCCAAGAATGAAGTTACTATTATTTAACAAAACCCGTTAGGGGGTTGAAATATGCTGGGCCACCTATGGGCATTGGCTGCATAGTCAAATAAAATAGCATCTTTTGGATGAAAAGTCTATTATGTGGACTGTTTATGCAAGGCCACCTATGGGCACGTGCTGCATAGTCAGGCAAAAGAACTCCCAGAAATTTACTTTCCTAGTGCTAAAAGCTAGTGAAAGTTTATGGAGATTCAAATTTTCTAAAGCATAGAGTTTGTTGTATGGAAAGAGGTACTTGAATATGGAGAAGATATTTCCAAACAAGAATATCGAAGAACTGGATGAATATCACTCCTACGAAGGTCTGACCCAAACGTAGGGAAGAAGAATAAACCATAGACTTGAATACTTTCAGATCATGAAAAAGGATATGGGACAAATACGTTAAGGATGGCTATTTTTGCGGATCCCTACATACTGTCGTTTAAGACAAATAAGGACAAAAGAGGCATTCTTCCCAAGAATGAAGTTACTATTATTTAACAAAACCCGTTAGGGGGTTGAAATATGCAGGGCCACCTATGGGCATTGGCTGCATAGTCAAATAAAATAGCATCTTTTGGCTGACAAGTCTGTTATGTGGACTGTTTATGCAAGGCCACCTATGGGCACGTGCTGCATAGTCAGGCAAAAGAATTCTCAGAAGTTTGACATTTTTGTGACTAGAAGTCATGAAAAGGGTTATGAAGATCTGAAAATATTTAAGGTTAGGATTATAATACATAAAGATGGGTATTGTCCAATGTATATAGAGATACATAGGTTAATGAAAACCATAATCATGTTGTGGATGGGTCCTAAATTGAAATTTTGGACTTCACTACGTATCTCATAAGAATGAGAATCAAGCCATACGTAGTTCTTGAAATGTAGTTTAACGTCGTGCAGGACGAAAGTATGAGTGATCTTAGTTTAGGGTCATAGAATTCGGACCATAATAATGAATACACAGTGTGTGTTTTCATGAGGACTTTTCAGCCAAGGGACTGAAAGTGAAATTTGGGGTTAGGCCCAAAAGACTTGGGACTGGATTCGAGGGACACTCGAATGTTCCTATGTATCCCATAAGGATGGGAATCAAGTCCACGTAGTTCTAGAACTTCCCTTTGTACAAATTTGGTTCGTACATGTGAAGGGTGAAAGGGGACTTTAGTGCAATGATGTTTTAACCTGAGATAAAAAATTTAGGCATTACCATGTATGCACGTAGTCTTTTTGAAATGAAACATGATTGAAAAATCAATGTCAATAATAGTTCTCTCTCAAGTGAGGAGATCAAAGAATATTGTAGTTTATTGTCGTACCGAACAAAAGTGTTGTATAGTTTAACGTCATATAACAAGGACGAAAGTGAATCAATGTAAAGATATTGATTCCAGGGGCGGTTTCACGAATTAACATCATATGAGATGGTGGTGAACCAATGTGAAGAGATTGTTTTTGGGCTTGAACCCTGGGAGGTTGCCTACATACCCAGCCTGGAGGGCAAGGATCAAAGTCCGTGTAGTTCAATTAAAGAATGAATCAATGATCAAGTTATTCTTGGGGACAATGATCTAATAAAAAATGTTGTTGGGACTTACACATGGTTAGTGGCCCAAAGGGAGTGTTATGGTTGATGTTCGCTCTAAGCTCACGTGAGTCATACTCGGTGTGAGAAACAAGAGGTAATAACAACCTTAACGATGCACGGTTTAATGTCATGTAGGACATAAAAAAGGGACTATGCAGTTTAAAGTCTTGCAGTTAGGACTATTGGTGCTGCACAGTTTAGTGTCATGTAGCAGGGACAAAATAACAGTTTAATGTTATGTAGGACATATCAAGGACTTTCTATACAGTTTAGCGTCATGTAGTTAGGACGATGAGGACAATATAGTTTAACGTCATATTGGACGAAAAAGGGGACTGTCCAGTTTAATGTCATGCAGTAAGGACAAAAGAGTGTACCATTTTCACGTCATGTCGGACGAAAGTGCGAATAGTTTAAGGTCATATGCATGGACCGTGGATGGTGCAGTTTAATGTCATGTTGGACCTTTGATGATTATATAGTTTTAACGTCTTTCCGGATGTGAGGGACTTTTATACAGTTTAGCGTCATGTAGTTAGGACATCACAGTTTAACGTCTTGCTGGACATAAGGGATTTGCAAATAGTTTATGGTCATATACATGGACCAGGGATGATGCAGTTTAAGGTCATGCTGGACGGTTTAGAGAACTTTTTCACAGTTTAATGTCGTGTGGGACGAAGTTGCAGTTTAAGGTCATACTGGACCATTACTGTACAGTTTAAAGTCATGTAGCTAGGACTAACTGGTGCTGTACAGTTTAAAGTCATGTAACTATGACTAAGGTGAACAAATATGAGGATATCAGTTCTGGGGACTTTTTTTTACAGTTTAACGTCATGCTAGACGTTGGAAGTGCAACACAGTTTAATGTCATTTTTCTAGGACAACATATAGTTTAATGTCATCTCGAACAAATAAGGAACTTCTGTACAGTTTAATGTCATGTAGGACATTGAAGGTGACACAGTTTAACGTCATGTTGGACGAAGTTGCAGTTTAAGGTCATACTGGACCAATGCTGTACGAACCAATTGTAAGAGTCTTGGTTCTGGGAATAATATTTTGTGTTTATACAAAATACTTCTTCAGAAATCTGGCATTAGTTGGAGTCGTGATGTGTTCTCCATCCATTGAGATCAGATAATACGCTCCATTGGAGTAGACCTTATGTATTGAATAAGGTCCTTCCCATTTTGGGTCAAGCTTGGGAGGCTTCTTTCCTGGTATCATTGGTGCTCTGAGAACCAATACCAATTCTCCCTAAATGAATGAACGAAGATGAACTTTTTTGTTAAAAGCTCGTGCTATCCGATTCTGATAGATTTCCAAGTGGTGCAAAGTGCACAATCTCTTCTCATCTAACTGTTCCAATTCATTCAACCGTTTTTGGGATTGCTCATCTATTGATAACTGATCACAAATGGCTATTCTGAGTGAGGGCAATTGAACTTCAATTGGTAAGACTGCTTCTGTTCCATATACCAATGAATATGGAGTAGACCGCATTGCATTGCGAGTGGTAGTCAGATAAGCCCATAAAGCATGATAGAGTTTATCAGGCCATGACCTCTTATCATTATCTACAATCTTTTGCAGTATATTTGAAAGAGTCTTGTTGAAGGCCTCTATCTGCCCATTAGCCGCTGCTTGATATCGAGATGAATGGTTGGACTTAATGTTGTATTCTTGATACAATTTCTTTACCTCAGAAGAACAGAAGTTGGTGCCGTTGTCCGTAAATATGGTATGAGTGACACCAAATCTAGTAATGATGTTAGACTTGATGAAGCTAACAATGCATTTAGAACTGACTTCTTTGAGAGGTACTGCCTCTGCCCATTTGGAAAAGAAATCAGTAGCAGTAAGAATGTACTTAAACTGCTTGGCCGTAGCTGAAGGGTAAGGTCCCACCACATCCATTCCCCATGTGGAAAATGGCCATGAGTATTTAGCTGTATGAAGCAACTCTGGAGGTTGATGAATGAAGTTGGCATATATTTGGCATGAATGACACTTCTTTGTGAAATTAACACAATCTTGTATCATTGAAGGCCAGAAGTATCCAAGCCTTCGAATTTGATCAGACAATCTATGTCCAGACTGGTGGGAACCACAGACTCCTGCATGCACTTCTTTTATGACAGCCATTGTCTCTTCGCCATCAATACATCTGAAGAGAACTACATCAAAACCACGTTTGTAGAGAATTTTCTCGAGGTGGTTTGGACCATCATAAAGAGTAAAATTGACCACACGTCACCGAATTTGTTCTTTCTCGTCTCTATCAGGTGGATGTGTTCCATTTTGAAGGTATTCCTTGATAGGTGACATCCATCTTGTAGTATGACCATACGGTTCAGGAATGGGACTAATTTCATTAATTTCCTCTGTTCTGACTTGAACATAAGGTGAAATTGCACGACGGTGGGCAATACCGATGGTTGTCCCGTCCCGATTTGGATCTGCTAAAGCTGTGGCTATATTAGCCAGTGCATCAGCTTGAGCATTTTGTGATCTTGGGACATAAGAAAATGTCGGTTCTGAAGGGAATTCCGACATTAAATCTCTGACGTAATCCTACAATGGGATTAATTCTTCTTTTTTGATGGCATAATCCCCATTGACTTGTTTGATTACCAGGTCTGAATCACCTTTCACCTTTAAGTGATTCACTTGTGCTGAAGTGCTAACTCCAAGCCTGCAATGAGAGCTTGGTATTCAGCTTCATTATTGGTACCACATTCCCACAACAAAAAGGAATAAGGTAACACTGCCTTATCTGGAGAAATGACCACAATTCCTAAACCAACTTTGTTGAATTTAGGATTTTCCATTTTCTTCCCTGTTGGACTTCTAGAAGCACCATCAAAATACATTCCCCATGTTTGAGGACTCTCTTGAATAGAAAAAACTTCCTCATCAGGGAGTTCGATATCTGAATATGTGTCCTCCACTGAAGGGTGTTCAGCTAGGAAATCAGCCAGAGCTTGGCCCTTAATTGCCTTTTGAGACACATACTGGATGTCGAACTGCTGTAGAATAACCGCCCACCTTGCCAGACGTCCTGTAAGCATTGGACGACTAAGGATGAATTTGAGTGGATTATTACGAGATACCAATTGGACCTCGTGATGTTGCAGGTAGTGTCTCAGCTTCTGAACTGCAAAGATTAATGCTAGGCAGCACTTTTAAATACTCGAATACCGGGTTTCTGCTTCAAGCATAGTTCTACTGAGATAGTAGAGACTATTTTCATTCCCAGCATCATTCTTTTGAGCGAGAAAGGCACCCAATGATCGCTCTAAAGCTGTCACATAGAGGATAAGAGGCCTACCCTCAACATGTGGCATGAGTACTGGTGGACTCAAGAGGTATTTCTTGAGAACATCAAATGCTTCTTGACATTCTTTAGTCCACTGGTAAGTGACTCCTTTGTTCAATAATTTGGTAAAGGGTAAACTTTTGCCTGCCAAATTGGCGATGAAACGCCGAATATAGGCTAAGTGTCCTTGAAGTCCTATTAATTCTTTCAAATTCTGAGGAGGTGACATACCAAGGATTGATTTGGTCTTCTCAGGATCGACTTCAATACCACGATGGCGTACAACAAATCCGAGGAATTTTCCTGAGGTTACCCCAAAAGCACATTTTAAGGGGTTCATCTTCAAATTATGTTGTCGAAGCTTGTGGAATATGACTTCCAAATCAGCCAAGTGATCAAAACGTTGTTTGGATTTAACCACCAAATCATCTACATATCATTCAACAAATTTCCCTCGAAAAGGTTTGAAGATACGATGCATGGCGCGTTGATATGTTGCACCTGCATTCTTTAAACCAAAGGGCATCACCCGGTAACAAAACACACCTTGAGGAGCTCTGAAGGCTGTATATTCCTCATCTTCTGGGGCCATTCGGATCTGATTATATCCAGAATATCCATCCATGAAAGAAAGTACTTCATAGCCAGCCGTCGCATCAATTAAGAGTTCTGTAATCGGAACTGGAAAATCATCTTTGGGACAATAACGATTAAGATCTCTGAAATCGATGAAAACCCTAATTTGTCCGTTCTTTTTCTTTACAGGGACAATATTAGCCAACCACTTGGGATATTGAACTTCTATGACGAATTTAGCTTTGATAAGCTTATCCACTTCAGCCTCGATTTTGGAAGCATAGGTTGGGTGTGTTCTTCTCGCGGCTTGCTTGAATCCTCGATGTTCTTTTGGCAAACCCAAATGATGGGTGGCAACATCAGGATCAAGGCCAGGCATATTTGTATAATTCCAAGCAAAAATATCTTTATTTTTCTTTAGAAAAGAAATATACATCTCTTGTTCTTCAAGGGTCATGGCCGCACTAATTAAAGTGGGGCGTGGATCTTTCTCTGTACCAAGATTTACTTCTCTGAGTTCATCCACAGTGGTAGAGATACCCTCTTCAAATGCTGGAGGATCATCTCTAAGATCTTCCTCTTCCTCTTCATCATGTGTTATTTCTTCCGTTTCTACTTGCAAAGTAGATGAAAAAATGAAATTCTCATGACCATAAGAGATGTCAAATTTTTCACATTTTGAAGAAGAAGCTTCCATTTCCGACCCTATTGATGATAAAGGGTCTTCTTTGGGAATTAAAGAGAAGATGATGGATTGAGAATCGACATCAATATTCACCTCTGGTGTTGCTATAACTTCTTCTGGCCTGATTAGCGAAGTATAGACTTGTTGGATTTCAGCAGACGAAATGAAAACATCACCACTTATGCTTTCATCACTGCTTGGTAAGTTACCAATTTCTCCCATGTTGTCTGGCTCGATTGCCGTAATTGACATTATGGATCTTTCCATAAGAGTATTTTGATTTGGGCCTATTCTGTCAATTTGACTGATAGGTAACACATAATCTGTACTCACATGTGAAAATGGATTTATTGGAATTTTTTCCAAACCATATGGAGCATTAACTTTGGTAATTTCCTTCATTGTAGATTTTTCTCTTCCCTTCATGTGATAAAATTCCGCCTCAATGTATTGAGACTCACATGTCTTGAACGGGGCCTTATCACCATACAATGTTCCAACTTGACCATCGAAAAAGTATTTGAGACATTGATGGTATGATGACGGAATAGCTGCATGCTGTTGTAGCCAGGGTCTTCCAAGCAAGATATTGAAAGCTGAGTCCTGATCAACAATCATAAAATCCGAATTGGAAACAAGATCTCCAAACTGAGTTCTGAGTGTAACTTCTCCCAGTGGTTCTTGTTCATTTTTATCATATCCTTGCAACATCATGGTAGAAGGAGATAAATCAGATTCCGTGAGGCCCAATCGACGAAGTGTGCGAATGGGCATGAGGTTGACTCCTGAACCATTGTCAATGAAAGCTCTTCGAACATCTATACCATTGACTTTTCCAGATAAGTACAAAGGTTTTATATGCCCATGCACAACATCATCTTCATCTTTATCAGTAAAAGATATCACTGCATGGAATTCTGCAGGATTATTCTCTATGTGATAGATTTCAGCTGCAGCAATTTCAGCTTCAAACTCCTGAGGACTTGACAAAGCTTCGATGAGTGCTTCCCGAAGATCTCTTGATAGATTCAAAGCATCCAAAATTGATAATTTGGCTGGTACTTGGGCCAAGTTGTAAAGACCCGCAAATTTCAAGGAAATTTTTTTCTTAATTTTCTTTGGAATTTTACAAGAGCGCAGCTTCAGACGGCACCTGATTCCGAGTCCCGGTGTGCCCGGAATCAATTTCCGAAGTTTGGCTCAGGTACGTTCAGTGAACGGACGAGCGGGTTTTTCTATCTTTTGAACCGGTGCCCGGAATCAAATTCTGAGGGCACCGATGAAATCGCAGCGCCGGTATTTGCTTAGAAACGCCTCTTCCGGAGTTGCGTTTGCTCAGACGTGGTTTTTAAATTTTGCGGCTTTAAGTCAGAAATAAAATAAAGTTTGTGCGACAACTTTATTTTATTTCACTTAAGCTGCTTGGAAGCCACTTGAAGTCACTTAAAGACGGCTTGAACTGAGTTGAACTGGATAGGATGCTATCCAGAAATATCCTACCCCTTGGTAGGATATTTGTGCGGTGGGGCCCGCACGAGCCCCGCCGTTTCTTTCGCTAAGTATCGCACCCGCGAAAACCCGTCAAAGTAACTGAAAAGTCAACCGACGCGTTTTCTTTAATTCTTAACAGACCATTTAATTGGGCGGTTTATTTCGTGAATTAAATGGACTGTTTCTTTCGTGAATTAAATGGGTCGTTTCTTTCGAATTGATGGATCGTTTCTTAACCGGTTTCGTATGTTGGCATGTTTATAAAATAAGACCAACCTAAAAATCCATTGAAAGGATTTGAGAGGATCTTGTTTCTTCATCTCCCCGCGAAGAACGCGAAGAACGCGAAGAATGCGAAGAACGCGAAGAACGCTGGAACCGGAATTCGACGACGCACGATCCGCGACGTCAACAACTTTTCCGCGACCTTCTTCTTCTTCTTCTTCTTCGGTGCCTCTTCTTCCGCGGCAGACCTGCGATCGGCGGTTAAAGGTGAGAATCGAAACTTCTAAATTCTCCCCTTTTTATAATTCGATATCAACGGATTTAAATTAATTAAATCCGTTTGATCTTGATCCGGAGATTGGCGACGCGACGCCGGATACCGCGACGACGCGACGAACCCCTTCATCCGCGACGAGCAATCCCGCGACGATCCCCCGTTCGGCAACGACAGCTGCGAAGTAGGGATTTATTTTCTTGATTTTACTTTCCGTGATTTTATTTCTTTTAAAATAAAGAACCGATCACGGAACAATTTTAAATTTATTTAAAATTGTTTAATTGGTTATTCCTTGTTTCTCCCGTTGTTTATGACTAATGCGGAGGGCGCGGGTCTAACGAACAAGACCCGGCAACCCTCCGCCGATCTTCTTTTTTGTGCGGATTTGGCGGGCGACGGCAAAAGCACGACGCAAGGGCCATTTGTTGATTCCGAAGTGGAGGACGCGTCCCGGGAGGAACAATGGCGCAGACGGGAGGCAAAACGGGCCACCGGAGCAACTCCGGCGGCCCGCGGAAGGAGGCGGCGGCGCGGGTCGCCGGCGCGGCGGCGCCGGCGACCAGAGGCGGCGGCGCCCGGCGCGCCGCCGTGGAGAACTTCCGCCGCGGCTAAAGCCGCAGCGGCGGCGGCCGGTTCCGCGGTCGCGCGGAACCGGGAACGGACGCGGCGGCCCGGCCGCGTCCGCGTGACAGGCGGCCCCCCGCGGGGCCGCGTTTCCTCAAAGCCGCGGGTCAAACCCGCGGCAGCTCCCTTCGGCCGCGCGGCCGAAGCCGAGCCGGCCGGTCCGGTCGGCCGGGCCGCGCCCAGGCCGGACCGGACCCGGCCGAGCCGGTTCGGGCCGGGTTGGGCCGGCCCGGTTCGGGCCGGCCCGGTTCGGCCGACCCAAGGGGGGGTTCGGGCCGGGTCGCCCCGGGCCCAGAACCCCCGTTTCGGGCCCTCTTCGGTCTTTCGCCCATATCTCGGGCCTGGGACCTCCGATTGACGAACCGTCAGCGGCTACGCGATCCTTGGATCGAGACGGTCGTTTCGGTATTTTATAATCAAGGTTTCGGAAGACTTTGGGTTCGGCCGGGTTGGTTCGTACACGAAACCAACCGGGCCCTCGGAGCGGAAACGCTCATAACTTGAGCTACGAACGTCTGATCGACGTGCCGTCAGCTGTGGTAGTTTCCTCAAGTGAGACGGAACTTTTGGCATACTCCGCCCGAGGATCGGATACAGGCGGAGTACGGTCGGGTCGGTTTTTCCCTAAAAAACCAACCGGGCCCCTGGGACGAAAATGCCAATAACTCTCAGACCGGGCGTCCGATTGACGCGCCGTCTGTCGCGTTGAGATCCTGTTGTCGATATGGAACTTTTGGATACATCAACTTCGGACTACGTGTCAGTTGATGTATCAGCCCCTCGGCTCGTGGAGCGGACCCTCCTAAACGAGCTCGCTATGTGCGGGAACCCTAGCGCTGGCTGTGACCTCGACGACAGAGCAGAGATCCTCCGTGGACTGCGACGACGACAGAGCAGAGATCCTCCGTGGACTGCGACGACGGCAGAGCAGAGATCCTTCGTGGACTGCGGCGACGACTGTGCAGAGATCCTCAGTGGACTGCGTCGACTACTGCACTCAGCGATCCCGTGTGGATCAGTGCCTACAGGTTCTGTGTGAGCCCGATCCTCCGTGGGTCCTTACTACCGGTTCTGTGTGAGCCACTGCCTACAGGTTCTGTGTGAGCCCGATCCTACATGGGTCTTTTGCGGGGGTTAGTACCTATCGATCCTTCGTGGGTCCGACGACTTAGACGGATCAGCAATCGTCTTTGACGTCATCTGAAAAAAGTATACCTGGTTGAGCTGAATCTTATGTTACTCTCCTTTGTGGTTTGTGTTGAACTATCCTTTGTGGATTTACTGTTTACTCTCCTTGTGGATTTGAGTCTTGCTTTCCTTTGTGGATTGAGTTGTTCTTGAGCTCGTGGGCAGAGCTGGAATTGGGGACTTAGGTATATGTATGGGCATATACCTAAGTCGAGTCAGACGTTACTTCATGATTGCATCTTTCTTTTGTGCTATATCCTTTGTGGATTTCGGGAGACCTTCGGGGGTCTCGGGGTCCTTACTGAGTAGCTTGTACTCACCCCTGCACGGGCTATGCCCGCACCTTGTTGTGTTGGTTGCAGACGACGGACAGCGCTGATCACGGTTGGGGCGTGGAGCAGGACGATACCTGGAGATGGACCACTGGGCGAGACGTGCTCGGGGCGGACGTGGGACCCGAGGAGCCTGGAGGCTATCTGTACCCACCCTTCAGGTGGGATTGCCAGTGGACGACACGAGGTCGCCGTCTTTTCTTCAGTTGTTGTTCTTTACTTTTCAGTTGTACTTTACAGTTGGGCTTGTATTTCCGGCCCCCTTTACTTTCTGCACTTTACTTTCCGCTTGCTGACTCTGTGTGGTTGTTACTTATGAAGGCAATGCCTTCCCTGTTTACTGGGATTTTACGCCTTGGTGCTAGTCGCCAGCCCCTGGCCTATGGAAGGCGGGCTTGGGGTAGTCACGGCACGGGCCCCGAGGACGGGTCGTGACAAATTGGTATCAGAGGTGGTCGGTTCTACCGCAGACTCTGATCGTCCTTTCTTTCTATGTGAAGCAATAGTGTTTAGTGTATTGAGTGTGGTTATCAGTTCAGGGAGCCCAGTGTTGGTGCGGCGGCCGACGTATCCGTACACCAGGACCCTGACTCCTGATTTCCGACTTAATGCATGAAAACATTGATTGCGTGTGTGTTTCAAGTTTTCTTTGTGATTACTTGTGTCAGCTCACCGGGTATACTGATCTGCTTTATGAAAGTCTCAAGTTTTCCTTGTGATTACTTGTGCCAGCTCACCAGGTATATTGTTCTGACTGTGGTGCTCTTGTTCTCCTTTTCAGGATGGCCCCGCGACGACTGCCAGCTAGGGTTCCGAGTGTAGGGCGCGACGGCAGCCCACCGAGCGACGAGGCCTCGGTGCAGGGCCCTTTGCCAGCAGTGGCGCCGGCGGTAGCTTTACCCGCCGAGCCACCGATGCTGCCAGTACCAGACGCTGACGATGCACGTCGCCTCAGGGCACTGCATGAGTTTCAGAGCCAGCGACCGCCCAGGTTTCGCGGTGAGGCGGACCCCCAGGCCGCCGAGGACTTGCTAGAGGCGGTGGTACGGATCTTTAGGCTAGTGAGGACACCAGCGGATCTCATGGTGATTCTCGCAGCGAGCCTCCTACAGGCGGCGGCAGGACGATGGTGGAGCCTGATGCTCCAGGTTCACGATGAGGCATCCTTGCTCTGGGCGGACTTCGAGAGCCTCTTCCGCTCTGAGTTCGTCCTGGCCACCCTCCGAGCGGTGCGCATCCAGGAGCTTCTCCAGCTGCGCCAGGGCAGCATGACGGTCGCTCAGTACGCGGCGAGGTTCACGGACCTATCTCGCTACTCGACCGACATGGTACGGGACCCCTTCTTCCGGGCCCGGACCTTCGAGCAGGGCTTGCGACAGGAGATTCGGGCGTCGCTGATCTCCCTCAGCATTCCGACCCAGGCGGGAGTGCTGGAGCGAGCCCTCCTGATCGAGAGCTTCCTGGCAGAGCCTTCTTCAGCGGCGAGACCTAGCGCAGGGCGGCAGGTAGCTGAGTCTTCGGCAGCAGGTAGCCGACGGATGACTCACGGGTCCAGGCAGACCAGACCCCCACGCAGACGGCCTCAGGACACCGGCTCAGCAGTACGAGGCACACAGCGGAGTGCCAGCCTTTCGAGAGGCAGGCTGTGCTACTCTTGCGGCGGGCAGGGTCACATGGCTCGTGACTGCCCGACTCGCCGATCAGAGGAGCAGCAGACGGTGGAGGGGCCACCCAAGCAGAGGCAGAGAGTCGATCGTGGCGGTCCGCAGGGAGGAGGCGGACGAGGCAGAGGAGCTGGCCGAGCAGCGGGTGGTGGGCGATGCTTCCAGGCTCTACCCCCACCACCACCAGGAGGGCCACCTCGACCACATGGAGCTTGCGGGCAGGGACAGGCCCAGCTCCAGGCAGTGGAGGCCTACGACCCCGACTTGCCAGAGATGATTCGAGGTACGATCTGTGTCTATTACACCCTTGCTGCAGTACTTATAGACACAGGAGCGAGTCACTCTTTCATAACCTCTGCCCTTGTTCGGAGCTCGGAGATTCCGACTGAGCCGTTGGCTCGATCCTTACGGCTAGAGACTCCTACGGGAGCAGACTCGACGATTACGCACTGGTGCCGGCAGTGTGAGCTTACTCTAGGAGGTGAGAGCTTCGGCTGGGATCTCCTTGTAGCGGCATCGAGGCCTTACGACGTCATCTTGGGCATGGATTGGCTATCCACGGTTCATGCCCAGATCGACTGTTTTAGGCGCAAGGTGCGATGTGTTCGCACCGACGGGAGCAGGTTTACCTTCACCGGCGAGAAGGGAACCTTTGCAGCACAGGATGGACTTCCGCAGAGGAGAGTGCAGCCCATCTCTCATCAGTTGGCTAGCCTCATCCTAGGAGCAGTGGACGTGCGGAGTCCGGCTTTTCCTGCAGTGGTGGACCAGTACGTGGACGTCTTTCCCGACGACGTTCCAGGGCTACCTCCTCGTAGAGAGGTAGACTTTTACATCGACTTGTACCCTGGGACAGCCCCGATATCTACTCCAGCATATCGGATGGCCCCCGCCGAGCTTCGGGAGCTGCGGGTACAGTTGGAGGACTTGCAGAGCAAGGGGTTTATCCGACCCAGTGTTTCACCCTGGGCTTCCCCGATTTTGTTCGCCAAGAAGGCGGACGGGAGCTTGCGACTATGTGTCGACTATCGTCGCCTGAACCAGGTGACAGTGAGGAACAAGTATCCGCTGCCACAGATTGATGACCTCTTCGATCAGCTCAAGGGAGCGCGGTGGTTCTCGAAGATAGACCTCCGGTCAGGCTATCATCAGCTCAGAGTTCGAGAGGAGGACGTGCAGAAGACGGCCTTCAGGTGTCGGTATGGCCATTATGAGTTCTTGGTTATGCCGTTTGGCGTAACCAATGCTCCAGCAGTGTTCATGAGCCTCATGAACAGGATCTTCCAGCCATACCTCGACCGATTTGTCGTTGTCTTCATTGACGACATTTTGGTATACTCGACGACTGAGGAGGAGCATGCCTACCACCTGCGAGTTGTGCTAGACACACTCCGAGAGCACCAGCTTTATGGCAAGCTCTCAAAATGCCAGTTCTGGTTACGTGAGGTCCATTTCTTGGGGCACGTCATCTCTGAGGCGGGAGTTGCATTGGATCCCGCGAAGATCGAGGCAGTGCTAGCTTGGGAGCCACCCAGGAGCGTGACAGAGGTGCGGAGCTTCTTGGGCCTAGCGGGATACTATCGGAGATTCGTGCCAGACTTCTCCAGAGTTGCGGCACCACTCTCAGCCTTGACGAAGAAGGGGAAACCCTTTGTGTGGTCAGACAGATGTCAGCAGAGCTTCCAGGAGCTGAGACAGAGATTGACCAGCGCACCTATCTTGAGGTTGCCTGAGGAGGGAGTTGGGTACGTAGTTTACTGCGATGCATCAGGGACTGGACTCGGGTGCGTCCTGATGCAGGAGCGGGCCGTGATCGCCTACGGATCACATCAGTTGAGGCCGCATGAGCAGAACTACGCCACTCATGACCTGGAGTTAGCAGCAGTGGTCTTCGCTCTGAAGACTTGGCAGCACTATCTGATGGGCGAGCGCTTCGCGGTCTTTTCTGACCACCAGAGTCTCAGGTATATCTTCTCTCAGAAGGACCTGAACCTGAGACAGCGGAGATGGCTTGAGTTCCTCCAGGACTATGACTTTGAGATAGTCTATACTCCTGGGAAGGGGAACATGGTAGTCGATGCCCTCAGCAGGAGGACGGGCATTCAGCTACTTGAGGAGGCAACGGAGCAGCTGGCCTCCTTACAGATATCCTTTGTGGATAGAGACGGAGCAGCCTTTCTTCAGTCTCTCACAGTCTCTCCTCCACTTCTACAGCGAGTCAGAGAGGCTCAGCGTGAGGACGCCGACTGTGAGACCCGGCGTGCACTGATATCCTCAGGTCAGGCGCCTGATGGCTTCTCCCTTGGAGCAGAGCACGACATCCTTTTCAGAGGGAGTACCTTCGTACCAGTCGCCTTACGAGAGGAGGTGCTGAGAGAGTTTCACACTTCTCCCTTGGCGGTGCATCCCGGAGTGGCGAAGATGTACCAGGATCTCAGACGACAGCACTGGTGGCCAGGCATGAAGAAAGCTGTGGCTGAGTTCGTTTCACGATGCCTCACCTGCCAGCAGGTGAAGGCAGAGCATCAGGTACCAGCAGGCTTGGTACAACCCTTGGAGGTCCCGGAGTGGAAGTGGGACGTCATATCTCTGGACTTCGTGACTGGACTTCCACGTACTTCCAGAGGTCACGACTCCATTTGGGTGATTGTCGACCGACTCACCAAGTCGGCACACTTCTTACCCATCAGAGAGCAGTGCTCAGTGGAGAGCTTGGGACGTCTTTACGTCCAGGAGATCGTACGGCTTCACGGTGTGCCATCATCTATCGTCTCCGATCTAGATGCTCGTTTCACTTCCCGGCTTTGGAAGGGGTTGCAGGAGGCGTTCGGGACGCGGCTCCATCTGAGCACAGCCTTCCACCCTCAGACGGATGGTCAGACGGAGAGGACCATACAGACACTCGAGGACATGCTCCGTGCATGTGTTCTCGACTTTGGTCGCAGCTAGGAGGACCACCTACCCTTGGTGGAGTTTGCGTACAACAACAGCTACCACTCCACCATCGGGATGGCACCATACGAGGCGTTGTACGGCAGACCCTGCAGATCACCGTTGTGCTGGACAGACCCTGGGGAGTCAGCACTCGTGGGACCAGAGATGGTCCGAGCCACGACAGAGAAGGTCCAGATCATCCAGGAGAGGATGAGGACAGCTCAGAGCCGGCAGAAGTCATATGCTGACAGGAGGCGGAGGCCACTGGAGTTCGAGGATGGCGACCACGTCTTTTTGCGTGTCTCACCTCGACGTGGTTTACGGAGATTTGGCCGAGGCGGCAAGTTGTCTCCACGCTTCATCGGGCCTTTACAGGTCCTCAGCAGGATAGGAGAGGTGGCTTATCGCCTGGCTCTACCACCTCAGTTGCACCGGGTGCACGACATCTTCCACGTGTCTCAGCTGAGGAGATACGTGCACGACCCGACGCACATCATCGACTTTGGGGAGCTGGACGTGGACGATGGGGCGACTTTTGCGGAGGTCCCAGTGGAGATCGAGGATCGACAGGAGTGGGTCCTACGTGGGTGGTCGATTCCTCTTGTGCGCATCAGATGGCAGCACGGGAACCTCCAGGAGAGCACTTGGGAGCGGGAGGCTCAGATGCGTGCTCAGTACCCCCATTTGTTCCCCTAGTTTTTGATGTATCTTTACGGGGACGTAAAGCCCTGAGGTGGGAGTAATGTAAAGACCCTCAAATTTCAAGGAAATTTTTTTCTTAATTTTCTTTGGAATTTTACAAGAGCGCAGCTTCAGACGGAACCTGATTCCGAGGCCCGGTGTGCCCGGAATCAATTTCCGAAGTTTGGCTCGGGTACGTTCAGTGAACGGACGAGCGGGTTTTTCTATCTTTTGAACCGGTGCCCGGAATCAAATTCTGAGGGCACCGATGAAATCGCAGCGCCGGTATTTTCTTAGAAACGCCTCTTCCGGAGTTGCGTTTGCTCAGACGTGGTTTTTAAATTTTGCGGCTTTAAGTCAGAAATAAAATAATGTTTGTGCGACAACTTTATTTTATTTCACTTAAGCTGCTTGGAAGCCACTTGAAGTCACTTAAAGACGGCTTGAACTGAGTTGAACTGGATAGGATGCTATCCAGAAATATCCTACCCCTTGGTAGGATATTTGTGCGGTGGGGCCTGCACGAGCCCCGCCGTTTCTTTCACTAAGTAACGCACCCGCGAAAACCCGTCAAAGTAACTGAAAAGTCAACCGACGCGTTTTCTTTAATTCTTAACAGACCATTTAATTGGGCGGTTTATTTCGTGAATAAAATGGACTGTTTCTTTCGTGAATTAAATGGGTCGTTTCTTTCTAATTGATGGATCGTTTCTTAACCGGTTTCGTATGTTGGCATGTTTATAAAATAAGACCAACCTAAAAATCCTTTGAAAGGATTTGAGAGGATCTTGTTTCTTCATCTCCCCGCGAAGAACGCGAAGAACGCGAAGAACGCGAAGAACGCGAAGAACGCGAAGAACGCCGGAACCGGAATTCGACGACGCATGATCCGCGACGTCAACAACTTTTCCGCGACCTTCTTCTTCTTCTTCTTCTTCGGTGCCTCTTCTTCCGCGGCGGACCTGCGATCGGCGGTTAAAGGTGAGAATCGAAACTTCTAAATTCTCCCCTTTTTATAATTCGATATCAACGGATTTAAATTAATTAAATCCGTTTGTTCTTGATCCGGAGATTGGCGATGCGACGCCGGATACCGTGACGACGCGACGAACCCCTTCATCCGCGACGAGCAATCCCGCGACGATCCCCCGTTCGGCAACGACAGCTGCGAAGTAGGGATTTATTTTCTTGATTTTCCTTTCCGTGATTTTATTTCTTTTAAAATAAAGAACTGATCACGGAACAATTTTAAATTTATTTAAAATTTTTGAATTGGTTATTCCTTGTTTCTCCCGTCGTTTACGACTAATGCGGAGGGCGCGGGTCTAACGAACAAGACCCGACAACCCTCCGCCGATCTTCTTTTTTGTGCGGATTTGGCGGGCGACGGCAAAAGCACGACGCAAGGGCCATTTGTTGATTCCGCAGTGGAGGACGCGTCCCGGGAGGAACAATGGCGCAGACGGGAGGCAAAACGGGCCACCGGAGCAACTCCGGCGGCCCGCGGAAGGAGGCAGCGGCGGCGCCCGGCGCGCCGCCGTGGAGAACTTCCGCCGCGGCTGAAGCCACGGCGGCGGCGGCCGGTTCCGCGGCCGCGCGGAACCGGGAACGGACGCGGCGGCCCGGCCGCTTCCGCGTGACAGGCGGCCCCCCGCGGGGCCGCGTTTCCTCAAAGCCGCGGGTCAAACCCGCGGCAGCTCCCTTCGGCCGGTCCGGTCGGCCGGGCCGCGCCCAGGCCGGACCGGACCCGGCCGAGCCGGTTCGGGCCGGGGTGGGCCGGCCCGGTTCGGGCCGGCCCAAGGGGGGGTTCGGGCCGGGTCGCCCCGGGCCCAGAACCCCCGTTTCGGGCCCTCTTCGGTCTTTCGCCCATATCTCGGGCCTGGGACCTCCGATTGACGAACCGTCAGCGGCTACGCGATCCTTGGATCGAGACGGTTGTTTCGGTATATTATACTCAAGGTTTCGGAAGACTTTGGGTTCGGCCGGGTTGGTTCGTACACGAAACCAACCGGGCCCTCGGAGCGGAAACACTCATAACTTGAGCTACGGACGTCCGATCGACGTGCCGTCAGCTGTGGTAGTTTCCTCAAGTGAGACGGAACTTTTGGCATACTCCGCCCGAGGATCGGATACAGGCGGAGTATGGTCGGGTCGGTTTTGCCCTAAAAAACCAACCGGGCCCCTGGGACGAAAATGCCAATAACTCTCAGACCGGGCGTCCGATTGACGCGCCGTCTGTCGCGTTGAGATCCTGTTGTCGATACGGAACTTTTGGATACATCAACTTCGGACTACATGTCAGTTGATGTATCAGCCCCTCGGCTCGTGGAGCGGACCCTCCTAAACGAGCTCGCTATGTGCGGGAACCCTAGCGCTGGCTGTGACCTCGACGACAGAGCAGAGATCCTCCGTGGACTGCGACGACGACAGAGCAGAGATCCTCCGTGGACTGCGACGACGGCAGAGCAGAGATCCTTCGTGGACTGCGGCGACGACTGTGCAGAGATCCTCAGTGGACTGCGTCGACTACTGCACTCAGTGATCCCGTGTGGATCAGTGCCTACAGGTTCTGTGTGAGCCCGATCCTCCGTGGGTCCTTACTACCGGTTCTGTGTGAGCAACTGCCTACAGGTTCTGTGTGAGCCCGATCCTACGTGGGTCTTTTGCGGGGGTTAGTACCTATCGATCCTTCGTGGGTCCGACGACTTAGACGGATCAGTGATCGTCTTTGACGTCATCTGAAAAAAGTATACCTGGTTGAGCTGAATCTTATGTTACTCTCCTTTGTGGTTTGTGTTGAACTATCCTTTGTGGATTTACTGTTTACTCTCCTTGTGGATTTGAGTCTTGCTTTCCTTTGTGGATTGAGTTGTTCTTGAGCTCGTGGGCAGAGCTGGAATTGTGGACTTAGGTATATGTATGGGCATATACCTAAGTCGAGTCAGACGTTACTTCGTGATTGCATCTTTCTTTTGTGCTATATCCTTTGTCGATTTCGGGAGACCTTCGGGGGTCTCGGGGTCCTTACTGAGTAGCTTGTACTCACCCCTGCACGGGCTATGCCCGCACCTTGTTGTGTTGGTTGCAGACGACGGACAGCGCTGATCACGGTTGGGGCGTGGAGCAGGACGATACCTGGAGATGGACCACTGGGCGGGACGTGCTCGGAGCGGACGTGGGACCCGAGGAGCCTGGAGGCTATCTGTACCCACCCTTCAGGTGGGATTGCCAGTGGACGACACGAGGCCGCCGTCTTTTCTTCAGTTGCTGTTCTTTACTTTTCAGTTGTACTTTACAGTTGGGCTTGTATTTCCGGCCCCCTTTACTTTCTGCACTTTACTTTCCGCTTGCTGACTCTGTGTGGTTGTAAATTATGAAGGCAATGCCTTCCCTGTTTACTGGGATTTTACGCCTTGGTGCTAGTCGCCAGCCCCTGGCCTATGGAAGGCGGGCTTGGGGTAGTCACGGCACGGGCCCCGAGGACGGGTCGTGACACAAGTGTTTCAATATATCATACGTTTGATCTAGAGGTCTGCGTTTCCCAATAGGAATATTTGGTTTAGCAGGTACCTTGGAAGCAGATGCTTTGGAAGCTGATGCATCTTGTATTGAAGTTGGCAACATCCTTGGTTTTGGAAGATTAGACTGATTAGATCCATTTACTTTCTGAGATAAATAAGATGGAACCTTTAATCGGTCTTCCAAAATAACTGTGCCAAAACTGAGTTGGCCATTGGCAGAAGAGCTTGATTGTTCTTTTTGAGCTCGTTGAAGGGCTCTACCACGAGTTTCTGCTGCATATACAGTGCTAGCAGGGGTAGAATTAGAGTAGTGGCTTCGGAAAGATCCACGTCTTCCCCTATATCCTGAACCTCTAGAACCTCTTCGGATTCCCTTATTTGATACAGGGAATTCAGGCTCATCAAGACTGGAATATGGATCTGTTAATTGAATCATATTAACAGAACCAAAGATTAACTCTTCGTCTGATAAAGACTCTGCCTGGTTAGCCTGTTTAGGCTGTGCCGTTTGGTGGGACGTTGCCCGTTGCTTTGAAGTAGATGGAATGAAATCTTCCAGAGTCAAAGACAATTTAGGCTTTGATGCATACTCATCTTCTCCTGATTCCTCTTTCTTCTTTGAATTGTGCTGCCCTTTTGAGGATTTGTCCTTTGATGGAGGCTTTACTGCAGGTTTTGTAGGAGACACAATTGGCTTCTTCAATTGTGTTCGCAAAATGGAATGGGTCCGATTGATTGTCTTTCTGACCATCCAATCATCATATTTTTTCGCAGTTTTGCTTTTGACTTCCTGCCACTCGCCTCCTTCTTCTGGATCTGTAGCGGTAATACACGCTACATGAGCTGAAGAACCCTTCAATTTGACTTGTCCCAAGTCGACCATCTTTTGCAGGAGGTCTTTAAAGACAAAACACTCCTGGATGGGATGCCCCAACATTTGATGAAAGGGACAATAATTGGGACGGTCTTCATCTCCTTCCTTGTTTGGCCTCTTGGGCACTGGTAATTGAACCAAATTATTTTCCAGAGCTGAAATGAAGTAACCAGGAACTTGCTCACTTCGGAAAGAGTATGTTTTACTCTTCATATCCTCAAATTGTTTTCGTCGTTAATCTTTTTGATCATTTGGACGAAATAGCCTTTGTTGTTGGCGTTCAGGAGGTGGAGCTCTTCGAGAAGATGAAGGTTTTGAAGTAGAAATAGGTATAGGTGCCTGTTTAAGCATAACTGTAGTAGTTTCTGCTTTACCCATTCTTCTTCCTGGAGCTGATGGAATTATACGAGATTTAACCTTAGCCTGTATAAGGGAATCTTCAATCTTTTGAGCGATTTAAGTAAGGTCTCGAAACCCTCCTGTGTATTTCACAGGGATCAATGGCATGCGTAATTCGTCACGCAAATTTGCCACACAGATTGGCAACAATTCTTCCTGAGGGAGTGATAAACTCAAGGAATATGTTAATCCCTTCCAACGAGCAATGAAATCAGAGACTCTTTCATTCTCCCTTTGCTTGCAGTTTGTAAGATCGAAAACTGTCGTTTTTGGCAAAGTTGAGATAAACTGAAGAAGGAATTTTTGACGAAGATCCTCCCATCCGATGACTGATCGGGATTTCAAGCTTGTATACCAGACAAAAGCTGGTCCTTGCAAGGTTCGCATGAAGCATCTGAGTTTCACTGCTTCTTGCTGCTCTGGAGTTCCCATCATAGGATCACAACAAGATACGTAATGCGTCAAATGTTGTTCAGGGTCGCCTGATCCATTGAAAGTAGGGAAAATAGGGTTTCCAAAACTGGATGGAGGAGAAATTGAATCTACCCATTCAGGGTAAACGTTCTTTTCAGGTTAAACTTGCGCCCGTTTCCCTTCCATAGTTTCTAACTGAGCTGTTAATGACTCAATAGTAGTTATTAACTTTTGAGAAACGTCAGGTTGAACTTGGTTTTGGGTAGGTGCAATGAATGGAGCTTGGACAGACGTGGTGGTTGGTGCTGCAACTGATGGTAGTGCTGCCAACCGTTGTTGCGTTTGACCCGTAGGATTAGACCTCTGTGGGTGTACTGACAAAGTAGGATATTCTTGATCCATCTCAGTAGCTACAACAAATTCCTTCGGCTGTCGGACTTCAGCATTCTTAAGAAGAAGACTACTCTGAATTAGTTCTGCATTCAACCTTCTTAATTCTTTCATTTCTTCCTCCTGTTGTGCAAATCTTTGCTCTAATGAGAGCGATTGACCTCCTTCAGAGGAAGGGTGAGAAGTAACCTGATTCTTTCCTTCCCCCTTATTGGATCCTTTTCGGAGAGGGGGAAGTGGGTTACTTGAAGGAATACCCAGATTTTGGGTAAGCCTTTGATTACGTGTGCGCACACCTTCTTCATTTAGGTCTGTGTGCGCGACTTCTTGAGCAGGAACCTCTTCGTCTGATCCCTCTGATTGAGCCTCATCTGGTGAATCAGCAGCAACGGCATTGATGACATTAATGGATGCATATTGCATGGAATCCTTTCTATCAGAATTTCTGTGATATTGTCTCCTTCTATGTCCATGATGAGACATGGCATTTCGTTGACTTGATCCCTCAGGAATTTCTTGGAGAACCGTCACTTGGAGAGAATCTCCTGACATCTTGGCTCTTCGTTCCTCTTGAGGCTTATTCCCTAATCGAGAGAATACTGACTTTCTCTGAGGGAGGGATTGAAGATTTGAAAAAGTCCCCAGTCCAGTGGACTGGGTGTGTTCCTGTTGCTTCCGCTCAACTCCTCGAATCCCATTCGTTGACTCTGAGGGTTGGGTTAGAGAAGTCCCCAGTCTGGCAAGCTGGGGTGTCTCTTGACATGCTATGTCTGAGATCTTCTTGAAATATCTCTTGATCTTGCGAATCATAGTTCGGAAATTAGATGGATGCGTTAACCTGTATCCACTTTTATCACCTGGTTCAACAGACCGTTGGATGATTTCCGAAAGTTCTGTCATTTGATGACGTGTTTGCTCCAGACGAGAGGCTTGTGCAATATTCTCGCCTGCTTGATGTAGGAGCAATTCAACAACCTGTTCTCTATATACTTGATTTTGAGAGGAACTAGTTGAAGCTTGATCTCGAGCAAGCTTTTGATTATGAACAAAGCCCATTGACTGTGGCCGGCCATGGGCAATAACATTGCATGAGACCATTTTCGGCGGGCTTTGCTGACCGGAAAGCACTGTGAAATGTAGTGCTCCGTGAACACCCCATCCTCTGATATGAACATTAGATGGAGCATTGGAAATTAACTGACACAATCTTCTTAGTGCGCCAAGGCATGAACGTTGAAGGGTTCTCTGTTGCTTTTCAGCCTTCGGATACCGAGAGACTGATATAGATGTCAAATCAATCTGGCGTTGTAACCCTTCTATTATCTTAAGATGATTTTCATATTCATCGTAAGATAATACCTTCTTCTTTAATTGAAAAAGAGTTTTCCATATGTTGAGACAAATATCATGGATTCCATCATCCGTCAACATCTTTGGAATGTCGTACTGGGAATCAGCCAAAGGCCAAAACATGACTGGTACTTCACCTTTTGCCAGTTTTTTCCTCATGTTCAGCATTTCCTCTTTATCATTAAATGAAGATTCTTCTACCTGTTTGGACCAGAGTTGGTGTTTCCTTGTTGCTTCATCGGATTCAACAATATTGGTAGAGAAATCACTATTCATGCTGGAAGATGAATGACCCAGGGAAGGTTCGGAGAATAACCTGAACCCTAGGCTATCTTCTGATGGAGAAAGAGTTTCACCTGCCGATAGTAAAGCATCAGACATGACTGGTTTTACGTTTGCAAGTGCCTCGAGATAGGAGGGCTTTCTCGTCACTACATTGCCTTTTGAAGAATTTTCGAGACAACGTGAATCACTACTGCGGAGAGGACTTTCGCAGCGAAGTTCATCACCATGAGGAGGACCATCATGATGGGTTACAGCAAAAGATGAAATCTCTTGCTCCTTGGACTTCTGACCACACAGAGGGTTCCTGTGGCTCTCATCTGAAGAAGAAACTTCAAGATTGAACGAATTTTCATGAAGCAAGTCTTCATGAGGAAGTGTCTGTTGAAGACCTTCAAAATTAATGTTCCCGTTATTGGGAACTGAGGGAGTAGAATCTTGAATTCCGACAGATAAATGTATGAGGTCTTCAAGAACTCCAGCATCGAGCAAGGCCTTGTTGCAGATTGGCCTTTGATCTCCTGACTGTGCTGGGCAGATCTTTTTCTTAGATGCCTTCTTACTCGCTTTAAAAACCACTTGATGATGAAAGTGATTGCTCTGAGTAGGTGTATGTGCCTGATCAGGAAAGATGGTCTGGTTAGGCTGACGATCATCGCTCAAATCAGGTGTATGTGCCTGACTTGGTTGTCCGTATGATATGGGGGAGTATGCCCCATAACCCTCTTGGACTGGAACAGATGTGTGTGTCTGTTCCGGAGTGAATCGTTGATGTGTCACTCCATGCTAGGGATAGATTTATGTGTCTGTCCCTGAGATGATGCTGAAGCTGTTATGATATCCTGGCAAGCATCCAGAATATGAGCAGTAATTTGATTCTGCTCTTTCACCATTGACAAAATATGTTTGGTGACTTCAGCCGCCGGAACAGGGATATACGTCCATTCCGGGCTTGGAGTAGGTGTATGTGCCTGCTCCTGTCCTCCTTTTCCTGTCAGTGAATCCTGATAGTACTCAAATGTGGAGGCAGAGAGTTTAATCTGCCTCCTGTTTGTCGTCGGGGCTTTCCGACTGACTTCTCCGTGCGCTACCAAGCGAGACTGTTGGTAGGCTTGATTAGTATTAGCAGGTGTATGTGCCTGCTGATTACACTTCGCCAAACGCGGTTGACGAGATCCATCATATGTAGTCAGACGAGCCTGCTGACTAACTGATGATGTATAAGCAGGTGTATGCTCCTGCCTATGGTACTCCGCCTGAATTGCCTGGCGGGATCGGCTTGATGCTGTCAGATGAGCCTGCTGGACAGATGAATTAAAACGGGCAGGTGTGTATGTCTGCTCGTTGTTTGCAACCAAGTTAGGTTGGTGGACTTCTCCGGAGATGGCAGGGATGACAACCTGCCTATTGTTAACCGGATTCCGTCTCTGGCGGTTCATCTTGCCTGCTTGGGTTCGAGGAACCTGAGCTGAATGCCTGGAGTCGGTACCCTCATCATGTTGAGGGCGCACTACCGCACGAGTCTGGCGGCGATTGTTGATGGGAGCCCTCGGGAAGGACTCCTGTCATTTTGAATTAAGGCCCCGAGGGACCTGCTTATTCACTTCCTCGGAGTAAGGGAGTGAATGGAAATTGTGTTCCGGGGATAACGACCCGAAACGGTTGGAGACGGTAGTCAGCACCGCCTGCTTCTTGATTGCTGGCCGCCGTTGTCCGGACGACCAGGTAGAGTTGTTAACTTGGAGGGCTTGACGAGCGGCCTCCAGAGTTGGGATAGTACCGTTGCGACGGTACTCCTTAACCAGTGCATTAGAAACACAGCGTTGAAGACGCTGAGTTGGTGATGTCATCCTCAGAGCGGATGACGTTCCAGCAGGAGTAGCAATATTGGTTTTCACAGCAGCAGACCTCACAGTAGAGGTGTTCACAGCAGCAGTATTCACTAGGGTGAATTTAAGGAAAGCCATTTTTGCAGAAGATCTTGAAAAAAGAGTGCCTGTTCCATGTAACAGACATTATCAAGATGAATCTGGCCACTGCATCTTTTGGATGAGCATATGTCAATGATTGCTTTGTTGGCCCAAGGGGCCTAACAAATAAGAAGAACATCACTTTAACATGGTTAAGGATTCACGTCGAGTTCACCATTTTTGTTTCCTCACGGATTACGGGGATGACCTCCTGGACAGGAGATTCAAACGTTCCGACCAGTTTCTAGCGGGTTTGTTCGTTGAACCGGAAACATCCAATGATTCCACATCCGTTTGGACATACTTTCCAAAGGCAGGCGCTCATTAGCTTGTAGACTGATGAGGCTTAGGAATTTGCATTGGTCGAGAGGATGGGAGGTCGGACTCATCACACCTTTTTTAGGGGAATTATTGTCTACTCCGGGACTCTCTTTATAGATTTAAGTTATGTTCGTGAATCCTTATTATATTACCAAGTATAAAATGAGCTTTCCTTTAGTTTTAACAATCAATGATTTAAATATGCAAGAAATTTAGAGAATATTTTATTTGTATTCGAGGTTCTTCATCAATAGAGAATCATCCATATCTGTTTAGAGATTCTTGGTTAATGGTATCCTTCAAAACATTTATATAAAAGTCTCTTGGTCATTATGATGACCAGGCTGGTTTTAAAGCCACTCAGTGGGGCACTTGAAGTTTATCATCATTCAGAAGGACATAGATTATTTCAAAGTTGGGATCGAACCCATAAATGGGCTACCTACGTATCCTTTGTTTTGGAAAAGGAATCAGAACCCACGTAGTTCGAGGAATGGGGTATGATGTTTATGATTGATGGCTCAAAGATGAATGTCATAATTACTTTTACACTCTAAGCTCACGTGAGTCATGCTCGGTGTGAGAAACAAGAGGTATTGGTAAAATTTAGACAATTGTGCCATGAAAGATGCAATCATAAGAATTTGTTTGGGGCTTATGTATGGATGACTGCCCAGATATATGAAGGTTTAGGATTTACTTTTAGGGAGAAAATCCATGAACAGGGTCCACAAAGTTATATGTGCTTCATTGAGATTTGAATACTCTAATCTTGGGGCTTACTCCTAAGGAGGATGCCCATGTTAGGAGGGGACTTATGATTGGGTTTTACTCCTGAAAAGGAAACCCAAATCAAAGGTAAATTATGACTGGTTAAGAGAAGTTTAAGGGGACTTGGGGCTTACTCCTGAAAAGGAAGCCCAAGGTTATGACTGAGTCTTATTCCTGAAAAGGAGACCCAGGTTAAGGGACTTGGGGCTTACTCCTGAAAAGGAAGCCCAAGGTTATGACTGAGTCTTATTCCTGAAAAGGAGACCCAGGTTATGACTGAGTCTTATTTCTGAAAAGGAGACCCAGGTTATGACTGAGTCTTATTCCTGAAAATGAGACCCAGGTTAGGGATTAAGGTTTGGGGCTTACTCCTGAAGAGGATGCCCATATTTGAGATTGGGGCTTACTCCTGAGGAGGATGCCCAGATCAAAGGTTTTATAACTGGGGATTATTCCTGAAAAGAAGACCCAAGTTAGGATTTTCTCATCTTAAAGGATGAGGTTGAATGAATGAACTCCCCGTATTTTAGTGACATAAGGATATTTAAATCACTAGACTTTGAGAGAGATTTCACAGAATTCCTTTCAGATAAGAAAGTCAAATCAAGAATTCATGCCATAAATGGTTTTGAAGAGTGTCTTGAAGACTGAATCTTGAATAGGAAAGGTGAAATGCCTTAAGAGGGGTAAAATGGGCAAGATGGGCACCCAAAAAGATAGGGGCGCGCAAGTCTTGAAAGGCGCGCAAGTCCTGCGGCGGCGCGCAAGTATTGGTCGCGCAAGTATACTTGCGCGACATATGGTGTACTTGCGCGATTTTCAACCAGCATTGAAATGCTTGAGCGACTCTTTAGAAAACCCTTTACAATCCTCTTGAGGTTCTTCCAGAGAAGGGACGCGCAAGTTATATTGAAGGAATTAAGTCGGCGCGCAAGTGTTTGATAAGTTTCAACACTTAGGCCTTCCTTCTTCTCTTTAGATCTTCCGTTCTAGGTAAGAAATTACCTTAGAAGTGTTCTGGAAGCTTTGAGAAGAGACTTGGGCGTCGGGAGCTTTAATCCGAGTTTCTGGAAAAAGATCCTCTCGAGTGGGGGCCCCACAGGGTCTATTTATAGGCAAAAGAAGACCCCGGGCGGTTACTGGGCAGTTACCAATTAGGTCGCGCAAGTCACCTGCGCGACCAAGGTAGTCGCGCAAGTATACTTGCGCGGCAGTGGTATCACTTGCGCGGTGGATTTGCTGTTGATCCTTTATTCACGCCTTTGTCGATTTTTGATGTTTTCTTCAAAGGATGAATCACTTTCAGCTGGGATATTCCCTTTTCCGATCTTTAGATTCTGTGACGAAAGGAGCGTCAACAATCATCCATGGAACCATTTTTATAGACATTTCATCTAGTTCAATTAAATAAATATGTTCATTCAAGTAACAAATTTATCCATTGAACTTTCCACCAACGAGCAAGGCATATGGACGCCCCATAGCAAACAGTTTTAGTTTGTGACTGGGGTAAAAACCACACTATGGAATCAACCATGGTATCGGATATTTGATTTGATATTACATTTAATGGGTATACCATTTTATTTGAGAAATTGTTTTCATGAAATATAAAATATATTTAATATTTAGAAAAATTAATTCTAGGCACACCGGGTCTCAGAATCACAACCTGTTTCAGCACTGGAATACTCTATGGAAAATTTGGGATTCCATTGTAACCACCTGATCAATCTGTGTCTATATGAGCCTGGAGACATGGACCACAAACTATAGACAATCCACTACTTCATAAGAATCAGACTCATTGTGAAACCTCAGTAACCTCTGGCACTAGGACTTGTAGAGTGTGCTGAGCCTCTGTGAGTCCTCAACCTACTCATATGGTATAATTTGTATCTCAATAAGTTGTTTTTCATTGGACTACCCACTTAGAGGATTAATCTTGTAGGATATAACATAATCTATTGCCAATTTAGTCATCAGATCGTCGTCACGATCTAGAACTGGTATCACAGTTGGCTGTCGTCATGTAGGCATCCTGTAATTTAATCAAGACAAACCATGGAAAGACAAATATATATATATATATATATATATTAAAATAATGGATAGATGACATAAGAATTATAATATAAGTCTTGATAATATATGATGCATTTTCCATTGATCCCCACAAACAATTCCTTGGTATGCTTAGTCCATAATAAGGTAGTCATGTTCCTAGTGAATAGATACGCCAGTCGTCTGTACGATCACTGGATTCCATGTCCAGAGAGCCGCACTCAAAACTATTTGAAACTATTAACCAAGTCCCTACCAAATCCTCACAAGGGGATTACCCCAGACAACATCCCAAGGAATGAAGTCCTCTGATACCAATTGGTCACTACCCGACTATAACCAGGGATTGAGCAATAATGTAGACACCATTAAATGTGTTATATTCTCTTCCCCACAATTGAAGATGTATTTCAATGTTCCTTGACTCAAAATGACCTTAACTAGGCTCAAAAAGTTCGAGGTGTGACTCTACCTTTTCATGGGGGTCTGTGATGGTAGCGAGGGAACCTGGTCAAAGGGCCGGGAGCATAGCCCGACACTGAACCCAATTCGGGGTTTTTGGGCACATCCCTCACGGAACAGAGAAATTATTTTGGAAAAGTCCCAAAATAGTCACCCAAGCTTCATGCATGAAAACACATGTGTGCCACCATGATGAACCTGATTTAAGTGATTATTTTGACTAAGTTATAAAAGCGGTGCCCCAGTCTAGCCAGAACACCGTCGGCGCACAAGTCACTTCGTGCCACAATTTGGCGCGCAACCTACTTGCGTTCCCCTATATGTCACGTATCCTACTTGTGTGCCCAACTCATTTCCCCCATGATTAATTATTTTCAATAAATAGACACTTGGGGCCCTCATTTGTAAGGAATAATTTCCCTAAATCCCAATTGCTTATTTAGTCACCCTTGTACTTCTCCCTAGTCTTTCGAAACATTCAAGGTAGTTCTTTAACACCTTGAGTGGAGGATTTAAGGGAGTATCAGTGGAATTTAGTCCGTTTAATGTTTAAAAACCATTATACTTGCACGCCTAAATCACCCAACATCCCTATGTCATAAATACTTGTGTGCTACCCCTTCCTCTCATAGGAACTTTAGTGCGCCACTTCATAGATCACCTGTGAATACTCTTGATGGATTGAGTAAGGTCTCTCCCAAGTATTACCAGACAGGTTGTTCATTCCATAAGTGAACATCATGTCACCCAATCCTACTAGTGCACCCTTACTTGCGCACCCTTACCTACTTGTGCGCCCATACATTCAAGCCCTTCTCTACTTGGGTGCCCCTGAATGATTCACATACTTTATTCACTATCTTCAGTCCAAAATCCAGAAATAATTCATCAAATCCATTCATGGAAAGGATTCTTCTTCCTTGGATCCTTCATCTGAAAGGGATTCTGTTGAATCCTCCAAAAAAACCGCATGACTTTATCAAACCTTTTGGAAAGACACTTCAGTGTGTCTCCTATTTGGGTTTATATTTCCACAGTTACAGGTTTCACATATTTGGTTCACAATGTGGTTTGGATTCATGGGGTGTCTTCGGAATTGTATATCCATAGTCACATGGACCGTTCTATCAGAAACAGTGTTTGTATGTTTCTGTTTTGAATGAGGCTTGGGTTCTGGCCTCCCCCTTTCTCTAAGAGATAACCCGGAACCTCAAGTCTCTGGTAGGGGAAGATATGGTTCATGACAACTTTTCCATTTAAAAACAAAGGAGAAGTCTCCCTCCCCTACCAGGATCAATTTTAGGGCATCCATCCTGGTGTAAGCCTCAAGATTTTCTTGCAGAAGGTGGCATAATTACTCATCCTCCCATCATCAGTGCCGAAGACCAAAGGGGAGATGGACACATGGACTCTTGTAACCCTTTCCCCATCCCATTCCACTTTGTCTCCAAGGGAAGACATCCTGGTTCAAGGCCCTAACCTTCATCCCTTTTTCCTTCCCTTGGACCCTTTTCTAATGTGAAGAGAACAGAGGGAAGGCTCGTCGCATCGCCCTCTTCCACCAGTTGAGGAGGAAAAATTTTAAAGTGTGAATGCCTTTGTTGAATATTTTAAATCCTCTTGTTTCCCACACTGATCATGAATCACAAGGTCTTATATATTTTTCATGGTCATAACATTTTCACAATAGAAGGAAATATGAGAGCTCTGATTCCTATCTAAACCCGGATACGTAGGATGCCCTTTTCAGGGCCCAAGATCACTAGATATCCTCCTTAAAAATCCAACTATAATTCCATTAATCTTGGAATCCTCCATAGAAATAAGCCCCAAATTAAATGCAAAATAATCATGGGATCCTTTTTAGAATGTAATCTTAATCCCATCTCTCTCAAAGGACCATACACTACTATAATACCTATCAAACTACATGGTATTTGATTCCCATTTATATGGGATACGTAAAAAGCCTCATTATGGTTCAGGCCAAATACCCTAAATCAAACTTTTTCTCCCTGTACCATATTCCCAACATGGTCTGATACTACTTGGAAATCCATATTATTTGAAATGGTTATTGGGATACATCAGTACAATTCCCACACTATGTTTTAACTAAGAACCTTCTTCTTAGATGTCCATACCACATGACATTAAACTGTATTGATAGGTCCTTATCACATGACCTTAATAATCATAATATGTCCCATTATGCGGAACCAAACTACAGGGGTTTTGATTCCTTTTACAATGATATATAGGTAGCCTTTTTTATGGGAATGATCCCAATATCAAATCAAACCTAGATCTCCCTCAATGATAATAAATTCCAGAGTGCCCCATTGAGTGTCTTAAAAAACCATTATCATCACAAAAATGATTAAAATAATCTCCAAGTAGTATATTAGAGGATACCATTGATGAAAAACCATGAATACATATAGATATTTCAATTAATGAAGCACCTTGAATACATACTAATGATTCTATATTTTACATATGATAATAAGTGATTGTAAATTCTTAGGGAAACATATGTTCTGCTTGGTGAATTAATAAGGATTCAAGAAAGCATCTTAATTTTACAAAGAGAGTCCTGGAGTAGATAATAATTCCCCTCAAAAGGGAGTGATGGGTACGACCTCCAATCCCCCTTGACCCATGCACTTTCTTAAGTATCATAATGTTCAAACATAATAAACAACTGCCTTTAGAAAGAAGGTCCGCTTTGGATAAAGAACTATTGGATATTTCCGGATCCATAAATATATCCAATTGAAACATTCTAGAAACAATGATTCTTAAAACTAGAACACACATTTCAAGGAACTATGAAACAAATGTAGTGGACCTGGAATAAATCCTTAAGCAGGTTAATAATGTTACCCACCCATCAGGCCCCTATCAATTGCTATTGGATGGCTAGAAAATGGAATCAATCATGAATGTGCCCATCTGAAAAGATTTTTCTTTAATGGAGTTTGTTGTTGATTTCAATTTTTTCTTCTTAGAATTCTGTTCATTCCAAAATTTGATTTCTCCAGGACAACATCTGGGAACATCATCACCGCTGCTCAAGCTGGATCTCTATCCACAAGAAGGATGTCATCACCAACCAATCCTCTTCATTGCTAGGTCTCTAATGTGCTGGTAAAGAAATATCACCAGCACAGTACAATCCTTACATTGGAGGATGCTCGACAAACCCTCCAGGACAATAACATGCCTCGATCATCTGGCCAACGATGACCAATGATCAAGAAGTAGATAGTGCCAACAACTGTCTCTAAATGTTTTGAGTCCTTATCCTTGGAATCTAACAATAAATCCCTCGTGTAATATAGGGAGGTTGATCAAGAGGTCCCTCAAGGACTCAATTTTAGAATGCATGATTATTTCTTGAGGACTCCCACCAGCAATTGATGCCACAATCGTGCCATAGTGTACCTCCAACATGATGTTAGTGATTCCTCTGGATGTTTAGCCCAAGTCTCTCAAACCCGGGCACACAAGACGAACCACCAGGGACAACATATTGTCAATATAGAGCATGTTCTCACCTCTACATTTTTTGAATAAATCCATCAACTTAACATGATGGAAAACGACGAGCGGGAACATACACCCGTCCATATTAATTTTGCTGCTCAGTAGACTCGTCTGACAACAACCCACCAATCCCACCAGATAAACCCTAATGAGTACCATGAAAAAGCACATACACCAGCTTATAAGTTATCAGCCAGTTAATAGGCTCATCGGACTGCATTTCAAGAATCTCGCCAATCTAATGTGGTGGCAACTGGTAAACAGAAACATACACCTGTTTACAATCACCAATTCAGTCAGTAGTCTCATCTACAAGTATTTAAGGAAGCATATCAACCATACATGACAGGAAACAACCAGTAAGAACATACACCTACCAATGTTCATCAAGCCTTCCAATAGTCTCATTTGGTAGCTCCTAGAGAAGTCCGTTGGAAAGCTCCAATGAAAAATTTGGGGAAGACTCAACTCTCTGCCCCATGCATGAGTACTGTCAATATCCATTGACATGAAAAGAAGGATAATAGAAGGAACATACACCTACTCTAGATACTTAATGGACATATATTCATGTTTCGGCCGCAGAAGTCACCAAACACATCTTATCAATGGTTAAAGGGAAGAGGCAAATCCTTATTTATATTTTAGAAGCCTTTCAGGATATTATATCAACTTATTTAGTAGTATCACGAGAATAGACCTATAAATCAATCCCCACACATGAGATGACACATCAGAATGCCATACCAGTGTAGATACACACCTCTGTTCTACTCTTGGTGGGTCATGGTGCATACTGTCCCATATTATACAGACAACAAGTTCAGGAATATACACCCTTTCCAATTAGAGGTAATCGTTCGGTTCTAGTAAAAACTCCAAGGAACGAACATAAACTTTCCCATGATAACTCCTTTTCCCAAAAAGTGTCCCTAAGTAAATACAAGAGAACATCCATGAAAATGTATCACCATGAACTGTTGGAAAATCAAGAGTCAAGCTGTGATTTGGCTCCTCTTAATGTTGTAGTTCTTGAAGCCCTCAAACATTTATCTTTGGTATCTCCAGATTAGACCCCCTCATAACCAAATATTGGGAGTGGTAGTTTTAATACAAATTTACTCGTTGGACAGTTCATCATGAAGGCTTGCTTCATGAAACATCGGTCAATCCGTAGTGCTTATCTCTGGATGAGAGCCACTTTAACCCTCCATGTGTCCATAAGTCTATGGAGAAAGAAGATTTATCCCCTTCTGTAATCCATCATGGTGATCCTCCCCATGATGGAATTAGTTTCAAAGGTTCTCTCCACAGTAGTATTTCGCATTGTCTATACAATTTTATTATTGAAAATGTAGAGATAAGAAATCCCTCAAATCTCGAGGCACTTGCATACACAAGGCCAGTCATGCCTGATGCCTGTTCATTTACGGGGGAAACAAATTCTCAACCAGAAGACACATTAATGGAACGATCATTCTTCAAACCTCCATTGGTTTATTTCTCTTATAATACAGTGCATTTACATTGGTCAGAGAAAGTGGATAAATGTTTTGTGAAATATGATGAAGATGTGTAAAACACGAGGAAACAATTAGCTAAAGGTTAAATACCAGTCAAATTTTTGCATTTGGAAAATTCTCAATATAACATTCTAGAATTGATGATAGAAGATTGCATTCATGACATCCACTTCAACTACGGAAACTCTTCTTCATCTAGAATCCAATGTATTTCCATATGATGAATATCAAAATCATGTAAATATAATAGAAGGGTAGAAATTCCAAATTGATTTGGAATCTCTCTCTATTTCCCAATATCCAAATTTTGAAAAATAGCATACAAAATTTCTATGTGCATCTCTCAATTCTCTAAAGAGTCTATCCCGGTTAATTTCTAATTCCCCATCTAGTGTTCGTATCAGAGGATGGGGTGCATTTGGAGCATTGAATTTCACTGCACTCCGAATTCAACAAAGTCTGCGAAAAAATGTCTCATGCAATGTTATTTCCCATGGTTGGCCACAATCAATAGATTTTGTATGTAATCGAATGTAATCTCAATAACATGCCTCAACTAGCTCTCATCAGGGTTAATCCAAAAGAAAAGAAGTTGTTGAGTTACTTTTACATCAAGAATCGGAGAATCTTGAGCAGGAATACTGCTAAGATGATGTCAGGTGTCAAAGAATGAAAATGTTAGACATAGCACAATGATCATCCGACACAGGTGATTTAAGTTGTTGTCAGATGATTTACCCGACTAATGACCGAACCAAAATCTGCAAAATTAGAAGAGCAGTTGCACAAATTTCATCTATTGTAGTTAATGAATCACCCCAAATTTCAAGGTTGGGGGATCATTTAATTCAACCATCAGATTCATTCAACAATGTTCAAATATTTGATGATGAAGAATTGGAAATGCCCAAGCCTGTTGATATGGGGGCTTTTTCACATCTATAATACCATCCTCAACCAAAGTCAGTTTTTCCCAATTAGGAAAGAAGCACCAAGGATAGTGTACAACAGAACTACATGAGGATTCCCTTTAGGTTACTGTCCACAAGATAGTTCTAGGGAATTTATCATATAAGAGAACTAAGTCTCATGGAAGACATAAAGGAAGATAATCTTGCGAAAACACTGACAGAATACCATCGATGCATTATTCATCTGTAAATGTCATTAACACCACTGCAGAATATCCTCATGAAAATGAGTCTAGTTCCTGGGAATCAGAGGATGAAGTTATTTTCCATAATGCGATATAGATCGATGTAAATGAAGAAGGTGTGCACACCCAAAATCATAGGATTACCCATATTCTAGGTATGCCTTCAGATAACCAACTCCCCCTCTTTGAAAGTCATATTATAAGGGGAAAGGAAAAAAGCCAAATTGCATCTAAATTTCCCACTAGAGAAGTTCAATCTATTTCTCTTGAAGAGATATTTTCACAATAAGAATAGGAAACAAAGGATTTGAAAAGACTCAATATAGAGATACTTCGAAAAAAAATTCGGCTAGAAGTACTCCCTATGCAGGTCCTCAACTTGAAAATCTCGTAGGAGCTCCTTGTTAAAGAGTATTTGTAGCAACTAAAGATGAAGATAATTAATTCCCTCTACTAGGTACACAATCAAGGCATGATCAAATACATCATGATAGACCTATTGCTATGGGATATCCATGGTAGATATCAGCACCAACATTAGTGGTTTTTAGGATGTTGCACCAACTCAAGCTCTAGTTGCCATACCTTCATAGTTTTTAGCTCATCAGAATGTTCCCCTAATTCTTATGAAAACAATTGAGGTATTAATGATACGATTGGAATCTATAGAGGAGCGACATGCCCCATTTCAGCCAGAAAATAGACCATACCCTGAGTGGGTAGATGCAATTCTTTCCCCACCAAATTTTGTGAATACAAAATTCCGAATCATTAATGGTTAGGGAAACTAGAAAAAACACTTAAAACATTTTTTTTCTCATTGATATCCCATGATGGGAACTTTTAAATAACAAAAAGCAGTAAATCTTAGGTGTTTTGTGCAGTCGTTATAAGGACTAGATTTTGTCTAGTATACAAGTTTATAATCTCGATAAATTACTCGATTGGAAGATCTCCTTTAGAAATTACTTCTTTAATTTAGATCAACGCTACCAAAGACGACATTTTTTTTATCTTACCAATTTTAATTAAAGGGATATTGAAAGAGTTTCAGATTTCATTTAGCGATGGAAATGATTAACATATTCTTTAAGACTAGTTCTCCCCCATGAAGTGTTGATTCCAATTTGTGTGGAAGATCTACATGATGAGTTACACACAACATCGATCTCTATGAAATACAGAAGAGGCTTTTGAGACCTTACTTCAATCGCTTGATAGATAGAAGAATCTATTATAGAAACTAAGGATAAAACTCGTGTAATTCCATCATCTTTGTAGAGGTGGATAGGAAAGGAAGAAGCTGGTACAGTCACACTCAGCAGGCACATGTACCGACTTCTACTTCAAGACCATCATCATACCAAAGGGCTCTACCTCCTGTGCATCATCTGTAATATCCACCTCATCATAATATTCCAAGAGATAAAAGGCAGAAACAGTTTGAGGAACTAATGAATAAAGTTTATTCTTTCAGGAATGAACAAGTTACTAGTTAATTCATCTCATCCTTAGAAAACAATTTGGATCAGTTTCCAAGTCTGAAGAAACCAAATAAAGAAGGAGATGTAGATCTTCCAATTTATTGTCCATATCACTAGATATTTGGGATTCCCAACCAGGAGTGAATTTCTTTCATGGACCTCCTGAAAAAGATGGTAGACTCTTTGCAAGTAAAACTAAAAAGTTCACTAGCTCATGTAGCATGTGTTACTGCCACTTATGTAGAAGAAGAAGGAAAATAGAAATAGGTCGAATGTAAAAATGTGCAGAAATATGACGATTTGATGACCAGGAAAATGATCAACTTGACTCATGCCATTTTATGAACTTCAGTGAAACAAACGATTGTGTATTCTGTCACTCCTTCCATTGTAAACCTACCTTCATCAAAAGGTCATTCCTCAAAACAGAAAAGTGATTATACGGAAAAATAGCTGTCAGAAGAAGACGAGATCGTGTCAAGGGAAAAGTTTTCCTTAATCCTGGAAGATTTTATGCAATTTGTTTCAAAAGAATGGGCTCCGTCCCGCAAAACAGCACAACCGTAATTATTCAATCATGAAGAATATACATCATCTGAATAATTGATCTTTGGTTATGTTATTTTTTCCATTTAATGGATCCTTATGACAATGATGATTCTTCTTATAATGTGCCATAATTCCTTGTACCTAATTGGGGAACCAGAGGAAGTGTCCAGGGTCGAGGATCAAGAGGAACATGAGGGAATTCTAGATACCACCATTTTAACTATACCTCTGCTCGAACCATATACGCGACAGAAACTCATGGAAGATCCCTTCAGTGGGCTAAAGAAGAATAAGGAGTTTCTTTAATTAAAGACAGGTTTGGTTCTGACACAATTATTTTGGACGACCGATTATAAGTCACACCATCTTGTTATCAGCAAATGAATAGACAAAGTAAGACTAATTTACCATAGCCAGGAGTATTTCTAGCTTCTACTCTGATGTAGAGTACATCTACATCAGAATCATGAACATCCAAATCACCTACAAAACCGCATCTCCATGCTGGAAAACACAGAAATTTGAAAAAAAAGTGTGAGGTATTGAAAAAATTGGACTATATGCCATCCATGTTTTTAATTCTTGATTATTTGAATCTGTCAAAAGATCTTCGAGAAGCACTCATTCATTCTTGGTTAAGTCTTCAAGAGTTATAAACCGAAGTTACTACTACTTAGGTTTAGCGTATAGAGAATGATTCAACAGAATATAATGCATTTATAACTTTTATAGATGAAGATGATGATGATGTTGTAAATGGAAATATAAGACCCTTGAATTCGTCTGGAAAAGTCAATGATATAGACATCTGATGAGCCTTCGTTGATAATGCCTCCAGATTCAATCTCATTTCCACTGGTATACTTCGTCGATTGGGCCGGACTAAATCAGATTTATCTGCTTCCACATTAGTGTTGCAAGAATATGATAAGAATGAACAAGAACCTCTGGGTGATATTACACTCAGATCTCAGTTTAGAGATCCTGTGTCTAATTCAGACTTCATGGTTGTTCGTTAGGATACAACCTTCAATATTATTCTTGGAAGGCCTTGGGTATATTAAAATGCATCCAAAACTTCGTCATACCAACAATGTCTTAAGTATTATTTCAATGGTAAAATTGGGACATTTTATGGCGACAAGGCTTTGTTCGAAATATGTGAATATCAATACATTGTGGTAGGGTTTTATCACACAAAAGGAACGAAGTCCATGAAAATTGAAATAACTAGAGTTAATGCTCCAAATGGACTGGAGAAGATCCCAAAAAATCCATTTAATAATTTGAGTACAGATTATGTGTTACCTATTAATCAAATTGCAAAGGTAAACCCAAATTTGGGAATTCATCTAGTAACTTCCATAATGGCAATACAACAATTGAGTTTGACAACATGGAAAAAATTATATATCCCCCAAGCAATGATGAAAGCCTAAATAGAGATGTTTTCATTTCATCTACTGAAATAAAACAAGCCTCTACTTCATAACTCAAAGTAGAATAAATTGTATCAATGCTAGAAGAATACAAACATGTTGATTCTCAATCCATCATTCCCTCTTTATTTCCACAGGAAGAACCTTCATCATTAGTAGGGTCAGATATGGTGGCCTCCTCATCAGGATGTTCAAATACTGATTCCTCCCCTACCACTGAATTTTTTTTCCATTTGATCAACTATGCAAGTGGAAACAGAAGAGGAAGATCTTGGGGATTCTCCCCTGGCATTTGAGGAAGGTGTCTATACCACCGTGGATGATCTCAAATAAATAAATCTGGGTACAGAAGAAGATCCCCACCCCACATTAATTATTGAGTCCATGAAATTTGAAGTGAAAAGGTGTATACGTCACATCTAAAGAAACATTGAGAAATATTTTCATGGAATTATACAGAAATTCATGTTCTTAACCCTAATGTAGCCACCCAACATTTATGTTGTCTAGGAGAACATCATGGATTCATGTAGGCATAAGGAAGAACACCCCTCACTCATGCCTCTAAAATTGAAGCAAAAATTGATAATCTTATAAAGAATAAATTTTTTCGAGAAATTTAGTTTCCCAAATGGCTGGCCAACATTGTCCCAGTGAAATTGAATAATAGAAAAATTAGGGTTTTCATTGACTTCAGAGTTCTTAATCGGAATTTTCCTGTATATTATTTTCCAGTTCAGATTACAGAGCTTTTAACTGATGCAACGACTGGTTGTGAAGCTTTTTCCAAAATGGATGTCTACTCTGGGTATAATGAAATCTATATGGCCCCAGTGGATAAAGAATCTACATCCTTTTGATCCCCTCAAGGTGTGTTTTTATATAGGGTAATGCAATTTAGCTTAAATAATTTAGGTGAAACATAACATCGTTCCATGAACCATATTTTCAAACCCTTTTTAGGGAAATTTGTTGAATGTTATGTGGATGATTTAGTGGTTAAATACATCCAACATTCCAATCACTTGGCTAATTTGGTAACCATATTCCATAAACTTAGACAAAAAGTTTGAAGATGAACTGCTTGACATGTGCTTTTAGGGTAACCTCAGGAAAGTTTCCTGGATTCATTGTACACCATCGTGGTATATCAGTTGATCATGAGAAAACAAAAGCATTATTTGTTATTTCACCTCCTCGAAATTTGAAAGAATTATGATTACTATAATGAAACTTGGCCAATATTTGGTGCTTTATCGCCAATTGGGAAGGCAAGTATTTTCCCTTCAACAGATTAATTAAAAAGGGAGTCACTTACCAAAGGACTAAAGAATTCCAAGATGCATTTGATACCTTCATGAAATATCTCTCAAGTCCACTGGTATTAATGCCACCTGTTGAAGGAAGACCACTTATTATCTAAGTGAAAGGTTTAGAGTGGCCACTAGGTGCCTTCCTTGCCTAAAAGAATGATGTTGGGAATTAATGTTTCATTTACTATCTCATTAGAACTATGCCTGATGTCAAAACATGATTTTCAAGTATTGACAAGTGCAGCCTAGCATTAATTTTTACAGTTCAGAAATTGAGGCACTACCTGCAACATCATAATTTCCAATTGGTGTCTCATAATAATCTGATCAAATTTATCCTCAGTCGTGCTATGCTTATAGGGAGTCTGGCACAGTGGGCGGTTATTTTGAATCTCTTCAATATCTAGTTTGTTCCTAAAAAGGAAATAAAAGGCCAAGATCTAGCTGAATTTCTTACTAAGAATCCATATGCTGAAGATACATCATTAAATACGGAACTTGCTGATGAAGATTTGTTCTCAATTCAGGATAATTCCAAAACATGAGAAATTTATTTTTATGGTGCTTCCAGAAGTCCAACAGAGAAAAGAATGGAAAACCCAAACTTAACAAAGTTTGGTTACAAATTTTCCTTATTTCCACAGAAAACCCCACATTGCCTTATTCCTTATTATTGACAGAAGGTGGGACCAACACTGAGGTAGAATATCAATATCTCATCGCAGGTTTGGAATTGGCCCTTCTGGTGAAAATGGATCATTTAAAGGTGAAATGTGATTTATAATTGGTAATCAAACAAATAAATGGGGAATATTCTATAAAAAATGAAGAGTTAATCCCTTTGTGTGATAACATCAGACGGTAACTGGCTGAATTTACCTCAGATCCAAACTTTTCTTATGTCCCGTGATCACAAAATGCTCAAGCAGATGCATTTGATAATGTAGGTACAGCCTTGGAAGATCCAAATAATAATGTGGCATTCCTCAGCATAGCCCATCGTTGTGTGGTCTCACATTTTCTTCAAACCACAATGGAAGAAATTAATGAAATTAGCCCAATTTTGGAACCATATGGTCATACCATGTGATGGATAACACCCATCATAGAATATCTTGAATATGGGATACTTCCACCAGATAGGGCTGAAAAAGAACAGATCTGATGACGAGTAGAAAATTTCACACTTTATGATAGTCTAGACCACCAAATGATACTCTATAGGTGAGGCTTTGATGGAATACTCTTCGTATGTATTGACGGAGAAGAGATTTTAGCTATTATGAAATAAGTACATTTAAGAGTTTGTGGTGCCCACTAGTCTGGGCACAGACTCTCTGATCAGATCCGAAGGCCTGGATACTTATTTCCTACAATGATGCAATATTTTACATATTTCACAAAAAAATGTCATCCCTTCCAAGTGCATGCCAACTATATTCATCAACCCCCAGAGCTACTACCTAAATCTAAATACACCTATCCATTTTCTACATGGGGAATGGATATAATAGAGCCTTATCCTCCAGCCATTGCTAATCATTTCAAGTATATTCTCACAGCTACCGAATACTTCTCTAAATGGGCTAAAGAAATACCTCTCAAGGAAACCAGAGCCAAAAGCATTGTTAGTTTTGTCTACACTAATATAATCAATAGATTTAGTGTACCTCATTTTATTTTGATGGAAAATGACACCAATTGTTGTTCTGCTATGGTAAAAATGTTATATCAGAAACATAATATCAAATCCAACTATTCATCTCACAATCATGCAGTAAACAATGGACAGATAGAGGCCTTCAATAAGACCCTATCAATAATACTTCAGAAGATGGTGGATAAAGATATGAAATCATGGCCTGATCAACTTTTGAATGAATTATGGGCTTATCGGATGACTACTCGTACTGATACCCAGACAACTCCTTATTGATTGTTATATGGAACAAAAGCAGTTTTTCTAACTGAAATGAAATTGTCTTCACTCATAGTTGAAATAATTGATCATTATTATATAGACGAGAGATCTCAAAAACAGTTCAATGAGTTGGAATTATTAGAAGAGAAATGATTTTATACTTTGCACCATCTAGAAGTCTGTCAGAATATAATATCACAATCTTTTAATAAGAAATTTTACCTTCTTCCATTTCTTCATGTAGAATTTGTATTGGTCTTTAGGACACCAATGATACCAGGAATGAAACCTCCAAAATCTTGAGCCAATGTGAGAAGGACCTTATTCTATATGTACTGTCTACTCAAATGGATATTATGATTTAATATCAATGGATGGAGTGCCTGTTACAACTTTTAACAATGCGTGATTCTTGAAGAAATACTTTGTGTAGTTGTGGAAATTCATCCTCACTGCAAGAATTTAAACTACACAGTACAACATCCTCACTGCAAGACATGAAACTACATAGTACCAACATTCTCACTGCAAGACATTAAATTGCACTGTACAATTTCCTCATTCCAAGGATTTAATCTTCATAGTACAATGTCCTCACTAAAAGATGTTAAACTGCACAACACAATGTCCCTGTTGCAAGACATAAAACTACACAGACCCCATGTCCTTATTGCAAGACATTAAACTGCATAACAACTATAATCATCCATGCTGCATGACATTGGAATTAATAGTGTCTTCATCCCAGTCTCATGAAATTAAACTGCATGAAATCATTTTTCCTCGTTTCATGACATTAAACTGTACAACTTACATTTTCTCTATTTGATGTTAGAAGCTTCCATAAGAAAATATCATTGACAACATCATTACTCCTTAGTGTCACATGAGTCCCTCTCTTTCCTATGTCTGAGTCTGATCTACATGGAGACCTTATTTTACGAACATCGTATGGCTTGATTTCTATTTTCCAATGAGAATCGTAGAGACACATAAATCTCCAATTTTGGGCCTTGCCACAATCACCAAAATCTACTGATTTTATTTTCTCCTCCTATATATGAATTAGATCTAAACAGATTGTTTCCTTAAGATATATGATTTTATCCTCATATCAATTTATGACTTAAGATTTTCCATTCTCTCATAATGTGTTGAAATTACCCATTATTCATGTCAAACTTGATTAGCGTGATGAATTACTATTTAATGAACTACGTACGACTAGATTCTTATCTATATGAAAAACATATAAATTCCTAAATCTCAGACCTAGGGCCCAACTGCAATTAAAAAACCATTTATATTTTTGTATAAGAATCAAATATACATAGGGAATGTTTTAATAACTATGTATTACTTGATTCATTCCCTATAAAGACACAAAGCGACACTTGGGATTTATCCCTTAATCTAGTTACATTATGTCTTTCCTTTCACATCAATTCATCTTCATCCTTACCACATGACATTAAACTGCAAGGAAATTTAACACCCCAATCTTCACCCGTGTCACCATTATATTATAGAATAAACAATGAAAGTCTCTATTTTACATATGAGTCAAATATTTTTAAAGAACGTCAAACTCATGGCCAATATTGGTTTAAATATTTTTCATATTCAATAGGAATAACCCCTTCCATATTTCACATTCTTAATCATTAATATTTCAAGATCCTCGTAATGTTTCTTACAGTTTCTAGTGATAGTGTTTCTAATACTTGTGAGATCTTTTGTATTGAAATGTTGCACGTGCCCTTAGGAAGACTTGCTCAAGTTTCCCACATAATTGGCTTGTCAGTCAAAAGATGCCACTATTTGTCTAGGAAACATATGACCTAGTTGGACCTGCATAATACAACCCCAATAACAGGTTTTTCAAGTAATGGTAACATTGTTCTTGGTTATTTTATATTTTTCCCCTTTAATATTTGATGACAATATAAAATAATCTGTATTTTAAACCAGTCATTATAGTATACCTATCCCATTATCTTTCTCGCAATCAGAAAGTCTTCAAGACCATGGTTTACACATTTCCCCAACCACATGTTCAGTACAATATGAAATAACCTTGAAATCACTTAGCCACATATCATATAATATTTCCATTTTTGGTCCCAGTTGTATGACCTAAAACAACAGACACAATACCTCTTAAATTTGGGTCATATCATCATAAGAGTCCTATTCCTATGATTCTTTAGAAATCTCTGCAGGGAAATACCATTTCCATATTCAGGTACCATTCCCCATAAATCAAACTCTGTGCTTTGGAAAATCTACATCTCCATTAAATTTCTTTGGCTTTTATAAATAGAATGTCAAACTTTCGAGAGCTCTTTTGTCTAACTATACGGCCCATGCCCTTAGGTGGCCTTGCATAAGTTTCCTACAAATAGTCCTATCAGAAAAAAAGATTCCACTATTTGGCTATATAGTAAATTCCATATTTTTCCCTACATATTACATCCCAAACGAGTTTCTCAAGTAATGGTGACTTTGTTCAAGGAAAATATTTCCTATAATTATTTTATCCCTTTTCACATATCATTCATCTATTATAGAAATTCCCAAATCACAGTTTACAATTTTCCTTTCCATACCTAAATATGATAGTATGTTTCTAAACAAATTATCAAGAAATTGGGAGAGTTTAGTACATTTTGTCAGAGCTAAAGACTATAAATTAAATACACCCAATGTCCTCACTACATGACATAAAATTTCAGAGTACAATGTTCTCACTGCATGAATTAAAACTGCACAACACAATGTCTTCACTACATGACTTAAAATAGAACAGTACCAATGCCCTCACTAGATGACTTAAAATAGCACAATATGATATCATAAATTCCCCTTTCTCGTAAAATTTAACCATTTCTCATACACCAAATTTTTATAGAAATGTTTTTTCTATTCATTACGTATATTTGTCTAAAATAGACCTTTTTCATTATTAAAATTCATTTCCTTTGAAAAACCACCCATTGTGGTCATAAGTCAGCCAAATTATATTTTCCCCTTTCTATCAGTAGTACAATGTTAAAATTCAAGGAGCTCTTTTGTTTGATGATGCAGCATTTTCCCTTAGCGGCCTTTCATAAGTTCCTAACATAACAGGCATGTCAGTCAAAAGATGCCACTATTTGGTTATACATCATATGCCCCAGTTGGACCTACTTAACACATCCCCCATAACTGGTTTTTCAAATAATAGTAACTTCATTCCCAGAAAAGACGCCCCTTATGTTGATACAAGATCTAAATTTGGTTGCAATAAAAATCATGGATCACGATTCCCCTTTGGAATGTTTGCTGAATATTAAGGCAATTTATAGCCACAGTATTTTTTTGGGATCTAATTTCCAAATTTATGGTCAATGATATTTGACCCTAAATACTATCCATTTATAGTCTAACATGCATGAATCTAAACTACTAAGAGACGGGGTGCACACTAGAATGTGAACCTGCGAAGGGCACCCTAAACAAGAGTCAAGTCCCAGCTTAGTAAACATACTTTTTTGAATGGTTTAGGTAATATGTTTCAATAAAAATGTCAAAATATAGAGAGTTTGGGAGGTTTTATTTATAACCCTAGAAATAATAAAACTATTCTCGGTAGGCCCCATGGCTTAGGCAAAAAATTACAGCATCCTTTTAAAACAATGTAGCTCCAAATCAAACCATATGATGTAAAAATGTGTCAATGTGCTCTATGTTTACCTTAGAACAAGAATATTTTCATTATGAACAAATAAAATTATAAGGGGGATATTTTTTAGACACCATTAAATGTTTTTCACAAAATTCTCTACAATTGAAGATGTATTTCCATGTTTCGTGACTAAAAATGACCTCAACCAGGCTTGAAAAGTTTGCAGTGTGACTCTGCATTTTTCATGGGGGTCTATGACGATAGCGAAGGCACCAGCCCAAAGGGATGGGAGCGCAACCCAGAAGTGAACCCAAGCACGGGCGCGTTGGAGCAGTCCCCGCAGTAAAGAGAAATTATTTTTCTATGTCCTGAAAAAGGCACCCAAGGTACCCGCATGAAAACCCTTGCACACCACCATCCTAAAGCTTACTGAAGTGATTATTTTGACTAAGTCCCCAAAGAAGTGCCCCAATCTATCCAAAATACCATCGGTGCGTAAGGTACTTGCACACCCCAATTTTGGAACGCAGCCTACTTGCGCACCCCTATATGTCACGAAACCTACATGTGCGCCCAACTAATTTCACTTAAGGTCACTAATTTTCCTATAAATAGACCCTTGGGGCCCTCATTTGTACGGAAAAAGTTCCCTGAAGTACAATTTCTATTTTGGTTACCCTAGTACTTCACCAGAGTCTTCCGAAACATTCAAGGTACTTTATCAACACCTTGATCAGAGGAATTAAGGGAGGATCATTGGACTTAAGTCCATTATTTGTTTGAAAACCATAACACTTCGACAACTAAAGCACCCAATCTCCCCATGTTAGAAATACTTGTGTGCCACCCATTCCTCTCATAAGAACATGAGCACCTCACTTCATGGATCACCTCTGAATACTCTTGAAGGCTTGAGCAAGGTCTCGCCCATGTATTACCATACATGTTGTTCATTGCATAAGTGAACATCAGGTCTCCCAAGAAAACTTTCACGCCCTTACTTGCGCGCCCATACATGAGTGCCCATCTCTTCATGGGAACCCCTCCACGATTTACTAACTTTATTCAATATCTTCATCCTACAAGCCATCAAGACTTCATCAAATCCATTCACAGCATGGAATATTCTTCCTTGGATCCTTTCTCTGAAAAAGATTCTGTTGAGACATCCACCAAAACCTCATGTCTTTATAAAACCTTAGGGAAAGGCATATAATCATGTTTCCTATATGGGTTTGTATTTCCAGCGTCATAGGTTTTCCACAATTTTTTCAGAATGGGGATAGGATTCATGGAGTTTATTTTGTTTTGTATATCCACAGTCACATGGAACTTTCTCCCAGAAATAGTATTGGGATGTTCCTGATTTGGAGGAAGGTTGGGTTCTGCCCTCTCCATTCAAGAAGAGATGACCCAGAACCTCATGTCTCTATTAGGGGAAGTTACTACTAATTCCTACTTTTGCTTTTAATAATATAGAAGAAGTCTCCCTCCCCTACCAGTATCAATTGTAGGGAAGCCATCCTAGCATAAGCCCCAAGATTTCCTTATAGGAGGTGGCATCATTGCTCTTCCACCCCTCATCGGTGCCAAAGACAAAGGGGGAGATGGGAACAAGGACTCTTGTTACTCTTTTCTTCTCCCTTTTCTCTTTGTGACCATGGGAAGCCATTCGGGTGTGATTTCCTAGCCTTCATGCCTTTTTCCATCCATTAGAACCTTTTCCAATGTGAATACAACAGATGGAATGCTCATCGCCTCGCCCTCTTTAACCAGCGGAGGAGGAACAATTTTAAAGTGTGAATGCCTTTTTTTAATCTTTGACATCCTCCTGTTTCTCACACCGAGAATAACCCATGTGGGATTAGAGATTTATCATTTTCACAACATTTACACAATATAAGGAACAATGAGAACTCATATTCCAGTTTAAACCAGGATACGTAGGCATCCCTTTTCAGGGCCAGACCTCAAGGGATATCCTCCTTAAGAATCCAACACCAATTCATTTAATCTAGGCGTCTTCCGTAGGAAGAATCCCCAAATTAAACCCTGAATCATCATTGCATCCTTTTCAAGAAGTAATCTTAAAATCAACTCTCTGAAATGACCATTGTCTCCTATTATACTTATCAAACTATGTGGGCTTTGATTCCCATCCATACGAGAGACATAGGAATCCTCATTAAGGTTCAAACCCAATACCCTAAATCAACCCTATTCTCCTTGGTACATATTCCTAACAGGGTCTAATCCTACTTGGAAACCCAAATTCATTCCAAATATCATCGGGCTACTTCAGTATAAGTCCCACACTATGTTTTGACTATGCACCTTCCACTTAGATATCCATACCACATGACATTAAACTGTATGACTAGGTCCTTATCCCATGACCTTAAAAGGAATGATCTGTCCCATTAAAAGGTGCCAAACTATGGGGGTTATGATTCCTTTTACAAGAATATGTTAGTAGCCTATTTTATGGGAACAATGCCAAAATCCAAACAAACCTTCATCTCCCTAGACGATAATAAATTTTAGGGGGCCCCACTGAGTGGCTTACAAAACAAGTATCATCCCAATGATGATTAAAATAATACCTAAGAAATATATTAGAGGATACCATTATTGGAAAACCTTGAATACTTATGGATATTTATATTAATGAAGAACCTTTAATGCATAATGATGTTACTAAATTTTACACATTTTAAAAAGTGATTGTAAATTCTACGGGAAACTTATGTTATGTTTGGTGAATTAATAATGATTTATGAAAATATATTAAATTTACAAAGAGAGTTACAGAGTCGAAAATAATTTCCCTCAAAAGGTTGTGATGAGTCTGACCACCCATACTCATGACTAATGCACGTTCTTAAATATTGTAAAGTTCAAAATTAACAAATGTCTACCTTTGGAAAGAAGGTACCCTTTGGATAAAGAACGGTCGGACTTTTCTAGTTCCATAATTAAATCCAACAGAAATATCCTGGAAATAGTGATTCTTATAACTAGAACACTCCTTTTAATGAACTATGAAACAAAAACCTACCCTAATCATGCCTCTATAGGCTAGGGGGTGGCGACTAAAACCAATGGAATAACTAAAATGGGGATGCATTTTCCATATTTTATATATATATACACACAACCATCAAGATGCATAAGTGTAGATAAATAATAGAAAACGATACCAAATACTAGGATGAAAACCATGAATGAAAAAACTCTTGAAAACATTAGATTATCATAGTGTAAACTATACTGTACTGCATAAAAATACATGCCCAACTAGAGTGTTCTAACAACCTAATAAATCGAAAGTAAGACCCTGAGTGACTGCATCTCTTTATCACAAAGATGCGACGGACGTATGAGGATCAATGTACCAGGTATCCATATGGTCTTATGAAGTCACTATCAACCTATCCACCATCAACATAAGGCATGACACATGTGGGAAAATCCAATGTAGGGATGAGTATATACATACCTAGTAGGATACCCCAAAATCCAAAGGGGGAGTAAGAGATGAAACATTAATATAATGATAGTATAATTGAAAATAGTATTTAGGATATAGTGAAAGAGAACAACTCAACCCAAACCAATGGAGAAAGTAACCTCATCAAAATACAATGGGATCAAAACAGTGTGTATATGAACTACACATCAAGTCTTTTCCCCATATTGAATGAGCGTAGACTCATCAAACAAAGAGAATCTAAACACGGAAAGCACATTTCATACCCATCCCGTCTTCACAACTTATGGAAAGGGAGAAACCAAATCTAATAGTATGGATACATATGTTTGTATATATTCTCTATTAAAAAATCCCATACAATTGATATGGGGGATCTACATGTCATAGCTTAGCCCAAGAATAATAGTCCTTAATAGTTACAAATGTCCATCAATGATGCCAAATTTCTCACACATTTTCTAAGAAGTTACCATTTGAATTCCCACAACTCTCCACTGTGTCGTATAGTCGATAGGGCACAAAATACAAGTAGAGGAATCATTTACTAGTGTGTTAGGGGGTTCCACATTATAATTATCAATAGATTAACCATACCAAAGTTGATGGGGGGGGGGGGGGTCATATCTTGTCTTAGGAGGACCCACTCCCTATTTGATAGGGGGTTCTACATATATGAAAAGAGGACCTATGCCCTACACCCTGGTGTGATAGGGAGTTCTACTCTAGTCATCAAGGACCAGAACTCCATTCGATGGGGGGGGGGGTGTTCCACTTTGTAAGGTAGAGGACCCACACCAAAATTGATGGGGGTGGGGTCCACTCTATAGGATGAGGACCCGAGTCGTGGTGTGATAGGGGGTTCCACTTCGCCTGATCGATGCCATCATTGGACGTTGACTCAATAAGCGCCGAGATTGGTACATTTCACATCCTATCCTCAAATTAGAATGGGAGGGAATCATATGGTTATAAACGAAAAAACACATAACATATGCTACTTGTGGGCCAAAATCTGATTCCAAATAAAGGAGATACAAAAGATTAAGATTTACACAATATGAGACCAAGGGTTCTTGTTGTGTGATAGGAAACATACAATGTGTAGTCCTGCTCCTTCACCTAGTCAAGTCCTAGAGGTACACAAATATAAAATTGTGTATGAGTAAATCAACTGTGGGGGAATATACATGGATTTCCCATGACAAATTGGGTCCTTCTTGTGTCATTGACCTTTTCAGTGTATCCATGTCATGTCCATGTACTTTACTCTCTGTCTGTGTACATTAGTACCTAAAATGGCTCTTCCAAGTGGGAGATGATAATGTTCTCTAACCATGCCTGTATACTCAGATACATAGTTAGGGTTGGTCTATGTGCTCCCTCACATGGATCATCCCCATTGGGAAGGGGGTACACATTATGGAGGGAGTCTACATGACATGCCATCTATATGAATTTCTAACACCCTAGCCATATCTTCCAAGGCCTGATACACCATGTGTTCTTTGAACAACACATAATGTAGTTGATATATTTATATAATCTTAGATCCTCTCTCCACACTTCAAATCCAGCCTTTCTTCTATAGATCTCACCTTCTTTCTATATGGTATTAGTGGATATAGTCTTAATTCATAATTCCTGACCATCCATTAGATTTAAATCAATTCCTTCCACCAATGAAGATTTCTTCGTACACACAAGATGTATCTATACCTTCCATTGTTGATGTTTTGATCTCAAATTTTCAAAACAATCATACATGACCCGAAATCATCCCAAATCAATCTATGATCCATTAATATGTTCCTCACACATTGATACATTATTATTTCATGTGTCGCATTGGGATCGGTACTAACCAAAAATTTCAAATCGGGATTGCGAGGTCCTACATGTGTATAAAAAATGAGGGAGAAAACAAACATTAAATTTTTTTAATCATCACAGACCAAGAAATCTTGGACAATGATCAAGAACATGAATATACTATGTTATAGAATAGGAAAGAAAATTTTAATTGGTACAAAGGACCACACCTAGGACACATTTGGCACATATCAATAGAAGGAGATTGATCTGCTCAATCGATTAAATAAAAAATGTGTAATCCAAAAACTGAGGATTCCAACTAGGATATTAGAATGTCCATCCTCGAAGATCTTTCTCACCAATGATTAAAGGTAGTTGTTTCATGAATTTCATTCTGATCTCTTCCAATTCATAGTTTTGTCGTCGTCTAAGGTGATTCGACAATGGATGGAGGGAAAGAAGCTCATGAATCTTCAGAGGGTTTATGTGGCTAACACTAGAGGATTCTCCAAGGTATTATTTTAATTGAAATTTATTTTAGGACAAAAAAACAATTTAATTAATTTAATTAACTATTTATCCACTGAACATACCACCAACGGGAGATATTTCTGAACACCCCATTCCAACATATTTTAGGTCCCACATAGTTTAAACACCATGTTCTGGAATCAACTACAGTCTCATACTTCAGTTCCGATAATCCATTTAAGATCTATCCCATTTTCATTAAGAAAAAATATTCTCACAATATAAAATATGTTCAATATTTTTTAAAAAATAATTCTATGCATAGATAGCCTCAAAATTTCATGCCATCTCAATGCATGGATCTGGAAATATATATATATATATTTCAATGTCTTACATGGAAAAAATAAGGTTTCTACAATAAAATAATCTAATGTGTTTCCCTTGATCAAGGAAAACTCATTGACTAACCAAACTCTAAGCCATAACACATGGTCTATAGCTCTCCCACATAACCCAGCAGTTTGACCTCATAGAAAGCCATACCCACAAAACATCACTGAAGAATGCACCTTAGAATCTTATGACATCCAATGTTCAAAAACTCCAACTCAAGGATCTCATATAGAAAATTCAATGCCCTAGACTAAATAAAATCCTACTCAAGGGAACTGGTCCTCATCAGTATTTCACACACATTACTACTCCCTTGAGAACCACATCTCAACCTTGTCCTCACAACATCATCCTTGATGACCCATACCAAGGGAAAAAACATACTATTGACCAGTTAAGTAGATTTAGATTCCAATATATATGTAAAATGACATAGAGGATGTTACTTACCCTTTAAAAAATCATGCCCAAAAGGGAAAAAATCATAAGGGGTCCAATCCTTAGGAACCATGTTCATATCCCAACAAACTAGGGTCTATGGGAGCCACCAACGAAATGGATCACTCCATTTTCATCTTTTTTCAAAAATAATCTATCCAAAGAATCCACATGACCTTAAATTAAAAAAGTAATAAATTTATAAGTGCACCTAAATGTGTAGAATTCCACCAAGAAATTATACTATAAAATACCTTATATGGATTTTTTAACACACTAAATTGATGATCCTCAGTCATTGGTGATAAAAAAACCACACTAGTATGCCCATATATGTCATGTGAACCCTACATATAGAGAATGATACATGAGATGTTTCTTGAAACTATGGTCCAAGAGTCCAATATAGAACTAGCAACTTTATAGTAGTCTAAGATAGTAAGAACAATAACTCATATATCATAAATCACAAATTTCATGTGTGTCACGTGATATAAAAAATAACCATAACAAAAATAATAATAACATTAATCCTATACCCATGGGAAGTAGGGATTTCCTGGAAAACGGTGATTTCAATTTACTAGTCTGGGACCCATCAAAATACTAAACACATTCCTATATCTACAGTGTATCAAATCATGAAATAGTAAATAAAAAATAAAATAATTATCTAATAACACTATGTAACATAATGGATCGATTGAATCTATAAATAGTGAGTATAGCTTCTCCCCACATGGCATTAGGCACACCTCTTTTAATGGTAGAGTCTACTAACTATTAGTGAGGGTCTATGAGGGTATCATGGGGAATTTATAATCTCTATATTAGAGTGAACCATAAACCAAAAATTAAAAAATACTTTAAAATGAAACCATCAATCATTGTATGAAATAGTTAATGAATAAGATTGATTCATAAAAAAAATTAATACAGAAGCATACAAAAATACATTATGAAATATGTCCCACTATTATAAACATACATAAATAAACTAGGAAAAGGAAATAAGGATTTATGATTTATGTAATCTTTGACCCATAACACCCCCATGCTCCCATCATCTTCTAAGCTATCCAGATGAGAGACTAATGTCTATTCCATATGACTTTTCCCAACATGTACCTCCAATAACCATGTGATATCTTCTTAGGTACCCAAGTTCCTTAGTATCTCAGAAAATGTTGGACTACACAAATAATTAGGGTGCCACCAATGCAGTCCCATACTAACTAGAATATGAATTTATATTTGAATTTGAAATTATCACCGGAAATAAATAAAAACATCTATAATAATAAATAAATAAATAAATAACCACTATTGATCCTTAGGATTGGGACCCAGATCGACTATACAGGATTTGACTATTGGATAGGTTTCTCTGATCATGTCATGATGGCCTTGCCAACCAAGTAACATGTGAACTCCAAAACCATAACAACCCCATCTATATCCTCACAAATCATGGGACCCATCCCTTGATGGTATAAACATTAAAGATACACATCTATGTCTGATCCAACCCCAATATATAAACCCATGAAAACTCCTACACGAAGACCTACCTCTAAGGGAGATCAAAAAATCGATCATTAAATCCAAGGAAACTCTAATTCAAATCATCATGGATTTATTTCATCATACCATGATATAATATTAATTTTATATCAATGTCCACCATGGATTTAATTCCAAGATCCAACTTCATGTTTTCTCCAACCATAAATCCAGCTCAAAATCATGTAATCCTAATGTTAATTCATCTCCAAGTCATAACATCCCAACCATGATTTCTAATAACACATCACTACCCCTTGATCATTTTTATCCCAAAATAGAATTATGGAACATGGGTTGCTTTAATGACCAACAAAATTGTCAATATATTCACCCCATCACACTTCCATGTTGTTTCATGATCTAGAGTGACGCCCACAACCATATCTATCCATGGTCATACATACTCTAGTATTGTCAGTCATGAAATGTGCCTCCAACTTAGTCTACCTAGGTCACATTACTATAGTGGCACCCTCACATGGGAAATTTGTCATAATTAAGGTCTTGGGTAAACACTTTATGCTCTATTTATGATTTATCCTACAAATTCATCATCATGAGAACAGAAAATGACTGTATACATGATGTTTCTTCACATAAGAAATTATCATAAGGATGGTGCAGGACCCATCTCAGTTATCAGGGTCACTAAAGGTCAGTATGCTAACACAATCCATCTTTTATCATATATTGTATTTCTTCATTGTGAAATAATATATGAAGGGTATTCATAAATACTACTAGGTCCATCTTTATCATTTCTTGACCAACCTATACATAGAAGTTCCCTCAATCTCCTAATAAAGTCTAACTAGTTCGCAATTGTTCAATTTTATAGGAGAACACTCCTCATGGGTGTAAATTTTTCTTAGTTCAAGTCATTTCCCATTGATGAATGATGAATTATACAATTTCTCAATAAACAACATAATCTAGGATACCACTCATTTACCTAGAGGTTTTCTATTTGTCAAACATTTCAATTTAACCATTTAATCTGATTTAAAATAATAAATTATAAATCAGAGGGAACCACAAGAGTGGAATGAATATATCTTTCCTTGCATATAAAATAATCATAATAACCATAGGGTTATTATAAAGGACTAACTACCTTATTTGGAAAATTTCCATTCTATTTCCAAGTGCTTAATGTAGCCTATAAGGTTTGACAATGTTCTTAGAGCCCCACTTGTACTCACCCAAGATTGGATCAACGAATTGAGCTCCTAAATAAAGAAAACAAATAACTACTAAAATATTTATAACCATTATAATTAAATAATTAATAGAACATATACTTAGTATAATTATAGACAACTCAATGGGCCATATTAATCAATTGAAGACTCAATCCATGGGGTTCTAGTCTCCCAGATCACAACTCTGAGTCCATGCTGATCCAAAACCCACAATTTATAGCCCCAAAACATTAAAAATTTAACTAAATTATTCATAAAAATATAATAAAATCCCAATAGATAATTACCTTTTCAAATCACAATTAAACTTAGTGGAAATGTAAGTTCTTGATGCCCTCATCAAAATTATAATTGAAGACCTATCTTAATTCAATGATTTTACCATTATTAGGTGGAATCATAACCAATTCTTAAGACAGGGTAAAATAATTATAAAAAGATAACTAGAGGGCTTATTGATATCATTAGAGTCAATAATATACATCACGCAATTGTAAACCACAAAAATTCACCACATTGAAGGGGCTAAGAGAGGAGAACAAATGGGAGGGAACCCCCTAGCTGTGTTAGAGAGGATACGTGGTGAAGGGGGATTACCCCTCTTGAAATTCATGTGGTAAGGGAAAAATTATAAGTTTATCCTTTTTAACATGACCTTTAGTAGGCTAACCCATCTACTAACTGTTTGGATGTCTCTTCCCCCATCACAATCCAATCATGTGTTTATGTCTCATGGTTTAGCAAACAGTGTAACCATTTTGAGAATGTTACTAACCTAATAAGAAATGACTTTCATGTTTTTTCTGCAAACATATTCAAACCATGATCCAAGGATCTAGCCCAAACCAAGAAACAAAATTTACCCTTCAATTGTTAGATATTCCTCAAAACGTTTTTCGAACCATTAAATACAACCACAATCCTTATAAATTTAACTTGATTCCACCTCACACTTAGAGTGTCACACGGTTTCACCTAAATATTCCTAACCAAACAACACTCTATTGGAAAAATCAATCAAAACAACTCAATCATATCCCAAAGAACATAAGAACTACCTGAGTCCCTCAGCTACCTTCAGATCCTTACTCTATGTTTGAAAACATCACTTTATATTGATCCAAATCTCGAAATTTGATTCTAAATATCATATTGTAATTTAACCCATTCAATAATCAAAAAATAAAAAAATTTATGAGTTCCAAAGTATTGTCCCGACATGATCCATTACATTGAATTTCGAAAAAAGAGTTGTCTAAGTTACTTTCATGTCCATTAACATAGTTAGGTAGCTCTATTAGAATCAAATGTCTAGAGATATTAATTTTTAATATATAATGGAAGGGAAAAATCTTTTCTTTCATTATTAATTAACAAAATGCCATTCATGATTCTCCTAACATATCACACTTCTTCAAGAGTACATGTCATCACAATTTTCATACATACATTAAACTTTGTGACTCATGAAATGCATAAAAAAACTTTAATGCCTAACGATCACTACATACATCACATATAGAAAAATATAATGATACATATAGATATGTGGATTCAATTCTAACATGTAATGTTATCATTATCTTATACATTTAAGACTACTAAAGGAATGAATAATGAGAAATCGTCTAAATGTCCTATGAGTATCCACCCTAAATTGATATCATTATCTATATACACACAAATAATATCATCTTTTTATCAAACAGATATTAGAGAATACTATTATGAATGTTTTATATTCTTAGTATAGCGGGGAACTTCAATCACCTTCTAGTGTGACATATACAGATATGACATTATGACATACTATGTCATGTAGAAGATCAATCATTATGTGATAAGAATTTATATTCTCATTCAAAAAAACGATTACATGTAATCATAATTTTTGTAGAATTAGGTCATAGTGAACCGACTTCATCATTACAATATTTAAATTCTCAACAAGAATAAAATAATAAGGTGACAAAAAATCCCTTAAAATTAGTGTCCCTAGAAGTATCACATTTTTTAAAATGTTAAAATTATACTAAATATAATTTCGAGTTACTACTAATATTATTTCCATAATAAAATAAATATAAACAAACATATTTCAAATTAAATAACAAATTAATAATAATATAATTCCACTTAATAAATCATATTAAATAAAACTATAATTTTAGAAATCTTGGATACATAGTTTAAAAAATACAGAGGGGTGAATAATTTTACGAAATAATCCAAAACTATCTAAAGAAATAGGATTTAAAAATTTTAAATAAAAGATATAATAAAATTAATACAACCATACAAATTAAAAAAGACACTAACTCACTTGATTAAATATGTTTATATATTTTACATCGATAATACTAACGACGAGAGAACCCAATAGATGAAAGACTATAATTAATGTTCGAATTATGGAAAATAAAAAATTACTAAATGATCAAATAATTTAACCCAAATTAATAATTTTTAACCATTAAAACAACTAATAAAATAATAAACAATTAATAAATAAAGATGAAAAAAATAAGTGGGTAGGTGGATAATAATTTGAAAACCCCAATACATATATATCAAATATATTTCATGCTTCCATATAGTAGTTTAACACCCTAAACTGGTAATCCTTAAAAAATTTATCTTTTTATTTTACTATACTCGAAGGTAGAATATATTACACATTTAAACCATTAAACATAAAAAGAATAGTATTTTTGAAATAAGATTTTTAGTACTTAAAACATAATAGAGGAATAGAGGGAGTATTTTTTTCATAATTAAATTGTTACAACATTAAAATTTAGTTTAAATGTAAGGTGATACATACCAATTTAAAAAGATAAACACAACCAATTTTTATTTAATTAATTTTTTAAATAATAAAATTTCGACTCAACATATTTTATTAGTAAATAAAACACATATTTATAAAATTAATTTGTTTATTAGGAACCATTGTAATCATACTAAACATATACACAATGGTGTATGATGAATTAAATTCATTAACTTCATTATTATATAAAAACAAAAGATAAGAGAACATACTCAACACTTTTTCAAAATAAAAAATTTGTATAAACCTGAAACCAATCCAAAAAATTACCCTTTTATATCACAAATCAATATCTAAAATTAATTAATAATTCAAATCACTAATTAATTATAATGAGAAATTTCGAATAAAATAATTATTTATATAGTTACATTTCATTTTTATAGAAAGTAACAAGAGTGAAAAATGAGGCATGTTCAAATATATTTTTATAAATCAAGAACGAAACAACCAAGGAAATAATTCAAAAAATGTTAACTCAAATTTTACTAACAAATATAATTCATTTTGTAATATATCTTTAGATAAAAAAGGAAAGGGTAAATTAAAATCACATTTAAAATAAATTTAATATTCCCATGGAAAAAATATTAAAAAAACGTTTTTAAAAATAATTGAATTATCCCCTTTATATTTCTAAGCATAATCTTTTAAACATTGGTAATGTTTTGTAAATTATTTTGAAGACAAATTCTAGGAAAAATAACTAAATAGGTAATTATGGTTGATACCATTTATAAAAACCAAAGAAGAGTAAGATATTTAAAAAACATATACTATTAAACATATTATTAAAATTTAAAAAATACCATTACCAAATTTAATCAAAACAATTAAATTTAAAATTTTATGAAACATAGAAATTCATTTATTCACAAACATACAACAAAAAAATATATATGTGACTCATAATGATCTTTTTAAGGATCTATCATGAACATTAAAAATTTATAAACACATGGGAGATGAAAAATAGCCAAATGTAGTGGTTGTTCTGTTGTGGAGATTTTGGTTAAATGTTAACATACTTTTATTAGTTATATTTTTTAATATTTTTAATATTTTAGGATGTTTTTTCTATTTAAATATTTTGGAAGTATGAAAAAATACTACTGAGACATTATGAGTAGGATAAAAGATAAAATTAAAACAAAAGGAGTGGCGAATGAGATGAAAAGGATTGAGCAATGTCTAGTGAGATAAAATTTGGGCCTATGGAGTTTCAAAAAAATTATGTTAAAAACAATTCTATTTTTGTGATTTTTATTCTGAAATAAAATAATTTAATTAGGTAAAAAATTTAATTCCTCATTAATTTATTTTCACTCTATTGAAATTTTACAACTCAAAATAAAAAATTTCATTAAGCATGGTATATTAATTATGGAATATCCTAGATGTCTCCAAGAATTACAATTTCTTACATTTAGTTGGAAAGACATTCTATCATGATATGAAGTTAGTGATGTTAAGTATTGAATTTAGAGTGAGTTGAAGACTACTTTGGTTGGATAAAATGGTAAATCAACTCACTTTTAACCCCTGTTGAAATATTAATATTCAAATTAAATTAAAAAATATAATAATATTTAAACACATAAAAATATTTAAAACATTATACCTTATCCTAGAATGGCTTTTAAAATATTTATTAAAGCAGAATTGATTTCATGTCATAAATTTTTAATGAAATATATATAAAAGGATTTAAAACATAAAGAAAATAGTTCAAATAATTCCAATAAGATGTTGAAAAAATAGACATACCTCAAAAAATATTGAATGAATGATAAAGAAGAAACATTATTGAGAAATATTATAGCTCCTATAAATAAGTAACACCTAATAGAGATCACTGAAAATAAAAAATAAAATAACATGGATGATAGATGAGAACATAAATAAACACCACAAAAAAGAAGAAAAATGATTAGCGTAAATAGGAAATAAAACTAGCATGGTGAAAAAAATGAAATTCAACATGTTGTGGGAGGAGAAGAAAATATTTCACAAGAATAAATAGAAATTATAAAAGAATTATTACATGGGGGATGATGACACACAATTATAGAGAGTTAAAAAATATAAAAACAATAAAATAATGTGAATTTTTCATATAAATGAATATTAAAACAATCGATCAAATGATCGAATAGACCCAATACATGTTCTATTTTAATTTGTTGAAAAATAGTAAAAACTAGTCTTACTTAGAGGGGAATGTTTTGATAAAAAATATATTGATAAAATATAAATAAGAAAATTGATAAATTATTTTACCTAATAGGTAAGTGTGGTAGTTTTTGCCTCTATCCATTGAAATATAAAAACGTGATTCCAATAAACTCCAAAAACAATTCCCTTGATAATTTATCTCTCACTGAGTTGTATAATTTCATGAATTTTAGTTATGGTGGTAAATATGTTAGTGTTATGGGATTTAGGGAACTGTAAAATTGGGGTTAGAGAATAAGGTTGAAGGGGCTGGTGTGTTGATTTGACATTCAGAAAGTATGATGGCCTTATCTAAATAAGTGTAGGGGACTTGGTTTGAATGGGTGTGGGTCTTATGGATATTTTTATTGAATTGTGTTCTCTTTATTTAAAAAAGTTTCTGGAATTTTTATTGAATATTTTGGGGTTTTGGTGTTATTTCTAAAATTGAGGATAATTATTTGGGATTTATCATTGGGAGGTTTGGAAAATGGTTTTCTCCACAAAACTAGTGTTTATAGAGAATTATTGATGTGGATTTTGGTAAATCACAGACATGTGGTTGTGTTTGAGGTTTAGTATCATATACATGATATATTATGGGATATAGAAATGCTAATTAATAGGTGTGGAAATTTCTTAAGAATGTGGTATATGGATTTAACAAAACCCGCCTCATTTTCTCAACTATGGGTTCTTACAAGAAAAATTACAAAAACAATATTGAAATAAACTAATTTATATTGATAAAATATTACTTGAAAATCACGATCCTTTGTTATCCTATAATCATAGCAATGAGACAATCTAGAGACCCAAAGATAGACTATCCCTCTTATATGTTTCGGTTTTTTGTCAGATTGACCACATGGATCCCATTTGATGTGGAGCCATATAATGTCTATATACAGTATCCAAAACCTAATAGTGCACAGAGGACTAGATTTATAGAACTAGAGAGTTTTTGAACAACAAAACTACCACTTTAATTGATAATGGTTGATTTAAACCCACAATTGAGGAAATCAGTCTTAGAATGAAATCCAAACTAATAAGTATAAAAAACCCTTCCCTCTTCACAGGTAGAGTACCATATTTATATTAATAAATTACATATCTCTGGAATATCATGAAATGATCTAGTTTGTAGTGGTTTTCAAACCCTTATAATTAGTTTTACTAAACTTGGACCCCCAAACTCCATTTGTGAACCTCCATCACTACTCCTTAAATCGATACCACAACAGTAAAATTTTGAACCTTCATATCAAAAATGTAGATAATGAAAATAAAAATATGGGAACCCAAATGGTCCCTTAGAAACATCACCCCAGAAAATTAACAATCACATATTAAATAGTCTTACAATGGTGTCTTGTACAACAATATATAATTGTCCACCATGGTTATTTCATACGCTAGGGATCACAATTCAAAAAAGAACTAATAGTCCTCAAATTCATCATTAATGGGCATAAACATAGTCCCAACCAAATATTGTAGATACCAATGGAAAAACTATTTAAAAAACAAATTGCAAAAAAATACTCATTGAAAGAGTAAGTGGAAATTTAATTTTCAAACATGGGTTTTCTATTGTATTATTATTTTTTACTAATATTGATTTAAAACATATGTAATATCTGTAAAATATATTTTCTAAATTATTTTTTTCAAAAATTATATTATTTCCATATTGAGATAATTTAATTTAAATTAATAATATGATCGAAAATTCCCATAATACAAACATTTCTAATATGAATTTTTATTATCTCCAATATGAAATTTTAGAATAGTAAATTTACTTCTACTGTCAGAATTGATTATATGGGAAAACAATACTTTACTAAAAGAAAATGAACATCAAAATGTGTTCAAAAAATTAATTCATTATACTAATAGCTTAGAAAAACAATAAATTGTGAGAATAACTACTATATTTCTAGATAAGATATAATTAGACAAAATATATAAAATTTAAATCAATAAAATATTTAATTTAATTATTCATATTTTACATGTTCATTTTCAAGTATAATTAATTCATTTTTAATATAAATATAATTTTTTTAAATATTTGAATCTTTAATGTACAAGAATTTTTACGCCTTTTATGTTTAGAATTAAATCCATATTTATTTACTAAAAAAATATATGAAAAACACAAAAATTAGATGAAATAAATTTTATATAAAAATTTTACATATAAAATAATCTCTCAAATAATGTTAAAAAATATTCAATATATTCTCCAATGATCACTCTGCCACTTAGATATTTCACATGTCATGGAAATCATAATATGCAACCCATAATCTCTATAAAAATAATAAAATGAGAAACCTATATCCATTTAAAAAAAGAAATTATATCTCTCAATTGAAAATCATAAATAGTGCTATGCTTATCCAATGAAGTTGAATGTTAAGCTGTATAATTTATGAAATTATTACCTCTCAATAAAAGAGATAATGTAGGTGAACTAGTCCATAGGAATGTTCATGTTTTTAATATTCGATAGGGGTTCACTAGTATTAAATTAAAAACCAAGGCTAAAAATTGGATTTTTTGATTCTTAATACAATCCATGGATGTTTAATAATTCTTGATGAAAATTAATTGTAACACCCAAAGGTTTTAGAAATAAATTTATTAAAGAATTCATTCAACACTATGTGCATGTGAAATAATCACTTTATTATTTAAAGTATATTGTTATAATATATTTGTTAAATTTAATTTTTCTACTTCTGTGATTTGAATTTCCAAAACCTGACATACACCGTTGCGATCAGTACGATATTTAGAGTCTAATAGTATACACATACATTTTTGGTGAATATTAACATAACCTTATGTATATTAATAGGAAAAATAATATTACCCTTATGAATAGTAAATCATTTTATTAATTGTTTTCATAAGGTTATATGATAATGTGATCTTCGTTAATATTTCATGGTGATATAAAATGTATTCTAGTTTTAAAATATTTATATTTAGAATAAATTAGGATTTTATTTAAAAACTAAATTAATCATTTTGGAAAATTATTTTCCAAAAATGGAGTTCAATTTTTAATTAGAATGTTGAAATTATGTTACGCAAGATTTAAGTGAATTTTATAAAATTCTTTAAAAACCCAGTTTGTTTTTAGAGAGATGAGAGACCATTTCTCTCTAAAATTATCAGGAGTTTATGGTTCCTTTTACCTTTATATTGATATCACCCCTCATGAATGATTCATTTATCATGCCTGGGAGGTTCTAATATTATAGATTTGTGACTCTTAGTACTAATAATCCCATCATTGTCCAAGATCTCACCACTGAAAATAAATGAGTTGAAATCCGGGATGCAAAGGTTCACAATCAAATGCCTATCAGAATAACCCAGGGGATATCCTTTCTGGACGCTCTAAAGGGCACCACACTGGGCAATGATAATTCATCGAAGGTGCATCTCTTCAAAAATCTCTATGATGGTGGCTACTTGGTGGAAGAAGACCCGACTGCTCTAATATAGTGCACTCAAATGTGAAAATATTCTGTTATGGGCCACATATACTACCTCAAAGGTGATCATCCCTGGAACCTTATTCATTTAAATTCATGTATTTCTCATTTTTGGAATTTCTCAATTAGAAAACGCTACCAATAGGGAAAGGGTATTATCAAATTTTGTTAATCACCCAAGAGGATATTGATAGAGTTTGGAGGATTGGAAATCCTAATATAAGACTAGGGTTTATCAGATTATCTGAGTGGGACTTTGCATTCAACCCACATAAATATAGGAACAAAATGGCACATGTTTGGACTGGATTTCACGGTATCAATTTGTTTTTTTGGCATCCAAAAATTTTAAATGACATTATTTCCTATGTAGGAACCCCGCTCAAAATATATCATAGAATTTTAAATGAAGACTTATGGCTTTTTGTGAGGGTGATGGTTGAAATAAACATTGACTCAATATTTCATAATTCTACTCCCTTCAATGAAAACAATTATAAAACTGAAATCATAATACAATATGAACGAAATCCCCACTTCTTTGATCTGTGTAAGATTATTGGTCATAACATTTATAATTAAAGGGTAGTTAGGAAACATGTTAAACCACCAATTGAAAATCAATTGAAGGAATTTAAGAAAAAGAAGAAGGATAAAGATTCCATGATATATTTTCCAAAAATAAAGGAAAACTGATCTCTTGGTAAAAACACACACAACTAGACACTCTTCGGTTACTCACTGGGTTAACCATGGCCTAATGTTGCTGAAGAGGAAGATAATTTCAATATGGACTAAAATTTAATCACTGAATTGGAAACTCTAGTTCATGATACCATCAGACTCTCCAACTAGGAACTATAGAGAGAAGATATTGATACATATATTGAGAAACTATCATGATATGAACCCAAACAAGATGTTACTAACCTAGGTTGGAAGGATAAACTATATACACATGTTCAAATGAAATGTAACTCATGTAGTGATGGTATTGCACCCAGTCAGAAAACAGGTTTCCATGGGTCAATTTATGTTTATGAAAAGAAAGTTCGCCCCTTATCCAATCTAAGAAATAGACTAATACAAGGCACCCCTTCCTTGAATAACTATTATAAACTAAGGGTTGAAAATAAAATTAGTAACAAGAAAAAAGAATACGATTCTAATATCTATCCTCTTGATTTCTCTCAAATTAACAATCTCACTGGTAGCAATGTTAACACTGGAACTACTCTCTTGAACCAAAAGTTTGTTCATGTGAATAAATATCCTATATTTGTCATCACAATCCATGCAAGTGATAGTTTCTCCAATGTTATAAAGCCCATTCATCTTGTAGGTGAATTCACTGACTTGATGTAGGGTATTATGTAAGATATTTGTCCCCTATTGTCTCAGTAATGAAAGATAGAATATGCCCAGTGGTGGAGTCACACATGGACTTGGACTCTTCTAACACATTAGTTAGAGGAGAAACACATCCTCCTAGCCTTTTATAGTAGTTCCCAGAAGTCACCAACAACCTGATATTGACTACAAAGGCTACGGATGTTGAGTAAAAGAATAAACACACCGTTGGGCAGAGAAACTCCTCTTTCTGTTTAAAAAAAGAACATCAGTCAGTTGATCATGTTGGAAACCAAGTAGGTAATCCTGATCTAAGCACCATACCAAATACCTGCAACACTACTGTTCAGCATATTACTTTTTATAATAATTTTTTAGATGATGTTAACAACATAGATATTAGTAATATTGTGTTGTCATCTAAACCAAAACGCCCAGGGATGAATCAAAGATCCACCCCTACAAAAAATTTTAAAAAAATAAAGGCAATTAAAAAACCATCAGAAAGGAGATTTACAGTGTCTAGTAAACACCGTGCCACAAGAATCTACCTCAATGAAGCATGTGAAACAATCAGAATCCATAAAGGACCATTCAGACATTGATTCTTCCACAGCCAACATTGATAGAGCATCAGCAACTTGATTTCCCTCTATGTAAACATGAGTCACATCAAAGATAATATCGTCAAGAAGGTGAATTCATTCAACCTAATAAGGCAGCATAGCCCATGGGAAATTCCTGGATCTCCATTTGATTAAGTCCACTGCCACCATAGAATTAGATTCTAGCCATATAAAACGCCAACCAAAATGAATAGCATATCTGATTTCTTTGATAATATCCCATAATTCAACTTCAATAGAAGATCCCTTCACAATGAAATGATATAAACAACCTTTGACAAAGCCTCAATAGGTGCGAAGGACACCACCACATCCTGAAGGTCCAGGAGTCCCTGCAGTCGCTTCATCAACATTAACTTTCAGCCAGGAGGGGATGGGGGGGAATCCATCTAATGGACTTCAGCATTAAGGGGTTTTTGGGTCTACCACTAACACCAAAATTCATCATAACAATAAAGTCATTTAACACATTTTTCATGCAACCAATTTGAATCCTGGAAGCTGTGAAAACTGCCCTGTGAATAGCTTTGACACTAGAATAAAGAGTTGGAGTGATATCATTAAAGAGATAGTTATTCCGGGCCTTCTAAGTTAAGACTATGGAGGCTGAAACAACAACCATAGTCAGATTCCTCACCTGTTCACTGCATTGAGCATCTACAGCAGAACAAAGCATCCCTTATATCGAGAAGATATTTAAAGAACACCCTATCATGTCCTGAATGTAGTTCCATAACCTGCAAATGAGGGGACAAGAGATGAAAATATTCTCAAGGGATTCCGTAGCACCATAACATAAAGGGAATGCCGAGGAAAGATGAATTACAATACATTGAATAGTGGATTGAACTGGTAATCTTTTCAACTAGATTTTCCATACAATCATAAAATCAGTGGGTGGGATGAAGCAGGTCTTGAAGGCGAGTAGCCACCGAGGTTCCGGGGATTGTACATCACAATAGAATTGTACATAGCTATGGTATTGAGGATCCCATTGGTACTATGATCCTAGATGAGATAATCCTGATCCATTTATTTATAATTTAGGAATTTAGAATGCAGATCAGAGGGGATGAGATCCAGAAATTCTGGATTGGAATTCTGCACCGAGGAAATCTGGACATGCATCATATTCGGGGGAATAATAACATCCTACTGGAGAGGTCTGGAAAGCCAGGAAGTTGTACAGACATTCATGGTTGAGTCCCTACTAACCATCCATTTTGAAGACATAAGTATACTATTAAAGGAAGACTTAATAGCAGGCCAAACTAAGGATGATAGATAGTGAGGATATTCAGTACATTGTCTTGATATAAACCAGGTAGCAATGATATCCATGGAATTATCCTGGGATGTTATGAGATTCCATGTAAATTTTCTGATCAGGGAACCATTGAAGAGATCCAGATCCTTGATACAAAGACCCCCAATATCAATGGGTTTGATTAAATCTTTCAAGTCAACAACCACAAGTTTCTTTTCATACATGGAGCCAGTCCATATGAAGTTTCTTATAAGCCTCTCAAGCTCCTTGATGAGATTTCTAGGCCATCTGTAAACAGAAAAAACATAAACAAACATGGATGTGACCACATAGTTAACAAGACAGATTCATCCTGCTTTGGACATTGACTTCCCCTTCCAATTACCCATTTGATCAGTGATATGACAACCCTTCTTTTATTACAAACATAAACATGATTTGTTACATAAATCTTCACATGATACAACAAAGAAGATCGGAAGGTTTAGTCTCTTTGGGGCTTATGATCATTACATAAAAACATAAAAACATGAAATAAAACATCTTTATTGAAAACTTCCTTTACATGACCACTGCATTCCCTTGTACATATCATTGCATGGGATAACCTGAGGACATGCATAAGAAAAGGGTGAGCTATAAAGCCCAGTAAGGGTGTACACATGGAATAACATGAGGATTACAATACATGTTAGACAATAGGCATATCAATAGAGTATAAAAGAAACATGAACATAAATTCATGATAAAACATGATATTCATAACATGGAAATGTGGCAACAACACTTAACATAGAATTAGCATGAGCCAAGGCTTATTGCACATAGAGCATGAGTAAATCCTCATTGCACATGATGCACGAGTAAAACCTCATTGCACTTGATTTACCATGAGTCAACACTCATTTCACATGAAGTATCATGATACTATACTTTACCCAGTGCATTGAAGTGCTATAAGGGCGCACCCTTCTTAAACATTTCATTTCATGCATAAGTGTGCCACATGGATCATAAAACATGGATTCATAAAACATAATAATTTATTACACGATAAAGGAATGGGGAATTATTACATGAAACATTAAAATCAGTATGTAAATGTTCATAAAGGTGAATACCCTTGATGGAGAAATGGGCACGGTATTCACTACACAATGGCTTTTGCTTAGAAAATCGGTGCGATTTTGGCAGCGTAACAGTGTGACATAAGATTTCATAAAAATGGTTGATGAGAGAGAAAGGGGTTCGTCATCATATTTACATGTAATGGAAAATAAGGAGGTTATTTAGATACATTTCCCAACAATTTTAATGGAATTTATATTCATGATACAAAAGTATTACTTGAATATAAAAGAAGAGAGAGATGTTTCTTTCGGAATATCGGCATAGTAACGGTTGTACATGGGAGGCATTTAATGAGAGAGAAAGGGGTCTCCCATCATTCTAACAATAAGAGGGAAGTATGGGTGAGGTGTGAAACCATACCCCATCATTCATAATTGAAATTAATAGGGAAAAACAACTTAAAGAAAATTGGAAAAAATTGCGAAACGAAGAAGAACCCTTACTTGGAAGTGTGCTTCCAAAGGCTAGAGAGAGGCTTGTGAGAGGCTCATTGGGAGCATGGAGCACCTTGGGAGGATTCTAGAGAGATTAGGGCAGAGTCTGGATGAACTCCAAAGGTTTTTTGTGGGGAGGAAGTGGCATCTTGGGTGGGTTTATACAGGAAAAGTGAGAGAATACTTTATTATTTAGGTTTGGGACCACTTATATTAAATTAATCCAAACCACAAACCATCCCATGGTTTTTTCCCATGGTTTTTCGAAAATGGAAGAGGAAAACAATATTTTATAAGTCCAAAGTCCGAACTTCTTAAAATATTAGGGTTTCTTAGGTGGAGGTGAGTCACACTCCCATAGAAATCAATTTAAAAAGACAAGGTGTTTAATAAGTCTAGAGGGGTCCATTAATGCTTTGAAAATAAGTCATACAAACCCAAAATCACATTATTTTAATGTTAAAACATATATTGGCTGAACATAAATATTATATTATTTTATTACATCACTATTGGGTCATTATGATGTCATAAAACACATTATATATTTAAACGGTATTTAATTTTTACCCAAAACATTGACTTTCTCCGAAAATTATGAAAAATTCACCGTTGGATATTTTCGACGTCCTGATTATAGAAATAAAATTTATTTTATCTAAATAATTTTCTAAATATGTTAATTTTTTACTTTTAAAATAAAAAATGACATTTATCGAAAATTCACTGGTTTTGACAGAAATGGATTTCAAACCTTAATAAAAAATATAATGGAATTCATAAAATTATAAGATCATTTATATTTAATAAAAATTAATTTAATAATAATAATAAAATTTTATTAAAATATTATTCAATTCCAAAATCCCTTAATTTAATAAAATAGAATTTGTAATTAAATAATAACTAAAAACAGTATTTGTACTTCAAAAACTATTTACAATGTATAAAAAATGACTAGAAATTATATTAATTATTATATACAAAAATAAAGTACATGAACATAGTACTACTTATTTGTCACATAACCCCTTAAAACAGCTGCATAAGACCTAAGGGTAAGGTGTGCGATGGTGACAGACTCTTGGGGTGGCTCAGATAACATCGCTCGAGTGGTAATTTCTATCAATATCCACTTTTCCCGTAGACGGTCACGTTCGAGCTTGACATGATGAAGCTCAGCTTGGGCTTGGTCAAGAGCGAAGCCCAAAGACGCCACCTCTTTTCCGAGCTCTGACAAATGGTCTTCGTATGGGGAAATTCTACTGGATAATGCCATCGCTTCCTTTGTTTGAGTAAATTTGGATTTATTGAAGCCCTATATTTATACTAATCATGTGATCACTGTTCAAAAGCTATATTAGAAACGGTCAAAATTCTTATCATAAAACCAAAGAAGTTGACATTTTAGATAAACAAAAAGAGACATTTAATTAGATCAAGAGGGATTTCCATTAATTAAACTTTGGGTCATCACAATATTCCCCCCTTAAGAAATTTCTCCCACGAAATTTTTCTTTTCCCCAACTAAAATAGATATGGGTAACTCAGCTTCATCATTTCCTCCGATTCCCAAGTCGCTTCTTCAAACTTGTGGTTTCTCCACAACACCTTGACGAGGGGCATTGTCTTATTTCGTAGAAAGTTTTCTCTACGATCTAAGATCTTCACTAGTTGCTCCTCATAAGAAAGATCATCTTCCAATTTTACCACCTCATAATAGAGTACATGTGAAGGGTCCGGTATGTAATTCATTAAGAGGGATACATGAAAGACATCATGTACTTTGGCCATAGTAGGTGGAAGTGCAAGTCGATTGGACACAACCCCGACACGATCAACAATCTCGAAGGGGCTAATGTACCTTGGACTAAACTTCACTTTCCTTTCAAACCTCATGACCTTCTTCCATGGAGATATGCATAGAAAAACCATGTCTCCATATTTAATGTCAAGGTCTCGTTGATGATTATCTGCATAACTCTTCTGTCGACTCTGGGATGCCTTGATATGTTGCTGAATGGTTTTCACCTTATCCAACATTTCTTTGACCATTTCTGGTCCAAGAAGCTTACGTTCACCGACTTCATCCCAACATGTCGGTGTTCTGCACCTTTTCCCATACATGGCTTAATATGGTTCCATTTGGATGCTCGAGTGGAAACTGTTATTATAAGAAAACTCGACCAGAGGAAGATGTTGATCCCATCCTCCTTTAAAGTCCATTGAGCAGGCTCTCAACGTGTCCACAACTAGTTGGATAGTGCGCTTGGATTGGCCATCAGTTTGAGGATGATAGGCCGTACTGAAGTTCAGTTCATTATTTAGAGTATGTTGAAGACTCTTCCAAAACTTAGAGGTGAATCTTGGATCTCGGTCAGACACAATAGATAGTGGTACTCCATGCAACCTTACCACTTCCCTGATATATATCCGTGATAGTTGATCCAATGAGAAATCCTCCCGAATAGCAATGAAGTGTGTAGTATTTGTAAGACGATCCCCAACAACCCAGATTGCATTGTTGCCTTTGGATGTCCTTGGAAGTCCAGTGACAAAGTCTATAGTGATGTTCTCCCATTTCTATTCTGGTATGGGCAATGGTTGCATCATCCCCTTAGACTTTTGCCTCTCTGCCTTCACTTTCTGACACAGCAGGCACTTTGATGTCTATTAACCGATCTTCTTCTTCATATTATCCCACCAAATGTTTTCTTGGAGATCTCGATACATCTTTGTGCTCCCTGGGTGAATAGAGAAATTTGAACTATGTGCACCATCCAAAAGTTCCTTCTTCATCTCTAGACTTGATGGAACACATAGTCTTTTCCCAAACCGCACAATTCCTTCTTCATTAACATTAAACTCCAAGGATTTACCCTTTTTGATAGCTTCCACTTTTTCTTGAATTCTCACATCATCCTTTTGAGCGACCTTTAACCATTCCAAAAGGGATTGTTGCGCAATTATTTGTGAACAGATTGATGATGTTCTCTTATTTATGATTCCCATGTCCATCGTCATCAAGTCTAACAAGATTGGATCCTTCTCAATTATCATCATTGATAGAATTTTTGGTTCCTTTCTACATAGGGCATCTTCCACCTTGTTCGCTTTCCTAGGGTGGTAATGTATTGAACAGTCATAATCCTTGATGAGCTCTATCCATCTTCTCTGGCGCATATTAAGCTCTTTCTGTGTGAATATATATTTAAGACTCTTGTGGTCAGTATATATCTCACATTTCTCTCCACAGAGATAATGCAGCCATATTTTCAAGGCAAAGATCACTGCCGCCAACTCCAGATCATGTGTTGGATTGTTTTGCTCATGGATTTTCAACTTCCTTGAAACATAGGATATCATTTTATCATTTTGCATCAGCACACAGCCTAAGCCCTTCTTTGAAGCATCACTGAATACCAAAAAAGGTCCCCACTTGAGGGTAAAGTGAGCACGAGCACAGTGATAAGACTCCTTTTCATCTCCTTGAAGCTTTCTTTGAATTCATCACTCCATGAAAAATTTACTCCCTTTCGAGTTAGGTTTGTAAGAGGGTTGGACAATCGTGAGAAATTTCTCACAAAACGTCGATAATATACACCTAAACCCAAGAAGCTATGGATATCAGTTACCGATGTTTGCCTCTGCCATCCCTCAATTGCATCTGTTTTAGAGGGGTCCACTGATATCCAATTTCTTGTGATGATATGGACCAAGAATGAGACCTCCTTCAACCTGAACTCACACTTGCTGTAATTTTCATAGAGCTTCTCCTTACGCAAAGTCTCTAGTACATTTTTTAAATGCTCCTCATGATCCTCCTTGGTTTTGGAGTATATTAGAATATCATCTATAAAGACAACAAAATTTTTTTCTAGGTAATCTCTAAGGACTGTATTCATCACGTCCATGAAGATTTCTGGAGCATTGGTTAGTCCAAAAGGCATTACTATGAATTCATAGTGCCCGTATCTTGTACGAAAAAACGTCTTGGGGACATCTTCCTTCTTCACCCTTTCTTGATAATATCCTGACCACAAATCCACCTTGGAGAAGTATTGTGCTCCACGCAGCTGATCAAAAAAGTCATCGATTCTTGGTAGAGGATACTTGTTCTTTATCTTGATTTTTTTATGTTGAAGATAATCGATGCAAAGCCGCATTGACCCATCCTTCTTCTTGACGAAGATGACTGGTGCACCCCATGGTGAAGCACTTGGGTGTATGAACCGTTTATCCAGATTCTCCTGAAGTTGTTTCTTTAGCTCTTCAAGGTCAAAAACATCCATTCTATATGGAGTCTTGGATTTTGGTAGCGCCCCAGGTATAAGTTCAATTGAGAACTCAACATCTCATCTAGGAGGAGGACCAGGCAGTTCCTCGGGAAACACTTCCGTGAATTCCTTCACAATAGGCATTTCTTCAAGGATGGTTTCTTCTTTAGACTCAATCATCTGATCTAGATACGCGTTCTCATAGGGCAGTAATATCCATTCTTGAGATGATGGAGCTAAAGGAGATTCATCTTCCTCCTGAAGCTTGTAAAGAATCGGGGGTCGATTCTACATATGGAGATTATTTCCCTCTCCCGACAATTTATGTTGGCTCTATATATGGAAACCCAATCCATGACAAGAACAGCATAAAATTCCACCAGAGGGAGTATGATGAGGTTCTCTGGCAAATTCAATCCACATATTATAATAGGGGAGGACTTATATTCATGGGATGCAATAATTGCCCCATTTTCCGTACTCACTGACATCTTCATTTCCATGATTTGTGGTGGTGCTGGGATTTTTCTACTAAGCATTCGAGATATAAAAGAATGCATAGAACCTGAATAAAAAATTAAGTTCTCTATTCTTGAATGAATAACTAGCGTACCTATCACCACTTCGTTGTCGGGGTTCACATCAGCAGAAGTGATGAAAAAAGATCTTCCTTGCTGCCTTGGAGGTTGTTGGTCGCCTCCTAAAACCCCTGGAATAGGGCAATGATTTTCAAAATGACCCGGTTCTTTTCATTTGTAGCATTGAACAATGCGTTGAGGTTCGAACGGAGAATTCCTCTCCTCTGTCGCCGCCGTGGGTCTTTCTTGCCGACAATTAACAGCTAGGTGCCCTTGTCTTCCACACCTGAAGCATTTCCTCATCCGCTTAAGGAAATTTCCGGGGTTCTTCTTCCCACACTTTTGGCAAGTGGGGTGCTGGATCTTCTTTGCACCGTTGGATTTATCCATCGGTCCACTAGAAGTTAAGTCCACCTTACACTTCATGTCCCCATGATACCCCTATGATTCCCTAATCTCCATTTCGACCTTGAGGGCACATCGGACAATTTCCTCATAGCTGTCGAAGTCACGGATCACTAATGCTTTCCACGGCCTAGGCTTCAGCACACCAAAGAAGCGGTCAACCTTGCATTCGGGGGTAACGACAAAGCCGAAAGCGTATCGTGCAAGACTTGTGAAGTTTGCCTCATACGCTCCAACATATTCTTCATCTTTTTTCATGAGGTAAAGGAAGTACCTTTCCATATTAAGCTGGAGGGTGTAAGGAAAATGTTTATCGAAAAATATCTTCTGAAAATCCTTCCATTCCAATGCCTTGATCTCCTCCTCATGCTTCATTTTCTTATCAACATCCATCATTGATCAGATTCACCCTCCATACGATAAGCAGCCAGGAGAACCTTCTCTTGTTAAAAACATTTATGGATGGAGAATATCTTTTCAATGGATTTTATCCATTGCTTAGTGATCGTGGGATCAGATGATCCACTAAAAGTAGGAGGCCTTTGTCTCATGAAGCACTCAATAGCTACAAGTTCATTCTTATGGGGGGGTTGAATGCTCGTCTTGACCCGTGTTTCTATTCAAAAGTTGAGTTAGCAGAGAGAGAAGCGTGACAAAGTTCGCAATTCCGGCTCCCATTGGATAGGGGATCTCATTAGTACAGTCATCACACGGATCTTCACATCGGTTGTTAGCCTGAGTCCTCCTATTACCGGCCATTGGCTGGAATAAAAGGATAGTTAGGGGTAACACATAATGGGTAATCCAAAGACAAAAGTTGATGACTTATAAATAAATTTTTATTTCCTTACTCAAGAGTCTATAGGCTTCAATCTAGGCTTTTCATGATCTGATTTCTAACACATATTCTTAGGGGAATTTTTTTTAATTCCCTTAATAAGGGTTCATACTAAAATTTTGAATTTATCAAAACATATCCCCCAGGAGTTTCGTAACCAAGAGTGCAGCAAGGCCCGTTGTCGTGCACCAGTTCCCGTTCGAGTCTAGCTCAAAGCGGTGTTTTCAGGTTTTACCCCTAAGATACATCTGTACCAGAGCCACATATACCTGCTCGTATCTAGATAGGGATGTATTTGCTTGATAACACACTTACTCAATACTCACCAAAACTTAGGGATGTTTTTATTTTACATAGTCTTATCTCAATTTCTTTACTAGGGTTTTCTAATCCTAATCCCAAAAATAACTAAACCTATCCTTTGATACCAACTATTACAACCCTGCTTTTATTAAAAACATAAACGTGATTTATTATATGAAACTTCACATGATAGAACAAATAAGATCTGGAGGTTTAGTGTCTTTAGGGCTTAGTATCATTATAAAAAAACTTTAAAACATGAAATACAACATCTTTATTGAAAACATCCTTTACATGACCACTACATTCCCTCGCACTTAGCATTGCATGGGATAAACTGGGGACATGCATAAGAAAAGGGTGAGCTATAAATCCATGTAAGGGTGTACACAGGGAATAACATGAGGAGTAAAATATATGTTAGACATTAGGCATATCAATAGAGAATAAAAGAAACATTAACATAAAGGCATGATAAAGCATGATATTCATAACATGGAAATGTGGCAACAACACTTAACATTGAATTAGCATAAGCCAAGGCTCATTGAACATAGAGCATGAGTAAATACTCATTGAACATGAATCCCAAGTAAAACCTTTTTGCACTTGATTTATCATGAGTCAACACTCATTGCACATGATGTATCATGCTACTATACTTTACCCAATGCATTGGAGCACTATAAGGGCGCACCCTTCTTAAACATTTCATTTCACGCATACGTGTGCCACATGGATCATAAAACATGGATTCATAAAACATAATCATTTATTCCATGATAAAGGAATGCAGAATTAATACATGAAAATTTACAATCAATAAGTAAATGTTCATAAAGGTGAATACCCTTGATGGAGAAATGGGCATGGTATTCACTACACAATGGCTTTTTCTTAGAAAATCGGTGCGATTTCGAAAGCGTAACGGCATGACATAAGAATTCAAAAAAACAGTTGATGAGAGAGAAAGGGGTTCCACAATATATTTACATGTAATGTACATTAAGGAGGTCATTTAGACACATTTCCGAACAATTTTAATGGAATTTATATTCATGATACCAAAGTATTACTTGAATGTAAAAGAAGAGAGAGAAGTTCCTTTCGGAATTTCGGCATAGTAACGGGTGTACATGGGAGGAATTTAATGAGAGAGAAAGGGGTCTCACATAATTCAAACAATAAGAGGGAAGTATGGGGGAGGTGTGAAACCATACCCCAACATTCATAATTTAAATTAAAAGGGAAAAACAACTTAAAGAAAATTTGACCAAATTGAGAAAGGAAGAAAACCCCTTACTTAGATGTGTGTTTTCAAAGGCTAGAGAGAGGCTTGTGAGAGGATTATTGGGAGCTTGGGGAACCTTGTGAGGATTCTAGAGAGATTAGGTCAGAGGTTGGATGAACTCCAAAGGTTTTTTGTGAGAAGGAGGTGGGAGCATGGGTGGGTTTATATAGGAAATGTGAGGGAGTTCTTTATTATTTAGGTTTGGGGCCCCTTATATTAAATTAATCCAAACCACAAACCATAAAATGGTTTTTGCCCATGGTTTTTGGCAAATGGAAGAGGAAAACAATATTTTATAAGGAAAATTTCCGAACATCTTAAAATATTTGGGTTGCTTATGTGGATGTGAGTCACACTCCCATGGAAATTAATTTAAAAAGACAAGGTGTTTAATAAGTCTTGAGGGGTCCATTAATGCTTTGGAAAGTAAGTCAAATAAACCCAAAAAAACATTATTTTAATTTTAAAACATATATTGGCCGAAAATAAAGATTATTGTATTTTATTATATCACTATTGGGTCATTATGATGTCATAAAACACATTATATATTTAAACGGTATTTAATTTTTACCCAAAAATATGACTGTCTCAGAAAATTATGAAAAATTCACCGTTGGATAATTTCGACGTCTTGATTCCAGAAATAAAATTTATTTTATCTAAATAATTTTCTAAATATGTGAATTTTCACTTTTAAAATATTAACTGACATTTATCGAAAATTCACGGGTTTTGACATAAATGGCTTTCAAACCTTAATATAAAATATAATTGCATTCATAAAATTATAAGATCATTTATATTTAATAAAAATTAATTTAATAATAATAATAATATTTAATTAAAATATTATTCAATTCAAAAATCCCTTAATTCAATAAAATAGAATTCTTAATTAAATAATAACTAAAAACACTATTTGTACTTTAAAAGCGATTTACAATGTATTAAAAATGAATAGAAATTATATTCATTATTATATACAAAAATAATGTACATGAACATATTACTAATTATTTGTTGCATAACCCCTTAAAACAACCGCATAAGACCTAAGGGTAAGGTGTGCGATGGTGACAGACTCTTGGGGTGGCTCAGATAACATCGCTCGAGTGGTAATTTCTATCAACTTCCACTTTTCCCGTAGACGGTCACGTTCGAGCTTGAGATGATGAAGCTAAGCTTGAGCTTTGTCAATAGAAAATCCCAAAGATGCCACCTCTTTTCTGAGATCTGACAAATGGGCTTTGTATGTGGCAATTCTACTGGATGAGGACATCGCTTCCTTTTTCTGAGTAAATTTGGATTTATTAAAGCCCGATATTTATACTAATCATGTGATCACTGTTCAATGACTATATTAGCAATGATCAAAATTATTATCATAAAACCAAAGAAGATGACATTTTATATAAACATAAAGAGACATTTAATTAGATTAAGAGGGATTTCCATTAATGAATCTTTGGGTCGTCACAAGTGATACGTGAGAAAATGGGCTGAAGATGAGATCTTTTAACTCTGCCCCAAAAAAGAGGTACACCAAGATAATTCAAATGTAGAGAACCCTTCTTAACTCCTAGAAACCTGGCACGTTTCCTTTTTCTATTGGTAGACACTACTTTTCCAAAGACAACAAAGGATTTAAGGGTGTTAATAACCTGTCCTGAGCCATCCTTATAGTGGGAGAAGATATCCTTGATTGAATTAACTGTTCTAAAATATTCCCTTCCAATAACATGATATCATCATCATAAAACAGATGTGAAGGGGAATGAAGATCCCTTTCAACTTGAATTTTATTATACAAAACACCTTGGACCAGGTTATCAAGACAGTGACTTAGATAATCCTCATCCAAAGCAAAAAAAGAAGACCAGATAGAGGATCTCCTTGTTGAAATCCCCTGTAGAACTGAGAAAATCCCCTTGGAGATCCATTAATCAGAACATAAAGCTTAGCACTCTTGAGGATAGCATGAATAAAATTGATAAATTTGCTAGATAACCCATGCATTTTCAAAATGGAGAAGAGGAAAATCCATTTTATAGTGTCAAAGGATTTAGAGATATCAATTTTCATGGAAAAGCTACTCGGTTTTTCCTTTTTCTCATCGAATTGATACATTCTGATACAGTAAAGATGAATGATTGAATGCTCCTTCTAGGGAAAAAACCAAAATGGTTGGGGGTGATAATGTTTTTGTCCACATGATACATTCTGTTCGAAATGATTTTGCTAATAATTTTAGGAATTGTATTCCCAATAACAACAGGTCTGAATTCCTTAATATCAAAGGCATTATCCTTCTTAGGAATCAAGGCAATAAAATTTAAATTGGAGCCATAGTTCATAGAGGCAATGATAAAGAAATGTCTTACTGCATTCACAACCTCATCATGGACCAACTCCCTGTTGAACATAAAGAATTTGTTGGTGAAGCCATCAGGACCAGCAACACTATCAATGCTAAGGGAGAACAAAGCTTCCCTTACCTCCTTTCCCCTAGGAATGTCCACAAGCTTATCATTAGTTTTTTCATCAATGTATGTCATGATGTTGTGAGCAATTCTACTAGAATTATCAACTACATTGTCAGAATAAACCTTAGAGAAATAACTCACAACTACATTTGAGATTTCAGCTTCTGTACTGAAGATTGAACCATTGATACTCAGAGCAGAAACTCCCCTTCTGAGTTTCCTTTTCTTGTGAATACGATGAAATATCTTTGAATTCTTATCCCCTTTGTTCAACCACCTGATATTATAAAGAGACCTAGCCAAATTTTCATTAATTTTGAGCAGATTATCCAGCTTTGACTGTTCTTGGATTTTATCACTGGATGGCATATGACATAGGTGATTGACATTATGAATATTTAGAAGATAATTTTCAGCCTCTTGAATGTCCTCATCCATTTTAGAGAATCTGTTTTTACTCCATTATCTCATCCTTAACTTTTTTCTTTTCAATTTTGAAGAAAGGATTTGAGATGCAGATCCTGAAGTTTCTGGGTTCCAGGCAGCCGTGACTGTCTCTCGACACCCTTGAATCACGAGCCATGAATTATTGAATTTAAAGGGAATAGGTGACAGTCATGGCCCACCAGAGGAAATATCCACCACAAGGGGTTTATGAACTGAGTGAATTTTGGGAAGCAAAATAACAGAGGCAGTAAGGGTGCTGTTATTATCAGGAATTTGATGGAAACAACTATCCAATCTACTAGCCTATCTTCCATTCTGAGTATATCTACCCCAGGTAAATTCAGCACCCACCATATCTATCTCAATGAGATTACATATGTCAATGCATTGAGAGAAATCCTTCGCTGCAATCCTGTTAAAACAGAGTCCAGTTTTCTCCTCTTGTCTCAAAATAGTATTAAAATCACCTGCAATGATCCATTTTGAAGGCAGCTGAGATGATAAGGAAAACATGTCAGCCCATAGATCTGTCCTTTTCAGATAGGAGTTATCAGCATAAACACAAGAAATGAAATAGTTAAACCCATTCAAACAAATCGAGACAGATACAATTTGTTTACCTTGTGTATAGGTGAGTAAAATAATGGAATCATGTTTGAGCACCCATAAACTCTCAGCATTCCCATCATGAATGTTGTGGTTAACAAAGGAGTATCCATGTGATTCCCATTTAAAGGCTTTCCAAATTGAAAACATCATTCTGGGCTGAGAAATTCCATTTATGAGAGGTTTTTTGGTCATCACAACATGTCGAAGGGCCTTGACCGTGGGAGAATTCCCAAGCCCTTGACAATTCCAGAATAAGATCTTCATTTCATTGAGACAGTCATGGCCCTTATTTGATCCCCACACCTAGGGAGATATTTTTTAAATCTTACCATCCCCTTTCAATTTCTGTCTTCATGAAATACATCTGATTCAGTTGGTTTCTCAGCTTCATAATCACTATCCATCTAGTCATCTGACCAAAACACTCTTGTGAGAGGGATGAATCTGTTCATAGAAGTATCAATTCCCACTTCAGGCCCACAACCATTCTTACTTTTAGAAGATTTATATATGGGGACTTGTGTAAAAGAAGTGTTTCTATCCTGGTTCGGAGAGTTAGACACATGCATATTGTGTCCTTGATTGATAATCAGCTGTTTAACAGGTTCATCAAATGTTTCAGTAGGAAGCTCAGACACTTGAAGAGTACACCCTTCATTGATGTCTGATAGATTGGCAGGCATGTTCATTGCTGTAGGATTATCAGTTGATGCAGGAGAGATAACCAGAATCTCATGACCATCAGCAGATACCACATTAATTCCATCACTCATAAAATCATCAGAGTGTCTCCGTTCATGAAGAGGTAAATTCCTAATAGAGGCATTTTGATTTCTAGATACATCTAGAGGCTGATCATTGGGGATAACCTGAATAAGGTTTTCCATGTTATCATCCAAATATTGTGTCAAAAGATTGGTGTTCAAGTAAGAAGCATCCATCTCTTTAATAGCCTGCTCAATTGCAACAATTCTAGTGACAAATATTAAATCATCTTGTAAAACCTCAGAGATGGGAGGAAAGACATCAGAAGATGGAGATATTCTCTTCTTCCTGTAGTCAGATTCCTCATGTCCTTTCGCTTTACAGAAGGAGCAGATGCATGCCCTCCTAAATTCCTCAGGAAAACGACCAAAGAGACTGCATTCTTCGCAAAATTTTGGCTTTCCTTCATAGAATATTCCCTGTGAAATGCTGTCATCCCTGGCGGTATGCATGACTTCTTCCACCAAATTTCTAGCCATGTCAATCTCAATCAAGACATGAGAAAATGTCCCAATCATGGGTTATCAGTTTGTCTATCCATTCGTATTGGGTTCCCAATAGGGGATGTTATATCCCATAGGATTTGGGGGTGAAAATAAATCTAGTTGAGCTTGTAGATTTGACCCCATACTTGAACTAGAGTGTTAGAGACATTAAAAGGATCAAAATTTCGATCCCAATCCTGTATTCGAGTAATTCCTTGCTTGAGGGAAATGGATCCAACTCCCCAGGCTTTTCTTTTGAGTTCATCATTGGAGAAGACGATGTGGAAGAATCCCCTACCCATTGCGGTCATCATCCAATTGTCAAAGCCCGATGAAATAGAAATATTCTTGAACAAATTATGTAACCTCCACATCCTTTCCCCTTTAGGTGTGATAAATGAAGCTACCACTTCCCTTGGGAGTAATATTTATGAATCATTTGGTTGCAGATCGATTAATCTTGATTATATCAATGCCCATGTAACACCCTGAATCTTCGATGATATGCTTCTCTTTGAATAATACAATAGCTTGTGTTGTACACAACTTAGAGTTCTAAAACACCACAACAAAAGAAACTAGAAGTTATGAATAGTAATACCCACTTTTTAATTTTTATAAATCTTATTTATCAAAATAGACTTAATTTTTGGATTTAGAATATCAAAATTATCTTAAGGGGAATTTTTTGTATTTTTCTAAAAACAATCTATTTTTGTTGAATAGTGAAAAGAACCACGTTATTGTGTAAAACCTACATTTTATTTAAATAATTAGTTATTTTATTTAATTTTTTTAAGTGAAAATAAATATAAAATACCTTTGTTAGATCAATTTAATTTATTCAAATCATTTTATAATAAAATTATATGTATAAAAGTTTATTTAATTTTTTAACATCTTTTAACCACCTTCTAGGCAGGTAAGAAAATTTGCATAAAATGTAATTTCAGTGCTTCTGTTAATTGAATTTAAAAACATTGAGATACACGGTTGACATTATTATGTAAAATTTGGTTCTATAGGATGAAAATAATTTTTGGTGAATTGTATCTTTTGAATTTTATTTACCATGGTTAAAATTAAATAGGGTAATTAAAGGTAAAAATTGTGTTCTAATAACCCTAACACTGTCCTAATTTTTTAGGATACTTTTTTCGACCTAAATCAACCTTAAGAATAAAATATGACACTTTTGGTGGTCTTGGATTATATTAGGACATTTATTATTATTTTATTTAATGAAGAGTTAAAAGTGCTAAATTAAATGTTCAATAACTAAAACATTTTTAATATAGTGTTAAACATAAGAAAAATTAGAAAATAAATATTTATTATAAATCTCAAAATATTTCCTACATAATGGTATTTTATTTATAATTTTTAGATATTAAATAATTCATTGTTTTAGGTCACTATGATGATGCAGCAATTACCTTCTTATTGACAGATTAAAATAATTGATATTATAAATATTAATATATTTTTAAATATATGATTTTTATTTATTCCAAGAATATTCTAGGTGAATATGACTTGTTAGGGTTGATTAAATTAATTTTTTTCAAAGTGATAAAATTGATATGACTTTTACAAAAACCAAATACTAAATAATTTCAATATTGACATTAATTAGTTTTTAAAACAAATACTATATTTTTAATTGATATAATATTCATAAAAATATAAGGTTTAGTCAAAGGAATTATATAAAAATATATATGTCATTAATGAACAAATTGGGATTCTTTTTTCATTTCACAGTATGTTTAATAACTATGTAATATAAAAATATAAGAAGACACTCTAAAGGTTAAACTATTTAACTAAGAGTTAAATCTAAAAGATAAGGTTAATATCGGGACCTAAACAAGTCTAACACCTATTGGTGGAGAGGTTTTTGACCCCTCCCCACCTTATCCTCTAAATATATCCCTTTTCAGACATTATATACTGAATATTATGGTATAATAAAATAATATTTCAAGATTTTCTTAAAGTGACCCTCACATCTCCTATAAAGGGGTATTTCTCCTTCTCTCAAAATCACACCTCCAAAGCCATTTGGAACGGACAAAACCTGCTCTAATATCCTCCCAGTGACCCTAAGTTCAACCTATGGGCCTTATATTGATGAAAAACCAAACATAGGATCCATTTTGATCAAATCTAAAGGAAGAACCTGAAGAAGAGGTAATAATATTATCACCTCTTTCAATGTTTTTTCATCTACTACATCCTATTTATTTGTTGTTTCCATACCAAAATATTATCACTAGTACCCTATACATACAATGGTGTTATTATAAATATTTTACAATCATATTAAATATTCTATCCATCTTATGAATGACAAGTCACCACACATGCGTACATACGGCTTACCGTCTCCACGTCGTGGTGTAGTTTGTTATTCAAAACTTAATTATTTTTATGGGTATAATAATGAGTATAAATGATTTAAATAATAAATATAACATGTTAATCATTCTTTATATATGATATAATATCCAATAACATACTATTTCACCATCAATAAAATGATATTTTTTCTCGTGTGTACGTACATATTACCATATCCACAAACACGATGAGATTCATTCCCCCATAATAACCATTTAAGAATAATTTTTATTTTATGATAAAAAAATGTTTAAGAACTTAATATAATTATATATATGAATTAAGTACATCCTATCCATATCAAACATGACTTACATAACAAAAAATATAAAGGAAAACAAATCTATTAACATGAGAAACAATGATACTACTAAAATATTATTAAAAATCAATATTAGAAGATCATATATGACATCATATTTATGTATATGGTTTTATTATAATTTAATAACAGTGATTTATATATTATAAAATAGTCTAATGTACCCTCTACTAATGAAAAGTAATAGGTAAGGGTTAATTTTACAATCTCTTTATTATCTGGGGTTTTTTATATGTGAGATCTACTGGGACCTCTTTTTCATCCACATCTGTGTTTCTTAAGATTTATTTCAAAACAATTATAATATTTATTAGGGTATTGGTTATTGTAATTTATACCCTTGTTTTAATATTTATAAAATGTTTTGAAATAAATATTTCTATCATTTATTCAAACAAGGTACTTTATGACCTTTTCGACAAATTAAGTTAAAATGTTTTTTTAAACTTATACAGTGGGTGCTACTATTTTCTGCCATTATAACACCTTCGATGTTTCCCTAATAAGCTTATAAAAATATTTTCAATATAAATGTATTATTTTATAACTATTTTACTTTTAAATGATTTCAAAATAGAAAGAAATATTTCTCTCAAATAGTTTTGATTTCATCATTGTCAACATCCATTGATGGATTTTACACTTGTTTGAAGTTGATTTATTATGATGAAATCTTCTATATTGTTTTGAAGGTGTTGAGATATGTTTGACTGTGGATGTTTTATTTTTATACCATTCACAGTTTATGGTTAAAATTCTAACATTGTGTATTCTAGTTTTAATACGAATGTTTATGTTATGTTTCAAACCTTTCATATGAGGAATGCATTGGACTTAGTAAGTGATGGGTAGAGCCTGATATAACTCCTTGATCCATCAGTATGTCTCATGAGACACACCAGTGTCTTGGCATGCGGCCTTGATAAAATCTTATTTGTAGTTTTGGCACAAGTCTTTGACTATGTGGTTATGATGTCCCTCATTATGTATTCCATCATAATGAAATTGGCTATTGATATTAAATATGATTATTAGACTAGTAGAATATCCATGTGATTATGTAAATGGCATTATTTGATTTATCTTTTCCATATTATGATAATGTTTATGTATAAAAATCTTGCATTTTAGTCTTATACATTGCCTTAAAAGTTTATTCTTATTTATGATAGTTTCCGCTATATTTCTGTCCTTACTTAGCATTTGAGATCACCCCTTTGTAGGTTAAATTTTTCCTAGGATACGAAGAAGTAAATTATGTCTAACCTGCAGGGATAGTCTAAGGGAGATGAATGTTTTCAAAGGATACATAATATTTATTTTCATTTCATAATATAATTTAAAACATATGATTGTATCTAGTACATCCAAGGCTACTTAATTGATCGGTATTTCGGGATTTGATCCCTTTTGATCGTGCCAATGTTATGTAATAAGTCACCGACTAAGGGTAACTAGGTTTGGGGAGTTACAGATGGTATTAGAGAATGTTTAGTGCAAATATTGGAAGCTATATTTAGATAAAATCTTATTAGATAACATTACCCTAAGATAAACACTGAAGATTAGTATAGAAGAACTTACTAGAATTTTTGTAATGTAGAGATTTTGTGTATTTTCCATGTAATACATCCCTTTCTCGATACGTCCAGGTAGAGGATGCTCTATAACATATGTACCTAGTAGTGAAAACTCCGACAAGGAGTTTCAGGCTTGACTTGGGTTATCCTGGTACATGACAACGATCCCTACTGCACTCTTGGTTACGACACCCCTGAGGGATATGCTTAGGGTAATTCAAATTTTCTTTAAAAATCATTATGAAGGATTTATGATTATATACTTCCACAAAGAAATCATTTTTTTTATTATGGATTGTATGCATAATCTTTTTAATTTATTTTAGTTATTTTACTAGTTTGGAATTATGTATTGTGATTCATATACTAATCTATTGTATTTCATTATTTAGAAATGGTGCTTAGTGCAATTAATGGAAACCCTATCAATTCACAAAATCTATGTAGGGATTTCCCTCTTACTAAAAATAATTATATTAGATATGGTGATGCAAACAATGCTGAAAAAGTATTACCATACCAGGACTACTCTCTCAGGTTATGAATAATAAGATAACCCGTATGGAGCACCCCGATCCACAATGTGGAGGATTAATGTTAGACCGATTCATAAGGCAATAACCAAAAACATTCAATGAGACTATAAATCAATTTTTAGCTGATGAATGGATAATTTTCTTAGAGAAAATATTTTATGCTTTGGGGACTAGCGAAAGGGAAAAAAATTTCATGCCAATTTATCCCCTCACGGGATATGCAGATCAATTGTGGTCATTAATTCAAAACACAAAGGAGGATGCAGAATTATAAAATATGGAATGGAGGGAGTTTAAAGAACTTTTCTTTGACAAAAACATTCTTTCTGACTTTCCAGAAGATATGGAAAGATAATTTCTGAGTCTATGGAAAACGGTCGATGATAATGTCAAAAAGTATGAGGCTAAATTTATGAGGTCAGCATGGCATGAAACATATTATATACCTAACTGATGGAGTAATATTTATTTATTTTTTGATGGGTTAAAACAATTTCTCTATTGAGCATTAGTCTCATAATCCTTCTCATCGTATGAAGAAATTGTCTCATGTGATCTTAAGATAGAAAAGGAATTCCTTATTTCTTACGAATTTGAAGAAAAGAAAGAGAAAAAGAGATCTGTTGAACACTATATAAATGGAAATAAGGGGAAGAGGGGAAAATTTGAGTTTCTATCCTGCAGTAAATGTGGGAAGAAACACCTCGATACTTGCCTGATTGGAATGTGAGTATGTTACAAGCATGGTGAAAAAGACCACCATGCTTGGGATTTCATGGGAAAGAAAGAGGATGTCAATGATGAATGATACAATTGTAGAGAAATGGGGCATTATGAAAATTAATTTTCTATGCTCTAAGGAAACTTACCTCAGTAAAGGCCAAGAAAGAAAGGCCATGTTTATGTGATCACTACTGCTGAGGTTGAAGCTCTTAATAACATTGTGTCAGGAAATATAACGGTTTCCTCAAATTTATCCAATGCTTTATTTGATTTTCGATCAACGCATTGATTCATATCTTCCCATTTTGCTAAGAAAATTAGATATTTCCAATTTTATTTAACAATGGAGTTGTCAGTCTGATCTACTATGGCATGTATCATTGTAACATTGCTTTTTGAATCAGTTCCCATTAAGGTTTATAAACAGACATTATCTACTGATCTCATCATCATAACCATGATTGAATTTGATATAATCCTTGATATAGATTGCCTTTAGGAAAATTATGTGAATAGTTATTTTAAGAAGATGGAGGTTAAATATTTTGATGATGATAAAGAGTAACTTATCTTTAGAGGAGAAACATCACCATCTGATTCTTATCTAGATTCACCACGAGTAGCACTACTAAATTCAATAATTGTCAAGGAAGAGAAAAAAATAACTATGGGTGAGGAAAGTAATGTTCTAATAGAGGATGTACCTATTGTGCAAGAATATTTTGATGTTTTTCTAGAGGATTTACCTGGACATACTCCAGAATCAGAAATTGAGTTTTCCATAGATTTAATTCCTTGTTCATTTCCCCTATCTAAGACCCCTTATAGAATGGCCACTGTGGAAATAGTGGAACTAAATAAACAACTATAGTAATTGTGTAAAAAAGGATTTATTTTTCCTAGTGTTTATCCAAGGGGAGCTCCTTTTCATTTTATTAAAAAGAATGATGGATATATGAGGTTGGGAATTGACTACATGGAGCTTAATGCTATAACAATAATGAACAAGTATCCTCTAACTCTCATTGATGACTTATTCAATCAAATTCATGGATCTCAATGTTTTTCAAAGATTTAACATCGATATGGATATCATCAGTTGTGTGTGATGAATGAATACATTCCAAAAACAGTATTACGAACTAGGTATGAGCATTACGAGTTTACAGTAATGCATTTTGGACACACTAATGCATCCTCTATCATCATGGATGTAATGAACATTGTATTCAAGGAATCTCTTGATGACTTTGTTGTGGTATTTATTAATGATATATTGGTGTAATCATAAATCTTTGAAGATTAGAAAAATCACTATCACACTCTTCTAAATACTCTTAGAAAAATGAATTAAATGGGATGTTTACCATAGGTAAAATCTGGCTTTAGGAGATTTTTTTTCTTGTACATATTGTCTCTGATGATGTACTCTCTATTGATACTTCTAATACAAGAGCAATACAATAATGTCCAGCACCAACTAGTTTAACTGAGGTACGCAGTTTTATTGGTTTAGCAGGGTATTATTAGCATTTCGCCCAATATTTTTCCCGACTAGATAACCCATTAACCAAGCTCACACGTAAAGGGGTTAAATTAGTTTGGAACAATGTGTGTGAATAATGTTTTGAAGAACTAATTATGATATTATTCAACGTTTCTAACCTGACACTACCATCTGGGAATGATGGGTTTGTTTTTTATAGTGATGCTTCAAAGAAAGGACTAGGTTTTTTCCTTATTTATAATAATATAGTTATTTTCTATGCATCAAAAAATCTAAAAATTCTTGAAAAAAATATCCCACTCATGATCTTGAGTTAGCAGCTATAATTGTTTCTTGGAAGATATAGAGACACTATCTCTATGGTGAAAATGTGAGATATATACTGATCACAATAGTTTGAATTATATTTTTTCATAGAATGAACTCCACATGAGGATATGTTAATGGATTGAACTTCTCAAGGATTATTGTCACACTATATGCTACAACCCGGTGAAGGAAAATAAGGTGGCAGATGCTTTGAGCAGAAAAGATCATGGAGTTTTGAACAATATGATAGTTTAATGGGATCCTATGTTCATGGATCTAGTAAAGATGGATATGGGAATAATCATGGAAGGTGAAACATAAATTATTTTTCAAATGGTTTCCAAACCACCTTTACTAGAAAGGGAAAAGAGTTTTCAGATTTATGATGAGGAGCTTCAAAAGAAAATTAAAGCTTTGAGTGATGGGAGATTGATCGGCTTCGTATATGAAGATAGGATTTTGAAATTTTGGAAGATAAATTGTGTTCCAGAAATACCTGATCTAAAAAGAAAATTATTGGATGATGATCATAGCTCTAATTTCTCTATACACCCTAGTAGAACAAATATGTATATATATTTGAAGGAACATTTTTGGTTGGACAACATGAAGTGGGAGCTTGCTAATTACGTGTCAAGATGTTTGGTTTGTCAACATGTGAAGGTTGCAAAACAACATCCTAGAGGATTCATGAACATTTTCCCATACCTGAGTGGAAATGGGGTGATATTACGATGGACATTGTCCTGGGGCTACCAAAGACTCCTAGAAGGAATAATGAAATATGGGCCATTGTTAATTGTCTTACCAAGTCATCACCTTTTCTTGCTATAAAATAAGATTTACCAATTGAATGCTTATCAAGACTATATATTAATGAAGTTGTAAGACATCATTGAGTACCACTATCGATTGTTTCTGATTGTGTTCCCCATTTTACATCAAAATTATGGAAAAGTATTTAGAAGTCCCTTGATACTGAACTTCATTTGAGCACTTCCAACCACCCTCAAATTGATGGAAAATCATAACAGACTATTCATTCCTTAGAAGATATGTTGAGATCTTTCTCACTTGACTTTCAAGGTTTGTGGGATCAATATTTAACTCTGGTAGTATTTTCCTATAATAATAGCTTCCACACAAGTATTCTGATGGCACCATATGAATCGTTATATGTAAAGGGATGTCACACACTAACTTATTTGGATGATGTTGGTGAAAGAAAACATTTAAGCCCAGAAAGTGTTTAGGAAACAATGTAAAAGGTTATGATTATCCAATCCCACATCAAAGAAGCTCAATGTAGGAAAATTATCTATGTCGATAACCAAAGTAAGGATTTGGAATTTCTTGTTGGAGATCATCTTTTATTAAAGGTATCTCTATGTAAGTGTGTTGTATGATTCAGTAATATGGGTAAAATAAGTCCTACGTACATCAGAGCTTTCAAAATTCTACAACTCATTGGAGTTTTAGTTTACCATTTGGCAATGCTTCCAAGTCTCCCCAAAGTTCATGATGTGTTCCACGTATCACTGTTGAGAAAATACATGCCTGACCCAACATATGTACTCACCTATGAAAAAATAGAACTGGAACCCAATCTGTCTTATTTTGAAGATCCTTTCAAGATTCTTGATAACATAGAACAAGTGTTGAGAAACTGGAAAACTCTTCTAGTAAATGTTCTATGGAGAAACTATAAGATAGAAGATACAATGTGGGAACCCAAGAAACTTATGACGAGGAACCACCTGAATCTTATTTTACATTAATGTTATAGAAATTTTGAGGAAACAATTAATTGAAGGAGGGAAAAATGTAACATCCCTAGCTTATAGGTTACTCTTCACTTTGAATAATATAATAGCTTGCATTGAATGAAACATTGAGTTCTCAAACACCCCAACCAAGCATACTGGCCATTATGAATAGTAATACCCACTTTTTTAGTTTTTATAAATTTTATTTATCAAAATGTACTTCTTTTTTGGATTTCGAATATCAAAATTAGCTTTGGGTGAATTTTTGGTATATTTTTTGAAAATATTTAATTTTTAATGAATAGTGAAGATCAACGTGTATTTGTTTAAAACCTACTTTTTATTTAAATAATTATTTATTTTATTTAAATTTATTTTAAGTAAAAATAGATATATAATACCTATATTAGTTCAATTTAATTAATTGCCGTTATTTAATAATAAATTTAGATGTATAAAAGTTTATTTAATTTTTTAACATCTTTTACCCACCTTCTAGGCATGTTTGCAAATTTGCATAAAATGTAATTTCACCACTTCTGTGAATTTAATTTCAAAAATTTGAGATACACAGTTGACATTAGTTAGAAAAATTTCATTCAATAGAATGAAAAGAAATTTTTTTGAATAGTAAAATTTGAATTTTATTTACCCTGGTTAAAAGTAAATGGGGTAATTAAAGGTAAAAATGATATTATAATTATCCAGACACATGTCATAAATCTATTGGATATGTGGTTTCGAACAAAATAAACCTTAAGAATAAATGTTATCCTTTTGGTCCACTTGGATTTGAATAAGACATTTATTATTATTGTATTTAAAGAAGAGTAAAAAGTGTTAAATTGAATGTTTAATAACTAAAAAATTATTAATATAGGGTTATACATAAGATAAATTTTACTACAAATATTCATTAAAATCTAGAAATATTTCCTAAATAATTGTATTTTATTTATAATTTTAAGATATTGAATAATTAAGTTTATTTATGAAACAATGATGATGCAGTAGTTACATTATTATCGTAAGATTAAAATAATTGATATTATAAATATTAATATAATTTTAAATTCAGAATTTTTTTTTGAATTGATAATGTTATTATGATTATCACAAAAACCAAATACTAAATAGTGTCAAAATTGACATAAATGTGTTTTGAAAAAAATACTATATTATTAATTGATATAATATTACTAAAAATATAAGGTTCAGCCAAAGGACATATATAATAATATATATTTCATTAATTAATCACTTGGGGTCCTCTTGTCATCTTATAGTATGTTTATTAACCATTTAATATAAAAACACCAGAAGACACTCTAAAGGTTAAACTATTTAACTAAGAGTTAAATCTAAAGATAAGGTTAATATAGTGACCTAAACAGGTCTAAAACCTATTAGTTGGGAGTTTTTCGACCCAACCCCACCTTATCCATGAAAAAGTTTTTTTGGAGGAGTTATAAATAGAATATTATTGTATAATAAAATAATATCCTGATCCATTCCTAAAGTGAGCCTCACCTCTCTTATAAAAGTGCACATACCCTCTCTCAAAATAACACCTCCAAATCCATTTGGCTAGGCCAAACCATGCTAAAATATCCTTCCAACTATCTTCACATCAACCTAAAGGACTTTCTTTGATTGAATACATCTAATGGATCCCTTTTGATCAAATCAAAAGGAAGTACCCAAAGAAGAGATAATAATTTCATCACCTCTTTCAAAGTTATTTTCTTCTTCCACTTCATCATTCTTTGTTGTTTCCATACCAAAATAATAACTCTACCACCTTATAAATTCTTTGATGTTATTATTAATATGGTACAACCATATTCATTTTTCCATCCATCCTATGAATGACAAGGCACCATAAGTACGTACGTACGACTTACCGTCTCCACGTCGTGGTGTAGTTTGTTATTCAACATTTCATTATTTAGATGGTTATAATAATGAGTATAAATGATGTAAAAAATAAATATAACATGTTAATTATTATTTATATATGATATAATATCCAATTGCATTTTATTTCACCATCAATAGAATGATAGTGCGCTCGTGCGTACATACTGATTACCGTCTCTATGAACGCGATGAGATTCATTCCCCATCATAGCCATTCAAGAATAATTTTCATTCTATGATTGAAAATAATGTTTAAGAACATAATATCATTCTAGATATGAATAAAATACATCCTATCCATATCAAACATGACTTACATAACAAAAAATATAAAGTAAAATGATTCAGTTAACACTCGAAACAATGATACTACTAAAATATAATTAACAATGAATTATTAGAAGATCATATATGATATCATATTTATATATGTGGTTCTTGTATAATATCATAAAAAATTATTTTTCTATTATACATGATGTTAAAATACCCTCTACCAAGTAAAAGTTTAGTTAATGGTTACTTTTACAATCTCTTTATTTACCGAGGTTGTTTATATGTGAGTATCTACAGGGACCTCTTTATCCTCCACATATGTGATTCTAAAAAATTTATTTCATTTTTTTATTATTTAAATGATTATGTGTTAAATTAATTTAGAACATTATTTGAATTTTTGTAAATTTTTTGAAGGTAATAGTTCCATCCTTTTTTCAAAAAAGACACTTTATAAACATTTCGTCAAATTAAGGTAAGAATGTTTTTAACTTATACGACGGGAGATGCTATTTTCTGCCATTATAACCCCTTCGATGTTTCCCTTACAAGCATATAAGAATAATTTCAAAATAAATGTTTTATTTTATAATTATGTGACTTTAAAATGATTTCAAAATAGAATGAAATATTTCCCTCAAATAGTATTAATTTCACCTTGGTCAACATCCTTTGATGGATTTTAGACTAGTTTGAAGTTGATTTATTATGATGCCATCTTCCACATTGTATTGATGGTGTTGTGATATGTTTGACTATGAATGTGTTATTTTTATACCATTCACTATTTATGGTTAAATTATTAACATTTATTATGCTAGTTTTAATATTAATTATTATGTTATGTTTCAACCCTTTCATATGTGGAACGCATTGGACATAGTATGTGATGGGTGGAGCCCACTATAGCTCTTCGATGCATTAGTAGGTCTCACGAGAAAAGTAGATTCTTGGAACAAGGTATTGAAAAAATATTATTTATAGTCTTGGAACAAGGCCTTGAATATGTTGTTATGATGTCTGAAATTATGCATTCCATCATTATAAAAATGGCTATTGATATTACATGTGATTATATGACTAGTATAATATCCATCTGAATAAGTAAATGAAATTATTTTATTTATCTTTTCCATATTATACTGATGTTTATGTTTAAAAGGCTTGTTTTTTAGTCTTATACATTACCTTAAAAGTTTATTCTTATTTATGATAGATTCTTCTATATTGTTATCCTTATAGTGCATTTGAGCTCACCCCTTTATATGTATTATTTTTTCGAGGATGCGAAGATGTATATTATGACTGACCTTCAGGGATAGTCTAATGGAGATGAATGTGTTCAAAATATGCACAATGTTATTGTTTTTCATTCCATAATGTAATGTAAACTTTATGTTTGTATCTAGTACATCTACGGAAAATAAATTGATCTGTATTTTGGGATTTGATCCCTTGTGATCATGTCAAAGTTATATAATAATGCACCGACTCTAGGTAACTAGGTTCATGGTGTTACAACCCAGCTAAATCATTGTGTTGATATGGATAACTCCCAAAAAATTAGAAACTTGTTTCTTGATGGGGTTAAAAAGATTCTTCATGTGATTTGGTATCATATAAATACAATTCTTCAATATAATTTCTCATACAAAATTAATTTTCGAATAGCGATGAGAATTCTCATTCAAATCATCAAGGAAAGGAGCCTCAGAAAAAGTGAAGGGAGCAAGGACAAGCTTATGTGATCCAAAATTCGTAGATTTAAATTCAAATTGATGTGGTGAAAGGTAAATTTATTTTTTCCTTAAACATAGAAAATGATTTATTTTATTCAATATCATCACATTATTTTATATCTTCCCATTTTTTAAAGAAAATTAGGTATTATCAATTTTATTTTATAATGGGGTTTTCAGTTTAAAATCCTAAGGGGAGTATCATTGCAAAAAAGAATTGTAGATAAATCCCCCTTACGACACATAAACGTGTATTAGTTTCTATCCTTATCATCATACCCATGATCGACATTGATATAATCCTCAGTATAGTTTGAATTTCAAATTATGATGTGAAACTCTATTTCATGAATGAGGAAGTTATAATTTTTGAGATCGATGTAGAATCCTTTATCTTTAGAGAAGAAATGTCTCCATCTTATTCATATCTAGATCCACCCCTAGTTGCTCTACTTAATGAAATTATTGGTCTGTATGATAAGTAAATATTAGTAGTTAAAGAATGAAATTTACAAATTGGAAATGAACATATTGTGAAAGAATATATTGATGTTTTTTCAGAGGATTTACCTAGACACCCTCTATAGTGGGAAGTTGAGTTCTCTATTGATTTAATTCATGGTTCAAGGCCTATATAAAAGAATCCATATAGAATGGACACTATGGAATTATTATAAATGAATAAAAAATAGAGAAATGGAGTGATAAAAGAGTTATTCACCCTAGTGTTTCTCCATGGGGTGCCCATATTATTTTCATTAAGAATAAAGAATGATCTATGAGGTTGTGTGTTGAATAAAGGGAGATCAATTCTATTACAATAATGTACAAGTATCCCCTTCATCACGTTGATGATTTATTTGATCAACTACATAGGGCCCAATATTTTTAAAAGATTAAACATCGAAATGGATATCATTAGTCATGTGTGAGGAAGGTAGATATTCCAAAGATAACATTCTGAACTAGGTATGGGTATTATTAAATTACAGTAATTCCTTTTGGATTGACTATGCACCATCTATTTTCATGGATCTAATGAATAGATATTTAAATGAATATCCTGCTAAATATGTGGTGGTATTTATTGATGACATATAGTTATATTCGAAAATATATAAAGATAATGAGAATCACTACGCACTATTCTGATGACTCTTAAAAGAAATGAATTATATGGTAAGTTTAGAAAGTGTGAATTTTGACCTTAATCAGTTTCCTTTTGTGGACACATTGTCTATAAGGATAGAATATATGTTGATCCTACGAATAAAAAAGCTAATATATAATTTCATACACTGACGAACAAGATCGAGGTACGTAGTTTCATTGGTTTAGCAGGTTATTATCAGTTTTTCATTCAGAATGTTTCCCATTTATCCAACCAAATGACCAAGCATACATATAGGGGGGTTTTGTTCATATTGAAAAAAGAATATTTGGAACATTTCGATGAATTGAAAAGGATATTAGTGAATGACCTAATCCTGAATCAACCATCAGGGAATGATGGGTTTGTGATATATAGTAATGCATCAAATAAAGGGCTTGGTTATGACTATTTATAGAATGATAGAGTTATTACCTACGCATTAAGGGAGTTAATAATTCATGAAAAAACTATCCAAGTCATGATATTGAGTTATTATTTTTTATCTTGGCTCTGATGATATATATCCATTATATCAATGGTGTGGTATGTGAGATATATACTAATCAGAAGAGCTTGAAATACATCTTCTCAAAAAATAACTCAACATGAGGAAAATGATATGGCTAGAGATACTTAAAGATTACAGTTTTTCCATACTCTACAACCTGATAAATAAAAATAAGGTATTTGATTCATTGAGTATGAAGGATCATTGAGTTTTAATGAAAATGAGTATTCATATGGATCCTGTATTCCTAGATCTAGTAAGGATGGACATGGGAATTATTAAAGAAGGTGAAACATCAATACTTTTTCAATTGGTTTTCCAACCATCTTTATTAGAAATGATTAAAATTTCTCTGCTCGATGACAAGAATATTCAATATAAAATTAATGTTGTGAATGATGATATGCTGTAAGAATTCATATATGAAGATTGAATTTCAATGCTTGGGATGATGATTTATGTTCCTACTAAACCCAAACTAAAAATGGAGTTATTGGATGATTTTTTGTTTACATTTTTATATACATCATGGTACCATTAAAATTTATAGGTATTTGATGGAACTTTTCTGGTGGGATGACATGAAGTGGGAAATTGTTGATTATGTATCAAGATGTTTATTCTACCAACTAATGAAGGTCGAACGACAAAATCCTAGAGGATTCATGCAACCCATAACTATTACTATATGGGAATGGGATGAAATCACCATTGATTTTATCACTATATTTAATAAAACACCAAGAACTAATTATGCAATATGGGTAATTGTGGATCGACTTATGAAATCATCACATTTCCCTATGATAATATAGGATTTTCCATAGGACCGCCTTTCACGGCTCCATATAAATGAATTTGAAAGACATAATGGAGCACCTATTTCAATAGTTTCTAATATAAATCCTTTATTAATATATAAATTCATGAAAAGTCCTTAGAAATACTTGGATTCTGAAATTCTATTGAGTACAAATTTTTTCCCTCAAACTGACGGGAAATCAGAAAGGAAAATACAAAAATTAGAAGACATGTTGTGATCATGGTCACTTTATTTTCAGGGTATGTGGGATCATTATTTACCTTTGGTGGATTTTTCCTACAATAATAGTTTCAATTAAATCATTAAAATTATACCATATGAAGCATTGTATGGAAAGAGATGTCGTACACCAACATGTTGGGATGAAGACGGTGAAAGGAAGCTTGTGGGTCCAGAGCTTTTAGAGGAAACAACATCGATGATAATGAATATTCAAACCCATATCAAAGTAGATATTTGCATGAAAAATAGATATGCTGATAATATAAGGGATGATTTTGAATTTCAAGGGGGATATCATGTTTTCATAAAGGTATCTCCATGTAAGGGTGTTATTAGTTTTGGGAAGAAAGGGAAAATGAGCCCTATATACGCTTGACCTTTTAAAATATTGGAGACAGATGGAGATGTGGCTTATAGTTTGAAAATGCTACACAGCCTGTCTAATGTAAAGAATGTGTTCCGCATCTCATTTTAGAGAATGTTCGTGCCAGACCCAACACATGTCCTCACTTTTGATGGTATAGAATTGGAACATGACATATTTTATCGTGAAGAGCCTGTCTAGATTCTAGGCACTAGAGAACATGGTTTGAGGAGTCAGATGACAGGACTATTAAATGTACATTTTAAAAATCATATAATTGAAGAAACAACATGGGATCTTGAGGAGCTTATGATGAAAAACTACACAAATCTTTTTGTGAGGTAACATTCTTGTAATTTTGAGGACGATATGTTTGTACTGAGGGGTGGGAGAATGTAACACCCCAAGGTTATACAATTTAATTTATTATATAATGAATTGAACAATGAGTCTCTATGACACAAACATATTTATATTTAATTAATATTGTTATAAAATTGTCTTTAGATTCAAATTCTCAACTTCTGTTATTTGAATTTCGAAAAAATGACATACACGGTTGCGATCAGTCATATATTTGCAGTCTGATATGATCACCCTATATTTTTGGTGAATATTAATGTATCTTTATGAGTAGTAATATGAATAGTAATATAACTTTTATGAATAATAAATCATATTATTCTTTTATTTTCATAAGGTTATAAGATTATGAGATCTTGATAAATTTTTCAAGGTGATCAAAAATGAAATATAGTTTTAAAATTTTTAATTTTGGAATAAATTAAGATTTTTTTAAAAAAACTAATCATATTTAAAAAATTAACTTAAAAAAATATAGTTCATTTTTAAATTCATAATTTTTAAATTAGGTGACATTGAATTTATGATAATTTTATAAAATAATTTATTTTTCTCATGAATAGTAAAAATACAATTTTGAGTTTTTCGTAAGTTTAATTAAATAATAATGATGTAATAAATAATATAAAATGATTTCTGAAATGTGTACCTTAATATATGATATTATGGGTCCCACATGTCCTATACCATGGAAGAAATATCATGGGAAATCTCATGGTTTGTTAAATACCACTAATGAGGTGTCCTTGAAAATCAATAGAACACTACCACTCCTTTACTCTAAAATAAAAAAATTACAACATTTGTTTAATTAAAAAAACATCATCCTCGATGATTTGGTAGTTTTACAACCCTAGGAGTACTAACAAGGTGTCCCTAATCCATTAAGTTCCCAACATTAATGTTTTAGGAGTTACTCTACAAGGTAATGGAATCTACCACCCTTCTCTTTTTAAAGCACTCATTTTATGTTATTATCTTTTAATTTTAATTGAATTATGTTGGGATATGTCATTCCATATCCACCTAATATTACATAATACATAATAATTATTATATACCCCTTTTTATTTCCTCAAAATATTTTATGACTTTTTTAAATGACGTTGGTAGGTTGGCGAAACTTCGAAAGGGATTTCTCAACATCTCTTTTTCTCTTTCAAAGTTCCTTTATTTTATTTTCCTTTCTTCAACTTCCATAATACAAAATGTATGATAACTAAATTACCATAAAAATAATTAATTTTTGTTATGATAACTGATTAATTAATAATCATTTAACATTTTCCCTCCTTTTATACATAAAATGAGAACCATGTCCGAGATGTGTTAATTTAACGCATTCAAGGACAAAAAGTATTCGATTTATATTAATGTATAAATGGATGGTCATGAAACCATTTTTAAGGTTTTAAAAAGACTATAATATTTTTATTATAAAATATTAAATGTTCTGGAACCATTGTAGATACAGAATAATAATTCATACGACAAACTAGTTTGTAACAATCGAGATTTCACCAAAATAATCTAAATGGTTATCACTAATGTTATATCTCATAAACCATCAATTTACCATGTTACCAAGTGATATATATAACCCTTTACACATATGGATGTTCATAAATAATAAATATGTTCAATTTTTGAGAATTATATCTATTCTATATGAATATACATACTATTATAACCGAGAAAGCTCATCATGAAATCAAGGAAATGAACACTCCATAACGACAGAATTCAATCTTATAACTTATAAAAAAGAGATAAATGAACATAATAAAAACTTAATAAATCAAATATACTAATATAATTTTATTAATTAGTTAATTAATGAATTTAATTTTAATATATCTGACATTTGATTAATGTGAAGAATAATTTTAGACATAAGGTTAGGGTTTTCTATGTGATCCTCCATTTTCATTCAGTTACTCTTATTCTATACACACCTCAATTAATGGATTACTTATTAATATTTAATCCTCATAAATACTCTTTGAATGTTATATATATTTTTTCCAATCATAATGCTACTTTCATTTATGGTGAGTTATATTTTTTAAACGTATCTTTAAAAAATCCATCCCCAAATAAAAGCCCAACTCAATAGAATTTATCAAATTCATATCTATTTTAAAGGAAAATAAAAAGTATTTTTTATAATCCACTATATTTCTAAAATAAATAATTTCATTTGGAAAATAATATCTTACATCACTTATTGTTTTACACAAAAACCATTCCAAAAAATCTTTTATTTTAAAAGTAAAAGACTATTTATCTGAAGAATTACTCGATTATTTTATTAGAGTGTTTTCATATATTTCAACACTCCAGTATATTATTATTTATTATTGGGAATAATATTATATAATATAATATACCATATTTACTTTAATTTTTTATGATTAGTTTGATTTTGGATGTGCTATCTCAAAATCATTCATGAATTTACTCTTAATGGTTAGTGTTTATGCTTAATGTTCTGGAATTTTTATTTAAATTTATATGTTAATTTCCATATGAATGTATATATTATTTATGTTTATCCCAATTCATATGTGGAATTAATTGTTCTTGGTAAGTTATGGGTGGGTCTCACTATATCCCCTTCATGCATTGGTAGGTCTGATGAGACAAACAACAGTCTCGACATAAGGACTTGACAAAATGGTTATTTATGGTCTTGGGATGAGGCCTCAATGATATGTTTATGATGTTATAAATTAAGAACTCCCTCATTACGAAACTACTAATTTAATGTTCATGATATTTTTAGACTAGTAGAATATCCATGATTATTATTTTTTATGGCATTAGTTATTCAACTATTATTCCTTCCATAATGTCTCCAAGTATGTTTTTAAAATATTGTGTTTTATGTTATTCATCATGCCTAATGTCTATGTTTTTGATATCATCCACTGTATTTCTTACCCTTACCTAGCATTTTATATAACCCCTTTATTATGATTCATTTTTCAAGGATACGAAGAGGAATATTATGAATGACATGTACGAATAACATTGGTGTTATGGATGTTGTCAAAGTAATTTCAATTTTGTTTTTTCTTTCAAGTTATAATGTTGAACTTATGTATGTATATGGTTTTACAAAACTAATATACTTTTATTTCCATTATGATACTTCTATCTTGGAATCATTCCAATGTAATGAATTAATTCCCTGGCTCTGGGAAACTAGGGTCGAGTTTTTACATTATATATCTCAATATCCACAAAAATAGTAACATATAAAAATCACATTATTTTTCATATCAGGTCATGATACATACAAAAGATTCTATATAGAAATGAAAATTATATTATCTAATTTTTTTAATTTATTATTTTTTCCTTTTATATTTTTCTTTTTTTGATTTACATTTTTTCATTTTCATTTTGTAGGATAATAATATTTTTTTACGTGTAGTTTGAAGAAGTGTGACTCATGAATGTTTGAGTTAGAGTACCCAATATAAATGACACAACTCATTCATTTCTATAACAAACTAAATTCCTCCAAAAGTAACCCAAGAATTTTATTTTCCTATTGCAATTCATCAATGAACATTACAATGTATTTTTATGTTAAAGATGGGTAAGGATAAAATTATCTTGTATGATGGCTAAAACGATAAGGTTCCCCATTGTTACTTATGAATTTTCAAAGGTCAATGTAAATATTATTATTAAGTGTATAAATATGGGGATTACTAAAATATTCAAATCATAATATTAATATGAAACTTAATTCTAAATATTAGTTTTTGGGGATAGTCATCATGTGATAATTAATGGTACAAAAATCGATCTCTCTCAGAAAAAAGCGAGTACATGGATCAAAATGTGAAAATTGTTTTAGGGAACCTCATGGCTTAGTGATAATTGTTTAGGGTAGTATATAACACACATATAATTTAATAAGAAATGTAAAAACATAGGATATTTCTTAAAATTAAATGTTTTGGGATATGGTTACATAGTAAGAGTCATTTAGTAACATTTTAAAAATTTAGATCCCTAAAAACGATTGAAGCGATAAAAAAGATGATGTATACATCAATTTAGACAAATATTACAGTAAATATAAAGATACTCAAAGGAAGATAAAAACACCCACAGTAAATCCATCTTAGAGAAATAGGGAGACCCCCTCATAAAAATGTCTTGATTACCATTCAGGTACTTTTTGTAGGATCTTTTTATTTCAACTCTCAATCATAATATCATGTAATTAAAATATTCAATATAGAAGAGGACAATTTGGTTTTATTATTTTAAATGGGATAAAAAATAATTTTATCTTGTTTTGGAGGTCACTGGCTTCCCCATTTGATCTACATATTTAGAGTAATAAAAAAATTAATTTATTAACATAAAAAACTAATAAGAACAACTAACCTATCTATTTATTTAGTATGGGAAAATATTGTATATTATCATTAAAATGTTAATTTTCTATAAACTATGGGTACCCACAACTATAAAGAATAATGATTTAAAATAATGAGAATACTAATGAAAAAATAAACCTAGACACCTGTATGGGTTTTGGAAAATATTAGACTATCACTTTCATAATTCCATAGAGTTGGTTTTCAATACTCAATCCCATAGAAAAGGTAAAATAGTTATTAAGTGATAGATTCACAAAATTAATAAAAATCAAGAGAAAGTGGAAGAAGAATGTGGATTTAACCACCCAAATAGTTCTTATATTTTACAATATATAACTAGATAGTTCCATTTGGATAGTCTTTGAGTTTAAAAATGAATTATTTACATGTTATAGGGTTATAGATTCTTGGATATTGGGTGTCATGATTTCAAATATGGGTGACATGCTATGAATTATTGATGGATACACCAAATAAATAAAAAACAAAATAATTTAGAAGAACATTTTGGGTTTTACCACCCAAATATTATTTATATTGGACTCTCTATAACCAGATAGTTCCATTTGGTTAATCATGGAGTCCAAAATTGAATGTAGTACGTTCCCTAAGGTTAAAGGTTGATGGATATAGAGTTTCAAGATGTGACATATGGGTTTCCCTCTATGACTCCTTGATCAATATTCCTTATAGATTGATGTTTTATGGTCCCCTCTAGTGAGAAGTGAAACCTGCTAAATAAAAAAGAAATGTGGAAGTTTTCCAAAGTGAACAATAGCATGACAAAGAGACATATAGACACAATTTAAATCATATTTATAATGATAATTAGAAGTAAAGTTTGTATATTTTATTTAGGAACCATAATAACCCAAACATTTATAAATAAAATTCCCTTTGTGGATGAGTCAAATGGTCTTTTTTATTATTTTTATAGAAAACACATGATCTTTTTGAAATTATTATATCATATCATATTTAAAATTCCATTTAAAATAATATCATTTGATAAAATAGGCATCTAATATTGATAATATGATTAGCATAAATATATGATTCTGATAAATCCAATTGACACAAAAAAGGGAATTTATGGCCCCAACAAGCAAAATAATACCCTATGAATCCCATTTATCAGAGAATATGAGGAAGATAAAATCATTCGGGATTTTACCTTCCCCAATCCCAAAATGAAATATAACAACAAACGTAAGATTGAAACCATTTATGGGAGATATTCTAGCTCATTTAGATCACGAACCAAACCATGAATGACAAACCACCCCATGAAAATCTCACCATCACGCACCTTAACTATAGGGAGTTTTCTAGTGTAATGAAGGTATGTGTATCAAGAACCTTATAAAATAAATATGAATATTACATATAATGATGGTTATATTTACTTATTTTTGTATTCAATTAAAAAATTATTTTATTTCTTTATGATAAAATAAAATTGTGTTTTTCCTAATATGAAATTTAAAATAAGACATTCATTTTTTGATAAATTGGTCAATTTTTAAAATAAATAATCTCAAAATAAAAGAATACAATTTAAAATATTTTATTAAATATAAATTATAATATAATGTTTTATGATGTGAAATTTAATTTTCACAAGTGTTTGATTACTGTTATTGTTAAAGAAAAACAGAAAATTCCAATAAATATCAATTCTTGATTTAGAAGTATCAATTAAAATATTTAAAAATTATTTTTATAAAATATTATTATTTTTAGAATAAGGACATTGAAATTATCTAATATTTAAATTTTTATAATTTTATAAGGATGTTAACTGTTCAGATAAATATTAAATACAGTATAGATATACAATGTTTATTATAACCTAATAATACAGAAAAGGTGATGCAATAAATTATATAAAGGGTTTCTATTACTAAATATATGTTACACCTTAAAAATAATATTTTATGTTATTTTATGATTATTATTAAACAATTATGTGTCCCCTAAAACCTATATAGTATTTTAAGGTTTTCAAATCAATTATTTATATATGTGACTCACTTCCATGTCACCAAGGTTAATCTTTTATAGAGTTATGACCATGGCCTTATAAAACAATTAAAACCACTACCCTTTCAGAGAAACCATATAAAAACCATGGGAATGATTGTGGGTTTTATTACTTTATTATATAATGTCTAAAACCTATGTTTGGGAAATAATAAAAAACTGAAAGCAATTTTTCTATACAATCCCAAACAAGATTTCATTAATATTAACATAAAAACATAGATCATATCCTTACTATTAACTCATATATATGGTTTCATCCCAAGGTTCCCCCATGATCTCATGAAGGTCCTACCATTATTTTGGGAACACTCTCTCTAGGTAAGGGACCTCTCTCTCTTCTTTTCAATTAATTTGCCTTCTTTGTATTTATCCTTTTGAATATCAATTGATTATTTTGTAATTGATTTATAACTAACCTTATACTTTAAAATTTATTTTTAAAAAATTATATACCATTTATCCCCTATCATTATAGAATTTACCTAAGTCATTTAAAAGATGGAATTTAGAAAAGGATCATGTATTTATCTACTTTATTCAAGAACCTTATTTATGTAATTCAAAATTTATTCAAATTCCATTTAATGGATATGATTTTAAACATCCATACTAATTAGCTTATTATTTAAAAGTGATGAGTGATCTCTTTAAAACTCGTTATTTTTTTCCTTGATTTATAGTGCACCCCCATTATACTGCCAAAATTCTCTTACGATTTTTACATGCCATGTTTTAATTAAAAAATCCTCCATTTCCTATCTCTATTAAGTCCAAAAAGTTTAGGTTGGATGATTGTCATAATGCACATCATGATATCCTTATTAATTTTATGGGATTATAGATCCCATTATATATCATTAAACCATTTTATGAATCTTCACATACTGTCGTTATGCTGCCAAAATGCCACTATGATTTTCAATGCCTAACATCTGTAAGGGATATACACATCCCCATTTCCAATGAAGGATATACCACAGGTGGTGAAAATACATTATCGATTGGGAAATTAATTGTATATAAACCTAAATCCTTAATCAGGGGATTAAATGTGATGAAATATTTTCAGATGTCATATGATATATATGGAACACCTGTGCATGTACATGATATGATTATGAATGGTGCGCCTAGAAAACACTCCAATTCATTGGGTAATGTTATAGTCACATGAGATTTCATGCATGGTGAATTAGAGGTTATCCAAAGCATAATATATTATGATTTGTTAGTGGTTATCCTTGGTATAGGATTATGATGTCGTGTTTATAGTTGTTGACACATTACCATATTTTCTTTATGTTATCATAATACATCTTTCTTGATTCTTAATGTTATTTATTCTCACCCCTTTTAGGTCTCATTGAAATTCCTATTTCATACAATGTAATTCATCATTCATGTGATTTTTTTATTATTCACTTTCTGTATTTATAGATCACCCATTTTGTATGTATGTCCCCAAGTTATACCATATTGTTTTTAGAATGATAGAATATTATGAGCATTGTAAGGATGTTTTTAAAACTGATTATGTACCCCAATTTTATGTTATTTTTTAATGTACATATTTACCCAAATACTGAAGAATTATTAATCTTATAGGCTGTATTATCTGTATTCTTATGTAATAAGTCATGAATTTATGTTTAATGAAGACTAGTTTTTTCATATTTGGTATCAAGGGAATGTTTAGTTATTTTTTGTATTAGGACATGGAAAATCTTGAGAAATACTTAAAGATAATACTAAACAAATAAAACATCCTTAAAATTTTCTGAAGTATAGAGCAAGGGGTTTCCTAAAAAATACATTCCTATCTGGATACTCCATGTGGATGTTGCTCCATCATAGATGTACCTAGGTTTAATAATCATGAAAAGGGAGGTTGATATTGACTGAAACGCCACCTAATTCAAGAAAAAGTGCCTTCAGGGACACCTAGCATTACAATCCTAGGTGAAATTCTTTTGTAAATTCATAAGATCATTATAAACCATTATAAAGATTATTAAAATACCCATATGAGTCAATTTGAGGAAGAAGATCCTAGATATATTAGATTCAATCATAGATATTCATATGTTAAGGAATAAATTTAATTTATTAATTATACCATTAATGTTATTTGATTCCCATTTACGTGTTTAATATTTTAAAATTACATATCCCAAATTTTTCCATTCATTCAAACATATGGCTGGAAATATGAGAAAATGACTCATCAACCAATGTGAGGAAAATGTGATCACTATCTAAATGAGATGCCTAACATGATGGTATCTCATGTAATATATCATGTTATTATTCCAAACCATCTATCAAAAATCATAGTTAATAACAAGAACATAGTTTAATTTCTAAAGACATAAAAGATTATTGTGATGATGTTTAAAAGAACTTCATCTGATAAAGGTGAAAAAGTAAAGAGTGCACGATTTACATTTGAAAAAAAATTGGAAAGAGGAACCCAAAGAAATTTTATAGTAGATTTTGGAGATTTTTTAAGTGTCGAAAGATAGGACAGAAATTAGCCAATTTCTTTTGAAAAATGAATAAAGTGAAAAATGTTAATAAATATCCACATAATATGCCATATATATTTATTTATCATAAATGTGGATATGTTAAAAATTATCAATGCTAAGGGTATATTATAAGGGATAAAAATCATTATGATCAACAATCATCTCCAGGAATAGTGGAATAAAGAATTTCATATGCTATGATGTACCACGATGACGAGAGAATATGTAACTTCTATTTCAGAGTGGTGTATGTGATGCTGAATTTCAATTCATACCCATTAATAATACCTTGAATGGTTTCTAAGAACATAGAGTCACCAATAGAAATGACTTGATATCACTTTCGAAGAATTATATGATTTATATCACATTTTTATGTTTTTGGAAATGTTTTCTTGAAAATTTTATCAGTATCTATTTAAGGGAATTTAATATAATCCTAGTTATGTAAATATTTTCCTTTATTAACCCTTCATAAATTTCTTGGACCCTCTATACCATGAAACACCATTCGTTTCAATAAAAATTAAATGATGATAATGAATATTTTTTGGTATCATTATCTAAAGCCTAGATATTATTTCTATATCAGTAAGAATATATTTCTTAAATGTTGTAGAGTAATGAATATATCCTCCTTGAAGACATGTCTATTGTGATGGAATTCCCTGATGTGCTTCTTGAAAAATTTCCTGGTATCCCTCCTAAATTATTTGTTGAGATCCTTCATGATCTTATACATAGACCTTCTGTCATTCCTAGGGTATGCTATCACTTTAAAATGGATATCTATTGATTGTTAAAAGATAGAGGAAATTTAAGGACATTCACGGAAAACATATATGATAAATATATGTAGTTTTCATGAACTGACTTGGGGTTATCAATGATTTTTATGAAATGTTTCATGTTTGTGAAACCCTTGATCCATGTAATCATTGAAAGGGTTTCATATTATTTTAATAACGAATTTATATAGAGATTAAAGGAGTTGAAAAAGAGTCTTATCATTGAACTTGTAGTTACAATACCCACAAGTGGGGAAATTACATTGTATACAATGACTCTTTTATGAATTGATTAGGATATGTAGAGGTGGAAAATGCCAAATTGATAGCCTATGCCTGAAGGAAATTGAATTTTAATCAACCGAACTACCCAACACATGATCCAGATTTCACTTTATTGATTTTCACATTGAAATTATGGTTTCATTCTCTCTTTTGGTATATGTTTGAAATATATATAGATTATAAGAGGCCAAAGAATTTATTCACATAGAAAGACCTAAATTTTCACCAGTAAAGACAGTTAGAGCTAATTAAGGTCTATGACTACCCAATACACTACCGTCATGGGAAAACAATGAAATTGAAAAATTATCTAGGTAGAAAAGACATAAAAATGTTATCATTAATGAGAATTAATATGGATATAATCTTGTTATAATTGAAAAGGATAGAAATTGGAATCATAAAGGAAGGAAGATCATCGATCCTTAGACAAATTGTTGCTTAATCATCCATTCTGAAGAATATTAAGGATGTTCAAAGAGATGACATGGAAATTACGTTGAAGGTGGGTACTATAAGAAAAACTAAATCCTTAGATTTCAAAAATAATGGATAAGGATTTGTATGTTTTAGGAAAATACTATGGGTACCATCAAACCATGAGTTAAATAAGTTACTGGATGATTCACATAGCTAGACCTTCTCCATATATGCATAGAGAAGGGCAACGTATCATGATAAATGAGTATAATATTTGTTGAATAATATGAAGAAGATCAAGAAATATACATCATGTTTCCCTGTATGTCATCCAGTGATGATTGAAATGATAAAATAAAAGGTGTTGATGCAACTATTACTCATACTTACCTCGAAATGGATAAAAATATCCATGGAAATTGAAATTGGTCATCAAAATACTTAGAAAATAATAATTATATATGAATTTTTGTATATCATTATAAAATTATTTCTTACGTCAATACAATTTGAGAGGACATTTCAATTGATCGTGACTTGAGGATAATCATTTTAGTAGTGGTGAGATAGCATGGAGCGCCACTATCAATTAAATTTGATCAAGACCCAATCTTTATCACCCTATAGTTGATGGCTTATATAAATGAATGGTTTCAATATATGAAGACATATTCAGAGCATTCTCAATGTTCCTTAATAGAGGGTGTGATCAATATATTCTTATGTTTGAGCCCACATATAATAATTGTTTCCACTCAAGCAACCCAATGGAGCCATATTAATCCCCTTATAGTAGGAGATGGATAACTCCCACATGATGGGATGAAGTTGGTGAACACAAACTACAGGGTCCTGAAATGGTCGAGGTTATGGTTGAAAAGGTCAAGAAACATTAGAAGCACATTAGGGATTCTCAAATTCAATTTATGAAATATGATGACAATTTCCGACATGACATGGATTTTTATTTGGATATATGGAATTAACTTATATATCTACAAGGAATATATAATGATATTTTGGAATAGGGGAAGGACTAGTCCATGATACATTAGTCCCTTTGAGATCCTTGATCGCATCAGAGCAGTGACCTATTCTCTTACACTCCCACCTACCCTATCTCAAGTACATGATGTTTTCCTTGTATCCCCCTTTAATAAGTACCCACCTAAAACCTTGCATTGCTGAATCAAAATGTGGTAACAATGGATAATTATATTTCATATAGGGAGATACTAGGAAAGATCATATATTATAGAGATAAAGTTATACTAAACAAGATAATGAACCATCTATACAATTCAGTTCTAGGTGATGTAGGAATACCATAAAGACCCTAAAGATCATAATTTACACCCCACAAACAACCCAATAATAAGTTCAGGTTTGGGATTATGTGTTTTATCACACACCAAAGGTTCCCGTATATGTAGTATCAATTTCAAGGTATTACAGAAAACAATATTTAATTTGAAAATGGAATCCCAAATTGGTGGTAACCAGTAAATTTAAAGGGTTATATTGATTAAAATTCATACACTTAATATATATATATATATCATTTCCTTTTTTTATGTTTCAAAATTCCCAAATTATAAAGGCCATACCCTTTATAAATTTTCAATTAGCACATCATACAAATATGACCAGACACATACATCTAGTATTGAGATGTAGAGTCTCACATAAAATGATTTGAATATATTAATTTACATTTTTAATTTATATAAGTACTCTTATATTAAATTTCCACTAGCATTGAATAAATCAAATTATATAATGTTTTATTCCATGGAACCCATGATCGATGACTCAAAAATTGCACAATTTTTTATCTAGGTTTCTATCATCAATATATGCAGGGATAAACCATTTAGATTGATCCAGACACATTAATTAATTCAATTATGTTATCCATGAAGGAAACATTATCCAATTCCAATGCATAACTATCTAGGAATGAACTATATAAAAAGGTAATGTACATATAATGTTAATGATACATGGAACAATACATGAAATATAATTTATAAAGTGCCTATGATGATGCATGAGGTGAAACAAAGTTTTCATTACAGTCCTATAGAAAATTCTATAATAATAATAAACATCAATAATAATTACATCATAAAACATGTGTGTCTCTCAATAGGGAAATCAATACATATGTAAAAAATAAAATACTATAATAAAAACAACCCATCCTATGTAATTTGGGTTTCCCGGATATGTGGGTTAGATACAAATAGTAAAAGTATCATTATGAAATTTCATTACCTTCTTATTCTACTATATAATGCCTAAAAAATAATAGAAATGGAAAATAAAACCATCTGATACAATTTGGTAATGTCCCAACTATCGAGCCACTAAACAGTTTCCTGAACCAGTGGGTCATATGGTCTCAAGAACACCTTTCCATATGTGAGAGTCTGTCGACTAGTAGTGAGAGTCCAAAGTGGTATGTTGGGGTGACTATACCCTCAGATCATAGTAGAACATTAGATATAAATAGATATAATAAATATAAAACAATATAAGTAGAACAATATAACTGACTTAACATCAGAAACATGATCTATAAATAAGAACAATAGAAAAGGAAAAATTAAAATGTAATAATATTCAAAACATGTAGGTACATTCATTTCAAAAATGATTATGTAGAATCCTAATGTAAAATCGTGGGATACATTGAATAGGAACGCACAACATGATATACAAAAATATAAAAAGATATCCCCAATAGTATCACAAGCATACACGCGTTCCTCTTCTCTTATTCTCAAATTTCATAAGAAAAAAAAATCAAAAATCTTTTATAGAGTGCATGCCCTTTTCCAGAACTAAAATAATAATGTCTACTATGGTACCAAGGAAGGCTTGAGTAGGGTGTGAGAAAAACTCAGTTGGCCAACACCAATGATGTCTAAAATAATCTAGTATATGTAATATAGATTTCTTGTCCTTTGAGAAACCTGAAGGGATCCCCGTGTTAGGTTGGCCACATGACCTCAAGCGTATCTCCCCAAATTCCAGAGGTTTTCTACTAGAAGTGAGGGACTTAATCGTGTCTCTGGGGTATACCAAACCCTCGTAGGTAATAGGTATTATCATAGAGAATATAAACAACAATTAATAATTAGTTCGGAATCATATAATGGATTAAACAATTGCAAAAGCAATATGCATAATCCAACTAAATAGGAATCATGTTGGAATTGCACAAAACACTGTCTTGCTATGCTGTTTGTTTAAACAGAAATCATGGAAAATAAAAACCCTAGCATACTATCAACTAAAAATAAAATAAAAATTGTGAAACAACTACATCATGAGAAAGGCTAGATCATCTTCACCAATATCCATCCTAAGAAGCAATAAACAATCAAACATTTGAAGCAGCCAACTTCACTTTTTCAAAACATGGAAGTATGTAATTTACTCAGGTGTCAACAATGCTCGAGCAAGGTGTGAGATAAAATCCTAGTAGTCAGGCACTAATAGTGCCTAATCCATTCCATTTGTTGTAGTGATAAAACATAGTGTGTCAATATATAATACGTGAAGATAATTAACTAAGCGCAATAAAATATATAACTCATCCTAGGTACCCCACGACACCCATCCCTAATCACTGGATTCGGCCTACGCCAAAATTCTGAAGGATGTACAAGTAAGAATAAAAATTCACATATGGAGATATATAAGCCTTTAAAATCAAGCTAAACAAGGAATATGTACACCCCCATGCTTGTGTTTTATCTTGGGGTTTAAATCATGTGTTAATCAGGTGTGCTTCAATATTCTAGAAAAAAATCACAATTCCCAAGAGACCCAAAGTTGCATTAACAGAAACCTTCATTTCAACATTTTTAATGTTCATGTTGAGAGTTGGTGTCTGAGCCTATCTTGAAGATATTGTTTCGATATATCCTTCAAATTATCCAATACCACCAAGCATGTCTAAGGAAATATCTTGAAATACATAGTATCACTCGAGGAATGGCTTTACCATGATTCAGTCCCAATCTCGAAAAAATTATTCAAGAATAATGTAAGGCTGGATTAGAAATGTTTCCAATGGATCCATCCTTGATGGTCCATTTTCGAACCGGTATCACTCATAAGTATTTATAAAGCATGGGGAAGTCTTAGTCTGGCGAATCCTAAGACATAGCCCCCCTCGACTCATAGAGGTAACCAGTGAGGAATGGAGGGTCCATATGTGGTCCTTAATATGGGACACAACGTTTCTCACTTCCTTGAATTTAATTAAAATTTCAAAAAATCAGATATTACATAACTTGCATATGTAATTGCACCTTTAAATTTATGTACATACACCCGTGAAACACAAGGTATTAATTTAACACTACAGCGCAAGACATAACAATGCAATATGCCGTATCAGCACAAGAAGATAAATGATCTTTTTAATAAATATATAACTCAGAACAAAAATTATTCCAAAAATCCAACAATTAATGGTTCATAATTATTATAAAATAATTATTTTAATTAAACACGACAAAAATGGGCTACACAACACATGCAGTTAAATAAATTAAATGCCTAGGCTAATAGATTTTATTCCAACCATGTGGGAACACCCAAAGGGATGTCAAACCACATTTCAACAATTTATGCAATCTAATTAATGAAAAATAGGGCTACAATAATTAACCTACCCAATTAAATTGGAATGAATGGGTGAAATTGTACGAAGTTATTTGTCACCAATGAATGACCCAACAATGCATTTTTATAAAACACAAAAAAGGAAAAGTGAGTAGAAACACAACCTTATGGTCATAGATGAATCTATTATCTACAGTAGTCTTTGAATTGAAAAAAAATAGAAGAAAACATGTGATTTTAGAAAAACCCCAAAATAGTGTAAAATCACTCCGCAGCGAACTATGTGAAGGATACTCTTCATAACTATACAATTCCAAATGTGCATGAATAGCCATACCTTAGGGTTTATAGATCACATAACAAGAAATAAAACAGATGATGAATGGAGGAGAGATAGTCATTCAAAGAAGATGAAAGGTGGTGCACCACCTAGAGAGAGGGGGAGGCACGACGTAAGAGGGAGAAGAGAAAGGGAGTGGAGAAAAAAATGAAAGAAAAGAATGAAAACGGAAAGAAAGAATAATAGAATGATAAAATAAAAGAAAAAGGAAAAACAAAATGAGAAATAAATAATTTAAAAAGGATGGAAAAATAAAGAAGCTAAAAATAATAAAAATGGAAATCTCACACTTTATTCAATTTTACATTTTCTAGAACCCCCTTTCTATTTTATTTATAATTTTCATTTAATGGATTATTTCATTATTTTAATTTTTCATTATATCTCATATTACCTATTTTCTATCCTTATTTAATTATTGTAATCCTGATCCCCATGCTAAAGAATGGTATAAAAGTTCTCATAAAACCTTCTATAGTCATTTAATTAATTTAAAAGGCTACCCAAGACCCATAGCGGGGTGTGTATGCATGCACCCTGGGTCACTTTAAATAATTAGAAAAAAAAATTAAAATGGTCCGTAGTTGACTAAATTCGGGATGTTACAACATCAACTCCTTGACCACTCATCCGTTAGTTTCCCGACCGATGGAAGTGGAACGTTGTTAGAGAAATGTTTCGGCTACTGCACACATACATTCGTCTCTCACTCCCAAGTCTCGTCCTGAATGTTCTCGTGTTTATATAACACCTAGACCAAAGGTACTGACCTTCCTCATATGACCTTCATGCTACAATCAATGATACAGATCAGATTCTCCTCAAAGGATGAATCTACCCCAAGCTCAATGTCGTCAGGGTCAAAAGAATGAGATTGGTCTAGATGATATTGTCGGAGCTGAGGTACATGGAAAACTTCATGCAAGGAATGGTACCTCTAAGGTTGCACCAACCGAAAGGCTACCGTCCTAAGTATCTCCACTCTCTCAAACGGACCAACGTATCTCAGTGATAACTTTATTTTTCTTATGATCCGCATGTGACCCAACATTAGAGAAACACACAGAAAGACTCGATGTCCAACCTCGAACTCTAGAGGTTTACCATGAAGATCGGTATAATATTATTGTCTAGAATGAGATGTAGTCATATGCCTCTAAATCATATAAACATGCACAGAAGTTTCATAAACGAGATGAGGACCCATAGAAGCTGCATCACCTACTTCAAGCCAACATAAAGATGAATGAAATGGTCTACAATAGAGGACCTCATATGGAGCGATTTTAAAAGTTTCATGGAAGCATTTATTATAGGTAAACTCAAAAACTTGTATATGTTTCTCCCAAGAACAAAAAAAATCTCAGATATAGGCCCATTACATATCATTTAACACTTGAATAGTTATCTCAGATCTCCCATCAGTCTGAGGGTGGTATGAAGTACACTAATGTACATGTAAACACATCGCCTTTTGTAACACTTCCAAAGACCATGAAGTAAATCAATAATCCTTATCCAAGATAATAGAATTAGGTATGAAAAGATGTGGCACAATATCCTAGATATATAGATTCTTTAAGTCATCAATTTTAAAGGTCTAACAGATTGGTAGGAAGTGCACAACCTTGGTCAACCTATCGAAAACCACCCATACTGTGTCAAAAACCACCCATACTGTGTCGCTGCCTCAAGGAGATCTTGGCGATCCTGTAATAAAATCCAAGGTGATGTCATTCCATTTCCAATCAGGAATGGATTGAGTCTGTAGTAGTCCAGCAGGTCGCTAGTGGTCTGCCTCATCTGTTGATAGGTGGATCACCAAGTGATGAAACCCACAATATTCTTTTTCATACCAAGACACTAGTACCATCGAAATATGTCTTTATACTTCTTTTTCATCCTTGGATGAAGTTCCCAAATTGAGTTGTGATATTCCTTCATCATCTCTTCCCATATATATGAAGGCACCCATACATGACCCCTGTAAATAAGAGTTTCACTACCATCAACAACCCAACAAGGAGGCGGGTTCTCTCCAGTAATGCTTTCCATAATAAAGAGCCCCTCTAGATCAGTAAACTTTCACCTGGGGACTTGATCAATAAGAGAGGATGTCAGTGTAAGAGATACTAGAACTAATTTCCTGCACTATTCTTGCACCTCCAGATGCATATCAGAAAACAAGGGCATCATTTTCCACTCACTACTGGCTAACTAAATAGTTTCTGTCTGAGTCTTGTTGCTAAATGCATTTTCCAAGGCATTAACCTTTACATAGGTATAATTATGCTCAATGTCGAATGACTACAACTATTAGACCAATATGAACTACCTTAAGTTCATGTCTCATTGAGTGGAGATATATTTTAATATTTTATGATGTGTATAAACAATGAATCAGTCAACCAACAAGTAGTGTCTCCAACAACATAGATCATTAACCACAAATGCCAACTCAATGTTTTTTGTTAGATAGTTCTACTCATGACGTCTCAGTAGGCGGGATCCATAAGCCATGACGGGATCACCCAGCATCAAAACTACACCAAATCCAATTCTTGAAGAATTATAGTAAACAATATAGCTTTGACCTAGCTCAGGTATAATCATGACTATATCTGAGGATAGTCTTCCTATAAACTCTTGAAAATAATTTTCACTATCTATTGACCAGAAGAACTATGCACCTTTCTTATTCAGGGTTGTAAGAGGTACTGCTCAGTGGGAGAAATCTGGGAGGAAATTCCTATAATAGCCAACAAGCCCCCAGAAACTAAGGATTTCAAATACATTCATGGGATTCTCCCCTGAAACTATGGAACTAAACTTTTCCAGGTCAATTGATACTCCTGATTCAGATATAATATGTCTCAAGAAGTGAAATTTATTAATCCAGAAGTGGCATTTGCTGTGATTATCCTATAGCTGGTGCCCTCCAAGTGTAGTCAGTACTATCTAAAGATGTTTTTCATGGTTTTGATTGAAATTTTAATACACGAAGATGTAAACTAGGAAGAGTACCATAAACTAATCATGATATGGGTAAAAAACTAGGTTCATCAGAGCCAGGAAGACAATCAGTGCATTCATGAGGTCGAATGACATAACCAGATACTCATACAAGTTGTACCTACTTTGGAATGTTGTACTTGGTATGTCAATCAGTCGTACACGTACCTGGTGATATTCTAAACTCAGATAAAACGTGGAGAAAATAGTTCCACCATGGAGCTGGTCAAATAGATCATCTATATCTGCCAATGGATATTGATTCATTACCATAATCTGTTTGAGTTGACAATAATACATGCATCACCATAGGGTACTATATTCCTTCTTGGAGAAAGAATATGTGAACCCCATGACAGTGTGCTAGGTATGATGAAACTATTACCTTCATGGTCTTCAGGATGCTTTTTCTGTTCATGTATCTTGGTTTGTGCTATCATATAAGGAGTAATGGACCCTGGTGTCGTACCTGGAAGAAGATAGATAGTGAACGCCATGCCCCTCATAGAATAGAAGATAGAAAAATCACTAGGGAAGACATCCATGAAATGAACCACCACTGTAGGGAATTAAACTACCTATGTCCCCTTATCACTCATGAAGAGACTTGCTATCTAATCTGTCACTCTGATCATCCCTTCAAATTTAGTGGTAGCTCGATCTGCCTATATATCTCATTAGTCGTTGTGTAGATATTTGTCTCCCTCATGGGATGTAAAGGACAATCAATAGTGATAGAAATACACTTGATCACGATAAGTGGAAAAACATTTCATATAGAGAATGACTTTGATTCCAGACATATCGAGTATATATAAATTATAAACAAAACGGTACACACCTATCTCAAGGGGGAACTCATGGAACTGGCATATTCCCTCTATCCTAACTGAAAGAGGTGTGTCAAGAGACATGACACCGCCATGGTTCTGAATTGGGAAACAAATAATTTCAATAATAGCAGTAGATAAAAAATTGTTTGATGAGCTGGAATAAAAAATAGTAGAAACTAATGTAGAGGATACTAGAATAGTACCTCTAACTGTAGATGGTCCTACACTATGGTCCTCTAGTGCTGATTTCACTATTTACACGATACATAAACCATGACCCCAAGGTGTTTCCTGGTTGGCCTGAATAGGTCCACTCTACTTTCGTAGATAATCTAAAACTTGATTTCCTCGACCACAACCTCCACCATTATGTCAGCATGATCAGCCGGTGGAAAAATAACATCCAGCATGTTGTGGAGTCATAGATTCCATACCTGATGGAGGTGTAGGTGTGGATCCTCTTCCACTGGTTGTTGAATAAAAATAATGAAAAAAATGTTGATGGTGACTCATCATGTCATATCCTCGGCACTCCTTCAGGTCTCTCATGCATTGTGTCTTTTTGTGACCATGTCTTCCACATAGATGACATGTAACAAAGCGATCAAAATGTAATTTTTGGCTTGGATTTCCCCCACGTGTGCTTTCAAAATGGAATTTCTTGCTGCCAGAAGAGTTGTCACCCAATCTCAGAACTGAACCACCCTGCCACACCAGTGTAGAATCCTGGGTATTTCTCTCCGACATTAGAGCCTATTTTACAATCTATGTGATAGTGGTCAAATAGAAGACACTCACATGCAAGAAGACATTATACTCAAGTATGTACTCAAAATGTCTCACATTAGTCTGTGTGTCTTTAGTCAGAGATGGGGAAAAGAGATGAAGTTATCTGAAACGAGTAGAATACTCTAATACAGTCATAGAGCCCTGTTGAAGATGTATAAATTCTCACGCACGATCATATCTCATAGACTATGGGAAAAAGTGATCGTAGAAATAATATTTGAAGTCAGCCCAAACCATGTCACTGGTCTGTTCAACCTGAGTAACAACATCCTACCAGTGCTTGACAGAGTCACAAAGCATGTAACCTACATGTTTTTCCCTTCTCTTTAGAAGTGTTATGATTTGATAGAAATAGAACATATGGATTCTACCCATTACTCTGTAGCATGAGGGCCTCCACTCCCTGAGAGGGTGGGAGGGCGCTGTTGCCGAAAGTCTCGCGTGACGTCTTCCATAGATGCGGTAGGTCTAGGAATATTCTAAATTGACTACATAAACCTAAGGAGACTATCCCTGAACTAAGTGACACGGTCCCTTGGAAGATCAGCAGGATGTAGTACCATAGGAGGAACTATAAGAGGTACCACTGGTGGTTTAGGACCCACCATCTCTGGGATATGCTCATTGCCACTTTCCTGAGGCTCGTCACGAAGATGTCATGTCTACATTGGTATACAACATCCAAAAAAACCCTTTTTGATAAAAGGTTACAAATATGGGGAAACCAGGTATGGCACAAAAAGAGGTTTGGTATATAGCCTTCCTCTGAGAACAACATAACAGATAACCCGTTTCAAGAGATGCGTTTTGATTTTGAAGAGAAAGCATTGAAGGATTACTTAACAAGATCTACAATCCAATTCCAGGTTAAGTCAGCTTAACATCTAACCGACTTTCACAACTGTACATTTAACGAACTGGAATTTAAAAAATACTACCACTAGGCCCAACAAAAGTCACATGAAAACAAGAAACTGCATGCTGAAAGTAGATATGACATGGAAATATGCATGGAATTTCAATCCAATAGTGCCTAATATGATACATGTAATGTATTTCCAACAAATAATCAGGATTTAATGGTAAAACCCCATTATCTTAAAAATACCAACACTAAAAATAATGATAAAATAATGATTCACCCAACGGTAACATCATATCAATAATAACTGGGATAATCAATAACTGCAATCCCAACCAAGGAACTTGGGTTTCCCTTGTACATGGGTTAGCTACGTACAATCATAGGGTGCATTCCAAATTCCTATATCTCAGTCTCCTGTCTAACCCAAATAGTAAGACAGAAGGAAAACCTCCCATTAATACCACTTTCTAGTGTCCCAGTCCCAGGAGCCACCTGAAGGGTGCCCCGAGCCGGGTTGACCACCGTACCTCAAGCGTATATCCCTGAATGCCAAAGGCTACTGAATAGAAGTGAGGGCATTTATAGTGTAAGTAGGTGAGACTATGCCCTCATTGGTAATAGGTATTATCACAACGAAAGTAAAAAACAATTAATAATAAATATCAGAAAACTATTAGTTAATAAAATATAGAAGAAGCAATATGAATAATCCAACTAAACAATAATCAAGTTCATATGTTCACAAAACAATGTCATGCTATGATATCTGTTAAAACTAAAATCATGGAAAATATAAAAACAAGTATTCTGTCAATTCAAAAGAAAAGACATAAAGTGATACAATGGGATCATGAGAACGGATCAGTCCTGTACCCCAGACTCAATCCTAAGAGGCAAGAAACAATCAAGCATTGAAAGCATCATGCTTCCCTTTGTCAAAACCTGCAAGCACATAATCTACTTGGGTATCAAAGATTCCTACAGGGAGATAAAGATAAAATCATAGTAGTATAGCCCCCACATTGTCTAAATCATTCTATTTTGTGCATTAATAAAATATAGTGTGTCATAATATAATAATTTAAGATAATTAACTAAACTTAATAAAATAAATAACTCGGTTTGGGTTCCCAACGAAACACATACCCAATCTCCTACTTCGGCCGAAGATAGAAGTCTAAAGAAATAACCTATAACAAGAATAATAAACATATAAATATATATATTCTTGGAAAAGAATAGTAAATAAGGAAAAGGTACTCCACCAAGCTTGTGCTATATCTTATGGTCTAACTCATGTGTCAACCACATGTGCTTTATCTTACCAGAGAAATATCACGATTCTCAAGAGACCCAAAGAGGTGCTAACTTAAACCTTCAGTGCAACACTTCTAATGTTAATGTTAAGAATTAGAGTCTGATCCAATACAAAATTTGTTGTTATGGTACACCTTTAAAATATTCCTACACTACCAATCCTATCCAAGATAATCTCTTAAAAGTACATATATCACTTGAGTAATGGCTTTGCTATGATTCCATATTGATCTCGCAAAAAGGGGTCGAGAATCATTTGAGGCTATCTTAGCCACATTTACAATGGATCTATCCTTGATGGGATCATTTGAAACCTATATCTGTCATAAGTATTTAGAATGTCTAGGGAAGTCTCTCTCTGGAAATGCCTAAGACACACCCCTAATGTATAGTGGTAACCAGTAAGGAACGGAGGATCCTAGTGTGGCCCTTAATACGAGACCCAAATACTCTAAAGGCCCTGAATTTAATTAAAATTTCATATCATCAGATATGAAATAGCATGCATATGTAATTACATCTTGAAATATAAGCATATACACCCGGGAAACACAAGATATTAATTTTGCAATGCACCACAAGACTTAATGAAGATAAATACTATATGAACACAAGAAGATAAATGAAATTTTTAATAAATAAATAATTCATATCAAAAAACTAAAAAAATTCAACAATTAAAGGTTCATAATTATTCTAAAACAATTATTTAAATTAAACATAACAAAAATAGGTTTCACAACACATACAGTTAAATAAATTTAATGCCAGAAAAAAGAAAATTTATACTGACCATTTAGGCATGCCCAAAGGGGTGTCCAACCATGTTTCAAAAACATAAATAATTTATTTTTTGACAAATAGGGCTGAAAAAAATAAGCGACTCAATTAAATTTTTAGGAATGGGTGAAATTGCAGGTATTCGGTAAGCACTAACGGATGACACAACTGGGTGTTTTTATAAATCACAATGGAATGGATGTAAAATGAGTAGACACCCAACCTAATGGTCATATATGTTTCTATGATTCATGGTAGGATTTTATTTGACCTAAACCGGAAGCAAATAGTTCATTTTAGAAACACCCCAAAATATGGTAAAATTCTTCCATGGTGAACTGTACGAAGGATACACAATGAAACTCCGTGATTCCTAATGTGCACGATTATACTAACCATAAGGATTATATCAAACATTACAACAAAGAGATGGATGACAAATGGAGGTTCAATGGTTATCTGAAGAGGAAGTAACATGGTATTCACCATAGGGAGAGGGGGAGGCGTGATGTGAGAGGCAGGAGAGAATGGGAGGAGAAAAAAAATAAAAGAAAGAAAAGAAAGAAATATAAACGAAAAAATAATAGAGATATAATAGAAAAAAATTGTAAAAAATAATAAATAAGTAGAAAAAAGGGTGAAAAATATAAGATAAAAATACTAAAAAAATACAAACCTCCCACTTTAATTATTTTTACTTTTTCTTTTACTCTCTTGGTATTTTATTTATAGTTTTCTATTAATACCTTCTTGGTTTCTTTTAAATTTTCTATAAATATCCTATTATTTCTATTAAATCCCTAATTAATTATCTTTGTCCTGAATACTGTGCTAATTCACGATATAACATTTTACATAAAAAACATGCAATCATTTAGTTAATTTTAAAGGCTATTCGGGACCTGCAGTGGGGTGCACAGGTGCGCGCCCTAGGTTTCTTTAAAGAACTAAACAAAAAAAATTAAAATGGTCTGTACCTGATTCATGTCAGGGTGTTGCATGTAAATTAAAACGTAGTGACCATATATAATAAATAAATAAACAATGATGGATAATTAATATCAGTCAGCTCATTCTCTAGTATGACCCATGGAAGACTTTACCTACTTCTACATGGGTCAAGATAAGTCTGAACAGACAACCCTATATATGTATTAATATATATATATATAGTATATATACATGTATATACAGAATGTATCTTGGGGAATATATAGGCTTATACATGGATACTCAATTCTAGATAGACCTATGGCATAACATAGTTGTCCATGTCTAGTTAAATAAGCTAAAGGCTCCAACAAGGGTCTTATCCCTTACTTCTATAAGAATGCGAGATGTTATGATCATCAATAAAAATAGTGGGGTGAGTAATTATTCCAAACACTATATGCAAGGGATGTAGAAATTCATTCCCATTATCCACATAGAGGTGCACAATGTGAGACATCATGCCAATCACCCATCATAAGGGAGCATGAAACATTATGCTCATAAAATAGCTTACCCATTATTGAATAACCAATAACCATGGTTTACTCAAAATAAAAATTATGCGCCACATCTTAATCATTTATAATAATCTATTCCAATCTAACCATGTGATTCAAAATTATATAATCAGTATTTATAAATATGAAACCCTTGCCATGGAATTTCCACCTATTTCCATTACATTAAAACAACACATTTCATATCCAATGAAAGTAATACCCATTTAAAATTCAAGATATACAACTTATATGGTGGTTAAATAAATTAGTCATTTAAATCAAGGAGGAAAATTAATTCACACACCCTATGGGGTGGTATCCAAGAGGCAGAAAACCTATAATAACTATGTATGGGTTTACAGTAGTATTAAAATAGAGTTCATTAATATAAGAAGGAAATTCATATTTTAAGGAATCATGTGTAATTATTTGGCATGTAGCACAAAAAAAAGATTTACAAACTGATAAACCATTAGAAAAAGTTACTATAATACTTACCTTAGTATCATAGGACCCCTTTCATCTAGCGTCAGCCTTTAAATAGATCTAGAATGAGAAAAATCACTAGAATGGACCAACTCCATGAAAATTGTGAAAATGAGATCACACCATAATAACACAAGATATTGGATGATAAATGAATAACTGAAGATATAGTATTAGATAACTAACTATTGTGGATCTAATGCACCGGACCCAGATGAAAATAGAGATTATGCAGAGAAGTTCTCAAAATCCGTAAGAATAGTGGAGGGAGATCTCATGGAAGGGGAAGGATATGCACATTTAATAGAGAAAAGATCAAGTGGTAAGTGGGTTAAGAACATTTTAGAGGAATATTTGGAAATTCCCCATCATTAAAGTGTTTACACAGTTTGGCCGCACCATTGTCTAAACCGTGCACTTACTGTGTGGTCGGCAGTACCCAAGAACCCCCTACCAAGGGATGTTCACAAAGTTTGACTAACCATGTGTATCCAATGTGAAAAAACTATACAGTGTTTTTGAGACAAATCCCAATGTGGCACGCCCTAGGACACATGGTTAGGGAAAATCGTGTGGCCTCCTCTATGCATAGATTTCCCTACATATTTGAGTCACCCGATTAGCTCTAACTATGCAGTAATTGTGAAACTCTATCTTTCTATCAAATTTCTAGTTCACCAGGATTTGAACAACTCTCAGACACTCCCATAGCCATCCTGAGGCTATATGAAATCCTCACTAGGATTAAAAGATGAATTTAAATCAGATAAACAATGATTTTTACCTTACCAAAAATACATGTTGTTACAATCCTTAGAACATTATGTTATGATATCTTCATGGTTCACTGTGGCTTTTGATCATGATTTCATGTTCATGGTTGTTTCCAAATTCCCATGTTTCCATCATTTTTCATCCAATATCATGACTCATTGTTCATATTTTTTGATTATCACCCATTTTATATCCCATTGAAATGCATAATGTCTAAATTTAATACATTCTTCATGTTATGCTTTATTAATTCCCTTATTGGGATTTATAGAGCACCCATTTATTATGTATATACCTAGGTTATCCCATGTATTTTAAATAATGAATTAATATTATGGTCACTTTATGGATGTTTTTAGTAATACCTTTACATCCTTCTATTTTATATTGTTTGTAATGAAACTAATTACCTAAGAAGACTACACTTCTCAATATTATGGGATGTATTATGTGTATTATTATCTAATAAATTATGAATTAATGTGTAATAAATACTAGGTTTTCCCTAGAAACCACTATATTATATTCCTTCTCGTGTTCTTCCTTACGAATAACTTCTTATATTTGAAGTCTCCTTATGAATGTTCATTCTTGTCCACATAGGGACAAAACATGGTAAGGATTCTCAAATTTATCTTCTATTAGAAAGAATATGATATCTCGTGTGGGTATTTTAGTCAAAATTACAAAAACATAAGTTATCACCTTATCTTCATCCAAGGGTAATGTTTTTTTATAAACAATAATGAAAGAATTTAAAAAATAATGATTTAAATTTAGAGAACCTATGAGGGTCACACAATAGACTCTTTATCCGTATGTTATAATATAAATTTTAGATTCCCGGAATTTTAAAATAAATTCCTAGTTAATATCTTTTATTATAGATTGACGAATTTTGTTTTACATAGATTAAGTTGGAGTGGTTTCTTTATTATGGGCCTGATGGAATTATAAATTTTTTCATGGATTTTATGTTTTAATGGGATACTATGTTTGTTTTACATTTAAAATCAAGTTTGGTGAATAGTTTTTGGTAGGGCTTGGTTTTGGGGATATTCAGATTGAATGTGCATGTGTATGGTTAGAGTGGTGGATGGAATTAATGATCGAGGATTTGGGGCTAGGTTATGAGTTCAAAATTTTTGAGGGATAATTGGGTTTGATTTTGAGGAGTTTGGTTAGTGTTTTTATACTAGAAAAGTGGGTTGGTAGGCCCTGATCGATGTGGATATAGACAAGTGATTTAGTTGTATTGGATTAATAGGTTCGGGAGGATTGGGAAGATATATTAGGGTATGTGTCCAAGGGTATTTTTTAGCCGAGCCAGTCACTTGATCCTATAGTTAAAAACCATATGAAATCATTGAGCCCCTTTTCTTTAGTTATATGTGTAAATATTTATTTTCATATTTCATCACATCATGCATAAAATAATATTTCATCTTTTCATTTTCTAAAATTATTTAAAATAATAATATGTATAGTTTTACAAAATGTATTTTCAAAAAATAATAAATAAGTACATTCCTATAATATACAAATATTCTACATAAAGATTGTTGAATTCAATTTTTAATATCAATATACAAAATAAATATTTACTCTGACATTAAATTATAAATAAAAAAAGAATTTAAAAATATAAATTAATTTCTAAATTAATTTAACAAATCAATTCAAACTTCTAGTTAATTTCAGAAGAAAAAAAACTTTTGAATATACCATATATTATGATAATAGATAAATAAGTGAAATTTATACAATTTTAATCAATTAATTGTTTTATTTTATACATAAAATACTGAATGTTCATTTTCCTAAAAAAATAATTCAATTATTGAATAAAGATAAAAAATATGATTAAAACGTGAATAATCAATTGACATGGTTTTTTATAACATTGAAGTACAAAAATTTTATCCAAAATAATTGTTTCATATAATAGATATGAAAAATTAGAATATCGAATAAAATTCATTTTTTAGGGAACATTTTCATTAATATGAAATATTTATATAATGTTAAAATAAAAAATTCAATAAACTCATAAACAATCAACTTGACTCTCAAATAACATAATACTATAATTCCTTTAACCCATAAAATCACTAAATTTGGCTAAATATAGTTAAATCCCAAGGTTATCACACTAAATCAAGGAAATCGATCAAAATATAGGTTGATGAAATTAAATTGACCATTCTTAGTATTCCGTTAATATAAAACAATAATTATCTAATAATTAAATGTTATTCAACCATACTCAAGTGAAATCACAAACCCAAATCACTAATCTATGTAAAATATTTAAAGAATTGAATGGAATTTATAAATTGTCCTTGAAATACCATTATATTGTGAATTAAAAAACATCTATAGAATATGAATGATAATATTATTAGGGGAAGTATAAGAAGATGTATGTGGAGGAGGAGATATCACTAACCCACGAATGTCTAGTCTATTTTCTATTTCTTATGAGAAGACAAAGTTGGTACATTTTTAGTTTTTTTTATTTTACCTCCTCACCCTATTTTAATTCAACAGTAATAATATTTTTAAAAAAAATTAAATTAAATAAATATATAAAAATAATAGTTATAATATTGGAAACACACAATATATATATATCTTAATATAAAAATGAAAATAATTATTATAATACAATTACATTTGTGTCATGAAATAATAATGATAAAAATAATGAAAATTGTTTAAGGTATTTCAATTTATTATAATATAAAACATTTAACACACCCCTAGGAATAGGGAAAATCAAAAACCCCTGCCTTGTATTGACCCATTAAATAAATAGTGTATTACAATTTTTAAATATCCTGAAGTCTCTACATTTACTTGACAAAAGTCATGGTGGCTTGATTATTTGGAACATGTTTATCGAAAAATGTTATTTTCTTATAGATTTTTATTCTCATAAAAAACTCCATTGTTCTTATAATGAATAATCTTTATGTTAATTTTATCATGATTTTGATTAGAAAAATTATTTTATTCTAGAATCACATCAGTTGTAAATTCAGCTGATTTTTTATTTTCTAAAAAATTCTATGAATTTTTATGTGTTCTATAATTATTATACATAACTCTATCGATGAAGTGAATATTATAATAATGAACCCTAATTTTTTAATGATAGTTACTTTTGAACCCTATAATTCAATTAAAAGTAATGATCAAGCACCCTACAATTTTAAAGTACCTCACTCTTTCATTTAACATATTTTTTATCAACCCGGTGCATGTAATAAACCATGAATTATCATCAATAATTTTTAATTTTATCCATACAAAGTGAATTCCTACATTTTACATGGTCACCTACAAGAATTTTATTATGGTTTTTTTCAATTGTTTCAACATTTTCATCATAGTGAACATCATTTTAAATTTTTTTAAACACATATTCAAGGGACCTTATTCCACATATTAGATTGTTACTATTTATATGGGACGTTAAAATTTTACTTAAAATATTAAATTATAATTTTAAATATTATGCGTGTCTTAAAGTAAATGATAACATTTTATCATGTGAAAATTTTTTATTTGTTTGACCAAATGTAAATAAATATTAGGGTAAAATATCGAGAGTTAATTATTCTCTAAGCATATGACTTCTCTAGTTCTTTAAAGTGATACAATTTTGATAAATACATGTTTTGATTTATTGGTGTTTGATAATTATGATGACGCTAATGATGTATCAATTATCAATCCTTCATGTGGTTCATAAAAGTGACTATTTGAGATACACATTGGAGAAAAACCTTTTTATCATCTGTTGAGTATTCTCTATACTACTATTTCAAGAAAAAAGAAATCATAATGAAATTGAATATTATATTTATATTGTTTTTACTTATTGAAGATCTTATATATATTTATGTTATTGATGATACTATAAACCAAGATAGTATTAAATGTATATATATCATCAAATTTAATAATGTGTTGGATACCTGTACTCCATATTTCAAGAGTGTCATGTAATCGTTCTAAGATCTATATAAAAGAACAAAAAGGCCCTATAAAAACTATCCTACAAGGTTTCAACATCGTTCACTCAGTGGAAGAGGTCCTTAAGAAAAAGAATTACTAGAGGAAAACACATATCTCGTGGATGCAGTATTTGTGGATCGAACAATGGAATTTCTATACCCGAAACCATTATCCATCAAAATTTCATGTTCTTTAATTTATTTACTTTCCACTACTTACTCTTCTTTAATTCATAAAGAAATTTTTCTATAAATCAAGAAGGGTGTTTTTATTATGTCATGATTTTTAAAAGGTTACAATTCACCCCTACTGTGTCTTTAATTTCTATTTAGACCCAAAAATTGGTATCAAAGGTTGTGATCGTGTCGAAATATTTCCAATGGATATAAAATGTATGAGTTAAATATTCAAATGAATAAAAATAACAATAAATTTTATTAGGGAAGTCATGTAAACGATTCACCCTCATTTTTTAATAGTGATAATAATGGATAATCTAAATGTTACATTATTATCTATTTAAATAATATTGGAAGAAGAGTTTATTAAAAAGTATTAAAGCCTTATAAAATTTAAAAATATGATCCGATTAAATGGAATACTACATAAGAAAATGATTATGATGTTAATTCAAGATATATTAAGGCTATTGTTTTTGAATTAGGAGATGATAAATGAAATCAAGTTTCTAAGTGTGCTATTATATATGATATGTTGCAGAAAATCACTATTTCCAATGAAAGAATCAATAATATCAAAAATATGAGGTATCACACTGAAAAATTAAAATTTTATACATTTAGTATATATATTTGTTAAAGAATAACTCAAATGATTGTAATATTGACTGAAATATCTAATAGTGATAATGATCTAGTAGAAGTAATTCTAAAACTAGAATAGGATTTAAAATTTCCAGGTTCTTTACCTTAAAAATAGAATAGAAGTCTTCCTATGATTATACAATAAAAATATATAATAAATCAATAAAAAATGATTTAATTCGATCCATAATGATGTATGAAGATAATGTGCAAGAAGATATTCAATATCATATTTCTATCAAAAAGTTAAAATGATCCACGAAATATTGTAATGAATGAATTTTAAAACTATAGTCATTCATGTTCATGTGATGATATATTAGATATTTTTAGAAAATATTACAATCTATACAAATAAAGAAAAGACATATTAAAAAATTAAAAAAGAAAAAGGAGTCATATGAATTTAAAGTAAAAAATTAATTTCTTATGAGAGCTGAAATTATACCTCATAAATATCCAACGAAATAAGTTTATAAATGAAAAGGAAATAATGGCATGAAAGAAATTTAGAGTGATTCTGAAGAATCCAGTTATTAATTTGCTACCAAATCAAAATTATTACATGAAAATGAAAATTTAAATCTATATCTTAGGGATCATGTTGATGATTTTCAATCATCTCCATCCCAAATATATATTTTTAAAAGACATTATTATAGAGAATTTAATAAATATTGTTTTAGTATATAAATATAATTTGAATCCCTAAATAATGAGCATATGAACCCTAGAAAATATTATGAAAATATTTTTATTGAAAATGAATTCTTTTTAAATCATATTTCAGATTTAATATCTAATCAATAAAAAAATAAAATTTATTTACTTGAATATAAAAATAATGAATTATTATATAAATTTAATACTTTAAAACCAGATTATAGTATGCTTATCAAGGGATATAATTAAATAAATTTAATTATTGGAAAAAATAACACTAATAATAAAGAAAATCAGAGTATAGATAGTAATGGAGAAAAAATTAAATTATATAAGAATTATTATATTCCTATATATAATAGTAAAATCATATCTACCATTAAAATGTTTTTATTATATTATTAATAAAAATTAAGTTAATGAGGGGTATTTTAAAAAACCTCAATTTTGTTGTACCAAGAATGACATTATTCAAAATCGTTACCTGAATATCAAGTTGAAATTTCTCCTCAAAATAAACATATTTAGTTACATATGTATTTAATATCTAATTCATTTAGACCCAAAAGAATATGGGTACTAAAAGTCACCCGTAATGGTTATTTGGATGATGTACGCCACTAAAATCCACCATTATATCAAAAAGTGACTTATAAAAAATATATGAATATTTTTTCAAAAAAAATCAAGATTTTATTAAAATGATTGGAAAAAATTAATGTTATTTTTCATCTAATAGAAAATATATTTAGAGTCAAAAGTGTTAAAATATTTCATGGATTTCATTTCCATTTTAATATTTAATTTAAATATTGTAAAATTTAAACAATTTGGAGAAGTATTTTTAACTACTTTATACTTTATTACTCTACATTTGACTATTATTATTATTGATATATTATGTCATTCTATCACTCTATAATTTTATTTCATGAAATAATTCCATTTATTATTTCTACAGCATGAAGCATAATATTTAAAATTTTATGATGGCATGTGTAAACTTATTTAATTGTTTTAGAATTTTTTTTGATTTAAATGTGAAAAATTAATCTATTATGATATGAATTAAATTATTATAATGTTTTTGTCATTTATAAACTTTTCCAAGAATTTAAATTATTTGAAAAAAATTTATTTTAATATATATTTTTATCCATAGGGGGATCTATTTCAAAATTTTATCACAAGTTTAATTATTTTATTTATATGGCATTAATTAATGTGTTTGATGCATATTTTTATTCATTGAGAATTTTTTGTTATTCATTGAATAATATTTTACATGTTTTTATAACTCACAGAGTCTAACTTTTAGTAATCATTAATTAAGGTTGATTTTAGAATTATATTTTTATCAGGAATGAAAATAGGGGAAGTGAGGTTAATTCAATATAAAAGTAGTAATTTTTCACGATGAAGCCCTATATTTTTTAAACCCATTCTATTTGAAAATATATATTTTTTTAAAATTATATATGTTATATGGATAATTTAAATTCTTTAAACCCTTATTTAATATATTTTTTTTCAAAATTTACTTTTAAATTTTAAAATACAAGATGATTATACTAGAACTTTTTCTCAAGAAACCAAAATTTCACCTAATAATGATCAAAATTATACCCTTATTCATCTATAAAAATCCTTACCATTTAACTCCATCAAACTATATTGATACTTTTATATTCTTTCTTCACTATGTAAAACTGAAATACCACTATGGAATCCATCCAAATAAAAAAATAGGCAAAAATCGCTTATCCAAAATGATAGATCCCTCAAATTCCCAGCTTTAAAAGTCTCAAACATTTGGATAAATTTGTTTTTTAAAATACGGTAATGAGAAATATAATGAGTAAATCACTAATAAAATTATTTCTCATCCTACTACATTACCTGATATTTTTTTAGAACAATCAATTTCTTTAGTTGAACAATCCTCAGAGAATCCTTTTGGAAAAGATATAATAATTCTTAGTTATGATGAACCAAAACATCTATCACTTAAAATTCATGATGGTATAATACCTCATGAGAAGTCTCAGAAAACACCATCTAGAGACGATGTGCTATTTTTTAGAGATCGTTCTGATTTTAATTCTATGGAAATGATATATAGGATTAATATTTTAACGGTATAAAAAACGAGTCCGTGTAAAGAAATTTAAATCTATAAGAAATCTTTTGTAGTGATGATTTATTTAAATACATAATATGAATCCCCTAAAGTGAAGCCTGAAATTATGAAGAAGAATTCAATATCAATATTATATTTTCATGTATATAAAAATTAAATATTTGATCGAGAGGGGTAGATCGTATGGGAAAATATTTCAAAATTAGATATTTGTGAGACGAAAGAGTTCATTGTTTGAAAATATTATTCATCGTCAAATAGAAACCTTTCTATTGATGTTAAAATAATAATAAATATGTTATCAGGTTTTTTTCTTATAGTAAGTTAAATCACTTATAATTTTGAGTATGATGTTATACCCCATAGCCAGTCAAAAAGGGAAAATCCTTTTTCTCATCCTATACCTTTATCTATCCGAAACCCGAGACAAAATATCGTTTATGTCATAGATTATTAATAAAACATCATATATCCTATCCTCTTTATTATCTATAAACTATATCTACTTATATTATATAAAATCATATTCATTTGTTAGAGTAAATTTTAGTGGCCAAACATAATGTTCTACAAGAGTCTTGTTCTATATTAAATGTGTTTTAATATTTTTCAAACTTGCTTTTGGATAATAAAAAATAGGGATAAATGTGAACAAATAAAACCTTTCATTAAAAAATATTCTTTTTTGGATAAATCTAGATAAATACAATATTTTTATTATACTTCTATTTGGGAGAAGTCTATTTATTTGTTATTAAATACTTCATGTCTGGGTTAATTTAAAAAAAATCTTTACGTTCAATGTGTTTTGTAATAATAAAAAGGCCAAAAATATTTGGGAATATATTGATAAAATGTTATTATTTTATCATTGGTTTTTATTCTCACAAACACATAGATCTATGATACAAGTGAAGTTTATTTATTTGAATGTCAAGATGATGATTATTAGAATAAATATATTGTTTGGACGAAATTTAGTTTTAAATTTTATTGATGATTTAATTTATCATTTATTTTTTGAAATTTTGATGTAGTCTGGAATTACTACTCATAAAAAATTGTTTGATGTGATCCTTAGGATCTAAAACCTTACATTTGTAAGGATCACTAATTTTAAACCCTATGATTTAATTAATTGTAATGATTAGGAACCCTACTATTTTGAATAATCTTACACTCACATATTTACTATATCATACATAAAAATGACTTCAAAAATAAACCATATGATATCAACTGTAATTTTGAATATTATTCATATATAGTGAAACCCTTCATTTCACTCAGTCATCTATGATATTTTAATATTCAGATATTTTCACTATTTATATAATATTTTTCTTAGAGAAAATATATCTTTTTCATATTTTCTAAGACCGATTAAAAGGACCATATTCAATGGAGTAGATAATTTTTATTTTGAATGGATGCTATTATTTTCACTCTAAATTTAAATTCAAATGTAAAAAATGATGGGTTTTTTTAAAATAAATGATATAAATTTATCAATGGGAATTCCCTTATATCTTTTAAATAAATTATGTCAGGGTTCTTTTAAAATTACTAGAGTTAATTGTTCTCTAAGAATACAATGTCTCTAGTTCTCCGAAGATATACCATTTAGAGACATATACGTTTTGATTTTTTTTATTGTCATCCCCCATATGTTGTACCCATTATCAATCATTCATTGTTGTTCATCATGGAGACTATTAGAGATACCCTTAGGATAAATACCTTTATTTAAGATACTAATTGTTATCAGTAATAATATTTAAATAAAATTAGAGAATACATGACATTGAATATTATTTTGCAGTTGTTTTACTTTATTGAGAACCATCTATATCGATCAGTTGTTTTTTAAACTACGTGATGAACCAGTAACGAAATTATACATCTAATATATTTTATTTAATTGATATCCTCTTGTACTAAATCATGGTAGAGATTGATCTCCTCGTTCTTATATGTGGATTTTTTTAGATCCCTATTAAAGAAATATATGGCCGGAAAAAATCCTTTTGGTAAGATTCCAACTGCACGTACTCTGCTATAAATATCCCTAGGAATATAAACTACAAGTGAAAACACCCAATATCATGGAGAGAGAATTGATAGACTCAACTAAGAGATTTATGTTCCCCAAACAACTATACACTATCGGTTGATACTCTTTTATTTACATATATTTCTATTTGTACTCATCTTTAAGATAAAAGGAAAGGATAACTCTAATTCAAGAGGGAAATTTTGATTGTGTAAATTTTTTTAAAATGTTAAAATTTACCTCCCCATTTTTTCTCTATTCTTGTAATTCTGAAACATAATTTATGGCCCAATTGTGTTGCTCAGAGGCTCATTTATGGGGAATAATTTCATCACCGAAGTACTTCACTAGCTATAGTATCCAGTTTCAACAATACCTTTTATAGTAGTCAACATTTATACAATACACACCACTTATATAGTTCATCTTGAAAATTTTTTGTATAACCCCTTATATTGGGCATTAATAAATCATTAATAAATGGGGTCATCAGAGGTTGAACCTCTAACCTTTTGGATGTGGAGATGCTACCCGTACCACATGATCCTCTATTTGATAATAGAAGGGTACATAATCAAAATTATAATAATAATAATAGTAATATTAATATTAATATTATTATTATTATTATTATTAATAAAATATTGAGCATGGAATCTATTAAACTAGAACCCAACCCCTTAATTAAGATAATGAAGAAATAGTATATGATAGTGGAAATTGTAAGAGTAATAACAAAAAAATCCATATATAATAATTTGATGATGAAACTCAAAATCTAGACAAATAATAATGAATTTTTGTTATGATAAACCTAAAAAATCCTTTTTCATTCACCATTAGGTTTATAATTCAACTTATTTTAAATATAACTATCTTATCCACTTGAAAAGGTGTAAGAATAAACAATACCTCATAAAATAACAAGTTATTGTTAGGATATTTATCCCAATAATCCATATCAGAATCACTTTAAAATGGACTAAATAGAATAGTTCAAGATAGTTATTCTTGTATTTTTAGTTGAAAATAAATAGTGAAACTAGTTACCATTATTATTTATATATATTAATATTCCCTTATTTTCCTTGAATTTTTAGAGTAAATTTGGTGAAATCATTACCATCAACAAATAATTTCCCTTTGATGAGCGAATTTTTAAAGGAAACTAAATATCTAAGATCAGTATACCTATTTATTTTCATTATAATATCATATTTTGAGATAGTTATATCAGCTAAATTACCTTATATAATGTCATATTCAATTTTTTAAAATCTACAGAAATTGATTTTTTACATGGTTTCCACCCCAAATAGGATTCTATTTCACAATTTTTCATTCCAATCATAACCATAACCCTCCCTTGAATTAGTTTAACATTAGTCCTATGATCAAAAATAGGATTCGTTGGGACACTAAACTCCTTACCTTTAACTTATGTCTTCCCACACCCCACCATTTCCCTCTAAGATATAGTTTCAGTTGTAATTTTCAATTATTCCCTATACATGTACACTTGAACATCCTTAGATATGGCCCAATTTCATAAATAACTATACTCTCTTTATTTTTTTATGGAATCCATATATTTATTATAGCCTGTGAGTGTACCTCGTCCAATAGAGGATTAATTTTACCTTCCTAAATTAATGTATTAGCATATGTATAACCCTCTTCCTATAGAATCTATACTTTTGTATTCCTAGAAATGAGATTCCTAAAAAAGTATTTACCCTGATTCTTATTTTATTATTCTTCAAGAACGCTTTTATAAAAAAAAATTAGATGAAGATCAACATCATTGGTAGGGAAAACCATATTGTCAAATAGAGTATGGATAAGGAAAATTTAAATAATAAGTAACGATTAATTCCAAATGTGAGCATATTCAGTCTCCCTATCCATTTTTATTGTGATTTTAAAAGATAAAGTAAAATAATAGGTATAAAATATTATCTTAACAATTCTTACAGTCTATGTTTTAGATCGAACGAGAAATAAAAACTTCACCAAAATATTAAACCTAGGTAAAATAATTTATATTCACCATAAATAATTAATTTTGTCATACACAAATTCAAAAAAATAAAATAATTTCCCAATAAATTTTTCTGGTTAAACATTTTAATACAAAAGTAGGAACCAAAAATATTTATTTAAATATTAATTACATAGTAATAATAAAAAAAATAATCCTAAGATAAATTAATAATTATTAGATCTTGTAAACTAAATCGAGTACCTAGTGGGACCTAGTCATATAACAAGTGGCTAACAAGGAGGAACTCTGCTTCTTCTTTGATCATAAGTATCCTAGTGTTCAACTATAGGGTAACTAGTTACCATGTTCAATAATGATTTTCAAATATTTGGTTTAATAATTTTTAAAAAAATTTATTTTCCTTCAAAAATATTCTTATAACAAAAAAAATTATCGAATTTTCAGTTGAAAACCCAAAATTTTCATAACTCCTTGATTGTGTCAATTAATAAAAAATTCAAAAAACAATTAAATTACAAAATACGTCCATGATTCAGTTCCATAAAAGTTTCATCCTCACAATCTAAAAAATATTTATAATTTCAAGTCATATTTATCATTGAGGAATGATTTAAAATATATTTGTGTAATGATTAATATAATAATTATTTTTCATCTTTGTTATATACATATGTTCTTCCATTTGGATATACATGAACCATAATCATGAAAATAAAAACGGAAAATCAATGGAAAAAATATAATATTTTATATATATGTTTTGAATTGAGTTTACTAAAACAACAAAAACCATTCATCATATGTAAGATATGTTTTCTGAGGGATTATATCCATAGAAATATTAAATATTTTTAATATTAATTGTTATGGAATTTTTAATCACAATGTCTCCAATACATATTCACGATAGTTATTATTCATTTTGGTGAGTTTTTGAGAAATTAGAGTTGAAAATCTTAAGATAAAAAAAATTACACTTACTATAAATTATAGATGAATTATACTAGAGACTTCGTAGTTTTACCATTCATGGTGTAAAAAATGTATCATGTAGTGCATGTATTATCTCATGTATTGTTCAAGAGAATGTGTAGTTAAGACATGAGTTTCATAAAAAATATTATTTTATATTATTTTTCCGCTCTATTAAATATTTCTCTCTTATATAGATTATTTTGGTTTTAGGGGGAGGTCATTCATAAAAGTCAATATTCTATATCTCTTACTTTATATTTTTTAATTCTTCAATATCTATTAATTTTGAGATAATTTTGGTAGTTTATCCCTCTAATTTCTTCACCTTTCCTCCTATTATATATTCTCATATCCTACTAACACTCTTATATTATAACTATTTATTGAGAATAATATATGTGGTTGGGATGATTATAAGTTGGGTGTTCTGGTATATATGTTATGAAAAATCCCTCTCTTACCATTGTGTACAGTTATATGAAGAATACACATCATTTTCTTAGATTGAGCTAGGTGTTTTGACGTGTTTCCATTTAGGTGGTGTAATACTTGAGCATGATATTTGAAAAATAATTTATAACCAATACGCTGGATATATAATTTTTACTTTATGGAATTACATCCTCTTTTAATGGATGTGTGTTTTCTGTATGAAATTTAGTGTATTTCAGTAATATAAGGATATTATTTCAGTAAAATGATATTTCAGGTAGATAAGTTGTATGGTAAAATGTTTTTGAAAGTTATCATGGTTCAACTAAGGTAAAAAGTTATTTTTTTATTTATTATTGATTTTGAAAAGGTGAATGTAATAATTTATCATTTTTAATTGTTGTGTAAAATCATGGTTGAAGAGAATTGTGTTATTAATAATTATTCGAAAATTTATTTGACAAACCCATTAAATTGTTTTATGATAATGGGGAATTGCATAAAATGGATTGGTATAATATTTAGTTTTAATGTAGGTGTTACATAGAGGTTTTCTAGAGGTATAAGGACCCATGACATTTACACATATTACTAAATAATTTTAATCATAAATATTCATTTAAATATGAACTAGGGATTGAAAATCCATGTGTAGTTTGAAGTCCTGATCAAAAATTAGAGAACATGAAGATAGAATAAAATAAATTTTTATCTATATCTATAAAGAGATTGTAAAACCCTTTGAGCTCCTATAACTACATTGGATGTCCTTTGTAAAAAATAGAAAAAAATGGGTGAGATGAAAAGTCCATTATGGTAGTATACATGGAATATAAACATAAGTCATGAATCTGAAGGCATAACATTATAACATAAAAAGAATGTATCATGAATAAAATAGGGATACATAATATATAGAAGATGGAGTCAAATGATAATTGAAATATTCCAATTTGGATGAAACATTTATCATGATATAAATATGAGTCATGTCTAATTTCCAAGAAGTTATCACATGGTGGGTAGAGTCACATAATAGATGACGTTTAATCTCTAATCTCATACATAACATCTCCTGAGAGAAAACATTACCCGATCCATTGGACTACTATCTCGGAACAAAGATACTAACATGTTCATGCATATAGATTCCACATAATGAAATCAACCATAATTTTCAATCATAAGGGTTAATCATGGAAAGAAATGGGTTTCGTAATCATGTTATAAGGCAGAACCAAAGGGCATATCATAATGGTTCCCTAAAATAAGGGATTAAATAATTCATTGTAAATCAAAAATTAAAAATAATAATATACCATGAATAAAAATATTTTCCTAATGTGAGAACAAAGAAAATATTATTTTATGTATCTTTATAAATGTGTCAATTTACGTCAGTTTTAGGGAAACATATAATGATTATTTAAAGCTGATAAAGGAATAATTATTTCCATAAAACCATAAATGACATAAAATGGTCTTTCGAATAAAATAAGTGATTTTATTAATGTATTTGTGTCTTAAAATATTTTATGGAGTGCACATAAAAATGGATAAATAATTCAGAAGTTCCCTTTAATAAGGTTAGCCTATCCAGAGGAATTGAGGATAGAACCATTTTAAACATGTATTTTCCTATCTCAGAAAACTGAATTCTGATATATATATATATATATATATATATCTGTGTGTGTGTGAGTGTGTTTGTGTGTGTATGTGTGTTTGGTCTTTTATTTATAATTTTTTAGAATTATATAAGATTAATAGATTGATATGTTAGGGAAAATAGAGAGAGAAAACCTAACCTATAGGAAATATGGAGGTTTGGAGATATCCCTTAGCTTATGTTTGAATTCATTATGCACTTCCATTTAATTTAATAGATTATAAAAATATCGTAATTAGTTAATTAATTATGAACCAATTACAATTATATTTTTATTTATTGTAATTTAATTATGTCCATTTGTTCCCATTTTGATAAGTTATAATGTTCAATTTCATTGTTCAGGGAGAAATCGTTTCATGGTTTCATGGTTATTTAACTTGTGTATAATTATGGAAGTTCTTATAAAATGTAAATAAAATATTACAAGTGAATATAAAAAGATTTAATTCATTAAATAAGTTTAAATGGTCTAATATGTCAGTTTTCCTTGACATGTGGATGGTTCATTTTATAAAAAATTAATGATAAATGTTTAGTTTATTTAGGATGGTTTTCTTTACCACCCCAAATCAGTTTTATTTAATTTTATTTTTAATAATTATACCCATACTAGGATGAGAGAACACATATAATTTATATATTTACTTCGTATTTAATATTTATAAGTGAATTTAATCCTTATATGAAGGCATTAGTGGAAAAAGATACTCATTGTCCATGAAGGAATTTAAATGACATAACAAGGACAATGCAATTATTTTTCATTGAATAAGACAAAATAAGAAAATTGGTGGATATAATATATTCCATTAGTAACAAAAAATTTAAGTACATACATGATATTACTTTTACTATGATTTTATTGATGAATTATTTTAGGAGAAGGTAAAAGAAGGAAGGAAATCAAAAGTGGTAGTTTAATAATGTTACCTCTTTAATATCGCCTTTTTAAAGGACCCATTAATGGAATTAAAATTAATATTTTGTTTAGACAATCAGAACTAATATGTGTGGAGAGTGGGAACGATAGAGTCGGTATTTTTGTTTTTGAAATATATAAGTATTATAAGGTGTGATAAGAATGGGTGGTGAGGGGTGGTATTTATGGGTGTTGGAGAAGGGTATTTTGACTATTATATTCATTAATTTGTTATTTTGGCTCAAGAAATTAAATTGTATTGATTATTATGTCTATATAATGTAAACATATCATTTTAGTCTGAAATAATTGTTTCATACATTATCCATGGCATAAAATTCATATAGTTTTCTTATAATGTTATATAATATAACTTAACGAATTTCACTATTCACCACAAATTGAACGTTTTTTGAAAAATTTCAAAAATTCTCCCAAATAATTATTCAATGGATTTATTTAAAAAATTTAATACATTTTAGGATAATAATTTTCTACTTCTGAGAAATTTTATTTTTATGTAAAATTAATCTTTATTCAAAAAATAACAAATTTAATATTAAATCGATTTTTTACCCATTGAAAAATTACTCATGGTCTTATAAAAATATCATATCATTATAATAAAACAAAATATTATATTAAGAATTATTTTTATCAAAAGAAATTTTATTTTAAATCATTATATTTATTTTCTAATTTAAAATAAAACATTTACATTTTACAAAAATACCAACACTTCGTTTAACACCTTATAAAATTTATTCACTTTTACCATGATATAAATATTTCAAATTTTCATTTTATAATATAAATAAATATTATTTTACACTTAAATAGTCCAATTTAGTATTATAATGGTCATATTATTATTTCACATGGTTATATTTCATATCCAATGTTTCAGTTACTATTCCAACAATCAAAATAATAAAATTCACGTAGTTTATTTAGTTTTAATAAGTACATTTACTTTCATTAAATATTATTTATCTTCTATTTTATCATCATTCATATTCAAAATTAATATTTTATAATTTTCATTATGTTTTATTTCAGTATATGTGTTCTTGAATGTGGTTATTCTACTGGATCAAGAAAGTCCAAATTATCATGTTCTTATTCTATTATTTTCTTTTTATTGACCCATTGTATTATTTGAAAATATTATTGTCTTATCTAATTATTATGTGTCATTAATTATTTATGAGAATAATGTTTTTCTAGTTAATATATTTGATTTATGTTCTTTATAGTATTTAAATAAGTGGAATCTCTTTGATAAAATTTCAGGTCGTTATATTTTCCCCCTTATGAAATTTCTCCCATAAAACTTCTTTTTACATACAGAGGTGAAAATAGGTGAGGGTTCTTGTACTTCGTATAATCCTCTAGTTCCATGTTTCCTCGTGGTATTTATTATTCCACCATAGCAACTTGACAAGTCGAGTGGCCTTATTTCCCATATCATTATGTTTATGGTCCATGATCTATACATACATCTCTTCACAAGAGAGAACATTTTCTAGATATGCCACCTCTAAATATAATACATGTGGGGTATTTGGTTGTACTTCATCAACTGGTATATTTTTAATACATCTTGTACATGATAGATGGTTAGTATATGTGCTAGTAAATGCACCACAACTTCGATGCGATCACGAATCTCAAAGGAGATGATGAACATAGGACATAGATTTCTCTTCATCACAAATATCGTTATGCTCTTCCATAGAAATATGAGGAGGAATACCCTTTCTCCAAACTAAAAACCTAGGTCCCATTTATTATTGTATGTATATATATTATGTATTGTTTTTCCATCCCCAATGTACTAATGAATAGTCTCTACCTTTTCTATAACATCATCAACCATTTTAGGTCCTAGTAGCTTTTGTTCATCATCTTCATCCCAAAAAATAGGTGTTCTACATATCTTCCCATAAATGGATTAATATGAATCCATTTTAATGCTTCAATGGAATCTTTTATTTATTTGAATTTTTCAAAAGGAATATATTGGTCTAATCCACCTTTAAAGTCATTTAATCTTGCTCTAAACATATTTTCCAATGTCATAACTATCTCTTCAGAGTGGCCATCAGTTTGGATGTGATATTCCATAATGATATTTAGCTTAATGTTTAGAGAACATTGGATACATTTCTATATATAGAAGTTAAATATCATATATTGATCAAATACCATTTATAAGGGTGCCCCATGATTCCTCACCACTTCTCTGATGTATTTTCATGAAATTTTCTCACGTAATAAGTCCAATTGAATTTGAATAAAGTGATATATCTTTGTAAGATCACATATAAAAACCCATATTTCATTATTTAATCTAGAGTTTTTTGGAGGTATTATGAAAATATTTAAGGTTATTTTTTCCATTTCTAGAAATTTATGGGTAATGGATTCATCATCCCCTTAAATATTTACTTTCATACTTCATTTTCTGATGTACTAGGAACTATGATGTGTATTTGTAGTACCCCAAACATTTTATGGTATGTTTCTCTTAAATATGTTCGAGTAATAGCCTATATTTGATAAAGCACTGATTTTTTTTGAAAAAACACATGGTTATTTAATATATAATCATATACTAGCCAATGATCTAAAATTTTCTACATTTGTGTTTTGAATATTGAAAATCTGACATACACGGTTGTGTTTAGGATGATATTTAGAGCCAGATAGAATTAACATAATTTTTGGGGAATAGTAACGTATCCTTATTAATAATAACCTACCCATATGAATAGTAACACACCCTTATGAATATTAATATGACTCTTATGAATGGTATCCACACCCATGGATGTATAAATAAATTTAGGCACCATAAAAATGAAGTTTAATAATTTAAGTGTTTATATTTTTTTGATTAAATAATGATTTTAATTAAATAATAAATAATCATATTTAAAAAATTATTTTTGAAAAATGGAATTCATTTTTGGGATCTACACATTGAAAAATGTTAAGTGTGATTTTTTGGGATTGTTCCGAAATAATTAAATTTTGGATGAATTGTAAAATGCGATAATTTACGATAAATGAAAAATAATGGATTTATTGAGTCATTGATGATGATGTGTTGATGTAAGCCCAATTGATTCGAATTCACATTAATTTATTACTATTCTAGGTCATGGTATACTTACTATTCATTGTCTTGTGAAGAAATAATAAACTAATGATTAAACAATTATAGAAACCCTCCTCTACTCCAATATAACCTCACCCCCACTCCCACTTCTGTTCACTCCTATCAAGTCTCATTACTTGACAATATTCTACACAAATATCATCGCAATCTCTTCCACCAAGTCCAAAATCCCCTAGACACTTCAAAATAACAAACCTCTCCCCTTAAGAGGTTTTCAAAGGAGGAAGTCTCAAGAGGTAAATCCCTCTTTCCAATTACTTCTTTTCTTTTATGTTCATGTATTTTTGTTTCCTTACTCCTCTCCCTTCACCCAAATAGTATGTTAACTCCTATAAAATACATATACTATAATTTTTTTATGCTAATTGGATATTTCATTATCTTCTCTCCTTTTCCCGCATTTTATCTGATTTTAATGAAAACAATTTTTTAGATGTGCCAATTTTGCACATTCAAGGACAATGGTTTATAAATTTATATTACTATCATTATTTCTGGCCATGAAATCATCTATGTTATGGTTGAACCATATTATTATATTTTAAATATATCTTATTTTTGGTTCTATAATACTTTTGTAAAAATGGTAATAAGTTATAAATAAAAAACAAGTTCTTTGTAATCAAACCCACTGATTAACCCAAACGGTTGTCACTGTGGTTTTATATAATAATTCGACATCACTCCAAGAAACAAAATAAAAGTTAAAACCATTTAATCTCATAAATGTGAATTAATAGAATAAAACTTAAATTCTGTACAACCACGTTCATCTTACATGTTTATCCATACATGAATATAAGTGAACCGCTCATTAAAACCAAGTAAACAGACGAGCTCAAACAATGAAATTGAATATCATAACCTATCAAAACGGTTATAAATCAACATAAAAAGATCATACTAAACCAATTAAATATCTAATTGGTTCTGTAATTATTAATTAATAGACATAATTTGTTTATTCAGTTCTTTAATAACCATTGGAGAACACCAATAGATTAAAGGTAAGGGATCCTCTCTCTCACTTTTGTTCAAGAATCTCCCCCTATGTTGTGCTCTTTTATTTTTAATTTATAATGATGGGGTATGTTTTCACACCAACCCCATACTTCTCTTATGATATATAAGTAATGGTATACCTCTTTACTTCTCATTAATCCATCGTAAGATCACTCGTTACTATGCTGAAATGTTTGTAAGGGGTTTTCTCATCTCACTTTCTATTATGTGGGATTTCCATCGTTCGCCTCCTATTTATTATATGTGGTATAGGTGTACTTATATTTGATATATATAATCATTATTATCTTTATATTCGTGGTATTATGTTATTAATTTTGTGGTTATTAACTTTTGGTCATACTACTCAATTGATTACAACATGGTATCGTGCTTTGTCTCTCTTTTCACTTCATTGTGACTTGCTTAGTACTGTACACCTACTATTTCATATATGGCGTACCTAAAACACATTTCAGATAAAATTTCAATTGAAATTATATTCTATTTAAATGTAAATATTCTCATATCATGAATATGATTGTTGTCTAAGCCGTATACCATTTTACATACGGTATTTATTTTGAATGTTGTTTTAACTGTGGTAATATTGATGAATCTGTATCCTCTATTCTATACGGATAATGTAAAGGCATATTAATCTTGTTTTGAATCTTGAAAAAAATAATGATTTGGACATGAAGCGGTGGGTGGGGCCCAATATATCCCCTATATGCATCGGTAGGTCTCATGAAACAAATTAGATTGCGACAAACCATTCGAGTTTGTTTCCCAATATTAGATGGGTGTTATCCAAAAACTAAATTGTTTTTATGGTATTATGGTATCATATTCTAGATACATGAAGTCCAATTAATAATCATTCTCTTTATTCATTATCATTTATTACACTGTATGATGTTTTCACCATGACAAAATCTATGGATGCAGTTTCATTCTCAGTTTATTAATGGCATGAGTTTTTCATTTATTCACCATGCCATATTGACTATGATAATTTTTTAATAATTTTGTTTTTATTGATTCATGCATATGCTATTTGTAACCCTTAATAATCATTTTATCTCACCCCTTTCACTTGTTTACCTTCAACCGGTTATGAAGAGGATATCACTTATTGATTTTCCTTGGATGCAATTTATTAGTTTTTGTTATGTATTGTTTTTTGTAACCTTTTACAAGGTTATTGGTGTTACATATATGTATCTAGTTTCTTCAAGACTATTAAACTGACTGTTCCTTCGGGATTTTCAATCCATCTATCTATGCCAATATAATAAGTACTGTACCGGCTCCGGTTTTGGGAGGTCGGGCTATTATAGTTTGTATCAGAGGAATTTCAGTACTAACCTTCAAAACAAGATTAGAAAATATAGTTTAGGGAAAAATTCCCTAAGGTAGTATTTGAGGATATATGTACAAGAACTTACAGGTATTTTTTTAAGGAATATATTTTGTTAATCTCTCTAGAAAATATGTCACTGTCTGGATATGAGCAGGTAGCGGTAGCTCTGGCATAGATGTACCTTGGAGTGAAAGCTCTGACAAGGAGCAATGAGATTGACCTGGGGTATCTAGGTACATGACAACGATCCTTTCCGCACTCTTGGTTATGACACAACCAGGGGTTATGCTTTGGATAATAGATATTTAATTTACATGCCATTATGAAGTACTGAAATGTAAACTTTTCCTCAATGAAACCATTTTCTCTGATTATGGGATTATCCTTGCTTAGAATCTCAATGTATGATAAGTATTATTTTAAGTTAAGATTATACATTATGGTTCATACCCTAATCTAGCGTGTGCAATTATTTAGAAATGGTGTCTAATGGAAGACGGGGAATCAATACTCGTGGGCAATATAGGGATATCGCCACTGGGAAATTCAACACATTAAATGTTGGATTATATCAGATCATGACCATATTAGGACAACATACCCATGTTGTGATGAATAACCATTCCACATGTTTGTTGTATAGTTTCACGCGGCAGAAAACCCCATATTTCAGCAGGACTAAAAATCATGTGGCTGCTGAGCATTGAATCGTGTCCATTGAAAATATATTCATGGCATTAAGATGCAGTGAAAATGAAAATTTAGTATGGGTAGTATATATTCTCAAGGGGAATTCTGATCGGTGGTGTTCCTTGATTTAGAATATCATAGAGGAAGAAGAAATAGAAGATATGAAATTGAGGACTTTTAAGGAAATATTCTTCGAAATATATTTTCATCATGAGCAATAGACCAAATTTAAGAGTAAATTCATTGGATTAATGAAAAGGAAAGAAGATAGTATTGCAATGTATGGAGTTACCTTCACAAGGAATGATAGGAATGTTGTAGATTACGTACGTGACTCAGGAGACAAGATTTATCATTTTTAATGGTCTTAAGCCATGTTTTCGAAGGGAATTGGCTTATCAAACATTTTCATCGTATGATGAAATTTTATAAAGTGATATCAAAATAGAGATGTAATTTTCTAGATCAAAGTATTTCAAGGTAAACAAAGAAAAAAACTGGTAAAATGGAAGCCCATGGAAAGTTGAATCACTATAGAATAACAAGGGAATGAGGAAATTCCCATTATGTGAGAACTTTGGAAAGAATCATCTCAGGAAATGCTTGAAAGGCATGGGAGTATGCTATATGTGTGGAGAAAAAGGGAATCTATCTAATGAATTAAATGGAAGAAACAATTTGATTATGATCAGTGCTACAATTGTAGAGAGATGAGACACTATGCAAATGAGTTTCCTATGACCCAAGGAAACAAGCCACTGAAAAGGGAAAAGGGCAAGGGACAACTTATGCGACTACACCCACGAAAGGTGAAGTTCCTAATGATATGGTAGCATGTACTTTAATTATTTCCCCAAACTTAGACAACACTTTATTTGATTTTGGATCATCACATTCATTTATATCTTCCCAGTTTTCCAAGAAATTTAGGCATGTCAAATTTAATTTAATAAATGAGTTATCAGCCAAACTTTTAGGGGATGAATCATTGCAACAAAGTCGTGCCAACCAATCCCCCTCATGGAACATAAATGTTCTTTAGTTTCTAACATAATTGTCCTTCCAATTACTGAATTTTATATAATTCTCGATATGAATTGGATGTCAAATAATGATGTGAAGATTTATTGCAAGAAAAAAGAAGTAACAATTTTTGAAAATGGGGTAGAATCCCTTATTTTTTGAGAAGAAACCTCACCAATTGATTCTTATCTAGATCCACCCTCAGTATTTGTGATGAATACAATACTTGGAGAGGAAGATAAAATTATATCTATGGGTGAGGAAGGAAATCATCAGATTGATGATGTGTATATAGTTCTAGAATAAATCGATTTATTTTTAGAGGATTTACCTGGACATCCTTCAGAGTAAAAAATGGAGTTTTTGATTGAATCAATTCCTAGTGAAAGACTTATATCAAAGATTCCCAATAGAGTCGACACTATGGAATTAGTGGAACTAAAGGAAAAAACTAGAGGATTTGAGTACAAAAGGAATTATTTGACCTATTTTTTTCCATGGGGATCCCCAGTCATGTTTGTCAAGACGAAAGATGGATCCATGAGGCTATGCATAGATTTCATAGAAATAAACTCTATTAAAATAAAGAATAAGTATCCTCTTCCTTAGATTGATGATTTATTTGATCAAATTCATGGAGCTGAATACTTTTAGAATATTGAAATTCGATCTAGATATCATTAGCTATGTGTGAGGAAAGAAAATATTCTTAAGAAATCATTTTGAACCAGGTATGGGAATTATGAGTTCACAGTGACGCCTTTTGGATAGACTAATGCACCCTTTGTTTTCATGGATTCAATGGATAATGTTTTCATAAAATATCATGATAATTTTTTGTGATATTCATTGATGATATCCTTGTGTACTGAAAAATCCATTAAAACCATGATGATCACATGCATATTATTCTAAAAACTCTTAATAGAAATCAATTATGTGGCATTTTTATAAATTGTGAATTCTGGTTTCAATCAGTTTATTTTCTGGGCCATATTTTCTCTATGGATGTAATTCTAGTCAATCATGAAAATAAAAAAGCAATCCAATATTGGCCCATGCCAATATACATAACTCAGGTACACAGTTTTATTATCTTACCAGGTTACTATCTATGTTTTTTTCAAAAAAATTTCCGACTGGCTATCCCACTAATCAAGATCACATGTAAATGAGTTATGTTTGTATAGATGAAAGAATGTACAGAATTATTTGAATAATTTAAAATAAGACTATTAAATGATCCAAATTTGACTCTTCCATATATAAGTGATGGATTTGTAATATAAAATGATGCATCAATCAATGGACTGGGTTGCCTCCTTATGAAAAACGGTAAAGTTATTGCTTATTCATCATGACAGTTGAAGAATCATGGGCAAAATTATCCAACTCATAATCTTTACATAGCAGTCATAATCTTTTCTATTAAAATAGGGATACATTATCTCTTTAGAAAATTATGTCATATTTATATAGACCACAAGAGTTTGAAATACATTTTCACACACAAAAATCAACATGACGCAATGGATATGTATTGAGTTACTCAAATATTATGATTGTTCCATAAACTACCACCCAATAAAGGAAAATAAGGTGGCAGATGAATTAAGCATGAAAGATCATGGACTCCAGAACCAAATGAAGATTGAAAGAGATCCTATATTAAAGATTCTACTGAACATGGATATGGGAATAGATAAATAATGGGAAACATATTTCCTCTTTAAATTGATTGATAAACTATATTTATTAGATTAGATAAAAGGCACTCAATCTGCTGATGAGAATCTACATAAGAAAATTAATGCTACCAAGGAGGTGAGATTGGAAGAATTCTTTCATGAAGAAGGATTTCAGAAATTGGGGAATAAGTTATGAATTCCATCAGTACCTGAGCTAAAAAGGGAACTATTTGATTATTCTCATAGATCAAATTTATCTATACACATGGGTAGCACAAAGATGTATATAGATCTGAAGGAATATTTTTGGTGGGATAATATGAAGAAGGAAATTGATGACTATGTTTCAAGGTGTATAATTTTTCAATTAGTGAAGATAGAGAGACAACATCCTAGAGGAGTGATTAAACCTATTCCAATTCTTATGTGCAATTGGGATAAAATTACAATGGATTTGGTCACCGAACTACTGAGGACACCGAGAAGAAATCATGTAATATGGGTAATTTATGATCATCTCAGAAAGTAAGTACATTTCCTTCCTATAAGGCAGGATTTACCTCTTAAGTGTCTGGAAAGTCATTATATTAATGAAGTAGTAAGACTGCATGGTGCACCTCTACAGATTGTGTCTAATTGAGATCCCTAGTTTACATAAAAATTACTAAAAAGTCTCCAGATGTCTTGAAATACAACGCTTCATATGAGTACTACTTATCACCCCCTAATTGATGGACTGTCTAAAAGGACTATTCAAACTCTGGAAGACGTACATAGATTATGCTCTATTGACTTCCAAGGTATGTGGGATCATTAAATTCTTTTAGTGGAATTTTCCCACAACAATAGATTCCATTCTAGTATTCAAAATGCTCTATATGAAGCATTTTATCAAAAAACATGTCAAAATCTAACATGTTGTTACAATGTTGGTGAGAGGAAAACTTATAGGCCCAGATAATATTAAAGAGACCATGGAAAAGGTGAATATAATTTAAGCCCATATTAAAGCATCCCAAAGTTGGTAGATGAGTTATCATGACAACCAGAGAAAGGATTTGGAATTCCAAGGTGGAGATGATGTCTTTCGGAATGTATCTCCATGGAAGGGTGTTTTAAGTTTTGTTAAGATAGGGAAACTGAGCCTTAGGTACAACATATCGTTTGAAATTATGGAATGAATCAGAGTTGTAGCTTATTGTTTAGCAATGCCTTCAAGTCTCTCCAATGTTCATGATGTGCTTCACATGTCATTATTAAAGAAATAAATTCCAGACACAATGCCTATACTCACCTATGACGAAATAGAACTAAAACATGATTTTTCATACTGTGAAGAGCCTATCGAGATCCTTGACCCATGGAAACAGGTACTAAGAAATTAGATGACTTGTCTAGTAAAGGTTTTTTAGAAAAAACCGAAATGTGGAAAAAGCAACATGGGAGCCTGAGGATGTTATGAAGAAGAACCACCCACACCTTTTTGGTGGGATTTACAAATGAAAAATTTGAAGGATGAAATTTCCAAAGGAGAGAATATTGTAGCACCCCAAACATTTTATGGTATGTTTCTCTAAAATACGTACAAGTCAAAGCTCTTATTTCATAAAGAACTGAGTTTCTTTGAAAACAAACTTTTTTATTTAGGAGATAGTCATATCCAATCCATTGAACATAAATTTTCAACTTGTGGGTTTGGAATTTTGAAAATTTGAAATACACAGTTTTCTTTAGGATGATATTTAGAGCATCATAGAATTAACTTAATTTTTGGTGAATAGTATCATACCCTTATGAATAGTAACCTGCCCTTATGAATAGTAACATACCATTATGAATAGAAATATGAATCTTATAAATGGTATCCACATCCATGAATGTATATATAAATTTAGGCACCTTAAAATTAAATTATAATAATTTAAGTGCTTATATTTTTTGAAAAAATAATGATTTTAATTAAATATTAAAATAATCATATTTATAAAATTAATTTTCAAAAATGGACTTCATTTTTGGATTCTACACATCGATAAATGTTTATGGTGATTTTTTGGGATTCTTCTAAAATATATAAATTTTCATGAATAGTAAAATGCGATAATTTAAGATAAATGCAAAATAAGGGATTAATTGAGTCATTGATGTTTATTTTCTAATGTAAGCCAAATTTATTCGAATTCGCATGCATTTATTACTGTTCTTTGTCTTGGAATACTTAATATTCCTTGTCTTGTGATGAAATAATACACTAATGATTATAATATTTTGAAAACGCTCCTCTCATCAACTATAAAACTCCACCCCAATCCCTTTCTCTTCACTCCTCTCAAGCCTTGTGCCTTGCCAATATTATTCCCAAATCACTCCACAAGCTACGACCCATGTCCAAAATACCCAAGTCTCTTAAAAATACCAAATCTCTTTACCATGTTCTTGTATTATTTATTATATGTGGTATATGTATACAAAAATTTGATATATATTATCATTGTTATCGTTACATTCATGGTATTATGTGATTCATTTGGTGTTTTTTAACTTATAGTCATACGACTCAATTGGTTACAACATGGTAACAAGCTTTGTCTCTATTTTCACTTCATTGTGACTTTCATAGTATTGTGCACCTGCTATTTCATGTGTGGTGTACCTACTTCCCATTTAAGATAAATTTTCCATTGAAATTATATTCCTGTTAAATTTCAATATTTTCATATCATGTATATGATTACTATCTAAGTCTTATACCATTTTACATACAGTATTTATTTTGAATGTTGTTTTGATTTTGGAAATATCGATGAATCTGTATCCTCTATTATATATGGATAATGTAAAGGCATATTAATATTGTGTAGAATCTATGTATAAAGAAAGATTTGGACATGAAGGAGAGTCTGGGGCCCGCTATAGCCCCTGGATGCATCAGTCGATATCATGAGACAAATCTGTTGGTGACAAACCCTTTGAGTTTGTTTCCAAACATCAGACAATTTTCTACCAATAGAACTAAAATGTTTTTACAATATTATGGTTTCATGTTCCAAATACATGACGTCCAATTAATAATAATTAAATTTATTCATTATCAGTTATTACAATCCTTGAGTTTTTCACTATGAGAAAATCTATGGATGTAGTTTAATTCTCAATTTATTAATGGCCTAAGTTTTTCATTTACTCACGATGCCATATTGACTATGATATATTGTTTAAAATTCAGTTGTTATTGATTCATGTTTCAGCTATTTGTAATCCTAACAGAGCATTTGAGATCACCCCTTTAACTTGTTTACCTTCAATAGATATGAAGAGGAGATCACTTATTGAGTATCCTTGTATGAAGTTTTTTAGTTTTCACTATTTATTGTTTTTTGTAACCTTTTCCAATGTAATTTCAGTTACATATATTTATCTAGTTTGTTCAAGACTATGAAACTGATTGTTCCTTCAGGATTTTCATTCCTTCCACCCATTCCAATATAATAGGTAATGCACTGGATCTGGTCTTAGGGGGTTGGGTTGTTATAGTTTTAATTTATCTCTTTCTTAATATTATCCAACAAATAATGCTATCAAAGATCAGGATACATCTCTATGATAATTGGGTGGAGGTAGAAGGTTGTTCTATACGCCTCATTAAATAGAGATAATTTAATCATTGGATTTGATGGTCCACATAGTCATGACCCAAATCTTACAAATCATTCCTCGCATTTTTTTAACTATGAGGATTTTCTATTTCTGATAGATTCCACATTATTCTGAATCCTCAATTCATCTGTTTGAGAATCCTTTTTCTTCTATAAAAGTGATATTTTTTGGGCAATCAGTTGAGAAATTATTGATTATATTCCTTATTTTATGACTCTTATGTCCATACTCTTTATATCCAAGGGGATTGGATCCTTTAAAATTATCATCATTAATAATATTGAAGATTTCTATAGACATAGATCATTTTACATTTTATTTTATTTAATATGATAGTAATAAATTAGGTATTCAAAATCATTTATTAGATATAACCATCATTCTGATCACATATTAAGATATTCCTTGTTTGAATATAATTTTGATTTTATCATGATTGGTATATGTCTTATACCTCTCCCCAGAGGACACTATCACTATATTTTGAATGTAAAGGTCACAAACCATAACTCCATATCATTCATGGGATAGTTTTTCTAATTATTATTATTCTACCTTGAGGCTTAGTTTTCCACTTAATCATTATTCATCAGTAAATAGCCAAATCCTCACTCTGATTAATTTTTTATACCTAAAAGGTTTACCAACTTTGGGTTAATTTAAGTACTAGTGCAGTTATAAATTTATTTTTTGACACCATGAAGCAGTATTCACATTCATCGGTCTAAAAAATATTTCTGCATTCTAATTAAACATGGTTAGTGGGATAGAAAATCCTGATTAGTTCTTAAAAAATCTATGGTAATACATAGTTAGACCAAAGAAACTATAAATATATGCTATAGATATAGGTACTGACCACTCCTCAATTACCATTGTATTACAAGGGCCCTTATATGTCCCTTTCCTAGTGACAAAATTCTTTAATAATGATACTTCCTCCATCTAGAACTCACATTTACTATACATTGAATATATTGTATCCCTTCAAAATATATTTATAATAGTATTCAAATGATCCATAATCTCCTACTTAGTCTTGAAGTATATAAAAATACCATCTATAAAGAAGACCACAAATTTGTTGTAGTAATGAATAAAGACGATATACATTATGTACATGAATATTTCTAGTTAATTAGTGAGTCTGAAGGTCATCACTAGGAACACATAGAGTCTATAACTCTTCTAAAAGGAATCCCTAGGAATATCTTCCTTATTCACCATTAATTGGTGATATGCTAACTGAATTTCCACATTAGAGAAATACAAGGCCCCATTTAGTTGATAGAACAATTTTTATATCCATGGTAGTGGTTAATTATTATTTATCATGATTTGATTGAGCTCAATATTTTCAATTCATACGCAAATTAATCAATCCTTCTTATTGATAAAGAGGAGTAACTCACCCAATGATGTAGCTCTTCAAAATATTAAATGATTTTCCAAATTTTATTGTAACTACTTATTTAGTTATTCCAACTCAATAGTGGAAATCCAATAGGTTGTCTCTAAAATGGGAATATCTCCAATTATAAGTTAAGTTGATACCTCAACATAATTTTTAGTTGAAACTATTAGAAATTATTTAGGGAAAACATCCATGTAGTCCTTAAGAATGGGATTATATTCAATCTTGATCCTCTCCACTATCTTAATTATTTCGGCAATATATGATTACTCATTATGAAATAGTATACAATCACATGAAAAATATTCAAAATGATATTAATCATCCTCCATAAAATTGTATAGAGTCAGAGGATGCCTCGGTATGTAAAGAGTGATCACTATTTCCACACAGTTGGTGGTTGATTAATATAATTATTTCTAATCCATCCCCAATATATAATTAAAATCCACTAAAATAAGTAATAGTAGATTTTATTATAGGTTTGATGAAAACCATTGACCACATAGGTGTTATATACTTTAGATGTAATAATTTCTGCATTCACAATTCTCAAATATAACTCAAACTCCATTTTTTGGGGGTGTTTAAATATTTCTACTAAAATCACATAATATGAATAAATGTGTATAAATAGAATAAGATATACTGTTATTCAATTCTATAATGAATAATAACAATACGTTTCACCACATAATGGTCAAAATCCATCTTAGAAGTAGTGATAGAATATTCCATTCCTTACTACATTGTGTTTGTTGTCATTGATTGTACCCTATAACTATTTAATTAGGGCATTCGATCGCATAATTCTTGTGTTCCATGAAGGTGAAACAATGTAATTATGATTGAGTTTTGATGTAAACCTTCTTTTGACCATCCATATTGGAGTTCCTCTTCATATCCATTTAGAAATTATTATAATAATTCCCCTCTTATCAACATTTTAAGCATCTCTTTATTCCCTTTAGGTAATTCCCTAGTCGTCTCTTCCCACACTTTTAACATGTGGGATTATGGGTTTTCATTTCTACATATGATTACTCTATTTATACTCCCTTATTAAACTAAATTTTCCCCATTTATCTCTGATCCCATGAGACAAAGATGAGTCTCTAATCTCAATCTCAACCTTAATGGTATAAAGGAAATCTCCACATAGCTGTCGAAGTCTCAAATTTTCAATGGTTTTTGTAGACTCAGTTTTAATATACTAAATAAGATATATGAATTTATTTTTTGGTATGTGAAATATCTAGAGATACATCATCCATAACTTGTAATGATTTAATCATACACCCTAATAGTGTGGTATTTATTTTAAATTAGTCTAATAAACTCCCCTCCATCATAAGATAGAGAGTTTAGGGATGATATTTATTGTCAAATACGTTCATGAATTCTTCATATTCCATGTTATCATTTTCAGCTTTAGGCTTCATGTTCATTATCAGTTACCACCACATATCAATTACCCCATTGAAAAGATAGAGCACTATCATTAATTTATCTTCTTCTAGACACTAGGGAACACAAAATATCTTCTCAATGGAGTTAGTCTATTGTTATATGATGGTGGGATCTGAATATCCACTTAGGGTGTGAGGCATTTATCATATAAAGGATTGAACCGCAAATTGACCATTCATTATAGATGGATGGAGTTCCACATGAATCAAGTTATTTTTTATAACTCTTACAGTTTATCTTGAAATATCATAAATTTATGAGCTCCCGTTTCCATCAAGATTGGTATCTCGTTAGGGAAATCGTCACATTTTCTATCGCATTAGTTGTTAGTATTGGTTCCCAAATTTCCTACCATTCACTAAATAATTATAAACACAATTAGGTAGATTTAATACTTATCTAATGATCATATAAAATAATGATATATAATGAATAAATAATAAACAAAAAATATATCCTAATTTATGATTACATATGTTTAGTATAGGCTAAATATGGTAATAAAATTATCACTCGAGTTATTACTAAATTTTTAATGTCCTAATCCAAAATAAACTAGACCATCCCCAAATACATAATATACTGACCCAATCGTTCTATACTTATAATTTCTTTATTTTATGTATAATTATCAATTATAAGACAAATCAATGTTAAAAAAATCCAGGTACCTTTATAAGATGAGTTACATAATTAGAAAATATTAATCCATAATAAAACATATTTTTATCTATGTCTATAACGATCTCTTAAATTCCTTTGGTACCCTTTAAATTCATAGAATTACTTATGGAAACCATAGACACAAGGGGTGATCTAAATATCCTATTATGGGAATAAACATGGAATCATAGCCTAAAGAATTAGTCTGAAGGAATAAAAGTTTAACATAATAGTCATGACTCAAGAATAACATATTGTGACATAAAGAATAGAAAATATAATCATATAACCATGGTAATATAATAATTTGGTATCAATTTATATCATTATATAAACATTATTCAAGGATAACTTCCAAGATGATATCACATGGTGGACAGAGTCCCCTAATGGATTAGGTTTACTCCCGAATCCAATACATAACATCTCATGAGATAGAGAATTATCCAAGGAATTTTAATTCTATATAGCAACAACCATCATAAAATTTACATTCAAATTTATTCCACATAACAAGATCAAACAAATTTATTAAACATAAGGGATACACATGGAATTAAATTTGTTTCAAAATAATTTCATGACACATAACCAAAGACAATATCATAAGAGTATCCATGAAATAAGGGATTAAATAATACTTGGAAAATAATAATGTAAACATAATAATAGATCATGATAAAAAATTCAATTGAAGTGAGTATGTTGAAAAGTTTGTTTAGTAATTTTTGAAATGTTCCACTTTAGTGCGAATTTAGGGAAAAGAATATTGATCCTTTAAAGAGGTTAAAGTAAAAATTATTTCCATAAAACCATAAATGAAAAAAAATCTATGATAAAATGATTGATTTTAGAAAAATTATGGTGAGTTTAAATAGTTTATGGAGTGTACATGAAAATGGATAATAAATTGTCGAGTTCCCATTAATTAGGTTTTCATTTTAAGAGTAATTGAGAAGGGAACCCTTTATAATATATTTTTACCCATCAATGAAAGATGTATTGAGAAATATATAATTTTTAAAAATACATTATAGACAATATAAGAGAATAAAATCAAATTAATGCAGATAAAAATTAAGGCAAGGTGAGAGAAAATTTTACACATAGAAAATATAGAAGACAGGAGATATCCATTACCTTATATCCTAATGCATTCTGCACTTGCACCTAATTTCATGGATAAAAATTAGATGAATTATTTAATTAATTAATAACCACTTCCACATATATTTTATTTTTTATTATTTAATAAGTTAATTTATAGCAATTTCAACGTGTTATAATGTTTCATTTTTTTCCAAGAGTTTCTTTTCATGGTTTCAAGGTCCGTTCACTTGTGTATAATAATTTTTTTTAAAGTAAAAAACTACAATATTTATATGAAATGTTATTATTTCACTTAAAAATTTTTAAATGTTACTAAATATCATTTTCATCTTACATGATGATGATTTTTGTGATAAAATTATTGATAATTGTTTATTTTACTTTGGTGAGTTTTCTAAACACCACAAATTTTTTTATTATAGTTAATTATGTGGACTTATACCCATACATGAATGTGAAACGAAATATAATATTCATAATTAGTGAATTTTAAATAATAAAAAGTGAATTTTAACCTATCATGAATGAATTAGTGGAAAATGAACTCATTCTCTATGAAGGTTGTTAACAAATATGACATGGATAGTGGTTTCAATATTTTAAAGGATTGGAAATGAGAAATGTGGTGGATATAATATATTTGATTATTCATATAAAATTCTAGTTTATACATTGTACTAGAGTAATTAAGATTTTCATGATGATGGAGGTGAGTAGAATGTAGAATAAAGGATGAAATTAAAAGAGGTACTTTGATATTGTTACTTATGGAATTTCACATCCTTGAGGGACCCCTTAAAGAACCTGGAATTTATATTTTGTGGATACCAACATAACATGGTTGTGTGCGGAGTTGAGAGGATATTTTAGGGAAGATATTTAGGGAGTATCATGACCTTGAATGTGTAAGAAGAATAGTTCATGAGGGGTAATATTTATAAGTGGGAGGTAGTGTTTTTTTTATTATATTATTTAATTTATTATTTTGGTTATAGAATTTCAATAGTATTTATTTTATTTACTAAATATGGTAAATTTTCCATCAGAGATTGAAATAATTTGTGATTACATCATCCATGACTCAAAAAATAAAATAATTGGCATATATTTCTAAATACCATAAATTATCATATTTCTGTATTTAGAAAAAGTAATGCATTTTAAAAAATTATAATCAATTATCCCAATTTTTTAAACATGTATATTTTCAAAATGGAATCCAGTTTTTTAAATTAATTTTATAATTATAAGAAATATAATTTTTAAATAAATTCATTTTTTATTCAAAAATTACTAATTTTAATATTATATTCGATTTTGACCCTTTGCAAAAAATTATGTGTGGTATCATAATGTTATCGTATCACTATAATAAAAATAACATTAATTTAAGAATCTATTTGTTGAAAATAAATTTCATTTGAAACAATTATATTCATTATCAAATTTTAAGTAAAACAGTTTTGTTCTTCAAAAATACCAACACCTAATATATAATTTTAAAATCTTTTATTCACTTGTACTATTATATAAATATATCATTTTATTCATTTTATAACATAACTAAATATTATATTACAATTACATAGATGAGGATGTTATTCTAATGGTCATATTAAAAATCGTAATGGTAATATTAGTATTCCAATGGATATGTATCTATTCCAAAGTTAAAATTTGTAATGGGCATATAGGATCCTTAAATTATACCATTTATTTGATTCACTATTAAATAACATCTTTTTGTACATCATTCTCATTAAAAATTAAAATTATATTATTAAAATTATGATTTATTTATACAGCTTATTTCGTATGTACGATCATTCGATTAGATCCAATAGATCCAAATTATCCTATTCTCATTCTCTTATTTTATATTTATTACTCTATTTAAATATTTGACATTATTGTTGGTTTAGTTCTTAAATAATGTGTGATTATTAATTTATGATAATAATGTTTTGTTTGTTTCTTTATATTATTTGTGTTCGTTATGTTACATGAAATAATTATAAGAAGGAGAATTTCATTGATAAAATTATATGTTGTTATATGAGGTTAAAAGATAGGGGTTTTAAGTGTGTGGTTGACTTAAATTTCTTTGGATTTCAATATATTTAAATTGAAATTGTTGAATAGATTAGGGTGGAACAAGGGACGATTGATCAATAAATTTTGGATTATCCACTTTCTTGTATCCCCTAGTTTGTTTTATTCCATTCATAGTGGATTTAAATACCAATAAGGCTAGTGAGATAAATTCAGGGTTAGTTCCATATGATTACACCATAGGTTAGAAAATTGGCCTACATGGTCCATTATTTTTTATCTCTTTATGCATAAGTAGTGTTTTGTGGCATAAGTTATTTTATATTAGTTTTCAATGAACTTATATTGTAACCCCTTTTTATTTTAATGGCTACATTCCCATAAATATTAGGGGTTTTGAATGAAAATAATTGATATCATTGTTATTTATTTAAAAAATATTCAGTATATAGTGAATGATTGTTCTACAAATACTATCAAAATATTGTGTTTTATTTCTTATTATAAAATAGATTTTATTGATTCTTGGTGGTATCTTACTTGGCATGCACTCACACCCCACATATGTACTCGAGTTTATATATTGATTTAGATTTACATGATATAAAAAATGGTGATGGATATTATAATTTTAGATCTTCTATATTGGTTATTTCTTAGAGTTAGAGTGTTACAGGATTTAGTGTTACGCATGGTTATATGGTGTTTTCTCCCTTGATTGTATTTCTACATGTTGATCATTTTTTGTTACATTATTTATATGGTACATTATCTATCTCAAACCATTTATAATATTTTATATTTTAATATTACATTTATAGATCTCATTAAATTTTTTGAAATGTCTTATTTATATAATTTATGCTTTATTATGATTCTTATTCCATGAGTGGTTCAATTTATATTTGGGATTTCTATACGAAAAACATGATTTTCCAGTGCATGTGAATCTCATATTTGATTCTTAGTAAAAAAATATAATGCTATATTTATTATGGATTTAGGGGTAAATTATTCCTAATTTTTATTTTTGATTATATGAAACTTGTTTCTATTATATAGCTATCAAGATCAATATTTAAGACTCGCGGTAGTCTAACTCAGTAGTCATAATGTGATGACTCAGGTCGGTTCAATAAAGAATAGCATCAGAGGCCTATATGAATATGCTATTTGGGAAGTAAAGGTAGATTATAGATGATATATTGAGAATTGAATTGGTATATTTTTTTTAAGTATTTGATCTATAATTTTTGTTACTATAAGAGTTTTGGTATATGTATTTTTTATTTTGGTTTAATTTTATTGGGTTTGAGAAATTTTTATCAAAATCATACTGAAAATTTTTTATATTGAATCCTGATGAGTATTTTTCAGAACATAAAGGGCTTTGGAATACAAATAAGTTAACACCTAGGTTTAATGGTCACTATGGTTGGGATAAAAACCATGAAATGGGTAGGTTCTACACACTATTAAAATTATAGAGGTGTTTTCAGAGGAAAAAATATGGTCATTCGTAGAAAATCCATATTTTAAGGCCTCTATGTTTTGTGCTTTCATACTTCCAGAGGATTTCAACTACTTATATTATTATTTTATTGTTTTTTAAATTACTATAATAGATTATTTTATAATGTAGCAATGTTTTTTTGGTTGGGTAAAATTTATTATTTTATTTTTTAAGGTACTAATATGTTTTTTCATTTAGTTTTATTTCTTGTTAATTATTGGCATATTATTCCTAGAAGAGTAAAAATGAATCCTAATGATGAATTTATGAAATATATTTCATAATTGAACCCTAAATATGGCCAAAATTATATTAGGTATATGATTCATTCTATTGTGATCATGGGTAGAGTATCCATGTGAGATCTAATTTGATCAATGCATCTTGATCATGATTTTACGGATTAGAAAATTGATAATTTCTATCATGATTAGGGACCTAAGGAAGTCTAGGATTGGATAAAATGAATATTGTGCTTCTATAAAACACATAAGACTTATAAGGTAGAGTTAAAAACTTATATTAAATAAATTATAATCCAAAAGTGTAGTTAGTAGTTCATGTTGGCCAAGATCCTTAAAGACCCCACCATTAAGGGAATTATGAATATTTTTAACAAATAATTATATATTTAAATGGTTAACATGGATATAGATAGGGTTTTTATATAACATTAAGAGGCGGACTTGAATTTAATGGTGTTTATTACGGTCTTTAATTAATCGGATCAGTTTACTACCGAGAAATTCATAAATGACAGTATAATGTTTCATAGGTTTGAGATAGTATTATAAAAAATATTAGGACTAAAGGGTTTATATTATTTTCTTCCATATTATCTTCTATTATTTATAAATATGCATTTCTTTGGAAAGATAAAATAGGAATTAATTATATTTTAAGTATATTAAAATCCCTTGGTAGAAGAAACAATTCTTCATTTATTTAAAATGGAATGTGTGAGGAGTCTTGAGAAAGAGGTAGTAAATGTGTGTAATGGCCATATAACTGTGTTCTATTAGTTATATCAACAAATAATGATTTGGTGTCAATTTAATGGGTGATATTTGGTAATTCAAATCCATATTTTCTAAATACGCAAAAGGCATGGGATCTTTAGGGGAAATTAATCCATATATTAATTTTTTTGTAGTTTTCATCATTCTGGAAGAAAGAGTAATTATTATTTTATTAGGGGATCATGGATTTTATAAGAATCCTCTAAAGGGTCAAATAAAAAATATAAAACTTTAGAAAATTGAATCCATATGGAGGGTAAATATCGTAAATATGGAAATCTTAGAGATGGTTTGAATTAGTGTGATTATATGTAGCTAAGAATTCACTTATTGAACCAAAAGTTAGGATAGTAATATTTCAATGTATTTATCATATTTATTGTTTTATATTTCCTCATTTATTTTATACATATGATTCAAATTCAATTATATCATCTAGATTGGACGACAAATTGATTCCTCCTGGAAATCATATACCATACCTGTTGTTGATCACATCCCCTTAAGGACGGAAGAAGTATCAAGGGTTTACATACCATTATTTTCACATAGAGATCACTTCCATTGATGTTATGTGAGATATCCTTGTCATTAATATAAATATTTAAACCAAATTACTTGTAGCACCATAGGGTATAGTTAGTCTCTTCGGTAGACCTACTGAAGTACATCCTGAACCGCCCCATGTTGACTTTCCGACTAGTGTGGTGGGCGGTAATTCTCAAGTAGTTTAACATATGGTTTGTGCCTCAGAAGGCTTTAAAGGGGCAGATGTTGGAAGACTTCCTAGATACCCATCCAACCTCCACGGATCAATCCCTAGACATCGATTTTCTTGATGAGGCAATCCTCTCAGTGGACCCTGTTGTCCCGTGTTGGCAAGTGCACTTCGACGGTGCCTTCCCGAGTCCCACCGGTAGAAGGCTCAATGATCCAAAGCACAACAGAGAGGGTCTGGGTATCGTCTCCATCACACCGGTGAAAGTAATTCTTCCGTACTCATTACTGTTGTCATAAGGCTACACCAACAATGTGGCAGAGTATCAGGCTCTCATCATTGGCCTTGAGTTGGCCCTTGAGATCGATGTGCCCCATTTGCACGTGGAAGGGGATTACAAACTAGTCATCAATAAATTCAATGACGACAATGCTTTCAGGAAGCCAGGGCTCATTCCATTGTTGGAGTGCACCCTCCATATAATGGACCAATTCCCTTTTTGACCGAAGGTTACCCATGTCCCTCAGTCACAGAATGGTCGAGCCGACGCTTTGGTCGGCTTAGCTGCATCACTTGGAGAACCCGAGCGGGATGATCTTATTATACATGTAGCACACCATAGAGTCATTTCTCCTGTCACCCCAGAGGATGAAGATGGCCCGCGAGTAAGCCATCTTACCGCCAGATCCTCCACGTCAGGAGCCCTAGGTTCTTCAGATGTAGTGGTAGAAACAACTCCCGACTGGAGAGCAACTTTTGTATAGTATATCCAAAATGGCTTCCTCCAATTTGATTGGGCTGAGCACGAGCTAATTCGATGTCGCGCGCTACATTTTACCCTCCAGAGTTGTCCTAGCCTTGAGAAAATCCTCTAAATGTGCAGTTTTGATGGTTTTCTCATCCGTTGCATTCAAGGAGTCAAGATTTATCAGGTCATGTAAGAGATTCATGCTGGTTCCTACGGTGCCCACTAGGCTCGGCCAAAGCTGTCCCATCAGATCTGGAGACTGGGGTACTTCAGACCCTCTATGATCCACGATTGCATAGGGATCTCCAAGAGATGTCACACGTGCTAGGTGCATGCTAATTCCCTGCATTGGTCGCCAGAACTACTCCACTCCACCACGTACTCTTGGCCATATGCGGTGTGGGGTCTCGATGTTGTGGGACCCTATCCCCCGACGACATCTCGCCAGTGTAGGTTTATCATCACCGCTACGGATTTCTTCTCCAATTAGGAAGAAGCAGTCCCACTCAAGGAAGTCAAGTCCCGATCCACTGTCAATTTCTTGAGTGCCAACATCATCTACCGATTTGGATTCCCTCACGCTGTCCTCACCGATAACGACACCATCTTTTGAGTAGCTGAGCTGAAGAAATTGTATGCCAAGTACAACATTCGCTCCTACCATACCTCCCGCTATCACACGCATGAAAACGGGATGATCGAGGCGTTCAACAAAACCCTGTCTAACATTTTAAAAAAAATCGTTTTCCAGAACAAGAAGAGTTTGCCGGACAAGCTCCCCAACGCTCTTTGGGATTATCGGACGACTACTCGCAATTCCACCCAGGTCACCCCATACTCCCTATTGCATGGGTTCGAGGCCATCTTGCCCATCGAGATTCAGCTTCCATCATTACGCACTACAGTCTATGACCAGCAGGTGCCAGATAAGGTGGCCAAAATCTATCTAGCTAAATTGGAAGCACTCAACGAGAGTAGGATACATTCCCTACACAATCTAGAAAGGCCTCAGAACCAGATAGGTAGACCCTTCAACAACAAGGTTCTCCTCCACTCTTTCCTACAAGGAGACCTGGTATTGGCCCTCTGAGTGCCAATGATCCCAAGCAGGAAACCACTCAACTTGGAGCCCAAATGGGAAGGACATTACATCATTCAAAAGGTTTACCCCAATGGAGAATACTCTTTGGTGACCATGGATAGTGAGCACATAACTTCTCCCACCAATTCCAAGTTCCTCAAGCAATACTTTGCCTAAGCCCTACGATCTGGCACGTCCTTAAACTGTACGATCCTGCATGAGCTGAAATTGAATAGTCCTGCATGACTTTAAATTGTGCATCGTCCTGAATGACATTAAATGTCATTTTTATAAATATGTGTGGCTTGATTACCATCCTCATGGGATATGTAGGAACGTTTAGACACTTCATTTTGAGTCCCGCCCCAAACACTTCTCTTTGATAATCCCCCTAGGTATTGTTTTCTCTGAGTATCCTCGCATGATTTGGTGTAGTCTTCCTTATCCCCACTTATACAAGGATTATAATGCTCGCACCATGAACCCACTCTTGTTATTCTATCCTCCCATTTCTTCACCGCACGACGTTAAACTGCATGGCCTTAAAGTACTACGTGTGGCTTGATTCACATCCTTATGAGATATGTAGCAACGCCCAGAAATTTCATCTGTTGGCCTAAACCAAATGCCAGAATCCTCTTCCCTGGTTAAGATGTATGGAGAGGGTGCACTTTTTCCCCCAATTCGTTTTGAGCTAACCTCAATCCAGTCGTACATCCCGCTCCCTATAGACGTTCGCCTCTTTGATACACGGGTACAGATATTCTTCACCCGCTCCTTGACTGGGATTCCGTCACCTTCCCTATCCATAAGTGCCCCTGAATGGTATAAATTCTAGTCCTAAGGGCTCTCTCTTACCACTTCGGGCCAACACCCTTGAGGATTTCGTGCAAAAAATTGATAAAAATACGGCCTTTTCGAATATGGTTAGCAGTTGATGCTCATTATTTTCTCTTGACGCTGTGTTTCGAAAATGGGCAATAGTTGTCCTGGATCATTAGGTCCACCCCAAGATGTCCCAAAAATCGAGTGTAGTGGTTCATTCCGCCCCGTTGTATCTCAAAGCGGCGAACTTCCTCTAGGCGATGCCAACCCTCAGGCCCCTTGGCCATCTCGAGCCCCTGGACCTCATCCTCACTGCAAGACATTAAATAGCAAGCCGGTCGGGCCTTCCTGACCGAGGCCATGCCTCAATCCCCATGGCCTTTTCTGGCCCATGTCCCAAGTTCTCTCTCATGGGATTGTGCGGTTTGGTATGGGATTATGTCCTCATTCGCGTCGGCTTGCTCTTCGTGTCGTACACATCCCCAGATGAGATACATTACCCCGACCCTCGTCCTCACAGTAAGACGTTAACCTGCAAGCCGGTCAGGCCTTCCTAACCAAGGCCCAGCCTTAGGCCTCTTGGCCTTCTCGGGACCCTGGCCCAAGTTCTCACTCATGGGATTGTGCGGTGCGGTTCGGGATTATGTCCTCATTCCCGTCGGGTTACTCACCATGTCATACATTTCCTTGTTAGATTATCCTACTACCCGGGTATCTTTGAGAACTATGTGTGGCTTGATTCCCATCTTTATGGGATACGTAGGACCACCCGAATGTCTAGACTTTGGGTCCATCCCCATCTCTTAGAAATCTCTATTTCACCGTGGCCCCTTGGCCTACCCTCTCCTTCCTAGACACCTTCGTCAACCCTCTTCAGCGGTTTACTAGTGTGCTTAAGGGTACTCTGGTTTAGTTCCTGGAATGTCAGACTCTCCTCAGACATGCTTCCACCCGCTTTCCAATCTTTGTGTTTATCTTCATTAGGGCATCTATCACCTTTCACACCCAAAGGGACCCCGAGTGGGATGGTTGCTAGGCCTAAGTGCTCTCCTATCATTACGGGACAATGCCCCTGAAGGTCACAGACAACAAATTGATACAAATCCTACGTTGTGAATATGGTCAGCGGTCGATGCTCATTTGTTGTTCCCATTTCAGGCTAACGTGATATGGATACTACATTTCTAACATGGTTAACAGCTATCCTCCATCACCATGCCAGCCTCATTAAGGCCAAAATGTTGGTTACATGATTCACATCCTTATCCACCTCATCATGTCCATGTAGAACTTCGAAACTCTTGGTACTATTCCATAGTGCACATATGTGTGTTAGGAGGACCAGAGCCATGTTAGGGGCTCCGCACCGATTTCCCTTTGTGTGTGTTCCATGTGTTACAATAGACATCTTCCTCACTTGATTCCCATATCGAGTTCGACTCACGTGGGATTAGGGATCGGGTCGAGGTATGCGCCTACTTGGAAGGTTCCCATCCACCTATGGTCTGAGCTTTAAGACTATAAACTAAGATCTCCTCCAGAACTATGTATGTCTTGATTCTCATCCTCATGGTATAAGTAGGAATGCCCAGATCTCTTGCCTATGTGTACAACCTGAGTTTTGCTAATTTGTATTTTATGTCCTATATTCTGTACATTGACTGCAGGACCGCGTGGCATGGTACATGATTATGTCATCATTCACGTCGGGTTTGCAATAGCCGCACCACGAGAACCCCATTCTAAAAATTGGCCCTCCAGTTTCCTGTCCTATTTTTCCCGCACTAAATTAAAAGGAATCCTCCATAACTACGTTTGTCTTGATTCCCATACTTATGGGATACGTAGGACCACCCAAACATCTCGTTTTCAGGTCCGGCTCAGCTGGGAGCTAGTTTCTCCGGCCCCTTTCTCTCTCACCCCTATCTAGCTCCCTTGGCCTGAGGTTCTCCACTCGGAATTGCATACACTGTGATGTGGGATCATGTACACATTCAAGTCGGTTATGTTTCATTGCACCATACACGTTCCCCTCCGAGTATCATCTTTTTATGTCTGTGCTTCATGAAGTTAAAATGCATGCTGGGTCCCACCACATAACCCTAAACTATGATATTATCGTCCTGGCTGCACGATGAAAAACGTCACTGCATTGTAATGACCTCATCGTAGAGGACGTCACATTGTGTATTGGTCATACGCCATGCCATTTTTCAATTCCTACTATGGATTGATTATTGTGGTGATGCTAAGGTCGGATACCCTAGGCCTGTCGCTTCACAAATAAACCAACTCACCTTAAAGGACAAAGAATATTTATCAAATAACGCTTCTTTTAGTGCATGGGCCAAGCCCAAACACCTATTTTATCCCTGGCAGTAGTACCTCACTATGCCCCATTTTCAAGAACTACGTGTAGCTTGATCCCCACCCTCATGGGGTACATAGGAACACCTGTGCACTTTTCCTTATGCCAATTTCAACTCCCATTTTTTGTCCCCTGACCTAAAACCTCTCTAAGGAACACGTGGTGGTCGGAACCCCCGATTCCCATTCACATCCGGTTTCTATAATTACCCACCATGAGTCTCCCTTATTTGATACCACATATGTTCCGAGTTCTACGACCCTAAAATATGATCTACCTATTTGAAGGGACTATAATCCCTCCATCTAGTATGTCTCGTTGTCATATTCAGATGCAATTTGACAGAGAGCCCGAAGTGTGGAATTTTCATGGAGACATTCCTCTCATTCCATGTCCATGCTTTGTGGGCTCGCTATTTGGATCTTCATCCTCTTCCACATCCAAAAGGACCCTAGGACAACATGGATTCAAGTACTAAGGGATCACCATGGATGCTATGCCTAAGGGTTATCCCATCATTTCGGGACAACGTCCCTAAGGATCTCAGACGACATTTGCGTCAGGTCCTGTGTTTTGAACATGGTCAACAGTCGACCCTCATTTTTCTATCCCCATTCCAGGATAACACGATATGGATATTGCACTTCCACCAGAGTTAACGGTTATCCTCCATCGTCAATCCACCATCATTGTGGTCCAAATTTCGAGCTGCATGATTAAAAAATTTCCACTCACTCATGTTCAAGTGGAATTTTGACATACTCAGCTCTATCTCTTCATGAATATAGGTGCACTTCATTGATGGGTTAGCATCATTGGTGCAGTATTTACCAGGTTTATGTTCATCCTAACATTCCTCTTCCTATTTCAGGAAAGTCCCACCATTACTTCTTGTTTCCCACACTGAGTATGACTCATGTGGGCTTAGTAGTTTTGGTAGGATGTGTACCAACACGGCCAGGCTTCTCATCATCCTTCATGAAGTTAATCTATGCTTCCACAACTATGTATGGATTGATTCCCATTCTTATAGAGTACGTAGGAACGCCTGACCACTCTACTTCAGGCTCAGCCTAATTCTCACTCTTGGTCCCTCAACCAGAAGAGATTCCTCCGGGGGTACGTGGTGTGATTTGGACTCCAAGACCTCATTCACATCGGTTTCATAGCTACTACACCACATGATCTCTGGGCTCTTCCCTTTCACATCCTATCATATGACGTTAAAATTCAGGAGGCCATATGTCCTAAATGCCAGACACTAAATTGCGGTTCTACCCTGAACAAGTTTAGGATGCCCCATGTTGATCCGGGGATGCACCATAGCCCGTGGCATAGAGGATTTCACCTGTCAGTGTTGGTTTATTACTACAATGCGATTCCAGAACAATGTACAGCTTGATTCCCATCCTCATGGGATATGTAGGGACAACCAGGAATTTCACCTTGGGTCCAGCCTCAGGAAACGTAAGATCCTGTTCCTCCCCATTTCCATCCCATTGTCTGACCCCTCATGAGGGACCATATAACTACAACTATACCCTAATAAAGTCTGGGATGCCCCATGATGACATTGGGAAGAGACGACTCCCTTTCCAAAGAGGTCCTGTCTGAAATAAAAAATGATCCATGATCAAACCGATGCGTCCATCCAATGTGCTTCCTACACGGTGGAATAATTTCATGAGTGTTGGATTCTATTCGAAAAAACCCTCACTCTGCATTCCATGCTTTGAGTTCCCCTTATTCAAACCCTCAGCCTATTTCATGTCTGGAGGGACCCCCTAACAGTATAGATGCTCGGCCTATGGCCCGCCTACTATCCTAGGCCCACATTTTGGAAGACTAATGGATATCATTTTGAGTCAGGATCCGTGTTTCGAACATGGTCAACGGTCGACCCTCATCTGTAATCCCTATTTCAGGCTCACACAATAAGGATACTATGTTTCAAACATTGTTAATAGTTATCCTTCATTGTCACACCACCCCCCCATAGCATTCCGGATTTCTGGTATCATGATTCACACCTTCCCTTTACCAATGTTTGGGCTAATCCCAATGCCCCTAGCATTACCCCATTTGTGCACCGGAGCACATTAGAATAATTGATCGTCGACTGTTCTGAGGTCCTAATCCTCTGATCGGGCCACTCACATGTCTTCCCAGAAGATCCGGATTAGTTACAAAAACCCCGTGTACCCAAAGGTTGGTCGACGCATTATATTCAGATGGAATAGCATGGTGATCACCCCTTTTTTATCACATCGGACTCAACCCACATGAGCTTAGGGACTGACCACTACACATTTCAAGAATATAACAGATGCGTATGAATCCAACCTCGATAAAGAAACTCATGCATGATATGACATCAAATAAATCAAAACATGCGTTTGAGAGTTTTTGGTCCTTACAGCACTGGATGGTTTATACCTCCCATGGACGGGTTGACCCCATCAAAAGAAAGTTGCAGTTCCTCCACACTTTGACTTGTGGCATCCAGGAGTTTCTACCACCAGCTCAACTCCTGATCTTCATCAGGAGTAATGGGGAAAAATTCATTAGCCTCAGTTTGGTCCCACACTATGTCAGCCTGAATGAAGGCCATTTCATTATAATCATGCCTCATACGCTCTCCTTCCTCTCCCATCCCGGCCTTCAATTTCAAGATCAGCTCTTATTGTTCTTTAAGAGAGGATGAGTGTTCATACGCCCAGATATGTAGCTGCTGGACTTCATTTTGAGGCTCCCTGTGTTTCTTGATGTTCGTCTCCTTCCTCCACTGCTATCCTACACTGAGGCCGAAATCATACTCATGGATCTTATCTTCATTGAGATATCAGATAAGCAGATGAGGACATTGGGCATCCACTCCCCCAGTGCACAGATCGAGCAGCCGTGAGTGAAGTTTGTCCATATTGTCCAGCCATAATGCATGGGGGTTCTTTTTGATAAAGCACACGATTAGCTTCAATGATTGGTGACAGACTATATCGTTGTCCTTTTCGTCAGAGGATGTCTCGTCCAAGTCCGGGCGGTTGGCAGGATCGTATGTGGGATACACCCTTAGAAAATATTTACTGGGATCTGCGTCTGCAATGGATCAGGTGCGACATCTGGCGTCGGATCAGGTGTAGTGGGAATTGGGTCGACCAATCGATCCTCATCATCGGACCCCTCCTCAATGACCTCAGGCCTGACCCCGCTGTTGGTCCCGCCAATGGTAGGGAGCGCTGGAGCTCGGGTGGGCTGGGTAACTATATCCATGATTACTAGCATGCCACTGATAGTGTCTCCGCTAGAAATCCTGAAAAACCTCACCGCAGCGGCCCATACCAGTCGAAGAACTATACGTGACAGAGAAGGGCATGGAAATCAGTTGGCACGATCAGCGTGTGGTAGCAATGAATCCAGTGGAGAGGACTTATAAGGATCAAACTCTTGGTGCCGCTCCTGATTCAATGTTTATGGGACCCCAAAGAGTGGCCCTCCGTATATTTTCTGAAGGTCTGGAGTTTCTGGAGGAGCCACCTCGGATGTCCTAGCCCCAGCAGACACAGAACTGGACGTGGCCATAGGTGCAGGTTCCGAGGGTCCTCCATCATCACTTGTCGTGGGGCGAGAATGAGGTCTATGCACAAGGTCATCCTGCACGGTTTAGATGTTGGTAATAAATCCATAATAACCTTATAGCAGAACCATAAGAAAGAAAAATGGGATGTTACCTCAAGAGCCTCCACGAAATCATCGAGACCTGATTCTTGATTCCTGACTTCGCCTTCCTCCAACAGGCTCCCTCCACTGGCCTCGTCCCCCCAAGATGATTCGTCTGATTCTTTCGGTAGGGGGAAGCGCTCTCTCACCTCGGCAGGCGACAACTATGGGGGAACCGTCCGATCTAGCAGTAACCTCACCCGGTCTGTCATTGGACATGGGGCACCCATGGAATGATCAAGGTCCTCAAGCTCATCCAAATATTTCTCCGCCTCCCCTGAAGACACTACGAAACCGGCCCGGACATGTCCTATACCCAGTAAATCCATCCAGAGATGGTTTAAGTGTTTCCACATCATAGGTGGGATAAGGAAATACCATTTGACATCCGAGATGTCCTAGACCTCTGGGAAAACAGCATCATATGGCCTGTCGATATGGCACAACTGATTCCCCAGGGCCTGAGTGGATATCCCGCGGAATCCCCTCGGTGGCGGCCCCTCTGGATGGCTCTGATCTCATGGGACCACTAGTTCCACTACAACTGTTGGATCTGCCGCTGATGCCTCACCCTCAGTTGGTGTAGGTTGCGCCACCATGGTAGCCCCTCTACCATGCGAGGCCCTAGTCGCCTTCCGACCCCAACCTAGAGATAGGGTAGGCCCTCCATCGCCAACTCGAACAGTTGGATGCTTCAGCATTTCCCCTGGATAAGCTGTCTCCCAGCTTATGGCATACTCCTTCACCATTCCAAAGGCGGCAGTAGGTGGAGGCAATTCATTTCACATTTTCCCGTCTTCTTGTGTGAACATGAGCCACAATTGCCTCATGAAAAATGGGTGCTCCATGCGGCATACCTCCCAGTAGGCTTGCGGGGTCAGCCGTTGCAGGCATCAGAATTTCCTTGCAAACCGGTGTGGGGTGTATGGATCGCAGGGAGGCTCGCGTTCCACCCTTGCCGCCAAGAATCCACCTTGGAAGGCCAGGAGATAGACCCGATGCTCTTCTGTCCCCTAACCGTCATCGGTGATTACCCCTGTTGGCAATGGAAATGGGTGGAAGTTAAACTCGTCCGCCTTCCACACCCGGTTCAGTACCAACAGTACAGTTAATTTGGCTGGAATTCTCCCGGAAGCATTCAGAATGGATGGGAGGATGTTTGACCCCAGAGGAGAGATGGGGTTTGGATATTCATAAACCCCCCTAATGTGTGCCTAGATCCACCCATATAGAAGATGCAAGGGCCCGTATATCCTCGGTGGCCTCTTGCCCCCGCTAACATGACATAGCATCCTATACAATCTGGCAAGCATTGGAATCCCCAGATTGACCTACCCTCCTATGGCCAGCATGGATGCCATGATGACTGATCTGGGCCGCACCCCCATGTTGGTATCCCTCACTGGTAGGATCCAACCATAGATAAGGGACGTGAGAATCACCGCCAGTTTTACTATCAGCTGTTGTTCAGTATTGACACTGAAACCCCAGGTCTTCCATTGGTTGTCCTCCAAGAGCCAACAATATGAATTCTCTTTTCCCAATTGAGCCCCCTTCGGGAAAGTTCAAGGCCTCTAGGGAAACTCTCGATCCTTCGGGAAGTTCAGCAACATCTTGAAACACTTCTTAAAGTGGAAATCCCTCACCGCTTTTTTATATTCTCCATAAACCAGCACCATCAGAGCCAGCGTTAGCTGCGACATCTTCTCCGGATCCTCCCACGCACTCATGACGTGGATGAAATCATCATAAATAGCCCCCAGGATTAGGACCCCCGAAATCGGATGGACATACCACAGACTGATTCCCACCTCTCCATGGTTCAGGTGAAAAGTGTTGGTCCTAGAATACCATCTTCTCAATAGCTCCGGAATCAGCTATTTAGGTTGATAAATGTGGAATTGGGAGGCCCATTCCACCTTGTACAAACCCCCCCTCTTCATCTCATCTCCAAACTCCTCGCATGAGGTGCATACCGAGTAGGCCCATGCTCAATCATTTGTGATGTTTCCGCTCTGGCGCAGATCCCACTCATTGGACCACCCCTTCTTCGAATCCCTCAAGGCTACCTTCAGTATTGTGTGGTACATTGGAGGGGACCTCTCCAGCTGTAATGGATTCCCATCAACATTGTTCAGATGATTTTACAGGCAATCAGTGGTGACAGGTGTGAAGTCCTCCCACGCGTGACCATCAGCTACCCGGAACCATTGGCACTGGCACAACATGCTCCTCACCAAGTATGCCGGTTCCTCCCTACTCGTCTCAAGAATAAAGATGTCATCCCTCAGCCTGAAGCCATACAAGGGCAGCCTCTTACACAAATTATAGTTCTTTTGGATCTCTGATAGCATCTCCATCAATGAATTATGGTCCGAGTGGCTACGGAACAACTCTCCTAGGCCCAGAAGATTTTCCATCTCATCCCTTAGGGCGGCTTCCACAAGCACCCCCCAAAGAAGCTTCTTGATGGGCCATTGGGTTTCAGAACTCGGAAATATTTTAGGGCGGGTCGCAAAGCCTATTCGTGAAGCTAATTCATGAAGCCGAATCACAGAGCCTGGCCTCATCCTGCAAGCATACATTCGCTTGGCGCTATCGTGGAGTCAGAGACTCACGGTTCACCGTGAATCCCAATTCGTGGAGATCAGGAACGGAGTATGTGGATATTCGTGAATCTAGAGCGCAAAAGGAAAACATCGAGGAGCTTCACGGCACGTCCAGTCTGCATGGAGCTTCACGGAACGACCAGTCCGCATGGAGTTTCATGGCGCACCTGGCTCACGCAGCCCCAGTTAGCCTCGCGCACCCTCTTCCCGAACGGCTGATGATTTTGGCGATTTACCTCAGGCTTCGACCCTTGATCCCTCCACGGATCCAAGACAGAGGGGGGGCATTTATTGGCACTAAAATGTTGGAAGAAAAGAAAAAAAATAAAGAGACCCCATGGCTAGCTTCGTGAAACCACTTCGCAGAGTCCCCCCAGGAAACGCGGCCGCCACAAAGGAAAGGAGGCGGTACCCTCCACGAATAGCCCAGACGTTCACGAGCCCGATGTGAAGAAAAAGAGGCGGTACCCTCCGCGAATGGACCTAACGTTTGAGATCCCGCCGCGAAGCAAAGGAGGCAATACCCTCCGCGGAGGACCCTGACGTTTGCGAGCCTACCACGAAGCAAAGGAGGCGGTTCCCTCTGCGAATGCCCCTAACGTTCGTGACCCGCCACGAAGAAACCCAATCCCTCTTCGCGTCGTGTAAGCTATGCTTTGTGGTGCCTCTTCCCAATAAATACTGAACTCCCGCTTAGCACTCGGGATGGAAAATCTGACATTTTGGCTTCTAATCACCCAAATCGTGAAGCACCCTTTGCTATGCGAATCATGAGCTACACGAGGTATTTTTTCTTCGCAATATGCCTCCGCCTTTCCTCGTTTTGATCTCCTCTTCCAAGAGGGATTCCTTTCGCGAAGGTCGTCTTCACGAAGAACGGGGACCCCCAAAGGGACCCGGGTTGTCGTGGAGCGTTCATGCTTCGCGAAACACCCCTCACATACATGTGATTCACATGCCAAGGTAGGATCACTGTACTTCGCAAAACACCTCGCTTCACACCAATTCGCTTTGCGAGGCGCATGTTCTCCATGAGGCAGTGCTCCGTGAACACCTTTCCACTTCGTGAAGCACCTCCCATGTGTAACTTCTCCCCGTGCTAAGGCGCAGGCACCCCATTTCGCGAAGCACACCCCTTTTCAAGTGCCCTTCACCAAGCAGAGCAACTGAGCTGCACAAGTCCCCTACCTAGGGACTCCTTTTCTTGGAAATTATTTTTCCTGTGCGACCCTATAGTTGTGCAAGGATGTGACTTCAATGTCCACCGAACCATACCACTCATGGTGTTACTTTGCCGAATGCTTATTCACATAGGCAAGCTAATGGATATTTCTTCTTCGCATAGCCACGCTAACGTGGACTACTCGATTGTTCGCTCGATGACCCCCTTCAATACCAAATTGAGGGTACCGCCCCTCCCACAAGGAGTAGAGGGTACTGATTATGTATGTCCTAGGGGTGTGGAGTAAACCCACCTCATCCGAGCTACATGACATTAAACTGCCAAGCACCCTTGTCCTCAAAACATGACGTTAAACTATGAAATTTCCTCCTACCTCTCACACGAGGTTCCCCCACCATGGAAATTTTCCCCGCCCCTTGGTCTCCACATGGGATGATATCCTCTTTCTAGAAGTGGAGTTTGTCCGCGGGGGAAGGGAACCCACCTTGGCATAAGCCCCTATATGTTCTTGCAGGAGACAGAGCCCCCCTGCTCCCTCCTTTCATCATCGGCCCCTAAGTCCAGCGGAGGACGTGATAAATATTTGACCCCATCCTCTCTTCATGGGTGACAAATCCCCCTCTCCCGCTACGCTTTTTCCCCCTAGGGCCTCCATCTTAGAGTAAGCCCCAGCACTATGGGACTCCCAACACGTAAGCCCCTCTTTGTTTCCCACGGACGCACCCTTAGTGACGTGATCGTCAGGTCCCTTCAACCTCTTGTTTCTCACATTGAGCATGACTCCCGTGAACACAGAGTGAGCACCGACCACAACACACCTTGGGCTGCCTCAGAGTGTGAGCCCCAAATTCCCTCTGTCCTGCATGACGTTAAAATATACACCCAAACTACGTGGACTTTGATCCATGTCATGACATGGTACGTTGGAAGCCTCCACGAGGTTCATTCCCAACACCCATCGGACCAAGGTCCATCCTCACGTCGGTTCACCGGAATACATTCTGAACTACGTGGTATTGGATCCATGTCAAGGCATGGTATGTAGGAATCATCCCTGAGGCTCAATCCCACCATCCACATGGACCAAGCTCCTTTTTCACGTCGGTTCTCCGACATGCCCCCATCCCATATGATGTTAAGCTGCATCCTGATCCAGCGGTAAGCCGTTGTGATCCCACCATCCAGTTGTTACGACACCCCTTCATGTCGGTTTAACAACCCCTTTTTAACCCAAACTATGGGTACTTTGATCCATGTTAAGGCATGGTATGTAGGAAGCCTCCATGAAGTTCAACCCCACCACCCACCAGGACCAAGGTCCTTATTCATGTCAGTTCACTGACATGCACCCATCTGAACAATGTGGTCTTTGATCCATGTAAAGGAATGGAACGTAGGAAGCCTCCACGAGGTTCAAGCCCATCACCCATTTGAACATGGTCCTCATTCACGTCGGTTCACCAGCATCCACTCTCGAAATACAAGGACTTTGATCCATGATATGGCATGGTACGTAGGAAGTCTCTTCGAGGCTCAAGACCAAAACCATTGTCCGTCTTGATTCATACCCGGGCTGCCACATCCCGGTGAGATCAGGCCACCTCATTCCCCTCCACAGTACTCGAGAAGATGCCCACATGTTGGCCCCAATATCATTGTTCCCTCATGTGGTTTCTTCAATCTGTTCAACTCTCGCTTGTGTTCTGATTAGCACGATCCATCTGTTCTAGACGTTAAACTTGCGGCATACCCTATGTTGAACATGGGAATATGAGGAAAACCTCAGATACATGCCTAGGGAATATGATTCCCCGCGTTCGATGTGGGATGCCTCGGGATTCTGTGTCCCCGAGAATCCCTATAATAAGGGATAATAGATAGCCACGCCAATTCCCTAGCATCTACACATGCCATTGATGCCTCAACATGAGTACTCCCCCAACTGAAGGTTGCTTCCCTGACCAGACCCCTTGGAATGTCATGACAGAATAAGCGTAATTAAATATCGTCCATGAAGATATGGAGCTGGGAAGAGTTTCAAAAACAATTTATTACATCTATAAGGGAGACCCAGACTAGGTGATGAGTTCCGCGGAGGAAGCCACGGAAGGAAGAACTAACATACCATCATCCCATTTCGATCAAGGAGCAAACGTCCCTGAACAAGGAGCTAATGTTGTCAGCCTTTGGAAAGCGGGGATGCAGGGTAACAAAAGCCACACTCATGGCACTCAAGCAGACAGACCCACGCACGACAACGAAAACGTCGGAAACAAATATCATGATATTTCACATTTCAATTCGCATGACAATTGATTAATTTAGAGTAAAATCATTTTTTCATCCATTACATTTATCATTTAAATAATTCTTTGGGTTATATATATCAACTAAAACAAAATATTCAGAGTGTGGGAAATAATATTCATCATGGGAAAGACATAATCAGGAAAACATACTTATAGTTTCGGTAAATATTGACATATTTGTTCAATCTATGACTCCTTTGTCTTATACTAGGTTATTCATGGTTGTTATTAATATCCATCACCATGGATCATAAATATTTTAAGAATTTACATTGTATCAACCCCATGAATGTAAAATAAGGTGTTTAACAAGGACTATTTTTTGTGCACTAGGTGATGATAAAGTACATATCCATACACCCTTTACATTGTTATTACACTTAAGAAATGCTATTACAGATCCATATACACTTATAGTATCTATAAAGGGATTTAATTTCCTGAAAATCACTTACTCTATTATTGAACAAGATTAAAGTATATTTTCTTATAACTAGACTTATATTTATGGTTATCAATAAATATTTCTCCTGGTAGTTTCCAAATATTAGCTAATCCTTTCTAGACACCAACAATAATGACCCACACATCCCATACAAAGATATTATATCAAAATATATGATTATTAATTACAAAAAATAATGATCCATTCCAGAATAATATAGGTCTACTGCCTTTAGAATCATGGATACATTAATAAATTATTAATAATAGAATTTTTTAATCTCCCACTATGTTCATCATAACTGGATCCCTTATTCAAAAAATCAAACATAAATCCTTTTTTAATAACCTTGGGAAAGGAAACAGAATAATGCTTGAGCATAGAGGCACATTAAGGGTAAATATAATGACCAGGGCTCAACATACATGTATATTACACTATTTTTAATAAATATTCATTACAATACAAAAATAAAGGCTTGATGATTGTAATAGTTTAGTTTATTTGGAAATGTGGAAAAAAATCATATTTTTTGGAGAATGATCTTCAATATCTCCCATAATGATCTCCACCATTATTACTTCCACCTAAACCATTTCTTTATAACCTGGAGAAAGGAATCATATGAAGGGGTGAGCACTGATGCTCATTAAGGTTAAATAAAAGAAATGTTTAAGAATAACATGAATGAAGGGTATGGAACTTGAGAATAACATTTTAAAATTTTAACCTATATATTAAAGATCATAATAATGATTTCAAATTAATAAGAAATGGATCATATTGGAATTAAGATTTTAATTCATGAAATCACAATATATGAAGAAAACACGGAATTATAATAGACAGAAAATCATATAATATAATTTCTATAGTAGGTAAGGAATTATTTCCAAGACCATATTTGTAGAATGGGATCACTCCCTATTTCATCCTAGTAGTCATGGTTCACTCTCATGACTATATTAGTAGCATGATTTCACTTCTCATACCATCATGGTTGTCATGGTTCACTCCCATTCCAATATTAATAGTCAAGGTTCATTCCCAATACTATATTAAGTTATATCATGAGATATAAATCTATATCCAATGAATTGGAGAGAGATATAGGTGCCACACATATTGAAATTAAATAATACATACATATTCCACAAGGTCATAAATAATCATATCATAACCCATGAAAGGAAATGTGTATTATAAACTTGTAATCGTATAATAACCAGTGGAAAGAGACTATTATCATAAAAATATCTTCAAAATTATAACCTATGAAATGGAAACCGATTTCATAAATAAATAACCCATGAAAGAGAAATAGATATCATAAAAGTATAAACCATGAAAGATAAATGGGTTTCATAAACATATAACCCCATAATAAAAATTAGGTTTAATAATGAACACAACATTAAGAATAAACCATTAATAGAAATAATATAAATGGAAACTTTAGATCATTCCCTATAAGGGAATGAGTGACATCAATAGATATCATCTTAGATGGAAAATATTTTTGAAATATCTTTCAAAAACACATTTTTAGGAAATTATAAATAATTATTTAAAAAGGGATTTTTAATACCTAAAACCCTTTCATAATCATATTTATAAAACAATACCTTGAAATCTTATAAAGAGTGCTCGAATTCATCTCAAAAACCTTTTTCTATGAAAACTGATAAAATAAGCTTCAAAATATTTTAAAATAACTTTCATGAAAAACCCCTAGAATATTTTAAAACAAATATTGAAATTTTCTTAAATAACATATTAATTGAAAACATATAAATTGAGGTTGAAAATGTTTTTAAATCATTTCTTTGAAAATGATTTGAAATCTTATAAATAAGGCATGAAAACATTTTGAAAAAAATTTACCTCAAAAACGTAAAAAATGAGGTTGGAAACTTTTTGAAAACCACATTCCTTGAAAATCACTTTTAAAAACATTTTATTAAAAATTATCCATTAAAAAATGAAATGGAAGCTTCAATGAAATGTTTGCAGGTAAATATGTACATGCCATATGAGGTAAAGAGAAGATTCATTTTACAAGGTAAAATGAATAGAAAAATTTCTTATTCGAAAATCTATAAAATATTCTTTTGACGAGATTTATAAAATACCAAAAGGTAAATTTTATTTTTATTATTAAAATATAATGGTACAATATTATAGGAATATCTTTTTAGAAAACATGGTTTTGAAGGAACATTTATTTTCACACAAAGAGAGGGAAAGGATGGGATTTCTTAAAAACACATTATTAAAAACAATATTTCCAAATTAGTGGAAGCAATGGTACCAATATATTAATAAATCATTAATTACTCTAGTAGAATGAAATTCATGATTGTTCTTGAGAGAAAAATTCATAATATTTCCTCGAATTTGGCATAAACTTAAACAATATTGAAAAGAGATGAGATTATCACAATGAACTCTTATAACTTGGTAACATGGGATCATAATCTCCATGTTAGAAAATAAAATCACATGAAACATAAATTATCATGATTGAATGTAAAATCAAGACACATAATGTATAATGGATTTATTTTCACCTCAAAAGAGAATTTAGGTGCATAAGAAAACACGAGTCTTAAAGAAGGAAAATTGAGACAAAACTATTTCAACAATTTGTTATATTTTGTCACACAATCCATATAAAACAAATAACATAAACAGAGATTTTAATACAATACATTTATTTATAGGATACATATAATATAATCATCATCATTATATACAACACACAAAATTAAATAGTGGTGAACATAACATGTATCTCACTGAAATTTAAAGTGAGATGAAATCCCCTTAAATTGTGTCTTGACACCCATAATACTTGTTCAAAACTCTTTTAAAAAAGATAATTCTTATATAAAAGACCTAATATGTCATTCTTATGACCTTATATTACCCTATTTTTAACCATCTTATGTTATGGTTTCACTATGAAATATATTCTCTTTGTTCTTCGCATGTTCCTTAATTTGTTATATCATTAGCACTTATACTTATATAATGTTTACACAATGTCAAAAATGATATAAATATCATTTATATACAGTATATTTTTATTATAATAATCTATAGAATATTGAAGTTCAAAATACAATACACCATTTATGGAGAAGGTAAGTTGTACACATGCATGAATGATGTTTCTATTTTTATCGTCATATTGAAAGAATGAAACAAAACATAATATATATATGTATATGAATGTATATAATATAATATAATTATTATTATAAATTTATATATATCATATAAGTTCACAAAATTCATCCTTAATAAATTCCATATAGTGTGTAAATGAATCAAACCACTTTGAGGGGCGATAATCCACACTTCCTCAAACGAAATTATCATATTTACAGTAAATGGAAAGTAAAAAAATATTTTTTTAAAAAGGAATAAATAATATTAAATACCTAATAAATATTATATATAAAATATATAAATATATTTTCCATCATAATTTCCACCATGAGAGGCAGTAAGGAGAAGTTGAACCATCATAGTTTTGTGAGGTGAAAGTTCACCTTACACATAAAAATAGGTTCGTTAACCATTAGATGGAAGTGAATTTTAGTGTATTGAGAAAACATAGAATAACAAATACATGTATATTTAGTATAATGGTGTCATTATACAATCATGGAATGAAGAGGGAGGTGGGGTGGAGAATTAAAATAATTGAAATGAACTTGATATACGACGGTACCTCTTAATCTAATAACTCCTTTTGCTTTGTTCCAAAAGGTTTCATGGGAATAAGTTATACCTAAAAAAATGATTCATGGAGCAAGCGAGGGATATTTTAATGATTATTTGGAATATAAAATCTAAACTTATGTTTTTTTAGAGGTGTGAAGAACAGGGATATGTGGTGCCCTTTTATAGGGAAGTGAAATGCCTCACTTGGTATATTGGAAAGAAAGTTAAATGTAACAACATTTTTAGCTAAGAAATGACATACCAAACCAACATAACTCAATTATAGATAGATCTTGTCCTAATAATGGCTATAAAAGGTTAGTTTTAGAAGTTTATTGATCCATTTAGGGTTTAAATTTAAGGTTTAATCCTTAGTTAAAATTAATTTTACTTTAACCTATGTGTTTAATTATATTTATATTCAACAATAATTTTCATCAAAAACAAAGTTGACCTTATAATACATTATAAATTGTTCATATTACAAATATAGAGTCTATTTTTCTAAATTCCAAAATTAGGATTGGATTAAATTAATTTAAAATTTATCTCGTTGACGGGATGATGCTGAGGGCTTTTAAAGTAAATAATGAACAATCATTTTATATATTTTTATAACCAATTTCAAGGTGAAATTGGTTCCAATGACTTATATTGGATTAAATTATAAAGATATTTTACAATTAAAATTTGAAAAAAATTGAAATATAATTTAACCTTATAAATAAATTAGATGAAAAGGCAATTTTGAATTAAAATTCATTATTTTTAACTATTCTTTAAAAAACAAAACCTTACAGAAAAATTCCAAAGATTTATCTGAAAATGATATTTATATTTATCTTCTAAATATAATGTTTATTTTTAAATATTAACAATATAAAACTTCCAAAAAAATTAATAAAATGGGATTTCAATTCAATGGTGTTAAAACTACCATTATGAATAATATAGGTTTTATGCATCAAATTTGTTTTGTTCTTATCTTATGTCTATCTAATCTATTAGACGAATTCGAAAAACAATTTACGGAATACATAACAGATATATTATATTAGTAATACTCAATAATTATAATTAATTTGATTTATTAGGTTAAACCATTTTTGTGACAATAAAAATATTAATATTTCCATTTATATTTAATTGATATCCATATAAATTACTAATTAATTGATAATTTATTAATTCATATTATATTTTTCTGAAACATATATTTTCATAACTTAGTTAATACTATTAATAACTGCAATGTTAAAAGACAGGTTCTATCTTATTATATTAAATGGTGATATTTTAATAATATGGTATCATTTGTAGAATTCAGTCATGCTTGTTATAAAATCCATTAAAGAATATTCATTATTGTGTGTATCAAAAGCTAACCCAAGTGTTCTCTGTAGAGCAATCTAAAATTTATATTTTTTTGGGAACGATTATCTTGGTGTTGTGTATAACGCAAGATAAACATAATGATTTAATAAAAAATAAATTTATTTTCAGGTTTAAGTGAAATGAAGTGTATCACAAAGTATAAAATAATTTGAAGAAAATAATTCAAAAAATATTGAGGTGTTACATTCTACCACCCATAAATTGAATTTCCCACTCAAAAATTATCTTGTTTATCAATGTTTTAACAAATGAAAGTTTCATTCATATAATCCCACATTGTAAAATTTGATACTAAATGTAACGCCCAGACAATAGAAGTCCGAATCCGGAGCATTATTTTAATATATTTGCATGATTATAAAGAATCAAGTCCTGAAGGAGCTATAAATTTAGTAGACTTGGAAAATTTATTACATACATGAATGTCAAATTAAACATTAAAATATAAAAAACAACATAAATAATCTATTGATAACACCATTAATCTCCTTGCTCAACCCTACATATCAAACACAATACACTTCTTGGAATCATAGGGAAACAAAACATAAGAAATGGGTGATCTCATATGCTCAGTAAGGGTAAAAAATTAAGTGGAAGGTATAAACATTTAAGGAACGATGTGTAACAAAAAAAATCACCATTTAAACATTAACATGAACATAATATGGAGAAAATAAATCATAAATTACAATATAAAAATGCACATAGAAATTCAACTAGTCTAATAATCACATGTAATAATTAATTTCATTATGAGAGAATGCCTAATGCTGGACATCATTACCACTTTGTCATGGGATCGTTCCAATACTACAAATAATTTTTTTTCAAGGCCTTATGCCAAAAAATTAGTTTTTATCATGAGACCAACTTATCCATCGAGGGGCTATAGTGGGCGTCATCTGTCACTAACTAAGTTCACTGCATTCCTCATATGAAAATTTTGAAACATAACATAAACATTAATATTAAAACTAGAATATGAAATGTGAATACATAAACCATAAACCACAAAGGGTATAAAATAACACATCCATAGTCAAGCATATCATAACTCATTCAATACAACATTAATGATTTTATTATAATAAATCAACCTTAATCAATAATATTATCTAGTAAAGGATGTTAACATAGTTGAAAATGACCAGTAAAACATTTTAAGAGTAATATCCCTTTTTGTGAAATCATTTAAAAGTCGCAAATTTACTAAGGAATCACATTAAAAGATATTTTTTAATCAATGTGTCTCGTATCACTTTGAAAAATTTGAAAAGAAATAAAATTTTAAAACAATCTTGTACATATAAATAAATCCATAAAACCAATTTTAAAACATGGACATTAATGATAAAGATTTATAATAAAAAATATTCAAAAAATTTAAAATGATGTTTTAGTTAAATATTACTTTAAAAGAATCATTTTAAAAATGATTTAATGAAACATGGACATGGATAATAAATATTTCTCAGAAAATACTTACACATAAACAATCTCAGATAATAATGAGATTCAAGTATTAATCCTTACCTTTCACTTTCCTTTGGTCGATGATATGTTTACCCTATTGTATAATGACAATAGAATGTTATTAAATTATACTAGAACCATATTCATTATTATTATATCATACATTATTCCTTTATGACTTTAAACTACATATTTAATAATTATTTCCATGTTAAATTGACATTTTGGTAAATACTTGCTTTCTTTACCGTACATGTTTTAACTTGTAATTCTAGATCATATCATTTAGATCATGATTTAAATACATCGAGAATATGAAACATTATTTATATATTATTGATATTTAAAATATAAATATGTATAATATATAGATATTTGAAATGAAAAACACCATTTATGGAGATGGTAGGCCATACGTACATGTAAACATTATTTCTGTTTTCATATCGTGTTGAACGTAAGTAAGTGAATAAGATATATGTAAGTAAATATATATATACATATATTTGAATTATTATTTCATATATTACATAATTATTAATAATATATATTTTATAATCATCATCAAATAGTGAACCTGGTAATGAATCTCATCGGCTTGTAGAGACGGTAAGCCGTACGTACACATGAGCGACGATATCATTTCCATAATGATTAGAATGTGTGGAATTGGATGATATATTAATTGAACATAGAAATAATCATGTTATATTCTTTTTTTATATAAATATTTCTCATAATTATATCCATCCAAATAAAATAGCGTTGAATAACAAATTACACAATGACGTGGAGATGGTAAGTTGTACGTACGCACACATGGGGACATTACCATTCATAGGATGCATTCAAAAATGAGTATGGTTGTACCATATTTATAATAACATCACATTATGTAGAAGGTACTAGATTCATTATTTTTTTAAGGAAACAACAAAGAAAGAGAATGTGGAATAATACATGAACATTGAAAGAGGTGATAAAATAATTACCTCTTCTCTGGGTGTTTTCTTTCGATTTGAACAGAAGGGCTTGTTAGGATGGATTTATGCCCAAGGGAAGGCCTCTATGTTCACATGAGAAAGGTTGGTAGGATATTTGGGCTGGGTTTGGTAGAGCTAAATAGATTTGGAGATGTGATTTGGAGAGAAGGGGAAGTACCCTTTTATAAGAGAGATGAGGGTCACTTTAGGAAAAGTTTGAAATACTACATTTTTATAAAATCATTTTCGGTTTCTAATGGCCTCAAATTTATTTATTTTTAAGATATGATTGGTATGGGAATAAATAGTTTGAACCAATATGTTTTAGATGAGTTTAGGTCTCCATATTAACCCTATCTTTTAGATTTAACTCTTAGTTAAATAGTTTAACTTTAACCATGTATTTTGTATTATTATAATAAATGGTTAATAAACATAAAATAAAAAGCCAATATAACCCCAAGTGGTACATTAATGGAATATCTATTATTATATATGTTTTTTGGAAGAACCGTTTCTTTTTAGGAATATTATATCTTTTAATAATATGATATTTGTTTTAAAAACTCATTTATGTCAATTATGACCTTATTAAGTATTTGGATTATGTGAAAGTCATAAAAAATGATTACTTCAAAAAACAATTCATTAAATAAACACTATAATGTCATAATAATCTATAAAATTAGTGGAATTTATCAAAAGTATCAACTTACATTTATTTGGATATATATAATATTAATTATTTTAATGATACAATAATAAGGTCTTTATTACATCATCATTATGTCATAGATAAATTTAGTTATTTAATTCCTAAAAATTATAAATAAAATACAATTACATATGTAATTTAATTATATATCTAATAAATATTTATATTCGAATTTATCTTATGGTAACCATATATTAAAAATGTTTTAGTTATACAAATTTTAATTAAACACTTTTAACTCTTCTTTTAATTAAATAATAATAAATGTCCTAATCAAAACCAAGTGGACCAAAAGGATAATATTTTATTCATAAGTTCAATTTTTGCTGAAATACACATATCCAGAAGCATTAGGACATGTGTTAGGGTAATTATAATATCATTTTTATCTTTAATTACCCTATTTACTTTTAACCATGGTAAATAAAAGCCAAAAGTTACTATTCACATAAAATTATTTTCATCTTATCGAACAAAATTTTATTTACTGATGTCAACTAGGTCTCATGGACTTTAGAAATTCAATACACATGAGCGGTAAAATTATTTTTTATTCAAATTTGCAAATGTGCCTAAAATGTGGGTAAATGATGTTAAAAAGTTCTGTAATATGATATACATCTAATTTTGTAATAAAATGACTCCAATTAATTACATTGAACTTATATAGGTATTATATATCTATTTTTACATAAAAAAAATTAAATAAAATAAATTTTTATTTAAAAAAATTCGGTTTTAAATAAGAACACATTGTTTTTCACTAGTCAAAAAAAATTGAATATTTTCAGAAAAATACCCAAAAATCACCCATATCTAATTTTGATGTTATGAATTCAAAAATGAATTCTATTTTACCAAATTCAAAACATATAATTTTCATTATATAATTTAATAATAATTCCCATTGTGAAAACCAAAATCTTCATTTAAAAAAGTAAAAAAATATCAAACGATTCACCTGTTTTTCTCTCAAATTTAAATGTGAAATTACTTATACTGACATAAATTGTATTAAATGATAAAAATATAATCTAATTATACATAAATAACATTCAAATGAATTATTAAACCCTATACATTATTTCGATTAAAAAAGTTTTTTTTCAATTAAATTTTAGTATTTTTCACTGTTCCTCAAAATATGAAAGTTATCAGACAAGTACCAAAAATTTTTCCAAACTCAATTTTTATGTCCTGCTTCTAAAGAAGAATTTAATTTCATTAAATTTAATATATAAAAGTGTCAGATTTTGGCTTTAAAAAAGGTTATCCATTACAAGGCGGTAAAATTTAATTTTTTGAAAAATAATTCATTTATCTGAAAAAAAAAGAATTTATTCTTATATTATGTCTAAGAAACACATAATATAGATTCTAAAATTAATTGTAGTATATATAATTCAAAATTCAATTAATACTATTTCTAACCGCTTTTTGAGTGACTAGTTTGGTATGTTCTGGTGCTCTCGAACTCGGTGTTGTGTGTATCACAAGATGTTGAATTACTTTGAAGAGATAACATACTATGAATTCTTGGGGTGTTAAATTATCTCATCCTTCAATAAAGTGTGTAATAACAATTTTATTTTTTTTAGAAATGAAAGGTTAAAAATAAACAATTATCTTGATGGAGAACCCACATCAGAAATTGGGCAAAAAAAATTTAGTCTTAATAAGAAGGAAAGGGAAAGGTAAAAGTCACCACCAAATTATGAACTCAATTAAGAGAACATTAGGGGAAATTAGAGACACATAATTGGAGGGAAAAGTAAATATTTATAGGGAGTGATTGAGGTCATAAATCATAAACATGTGTAAAATTGAGGGTCTCGAATCCATCAATCAATGATGATTTAAAATATCATCGGTTCAAAAAGACATAAAGTTTTAGGACAAAACATTTTTGGTTTTAAGATCCCTTCTTAAAGATTAAGAATTAAATTATTCATAGAATAAGAGTAAAAATATACTTGACAATTAGAGTTTCATCCTTCACTAATTCCTACCAATAACTCAATTTTCACTCCAAAATATAATATAATTAAAAAATATTCTATCTATACTAATTGTATGGGGTTACAAAAATAATTAATTTATAATTAATTTCTCTGACTATTTAAAAAAACTACATTAAACAAACTAGGACATCATGTAGTCTAGTACTAGGTGATGCAACCTTCTCGCCCTTCGGTTACAGGTTCAAATCTGCTGGCCTTGTCATACGTGATGGGTTGTCGCCCGAACTCCAGGTTGTCCTTTTTATAACAATAGAAAAATAATCTTAAGAAATGATTTAAGCTTAAGAATAGTATCCAATGTCAAACTTAATCAATTCATACCATTAGACTTATCCAAAATACTGCTTTCCAAACTCACAATCCAAAATTTACAATGATGGTAAACACAATGAAGATCTCTTTTTTCCACATAATAACATATTAATACCTTCATCATGTATTCTCTACAGATATGGTAACACCATGAATTACCATTAAACCTTATTGTATACATTCATGCTCCCTTGTTCCTTATAAAATAATAAATATATTCCTTATATCCAAATAATTTTTAATACTCCAACAATGAAAGAATAAAAAAACCATTAATAAGTTCCATGGTAGTCATGAATATGGAATATAATTTATCCAAATAAATCAAATATTATTCCATAATCTATACCTCATTATCAGAACTAAATTAAGGTTACTCTTTCCTTCAACCATGCATTTTCCAAAACATTTGACTTCTTATTGATTCAGTTTTTGTAGAACCATATAATCATAAATCTTCAATGAAATAGTATTGTAGTACATTCTTTATTTATTTCCATAATTCATATAACTACAAAATCGTTGATAAAACAGTCAAATGAAATATTTCGTTAATAAAAACATAAGAATTATAGTCATTCCTCTTCATCTGTGGTAGTATCAATACTTGATTATTGTCCAATAGCATCATTTTGGGAATTCTTTGATGATTTGGACACAAATTTTCATAGTGTCCCATTTCCTTGTAGATGAATCATTGTACATTTGAAACCATTTTCTTACCCTTGCAACCACGTACTTGGTGTACTTTTTCTCCACACTTATAACAAAATCCCATTCCCTTCAAGCACTTACCAAGATGATTCTTTCCACAATTATCACATATGGGAAAATCCTTCTTTCCCCTCTTCCCTTTATCCATCTTTTTCTCTGCCATCATTTTCTTCTTTTTCTTCCTTTAAAATCCATAGGACTCAGATAATTCTCTACATATCATATTAACACATGATACTATTTCATCATATGATGAGAATACGTGAGAGACTATTTCCCTTATAAATGTTTTCTTAATTACAATACATATATGATCCTTCTTACTCTTTGGATCATGCATATTTCTAGAGTTATAATTCATTCTACTGGGCATCGTTTCTAAACAGTGTCATACACTGGGTTAGTTTTTGAATAGTAGTGAAAAATTACAAACTTGTAAAATACCTAACGTAAATAGATATGATTTTGCATATAATCTATAATAACAAAAAATGTTTTCTTTGAGGATGTATTTAATCTTAAATCATTCATAATGTCTTTTAAAGAAAATGTGTATTATCCCGGGACTATCCCCCAAGAGGTTCATAACCATGAGTGCAACAAGGCCCATTTTGATATACCATGATACCCTGAGTCAAGCTCGAAACACCTTGTCTGTGTTTTCCCTATTAGGTAAATATGTGTCAGAGCCTCCTCTACCTACTCGTAACCAGAAAAGGATGTATTTCGTGGAGAATAAAAAAAATCATTACATTACAAATTTTTTAGGAAGTTCTCCTATACCAATCCTCAAATTCTATCTTATGGTAATGTTCTATAATCAGAGTTTTTTTCTAAATCTAGCTTCCATGATTTTTTCTAAACTTCCTCTAATACCAACTATAACACCCCAACCCAAAAGTCCGGAGTTGGTGCATTATTTTAATAAATTTTCATGATTACATGAAATAATGTCTCTAAGGACCAATCAATTTAGTAGTATTGGAAAATAGATTACATACATGAACATTACATTAATCATTCAAACATAAAACAAAACATAAAAAATCTGTTGAGAATGCCATTATTCTTCTAGCTTATCCATGTATATCATATATAATACACTTCTCGGAATCCTAGGAATGCGAAACATAAGAAAGGGGTGAGCTCAGATACTTAGTAAGGGTAAATAATTTAGAGGGGGCTCCAAACATTTAAGGAAAGATGTGTAATAAAAACAACGTCCATTTAAACATAAAATTGAACATCATGTCGAGAAATTAAATCAAGTCGTATTATATAAATATTCACATGGATATTCTACTAGTGGAATAGTCACATGTAATAATTAATTTCATTATGAGGGAATGCCTAACTACGGACAACATTACATCATAGTCAAGGCCTCATGGGAATACTTCAAATAAAATTTACGTCGATTCCTTGATCCAATACACTAGATTGTATCATGAGACCAAAAAATTCATCGAGGTGCTATAGTGGTCCCCACCCGTCACTTATTAAGTCCACTGCATTCCTCATATAAAATTGTTGAAACATAACATAAAAATTCTTTTTAAAACTTGCATACAAAATGTCAATATTTCAACCCTAAAACATGAATGGCATAAAAAAACATCCATAGTCAAACATATCATAACTCATTCAATACAATATGGTTTATTTTTTTATAATAAATCATCCTTAATAAAGTATAATATCCAATAAAGGATGTTGACATAGTTGAAAATGATCAGTAAAACATTTTGAGAGAAATATATCTTTTGTGAAATCATTTAAAAGTCACACATTTATAAAGGAAGTGATTTAAAAGATATTTTCTAATCAAAGTGTCCCATAACAAATTGAAACTTTTTAATGGAATTAACATTTAAAAACAATGGTGTCCATATAAATAAATCCTTAAAACCATTTTGAAAACATTAACATTAATGAAAATGATTTAGAAGAATAAATATTCAAAACATTTAAAATTATGTTTTAGTTATAGAGTGACTTAAAATGATCATTTGGAAATTTGTTTTATGAAACATTGACATGGATAATAAATATGTCCCAAAAAATACTTACACATAAACAATCTCTGATAATAATGAGATTGAGGAATTAACCCTTACCATTCACTTTCCTTTGGGTGAGGGTACGTTTAACCTCCTATATAATGACCATAGCATGTTATTAAATAATACTAGAACCATATTCATATTTTTATATCATACATGATTCATTTATGACTATATAATATACATTTAATAATGGTTTCCATGATAAATTAACATTTCAGGTCATAATCACTTTCGTTATCGTACGCATTTCAACTTGTTCTTCTTGATCATATAATTTAGATCATTATTTAAATAATTCCAAAATATATAACATGATTTATATATAATCTATATTTATAATATAAATATGTATAATAGATATTTAAATGAAATGGAAAACTCCATTTATGGAGACAATAAGTCGTATGTATGCATAAACGCTGTTTCCGTTTTTATATCGTATTGAACAGAAGTAAGTGAATAAGATATATGTAAGTATATACATATATATATCCATTAGAATTATTATTTCATATATTACATATTTATTAATAATATATATTTTTATAATCATCGTTGAATGGTGAACCTAGAAATGAATCTCATCAAGTCGTGGAGACGGAAGTCGTATGTACACACGAGCGACAATATGATTTCTATAATGATTAAATGTTCCGGAATTGGATTTTATATTAATTTAAATAGAAATAAGAATGTTATTTTAATTATTTATATACATATTACTCATCATTATATTTATCCAAATAACATAGTTTTGAATAACAAATTTCTCCAAGGCGTGGAGATGCTAAGCAGTACGTACACACGCATGGTGACATTATCATTCATAGGATGGATAAAATAATGAGTATGGTTGTACCATATTTATAATAAAATCACAGTATTTAGAAGGCACTGTATTTCTTATTTTGGTATGGATATATCAAATAATCATAATGTGGAAGAAGAAATGAACTTTGAATGAGGTGATAAAATAATTACCACTTCTTTGCGTGTTTCCTTTTGGTTTGAACAAAATGGATCCTTAGGTTGGCTTTCTGCTCAAGGTAAGGAATCTAATTTAAAGTGAGAGAATTTGGGTTGAGATTTGGGCAGGGTTTGGCCCATCCCAATCTCTTTGGAGGTGTGATTTTGAGAGAAGAGGAACTACTCTTTTATAAGAGAGGTGAGGGCCACTTTAAGAAATGTTTGAAATATTATTTTATTATAAAATCATTTTTGGTTTATAATGGATTAAAATTGATTTATTTTCATGAAATAGTGGGGACGGGTATAAATCCACTAAACTAATAGGTTTTAGACAATTTTAGGACACCATAATAACACTATATTTTAGATTTAACTATTCCTTAAATTATTTAACTTTTACCATGTTCTCTTGTAATAATATAATAAATAGTTAATAAAAATACTGTAAAAATTCAATAGAACCCCAAGTCATTCATTAATTACATGTATATTATTATATAAGTCCTATGGTCGAACCTTATATTTTTAGGAATATTATTTCATTTAATAATATAATTTCTTTTTTAAAAGCGTGTTTATAGAAATTTTGACACTTTTTTGTATTGGGTTTTTATGAAAGTCATAACAGAATAATTACATCAAAATAAATTCATTGATTCAACCCTAAAATGTCATATTAATCTATAAAATTATTTTAATTCATAAAATGTATAATTTTACATTTATTTGGATATTTATAATATCAGTTATTTTAATCATTCATTGATAAGGTAATTATTGTATCATCATTGTGTCATAAAGAAATTTAAATATTTAATTTCGAATAATTATAAATAAAATACCATTATTTAGTAAATTGTTTTATATTTTCAACTAATATTTATAGTCGATTTTATCTTATGAATTACCCTATCTTAAAAAAAATTAGTTATGAAAATTATAATTTAACACTCTTAACTCTTCTTTAAATCAAATAATAATAAATGCCCTTATCTAAAACAAGTAGACCAAAAGGAAAATATTTTTTTACTAAGGTTTATTTTTGTGGATATACAGTTATTAAATATAATTAATAGTTGTTTCAGAGTAATCATATTACCAATTTTACCTTTAATTACCCTATTTAATTTTAACCGTGGTAAATAAAATTCAAAACTTACTATTCCAAAAAAATTATTTTCATCTTATTGAAATTTTTTTACATAATATTTTAAAACATGACTCTTTGATTTTTGAAATTCAGTTCACATAAGTGGTAAAATTGTGTTTTATATAAATTTTCAAATGTTCTAGAAGGTTGGTAAAAAATGTTAAAAGGTCCTATAAAATTTTATATACCAAATTTTATTATAAAATGACTCCAGTAAATTATATTGAACTTATATAGGTATTATATATCTATTTTTATGATGAATAAATTTAAATAAAATAAATAATTATTTAAATAAAAAGATAGTTTTAAACAATAACCCAGTGTTTTTCACTATTCATCAAAAACTTAATGTTTTCAGAAAAATACCGACAATTCACTAAAATATAATTTTGATATTTTGTATTAAAAAAAAATCAATTTTACCAAATTCAAAACATAGAAGTTTCATTAAATAATTTAAATTAATTCTGGTTGTCAAAACCAAAAGTCAGTTTTAAAAAAAAGAAAAACTATCAAAAGATTAAAATGTGTTTCGGTCAAATTTTAATGTAAAATTACTTATAATGACCAAAATTGTATTAAATGATAAAAATATAATCGAATTATATATCCAAAACAATTAAATACATAATTCAAAACTATAAATTATATCGATTGAAAAATTTGTTTTCATTTAATATTTAGTATTTTTCTTTATTCAACAAAATATGAAAGTTTTCAGTAAAGTACCAAAAATTTATCCAAACTAAATTTTTGTGTAATTATTATTAAGAGGAATTTTATTTCATAAAATTGAATTTATAAGTGTCAAATATTTTTTTCAAATATGGTTCGCCATTAAAATGCGGTAAATTTGCATTTTTTGAAAAATACTTCTTTTATATGAAAAAATGAATTTATTCTTATATTATGTCTAAGAAACAAATAATATGTATTCTAAAATTATATGGAGTATATAAAATTTAAAATTTAGTTAATACTATTCATAACCGCTTTTGGAACGGTCAGTTTCGTAGGTTTTGGTGTGCTTGAACTCGGTGTTTCCTGTGGTGCAAGTTATTGAATTACATTGAAGAGATAACATACAATAAAACTCGTGGTGTTACAAAAAAAGATCCCTTTATAAGGGAATGTTTAAACCATAAGGTTTACCCAAAGTTACATATAACTGGTTTTCAATCTAAGAGAGTGTAGATTTAGAGTCATGATTGGTCATTGAGGAAAAGAATAATTTTTTTTAGGGATTGATTGAGGTCATCATTCATTAACAATTGAATGATCAATGAAATGGTGTGGGACTCAATGTTAAAAATATTTGATGATTTAAAAGGCCATAGACTCATGAAAATTGTGGAATATAACAAGACATTTTATTTTGATTATTATCATAATGTTGATTAATTATTTTATTGACCCAGAATATAAGTAAATATACTTACTTGATATATTCCTATAAATCATTTAATTCTTTAGTTATGCTTTTATCAATTTGTAATTCATCCATTACATTTTTTTATGGAAACCCATAAATTGACATTGATTCCTAAAGTGATAAAATAAACCATTCAGAGATATTAAATCCCATAAAAGAATGAAAATTATAACTATTTAACTGTAAATTTTAAAAAAAATCATTATGGTTAGTACAATAATCTCTAAACAAAAATTTAATACAACTGTTTCATCATAAATAGTTATTCATAAAATAGAATTATACATCAACCAAGACATTTTGTAGGCCAGCGGTAGGCATACAACTCTTATAGACCTTCGGTCTTGGGTTCAAGACACACATCCTTTCCATAATTGATTGATTTTCACTCGTAATACATGATATAATTTTCTAAAAACAAACTAGTATAATTTCTAAAATAAATAAGATGGACATCGTTTTAATAAGGGTAATCACTAAATAGTCTTTTATCCATTGTTTTCAACACAAACCCAGTGCATAAATTCATCTTCTAAGGTTTGACATAAAATTTTCATGAATGGTTAACCTTACAAACATTTTCCAAGATGAAAATAAAAAACATTATAAATATAGTCATGAAATGATCTTATCTATTCTTCCATCAAATATCAAAATGTTACTATTTGTTGTCACATTCAAATATTGTGAGTATCCTCATCATATATTTTCATAAAACATGGATATTACCAAAATTGCCTTAAATACTTATAGAAAACCTGAGTGCTTACTTATTTCATAGATTACAAGATATATTCCGTAAATAAATGATTTGGGAATCATCATCCATGATAACATTAACTAATTTTGATCAATTCCTTTATTAGTTCCAAGGTAATCAGTACCTTCCAACTTAATTATTCATATCCCACATATCTCTATCCAAAAAAAATTAACATCAGATAAGGGAAGTATTAAGAATAATATTTCCCTTAATCATGTGTTTTCTATGGATATCACCATGCCATTATATCACTTTTCTATACCATTGGAACCATTAAACATGTTCTTCTGGATCCTTAGAGAAATGTATTATCTGAAAAATTATTATATATTTCACATTTCATATAACATATTTGTTGAATCCAAATACATAACAGATTTTATTAATACACTTGATCCTCATTCCATTATCATGGATAACTCATCCTATTGCACAATACCTATTTCTTTTTACATTTCATAAGTAGTCTCTTCATCATCACCATTGAAATGATTACTCATACCACCTTGATAATCATAATCAAGAGATTTTCTCTTGGGACATTGAGTTGCATAATGACCATTTATTAAACAATTAATGCACTAAAGCTTTGATGATTCCTTTGGGAGACTAATATTATAATTTATTTCATTAACAAAACTCTAAATTTTTCTTCTAAAATAACTTTATTTGTGTCTTTATTTTCCATTTTCAAAACATCTTCTTGTTCCTCTAATACATTAACTTATGTGAATATTCCCACATTCATAAGACAAATGAAACCAAATCTTCTTTCCTGCATGATCTCTATTTCCAAAACTCACAGAAAAATCGTTATTTATTACCCAGCTGAGTCTGAGAGTTGGTTAATGTACACATTGTTAATTATGTTCCACGAAAACTGGAATGATAACGAAATCAAAAACTCCAGAGATCCTACCACATGACTTCTCATTAGAAAATAGTCCATCACAATCACCATTAATCATGTTCCTTCTGGTTCTTTCCATTGACAATAACCAGAAGCATTCTGCGATCATTACTTATCCTAGAAAAAATACACATAGTCATGAAAGTAATTAATTATTGGATGTATAAATCCTGAAACCTTCTTTAATCTATAAAACCCCAGTTTTATCAATAGTTATTAATATCCACCTTATATTTAAATCCTTTTTATTTTCCATGAAGTGTTTATGAACTCCCAATGAATATCCCCTGGGAGAGTCAAACAAGGTGTGGAGTAAGGCATGTTGTTATGTACCAGATTAACATGTGTCATGCCTAGAACAACATGTCAGAGTTGTTACCCCTAATTACATCTATTCCAAATCTACATCCACATATTTTATCAAGCCTGATATGTATTTTATATGACCAATCACTATACCCTTTACCAAAATTCTTGGGAATTTTCTTAAACATTGACTCATCCTTATACTTATCTAAAGAGATGTCCCGTGAAATATAATTATAAATATAACATTGGATATTAGTATTGTTTTATCATACTAGTTTCCAAAGGCTGACAAGACTATTCATTTAATACCTACTATAGTGAACTAGGCTTAACAGACAAGGATATTACACCGTTAGTTATGAATATTCATTACATTATAATAATATATAAATTTGGACCGTAATATTTTAGTCTATCTTGAATCATGGATTAAAAATATTCTATCTTGTTGAAAGATCTTCAACATCTCCCATAATTATCTCTAAATTCAGTACATCTACCTAAAACCTTTCTTTACAGCCTAGGGAAATGAAACATAAGAATGGGTGAGCTCAGATGCTCAATAAGGGAAAATGAAGAATTTTTTTATCATAACATGAACAAAAGGTATAAAATATGAGCATAACATTTGAAGATCATAAATTTAATATTAGAGATAATAATAAAAATTGATAATTCATAAGACATCAATCCTAATATAATTAATAGAATATGTCATGAAATCACAACATTAGAAAAAAACATAGTACTATGGCAGACACATAAGTATATAATATGATTTCCATAATAGCCAAGGTGTCACTTCCAAGACTATATTAGTAGTATGTGTTCACTACCCATACCATCTTGGTATTCATGGTTCACTTCCATTTCCAAGTTATAAGCATGAGGTCAATCCTCATATCATTTTGATAGTAATGGTTCACTCTCTTGGCCATCTTAGTCGTCAAGCTTCATTTCCAAGACCATCGTACTCTATCTCATGAGATAAAAATCATTACCCAATGTGTTGAAGGGAGATATTTTTACTACTAATCTCATAATAAAATCATACATACATGTTCCACAATATTATAAATAATAAAATCATAACCCATGAAATCAAATGGGTATTATAAAACAGTAATCATATAATAACATGTGGAACAATACAGGTTTGATAATCATTTCATGAAAAGCATAACCCGTGAAAGAGAAATATATTTCATAAACATATAACCCATGAAAGAGAAATATATTTCATAAACATATAACCCATTAAAGAGAAACATGATTCATAAACATATATCACAGGAATGAGAAATGGGTTTCATTAAGAACCCAATATTAAGCATAACCCATTCATAGATAGAATTTTAATGGAGACTTTAAATCATTTCCATTAAGTGCATGAGTAACATTACCAGATGTCATCTTAGATGGAAAATAATTTGGAAATATCTATACATATAATTTATTGAGGAAATCATCTTTTCTTCTTCTGAATTTTTTTTTTCATTACATAAATCCATTTGAAAATAATTTTCTCAATAATGTACCTTGAATAATTATAAAGAATACAAGAAATCAATTTTAGAAAAAAAAATCCTTGATAACTTATAAAATAAGATTAAAAAAATTTTAAAAAACATTTTTCATTGAAAATACCTTGAAAACATATAATGAGATCTTGAAAATGATTCCAAATCATTTATCTGAAAATATATTAAAACATATAAATACAACGTGAAAAAATTTGAAAATAATTAACCTTGAAGGAATATAAAATATGGTCAATTTTTTTAAAAATTGTTTACCTTGAAAAAAAGTTAATTTATTTTTAAAAAAATTAACTTTAAAAAATGAATATAAATCTTCAAATAAATGGCTATGGGGAAATTCATACATTTCGTATGAGTTGAAAAGATCATTATTTTTACATAGTTAAAGGATAATAAATTCTCTTTTTGAGAAAGAGACAAGAAGATTCCATTTAGAGAATGGTAAAACAAAACAAGGGGAGAAGTTTTTTAAGGATTAAATGAGAATGTTTCAATATTCGTAGAAACTATTTTTGTAAAACATGGTTTTGAAGGAACCCATATTTCTGACCAAAGAGACTGTAAAATTGGGCTTTCTTAAAGAAATTTCATTACTATTTTTTGTACTATAGAGTCAATGAAATGGTACCGATATAGTAATAAATTATTAATAACTAGAGGAAAATCAAATTCATGAATTTTCGACATAGACAAATCAGATGAATTCATCAAGGAAATCATAAACATAATCAATCATGAAAAGCGATGATATAGACTCGATGAACTCTTATAACATGGAAACATGGGATCATACTCTCCATGCATGAATAAAAATTAATTGATACATAAAAAATCATGAAAATTATTAAATTGAAGATATAACATGTCAACTAGAAGTCTTTGCACCTCGAATGAGAATTTAGGTGCCTAACAAAACATGAGTCTCACAGAAGGGAAATTTAGACAAAACTATTTCACTAATTTATAAACTTTTTAAACATAATCCCCATTGAATAGGGATTATAAAATGGATATATTGATTCCTATAAAATTGTGTATAAGATAAATTGAATACGATACTGGGAAGTACATACACCACATAAAAGGAATGAGTGGAAAATATAGCATGAATCTCATTGAAATAAAAAGTGAGATGAAATCCCCTAACATTGTGTCTTGAATATTATCGTACTCATTTAAAGAACCATTACAAAAAATATAAATTTATTCTAAATGTTTTAAATAACTATATTACTATATTTAATACAATATATGGTTTGATTATAACCTTATGTTTCCCACTAGTTAATCATCATATGTTACGGTTTCACTTCAGATAATATTCGATTTGTTCTTCGCATGTGTCATAATTTATTATATCATTAGTCCTTATTCCTATATCATTTTTAAATAATATATACTATGATATAAATAAAATATATATCTATCATATTTTTTTCATAATAATCTAAATAATATTGATGTATGAAATAGAATACACTTTTCATGGAGATAGTAAACTATACATACCCATGGATGTTGTTTCCTACTATTGGAAAAAAGAATATTTGTGACATTATATTTAGGATGGGTTCCAATTGAAAATGATCATTTTTGATAGGGTCTCGCTGTATAAAAGGTAATCAAAAATATTATCTTCTGTGATAGATCCTCACAAAAAGTCATTATTTTCGATGGGTAGTGGTAATGTCACAAATAAGTTCGGTAAGATTTTTTAAAATACCTATTGTGACAGGCTGACTACCTATCGCAAATACTTTTTCCTTTTGTTTTTAATTATTGTGATGGACCTTTGCAATAAGTATTTTCTATGAGCTCATCCTAAATATTGTTAAAAATATTAATAATAATATAATATTAATATAAATGAAATAATATTAAAAATATTGTTATAACAAAATTATTTATATAAGAATAATAATAATAATATAATATTAATATTAATATCAGTAAAATAAAATTAATTATAAAACAATTAAATAATATAATAATAATAATATTGTTATTATTATTAATGCTATAATAATATTTATATTAGGGAAATAATAAGAACCTCCGTATTTTCAAAAATATTAAATATAATAAGTAATAAACTAATTAATGTAATAAAAATAATACTAAAAACTGTAATATTCTAAAAAAATTTAAAAATGAACTATTTAAAAAATTAAATTTTTTATATTACAAAAAAAAATTAACTTCAAATGTTTCACTATAAAATAAAAAAATATTACGAAGGGGTAGAGCATCTAGATGAGCTAGAGGAGCTGGAGAAGATGGAGGAGGGAACTCTATCCCTAAACTATGAGTCATAAAACGCATGTACTCCATCTACTCCTACCTCTTCTCCTACTACCATTGACACATATCATCATGCATCTCCTTGTATTTCTTCTTCTATTTTCATAAGAACTCTTTCTATTGTTGTTGTTGCCACTGACGCATCACATCCTTTTCTATACGGAAAGTCTTTCGAAGCTCACTCAGAGCTTGCAGTTGCTTCTAATGATGTGCATCATATGATGAAAACTCTTCGTAGTCTCCTCTCTATCTTGATTACAACATCATAGCGGTTCCATAAAAACTCTGAAAGGGCGATCAATAGCTGATACCAACACCTCGGCCTTTATCGAAGGGATACTCGGTTGCCTATATCCATGACGCCTCATCAAATCAGGGTGCACTAGTCTGACCATCAGTCTTGCCCTGACTGTCACTATGTTTTTGAGATGTTTTGACATCATGTGATTACTTCAATTGAAATGTAAAATTATAATAGTTAAAATAATATTTTCCGTTAAATTTAATATTAAAAAAGAAATTGTACTGACCACAATCTGAAGCTAACGAGCAACTCTAATCTCTCAATTAGTTAGATCATTGTACATCCTCCTATAAACATTGTACGTTATAAAATCAGGTCTTTCTACAACCTCTATGGATTTAAAATAAACATTTTACATTTAAAGTATTTACAATATTTAAAAATATGTACTTACCTTATACTCAATATTCTTACTGAATGTATGAATACGGACTGGATGTGTCACCTCATGTGTCCCCCGATTTTTCTGACCAATTGTTGATCTACTATGGAACTACCTACTCAACCAATGTGTACATAATCCATCCAAAACCTGAGATGTTATATTATCAGGTTAGTGGATGCGACATGTCTCATCAGACTCTGTCACTCCTAATTTCACCATTTCTTTCCTTTTCAAATTATGGAAAACCTGAGTGCAATATTAATGCATAGCTCCCTTCCATGCCTTCATGACAACCTCACACATGATCTCACCAATGGGATACAATAAACCCTACAAATAATTTATAATATCAATTTATTAATTAAATTAAATTCTGAAAAAAAAATATTTATTTACATACCATCCAATGCTCGAACATGTGGTGCTGAACATCAATGAGAATATCATCTCATGAAACTCATGCTTCAGAAAAATAATCATGAAATATAGTTCCCCTTCGAACAACTATATGCATAAATCTATGAAAAAAAATTTAATAAAAACATTATAATATAAATAAATTAATGAAAACTAACTAAAATAGACAGGTAAATATACCTCTGAGTGTGTGGATCGAACCCAAGAGGTGGACATCATTCGGGGATAGGGTTGCAAATCATTAATCAGGAAAGACCACAGCCCCTATGAGTGCACCTTGGACTGCCAAGAGTCTGAGGGTAAGATGATTCGACATCCTGCTTGTCCAAAGGTAGATCAACCACCTGCAATGGACGATACATATCCCCATCTATCTGAAACACAAAATGAATTTTGTTTGAAAATAGATGAAAAAAAACTATTATATGGGTATATATATTATATGTGATTATAACCAGCATTTAACAACATCAATCTCCATGTTCAGTCTCATCTTCATTGCTCTCGATTTCAATGTCTTCATCTTCCTCCTCATCACCATCAATTTCAAAATTAGTTTTAGTTTCATCATCTCTTATCGTTTCAAATTCAGTTTTAACTTCATTAACATCATTTTCAACATCATCCATTAATAGTGTGGTTTAATCAATGATATTTTTGTATCTTCTTAAAAAATATGGATTTGTAGAAATCCCTTGAAAATTTTTAATTCCTTTTACTTTAGTTGAACCACATTTACTTTCATTAAACTAATTCTCTCAAGATTTAATTTTTATTAAGCTCCCCAAAACACCCAACTCTCTTATAGAGTCATAGTAATTTGCATAATATATATTATGTCCCTGGTGAGCGAATAAAAATGGATCATTTACTGCAAGAAGAATTATATATTTAATATCAACTATTCCATGGATTAGATGAACACACAAGCCTCTCTCAGTATGTAACCACTGACATTTAAAAATCATTATTTATTATTGCCCCAGAGAACACAGTTCAATGATTTCATCTAGCATGATGTAAAAAACAATTTCAGTTTTTCTATGATGAGACCCACATAAGAAAACCAAACTTTTAATTTTTTTTCATTCTTCATATGCATATGTTTTCTATCTAAAATCATTCACCACATATGAATTATAAGATTTAACCTTTTTGGATTGTGGCTTACTCAATACATAAAATGGATTACCAATTTTTTATCATGCTCAGATACCTAAAAATTTGTAAAATAATTATCACTATAAAAACAAATAAATAAATTTTTTATGTGAAAAAAAAATAATTTATGTCACGTGATTTTGAAACTGGTAGGAAATTTTTTTGACGACATTCATCAAGAGAGGTTGTAGTAATTTTTAAAAACTGTATCTTGATATGATTATCATATTAGATACAAATAAAATAAGATAAATTTACTATTACAAAAATTATAGAATATGTAATAAGAGAACTCACAGTAAAAATGGGGTCATTTCTTCAAAGTTGATTGAAATATATGAATGAGCTATATGATGTTCATCATCTGAAAGCTGTTGTTTATGAAATCCAGTGAAGCAAATTTAGGACTGATTGAATATTGATAATTGATTTCTCATGTCATCCTCATCATTTTTCTAGTTAAATCCCATGTGTTTGTGTTTTAAGGGATATTAATATTGAAGTTAATGAGAGAAGAAAAAATAAATTTCATCTTTCAAATAATCATCTACAATTGAGCCTTCAACTGATGCTTTATCATGTAATTTTTTCTTCAATTTCTTCATGCATCTCTCGAATGGGTTCATTAAATAGAACTGTACTTGGCCTTTATATTTTGTTCCATGCTAAAAATATAATACTAATGTTTCCATTGAGTCAAACAAAGATGGCAGGAATGTTGTTTCCAATTTACATAATATTAAAACGACATCATCTTTCAGTTTTCTTACTGCATCATAGTCTGTTTGTGATTCAAAAATGACTCAGAACAAATATGAAATGTATGTTATCACCTACTAAATCATAGGATTTAACAAACCTCTTAATTTAATGGGAATATGTATTTCCATTAAAACATGACCCTGATTACCATTAAATCTAGAAAGATGACCATTTCTGACACATTAGCCTAACTTTGAAGCATAAACATCTGGAGGCCTCATATCTAAATTCCTATGACAAAATAATAAGTGACTCTCTTGGGATAGTTTATATGATTCTTTTGGCTTCATTAACTTATCTGATCTAACATTTTCAAATTGTTCAAGTTCTTATCTCTTTCCAATTTGTGCAAGACCTAATTACGCCTTTACATAATATTTGGTCTTACCTAGTGTATCCAAAACTGTATGAGATAAATTATCAAAAAATTTCTTCTCAATATGTATTATATCCAACATGTGATAGATACACAAATCAGGCCAATTCTAAAAATCCCAAAAAATGATCAGTTTTATCCAATTGTTATCTTTTCCTAAAACATCAATTTTCTATTGGTTTATTGTTGGTCCAAATGTGATGAGATATAATGAAGAGAGAGTTGATTTTAACTCTTTAACTGAGATCATTTTTGAGCCACATATATTTCAACTATTCCTTTTCTAAAATGATACTTGTTTCATAAAAAAGGATGATTAGTTGGAAGGAATGTGCCATGACAGTAAAAAAAACCAGTTTTTGTCTATTGATGAGGATGAACACTTTGTTTCCTCTCACATAGTACATACATGATTTTGGACCATGTGTACTCTAGCCAAATAACAGGCCATATGCTATGAAGTCACTAATTATCCACATTTATGCAGCTTTCTATAGGATGTTCTGTTTCACATCAAAGTTATATGTACTGAAACCATTACACCTTAGTGAATTAAACTCATCAATAAATGGATTCAAATAAACATCAATATTCCATTTTTGGATGAACTAGAATTAATAAGGTCAAAAATATATGTGTATCCTTCATCAACATCCATAGAGGTAAATTATACAGAGTTATAAAGATAGGATGACATCAATACTTACTATTGTAAGAACCAAATGAACATAAACCATCAATAAAAAGACCCAATCACACTTTTCAGGCTCCTAAATAAAATGATAGATGTAGTAGGTCAAAATGTTTCTTTGAATCACCATCAGAGAAATGATTTATGCTTTTACTGGTTGAAATATCGGTTTTATGCCCTGACATCAATTCTGCTGTGTTCTGAGACATAAATAAATGCTACAATCTGGGTGTGAGTGATGAATATCTCAATAATTTTAAAGGAATAAATTCAGACTTCCCTGAATGAGTATCCTTATAAATGGTTTGTCAACATGTAGTAACACTATCCAAAAACCCATTTTAACCATAACATAAGATGCAGTCATTTTAACATTCATGAATTTTAAGATAATGTTTTCCCAGATAATGAACCAGCCTCAGCCCCTCTTATAAATTTATAGGCAACACATTTTCTTTAGGTAGAAATATTTTTAACAAAGGTAATATCAGGGGGAAACAACTATTTGACATTGCATTTTATGGTTTAATAGCCATAAATTTATCAACTACTTCAAAATTTCTCATCTTGAAACTAGTATATAAGGCATACTCTGTGGACCTCAACATCTCATATAAATGTGATGGTTCTAACTCAAGAGTTAAATAAATATCATTGAGTGTTTTATTTTAATGAAAATATGGACCATTCACATCATGTACTAAATTTAGAATCTATGCTGGATCTGTAACCAAATTATCTTCTTCTATAACTACATTCACCCTGTTGATAAAAAAACATAATCTTGTTGAAAACCAAAATGCAATAAATGACCACAAATGTTGTCAACTGTGGCATACAACCTCAGAGAACATTTTTTAAATGAAAATTAATTGTATCTTTGAAAAAAATTAGTTTTGATGATGTGAATGATAAGAATGATTGAAAACACACAATATATACATGATATAAACCAGAACCGTTTTGAATCTTGGGATGATTTATCCATGCACTATCATCTAATAATTACTTTGGTTTACTTTCGTGTTCATATTTTTCTAAAAAATACGAAATAATTAGTTCTTCTATATAAATCATCATAGAGCCACTATGTTAGAAATGTGATGGGCACATGAGCCTTCACTCGTCTCCCCTACTACTTTCCATCATCAGCCACCATACCCTAGACCCATTATGGATTAATTTGAAGAGAGAGAAGTTTCGTACCATTACCCTCATCCAAAATAGTCCAAGATTCTTCAATTAATGGGAGAGGGGTAAGAAGAGGTGTTTACACTCAATGCCTCATCCCTATCCCTTTTGGATGTGTCGCTATATGCACCTATAAAAAAATGAAGATCATGTGGTTTGTCAAAAAGATAATCCCATCTTGTTTCTAACCCCATGAAGGACTCACACAATCATATAGGTTAATAGTGATCATATTTTCCACATGAACCATGCCATTTGATCGAACTATGAGAACTCTAATTTCATTCACTGTCAAGATATGTAGTATTCCCCTCTTAATTCCTAAAAATAATGGGAATCATCCAAATGATTAATCCACAATAGCATTCCCCTTAATACGGGAATCCTTCTTTGGAGTCAGCCTTGAAAAAACCTTAAAAAATCACCATGAGTCAAACACCCCAAGGGTCCCATTAACCAGACATCCTCCTTAGGAGTAAGCCTCGATCATGTAATTGAATAGTATGGACATCATTTTTAGGAATAATCCCATACATAATCCTCTAAAATTTCCATAATCCTACATGAGATGAATCTTAAAAGATACTTCATAGACATAGGCCATTACGACCGAACTATGTGGGCTTTGATTCACCAATAAATGGGATACATATTAATCCTCTATGAGGTCCAAACTCAACACCCCAAATAAACCATGTACTATATAAGCTATATTCCTAGTAGGGATTAATTCAACCTAAAAATACATATCCCTTCAAGGTTCCCTATGATGCTTTGGCATAATTCCCACCCTAAACATTGGCTTGGAACTTCTGCCTAAATCTCCATACCTCGTGATGTTAAACTATATGGCTAGCTTTTTATCACATGGCCCTAAAAGGTATTATGCATCCCATTAAGAGGCTCCATAATAAATGTGTTATAATTATTTTTATAGGTAAATGTTGGGAACTAATGACATGGGTTCAATCCAAACATAAAAACAACTTTTGTCTCCATAGATGACAATACACTCAAGAGTTCCCCACTATGTGGCTAGGAAAACAGATACAACATAACCAAATAATATCTAATTTGTACATAAGGGGATACCATTGATGGAGAACCTCAGATATATATATATATCTCCATTATTGAATAAACTCAGTCACAGACACATGATTCTATTTTACATACATTCTAATAATTAGATGTTAACTCTAAGAAAACCCACATTATACTTGCGAACTAATGAGAGGATTAAAAAACATATCACAAATAAATAAGAGAGCCAAAAAGTATGTAATAATTACCCTCAAAAGGGTTTAATGGGCCTGAACTCCCATCCTCTTGTCCAATTTTAGGACTTAAGCATTGTTGTTCAAAATCTCTAAAAAGTGCATGCCTTTGGAATGAAGATCCTTTTGGATACAAAACCATTTTCTGTTTTCGGTTTAATGAACAATCCCGATAGAAACCATTTCGATTGATATCAATAAAGTTAATACCATGATATCAATCATCAGGTGACCGATTATCCCAGTGGGAAAGAAGTGTATTTGTAGATAAAATGAATTTTCCTATCAAACATTTAATAGGTCATTTTTCATTGCTTATGTTTAGATGATATCCATGATCACATTACTGTTGTATCCTGAAATGGTTTTTATTATGTCAGAAGACATGTAATACTTTATAAATTAGTTTTTTCCATGAAAATAAATATTAATGATTTTAACGATTTCACCATTTTCATTGTCTCCAAACGTAAATTTTCATCTTTGTTAATTTTTAATATTTGAGATGATTGGCCTATCTTTAGTAATGAGTTTAGAACAAACAATATAGATATACCATTACATTTTTTTCTAGTACTTAGTAACTTTTAATTGAGAACATAAAATTATGTTTTTGGTACACAAACATGATTGGGTCCATCTATGTTAGTTATTTAATATTTTGGAACCCACATCTAGTCTTCCCCTTTATGTCGTATAATTAATAGTTCTTCTGAAATAAAAGAATTTCAAAAACCAAAAGAATGAACCTTATTGAAAGAATAATATTTACCCCAATAACATCCAATTTTTAATTTAGTTCGAAAATGGTGAACTTTTAGGTACATAATAGTTTGATTGAAAATAAGGATTATCAAAAGTAAAATCAATTTCACTAGAATATATAGAAGTTCTTATCAGAATGTAAATTTTTTTTAAAAATCTATTTTCCAAAGCTAATATCAGATAATGTATCTTTAAATAATAAATTTTTTTTTTAGATGAATAATAAAATTATGATATTTTCATCAAATTAATAATCAACTAAATTATAATCAAATAAATTTTAATTGAAAGAATTTTGATTAAATGAATTTCTATCAACTGTATGCTAATCAGATTAATAATGACAAACCAAATTTTGATAAAAAATTTTAATCAATATAATATTTTTTTGAATCAAAATCTATTAAATGTAATGAAATTTCTAGAGATAATTTTGAAATTCTTTTATTTTTCAATTAATTTTTTATTAAACTCATATATATTGTTTAGTTTAATCTTTAATGATTCATAAGCATAAAATATCTAGCCTTTTCCCTAATAGTAGGTAAATAATACTCATCTTTAAATCAATAATCCTTTTAAAATTTCGATGGATTTTATTCTTTATCATTCAATGAATATGAAGTATAATATTAAGTATTATTATTATATTTAAAACCATGGAATAAATTTGAAATTCATTTAAAAGTTATCTTTTCCAATAATAATTTTTTAATCATTTGAATATTTAAGTTTAATACAAGTGTAATGTCCCTGTTTTGGAAGCTGACCAGGGACGCCCCGTACCTGGTTGGTCACATGGCCTCAAATGCATTTGCCCTAACACTAGAGGTTACCGACTAGCAATGAGGGCCTTTGGTATGATAGTGGGGAAACTATCCCCTATTTGGAATGGTAACACAATGGAGTAGAATAATAACAATATTGGAAGAAGTAATAATCCATACAAAAGTAAATAGCAGAAGAGTGAAATATAATAAAATAGATCACACACATATACATATATAAATGATGCATGACACATATGTCTAGGAAATCAGCCAAAAAAAATCATAATGTTGGAATACATGTAGTACTAAACCAAAGTACACAAGAAAACAGATAATAGCTCATTAGAATCGCAAGCCTCATCTTGGTCCCATGCTCTCCAACTCCATAACAATCAAGTACCTGAAGTAGAAGGGAGCATTTCCTTATCAATACCTGCAACAATATAATCTATTTGGGCGCAATATCATGAGACAAATAGGGTATGAGACTAATCCCAATAGGCAACCACCAAAATATTTGTGCCTATAAATCAGTGAATATATATGACAGGAGATAAGAAAAAGAGAAGTAAAAAAAGGAAGTACTCAATAGTAAACAATTTCACAGTTTCAAAGAATTCAATTTCACATATCAAAAAAGCAGCTAATCAATGTACGTAACCCCCCAGAGAAGTACACACATCATATCCCCTATGGTTCAGTTATAAGAATATAACAAATACTCTCCAAGGAATCTCACATGGTCACTTCCCCTTAAAGTCAAAAGTGCTTAAAGACTCTCTGAGGATGCTTACGCGGTCAATTCCACATATCGTCCAAAGTGATTTAAGACTCTATGAGGAATCCCACATGGTAAATTCCCTTTATATTCTATTACACCAGGTTCGCATGGCCCTATGTAAGTCAAAAAAGCATAGAAATGAAATCCGTCCAAAGTAAACCTCAAGAACTACTTGGAAAAACAGTCTACAGCATATCAAGCATGTCAGAATACAAACACTCCATCCTACAACACTAGGCATGGGAAAAGAAGAAAGATGGCCAAAAAGGCTATGCGGGAAAAATGGTCATAAACAAAACATGCATTGGAAAACACTTCCAAAGTATAGTAATCATCCCTATTCACATCCAATTAAACTCTATTCAAGCATACAATCATTTCAGGCAATTAACATGGGTTAAACAGTAAACACACAATACCATGTTTGGGGGTATTTGATAGAATTTCACGTATTACTCAAAGACATTCAATGGAATGGAACTAACCACCTTCCTCAGTGTTGGGATATTACTATACACGAAGATCAAGCCTTTAATCTCCCAAGAACATAGTAGATATACAAAAATGCTCAAAACTTTAAACTGACGATAACTAGAGAATGAGGATGAATCATGACAAGAAGCTCTAGAAGAAAGAAGAACATACTAAGGCGATCCCAAGGAAATCGACAGCTGTCGAATTGTGGATTGGATGCTTGGTCGGGGGATCAAGGGAAGATTGTGGCCATATAGATTCTCTTAGACGAACTAGGTCGAGAAGAGGGCATTTATGGGGATTAGATGCGACCCTAGTACATTTAATAAATAAAAAAAGAAAATACACGGGGTGTACTTTGGAAGGACACAGTGTGTACTTTCCATTACTATACTATGATTTAGGTGGTCTCTAGGTCACCACCACCCGGCCGTGTGTGCTGCCATTACACGGTCAGCACACTACTTCATGCGGCTATAAGGTACATGGCGTGTACTCATTACGTACACGGCGTGTACTTCAAAAATTTCCCGAACTTCCTCTTTTTCTGAAAAACAATAAAAATAGAAAAACATACCTTAAACATAGATCCAGGTTCTTAAAACCTTCCCCACTTAAAGAAATTCATCCCTAAATTTCCCTTGGAAGGCGGCGTAGATTAAGAAACCCTGAAAATTTCTTGCCACTACGATCATAAATCCACCTCCATCTCCCAAGTCTCATCCTATACTCGCCCGTGAAGCCATAGCAATCATACCAGAAGAACAAACCGGCCACAGAGAACCTTTGTACTTCAATCAACAATCCAGATAGGATGCTCCTCAAATGATGAATCCACCTCCAACTCGACTTCCTCAGGTTGGAAAGAATGAGACGAGTCTAAGAAGTAACGCTGAAGATGAGAAAAATGGAAGACATCGTGCATAGCCATGTAACTTCTGAGGTAACTACAACTGATAGGCAACCGGTCCAACCCTCACCAACTCCTCAAAGGCCCGACGTAACTCAGAGAAAGCTTTCCCAATATCCTAATCCTTTTGCATCCCATCCTCGGTGCGACACACATGAAAACTTCATCTCCAACCTCGAACTCCAGAGGTCGTGTCTGTCGATCAATATAAGACATCTATTGAGACTGTGTAGTATCCATCCTCTTCTGAATCAACTCAATCTGCTTCATGGTCTCTAAGACAAGACAAGGTCCCAGTATAACTTCCTCTCCGACCTCCATCCCACATAAGGTTGATCCGAATGGTCTACCGTACAAAGCCTTATATGGTGCCATTTGAATAGATTCTTGAAATGTATTATTGTAGGAAGACTCCTCAAGATGTATGTGCTTCTCCCAAAAACATACAAAATCAAGAATGCAATTTGGTGCATGTCCTCAAGCACCTAAATCGTACACTCTGACTGGCCATCTGTCTGGGGATGGTAAGATGTAAACAAAATTACCTATGTACCCAAACCCTTATGAATCCCCTGCAAGACCCAAGAAGTAAAATGTGCATCCCTTTCTAAAACAATGCAGTGTAGAACTCAATGAATACGTACAATCTCTCATATGTACAACCATCCCAGATCATAAATAGTGAAGGTATCTTTGATCAGAAAGAAGTGAGAAACCTTTGAAAGACTATCAATGACAACCCATATGACATCATTCCCTCAGGGATACCTCGGAAACCCTGTCACGAAATCCATCACGATGTCGTTCCACATCCACTCGGGAATGGGTAACTACATTAAAAGTCCTACTGGTCACTATTGTTGCGTCTTCACCTGCTGACAGGTGGAACACCTCATGATGAAACTAGAAACATACCTCTTTATACCATTCCACCAATATTAATGATGTAGGTCATGATACATCTTGGTGAAATTAGGATGAACTACCCAAACTGAGGAATGAAGGTCCTGCATCAGATCCTCACGTAAGTCTTCTGGCACCCAAACATGTCCCTAAAAACACAAGATATCATCCTCACCTATGGTCTATCCCTGAATAGGTTCTTCTCCTGACATGCTTTCCCGTAGGACTAGGACATCTGAATTTGATAGCTACCTCCCTCGCACTCGATCAGGAAGAGTATAGGTAACAACTATAGAAGAAAGAATCATCTTCCCTAGTCTGTTGTTCACCTTCAAATGCATATCAGAGAATAGAGCCATAAGATGTCACTCACTGCTTGCCTCTTGAACTTCTTGTGTCTAATTCCTCCTGCTCAATGCATAAACCATTGCATTGCCTTTCCCTGGCATATAGGAAAGCTCAATGTCAATGGACTGAAGGTACTCTACCCACCCAGGGGCTCCCCGTACTTGGTTGGTCACATAGCCTCGAGCCAATTTCCCCAAATTCCCAAGGCTACCGACTAGTAGTGAGGGCCTTGGGTGTGACAATGGGGAAACAACGCCCTCAATGGAAGAGTAAAACTGCGGAAGATAATAATAACAATAGTGGAAGCCGTAATAATCCATAAAAAAGTAAACAGAGGAATAATGAAATATAATAAACTGGGGAACACATTTATATATAAACGATGCATGATACAAATGTCTAGGAAAGCAGCCAAAAAATCACAATGATGGAATACCAGCAGTACTAAACCAAAGAATAAAAGAAAATAGATAACTACTCCTCTACATCGCAAGCCTATGATTGGTCCCATGCTCTCAAGCTCAATAGCAATCAAGTACCTGGAGTAGAAGGGAACTTTCCCTTTTCTATACCTACAACAATATAATCTGTTTGGGCCCAAAAGCATAACCTAAATAGAGTGTGAGACTAATTCCAGTAGGCATCCACCAATAGATTTGTGCCTAATAGTTATTGAATATATATGGTAGGAGATAATTAAAATCTCAGTAAACAAGGAAGTACTCAGTAGTAAACAATTGCACAGTTTAAAAGCACTCAATTTCACATATCAAAAAAGAAGTTAATCAAAGCAGGTAACCCTATGGGAAGTACACACAACCTATCCCCTTTATTTCAGTTATAGGAATATAATAAAGACTCTCTATGGAAGCTCACATGATCAATTCTTCTTATAGACAAAAGTGGTTAAAGTCTCTTTGAGGAATCTCACACGGTCAATTCCCCATATATTCAAAAGCGATTTAGGACTATATGAGGAAGCTCACATGGTCAATTCCTCTTATAGTCGACTACACCAGGTTCCCATGGCCATGTGTAAGTCAAACGAGCATCGAAATACAATCCGGCCGAAGTAAACCTCAATAACTACTTGGGTAAAAAGTCTAGAAATATCAAGCATGTCAGAATACAAACACTCCACCCTAAAACACTAGGCATGGAAAAATAGGAAAGATAACCAAACAGGATAAGCATGACCAAACAGTCATAAACAGAACATGCTTGGGAAAACACTTCCAAATCATACCAATAAAACATATTCACATCTAATTGACCTCTACTCATGCATTCAAGCAAGACAGGAAATTAACATGGGTAAAATGGTAAACACACAATACCGTGTTCAAGGTTATTTGACAAAATTGCACATATTACTCAATTACCTTAAACGTAAAGACACAAACCACCTACCTCTAGGTTTGGAGATCGCTATATGTGAACCTCAATCCCTTAATCACCAAAGAACATGGTAGATCTTCAAGAAAGCTTCAAAATGGTCAACTGAGGATAACTTGAGAAAGAGGAGGAATCATGAAACGAAGCACTATAAGAAAGAAGAGCTTACTGAGGTGATCCCAACGCAATCGACTATGGTAGAATCAGAGAACAGATGCTTTTTCGGGGGATTGGAGTAAGATCGCAGTCATACGGGTTCTCTCGGATGAACTTGGTTGAGAGGAAGGCCTTTCTGGAGATTAGATGGGACCCCGGTACATTTAATGAAAAAGACAAGAAAATAAACGGTGTATACATTTTAAGCAAATGATGTGTACATTGCATTTCCTACACTGCATTAGGCAGTCTCCTGGTCACCCTGACATAGTCGTGTGTGTTTCCATTACACGGCCAACACACGACTTAATGGGACAACCGAGTACATGAAGTGTACTCATGAAGTACATAGCGTGCACTTCAAAAATTTCCATAAATTCCACAATCTCTCAAAAACATCAGAAAAAGAAAAAAATACCTCAAAAGATGATCCGGTTTCTTACAACAAGTATTTTCTAGATTTATGTTCCCTATTCTATCGATGAACTATCTGATGATGTGACACATTATCATTTACTGTATTTATTTAAGGATTTTAGGCACTTGTTTCATTTAATTTTATAATAATTTTGTGTCTTTCGATTTTTATTTGTAGTCAACATCATCATCATATTTTATTTTCTAAATGAATACATCCAAAAATAGATAAGAAATAAAGGAAAAATAGGAAAAAAGTCAACTAGAAATGTATGGAGGCCTAAAATAATGCAGGCCAGGTGAATCTCTTCTCGAAAGTCCAACCACCTCAGCCTATACATAGCTCTTAGTTAGAAATCCTGGAATCCTTATCCCTTGACCATACATTAATGAAAAAAAATCCGTAACTTTGTTACCCTCTCACCAAGTGTGACATAAACTCATTTGGTCATTAGTGTGACTCATGAACTTATTCATAATATTGGAAAACGACCAAGGGATAGTACCAGATCCATGAAGTGATCATTATTATGTTATTAATTTCATATATTCATCCGCTAGGAATATATTCTTTTTACATAACAATTGAAGGCCTATGTTCATAGCCATTTCTTATTCCTAAAGGGAATCCTCACTACCACATTACATTGTGAATGGACAAATGACATGTCCCCATAGATCTCAAACTGATCCACACTTTAATGAATTCCATACATTGTGAACCGTCCAGGTTGTGTTTGGGACTAAAATAAATGGGATTCCATTGAACAAAATGATAAGGCTTGGCGCCAATGATATAGTATATAAAGGTTCTTCTAGAAAATAGTGACCTGATAGTAGGTGATTCTTCCTAGTTTTGAAGAGTTGGATCATATTAACCAAGCAGTTTATGGTATTTATTATAATATCTATCTCCATGCATGCAATTCCATCCACTCAAGCTATGTTCCATGCCTTCTAGATGCATCAACATCCTATAAGGAGGATAAGTGCTCACGTCTTCTTCTCCAAGAATACTACTCCTACACCCTGGGACCAATGATCAATAAATGTTGTTTCCTATATTATCTAGGAAGAATGATGTAAAATAAAAAAAATTCCATCTACACCAAACCATCCCACTCACCTTTAAATAATATATGCAATATGCTCTCCTCTCATTGGTCCCCGCATCAACAACACCTAGATTAAAAAGTAATTAATGTTCACATAACATTTTCATTAGTGGTTAATGCGTAGTTTCGGATTATCCATATAAATTTAGGGGAATGTACTTACACTGTAACACCTCAACCCATATTTACTCGTGATTAGGAGATATCATCACCCTTATGAATTCCTTAACTGAGATCTCGCCTGATGAGGATCTAATGAAGATGGAGATGCCCGGTTCATCATTTAACCCAATTAAATCCAATATATCACTTTATTACATGTTCTTGATGGAATCAATTAATATTTGTGGCATGCATGCATGCATCAATGTGATATATGTAGTAGGGAACCTAGGAAAACCAAGTGTGGTTTTGGCTAAATTGTACTTCCAAAACAAGATATCATCCATGTCTACGATCCATTGGCTATAGCAGTGAATTTTTGGAGCCTAAGGATAAAAGAGAGACCCTAATAAATGAGGAATCCCACTAACACTCTCTATATCCATGCTCCATTTTGTTTTCATGAACATGCCCCATAGGGTCTATTCCTCAAGAACCTCCCTTTCTAACTTTACAGGTACACATTAAAGTGTATCTCATAGATTTTTAAAATTGATTCATCCCCTATTCAAAGTCCTGGCCGTTATTTCAAAATAATCCCAATGACACTTACTACTGAGTGTAAATCCCAAATGACTGATTCCCTATTATTATCAATTTTAGAGTTGACTCCCTTTGGGACCATAATAATTGAAATATCATAAACTATAATAGATTATAGAATTATATTTTCTAGTGTTATTCTACTAACTAAGTACAACGACCCAAACTTTTCTTAATGAAAATCCCTCTTGATATAATTTAATGTCTTAATATGTGAAATGGTTATATAACACATACAATTATTTTGTTTTATGTTTTTGGATTTTAAAAAACCATTATGAATTTTGATTGTTTCAATTGTATCCATTGAACAGTGATCACATGATTAGTAAAAATATGGACTTTAAAAAATTTAATTTACTTAGACAATGAAAGAGATGGCCTCATCCAGTAGACTTGCCCAATATGAAGCCCATTTTTCGGAGCTCAGAAAGGAGGTGGCATTATTGGGATTCACTGTTGATAAAGATCAATCCGAGAATGAACACGTTAATCTTGAGCAGAACCGCTTTCGGGAAAAGTGAAAGTTGATAGAGATTACCTCCCGAGTGATGTTATCTGAGCCACCCCAAGAGTCTATCACCATCGCACACCTCACCCTTCGATCTTATGCGGGTGTTTTAAGGGGTTATTTAACAAGACCCTAGTACTATGGTTATGTACATTATTTTTCTATATAATAATGAATTAACTTTCATTTTATTATTTTTACCTTGTAAATAGTTTTTAAAGCACAAATAGTATATTTAGTTAATGTTCAACTAAGAAATATATTATGATGAATTAATGGATTTTTGAATTAAATAATATTTTAATAAATTATTATTATTATTATTAAATTAATCATTATTAAATAAAAATGATCGTATAATTTTATGAATGCAGTTGTAATTTTTATTAAGGTTTGAATGCAATTTTTGTCAAACTCGTGAATTTTCGATAAATGTAAATTTTATTTTAAAAGTAAAAATTAACATATTTAGAATATTATTTAGATAAAATGAATTTTATTTCTGGAATCAGGACATTGAAATTAACCAATGATTAATTTTTCATAATTTTCTATGACAATCAAATTTTTGGGTAAAAATTAAATACTGTTTAAATATTTAATGTGTTTTATGACATCATAATCACCCAATAGTGATGTAATAAAATACTATAAACATTATGTTAGTAAAATATATGTTTTAAAATTAAAAAAATATTATTTTGGGTTTGTTTGATTTATTTTAAAAAACCTTAGTAGACCCTTCTAGACTTATTAAACATTTTGTCTTTTTAAATTTTTTTCCTTGGTAGTGTGACTCACCTCTACATAAGCAAACCCATTATTTTAAGAAGATCAGAATTTGATCTTATAAAATATTGGTTTCCACTTCCCTTTTACAAAAACCATGGGCAAAAACCATGGCTCATTTTTTTGTTTTGATTAGTTTAATGTGAGGTGTCCCAATCCTAAATAATAAATAATTCCATCAACTTTCCAATATAAACCCACCCAATCTCCCACTTCCACCACAATCAAAGCCTTTGAAGTCCGTCCAAAATCTGCTCTCCTCTCTCTAGAATCCTCCCAAGGTGCCTCTAGCTCCCAATAATCCTCTCTCAATCCTTTCTTAAGCCTTTGGAAGCACACTTCTAAGTAAGGGTTTTTTCATCCTTTCTCTTTTTTGTCCAATTTTCTTAATGTTGTTATGCCCTTTTAATTTAAATTATAAATGTTGGAGTATGGGTTTTCACCTCCCACATACTTCCCTCTCTATTTTTGAATTATGGGTCACCCCTTTCTCTCTCATTAAATGCCTCTCATGTATACCTGTTACTATGCCGAAATTCCGAAAGAAATTTCTCTCTCCTCCATTTAATTCAAGCTCCGGAATATAAATTACTTTACAATTGTTGGGACATGTATCTAGATTTTCCAAGTACTATACATTATATGTATATATTATTACACACCCATTTTTATCTCATCAACAATTTTTATGATTTCTTACATCACGCCGTTACGCTGCGGAAATTTCACCGATTTTCCAAGCCAATGTAATTATGTATTGAATACCATGCCAATTTCTCTATTAAGGGTATTCAAATCTATGCAAATTTACTTATTTTTTGTTAAGTTTTATGTATTAATTCCATATTCCTTTATCCTTTAATAAATTATTTTGTTTTATGAACCCATGTTATATGATCAATGTGGCACACTTATGAATGAAATGAAATGTTTAAGACAGGTGTGCCCTTATAGAGCTACAATGCATTGGGTAAAGTATAGTATCATGATACATCATGTTCAATGGGCGTTAACTCATTATAATTCAAGTGCAATGAGGGTTTACTCATGCTTCATGTGCAATGATTGTTTACTCATGCTCCTTGTGCAATGAGCCTTGGCTCATGCTAATTCCATTTTGAGTGTCGTTTCCACATTTCCATGATATGATTATCATGTTTTATCATGACTTTATGTTTATGCTTATCTTGTGCTCTATTTATATGCATATTTTCTAACATGTATTTTATTCCTCATTTAATTCCCTAATTGTTCCCTTATAGGGATTTATAGCTCACATTTTTCTTATGCATGTCCTCAGATTATCCCATGCAATACTAAGTACGAGGGAATGTAGTGGTAATGTAAAGGATGTTTTCAATAAAGATGTTTTATTTCATGTTTTATGTTGTTATGTAATGATACTAATCCCCAGAGACCCTATAACTCTTGATATTATATTTTGTATCAGGTGATGTTTATGTAAATAATTATGTTTAATTATGTAATAAAAATAAGGGTTGTCCTAGATGATATCAGATGATAGGTTTAGTTATTTTTGGGATTAGGATTAGAAAACCCTTGTAAGGACTTAGAGACAATACTAAGTATAATAAAAACACCACTAAGTTGTGGTGGGTTTTGATTAATTGTTTTATCAAGAAAATACATCCTTGTCTGGTTACGATCAAGTACAGGCGGCTCAAGCACAGATATATCCTAGGGGTAAAACCTGAAAACAACACTTTGAGCTAGAATCAAATGGAAACTGGTGCACAACAGCGGGCCTTGCTACAATCTTGGTTATGAAACTCACAAGCGATATACATTGGTAAATTCACAGGCTTATTATGAACCATTATTAAGGGACTAAAACAATTCCCTAATAATATATGTTAGAATGTAGATCACGGATAACATAGACTGAAGCCAATAGATACATTTTAAGGAAATAAATGTTATTTATCAGTCATCAGTTTCTCTAAGAATTTCACTTTATGTGTTACCCCTAACTTTTTGTTTATTCCAACCAATGGCCAATAATAGGAGGACTCCGGAAAACAACTGATGTGAATATCAATGCGATAATTGTACTAATGAGATTCCCAATCCAATGGGAGTGGGAATCGTGAACTTTTTCATGCTTATCTCCCAGATAACTCAATATTTGAATAGAAACATGGGTCAAGAGGAACGTTCAAACCCCCCCCCCCCCCAATAATGAAAAAGTCGCTATCGAGAGATTTGTGGGACAAAGGCCTCCTACTTTTAATGGATCATCTGATTCCTCAATCACTGAACAATGGATCAACTCCATTGAAAATATCTTCTCCATCCATCAATGTTCTAAACAAGAGAAGGGTCTCCTTACTGCTTATCATATGGAGGGTGAATCAGATCAATGGTGGACATTGATAAAAAAATATGAAGCCTGAGGAGGAGATTGAGGCGTTGGAATGGAAGGATTTTTGGAAGTTTCTTTTTTGATAAATATTTTCCACGAATCCTTCTGATTAAGATGTAAATGGAATTCCTTTACCTCAAGAAAAAAGATGAAGAATATGTCGGAGTTTATAAGGAAAACTTCACAAGTCTTGAACGATACGCCTCCGGCCTTGTCGATACCCCCGAATGCAAAGTTGACCACTTCTTTGGTGGGATGAAACCTAGCCTGCGGAAAGTAGTGGTGATCCATGACTTCAACAGATATGAGTAAATTGTATGATGTTCCTCCATGGTCGAAATGGAGATCAAATAATTTTAAGGGCATCACAGGGATAGGAAGTGTAAGGTGGAATTCAATGCTAGTGGTCCGATGGATAAATCTAATGGTTCTAAGAAGATCCAGCACCCTACATGCCAATGGTGCAGAAGGAAGCACCCAGGAAATTGCCTGAAGGGGATGAGAAAATGCTTTAGGTCTAGATTAAAAGGTCACATGGCTATTAGATTTCAGAAATAAAGACCTGCGGCTGCGATAGAGGAGATGAATTCTCCGTTTGAACCTCAATGTGTAGTTTATTACTACAATTTCAAAGAACTAGGGCATCTTGCAAATCAGTTCCCTAAGACAAGAATTTTGGGAGGCAACCAACAACATCCAACGCAGCAAGGGAGAGCTTTTTCCATCACTACTGACAATGTGAACCCTGCCAATGAAGTGGTGACATATATTCTAGTTATTTATTCAATAATAGAGAACGTTATTTTTGATTTAGGTTTTATTCATTCATTTATATCCTAAAACTTGAGTAGAACAATCCCAACACTGCCACAAATCGTGGATGTGAATATGTCCATGAGTATGGAAAATGGGGAAAACAATGCATCCCATGATTATAACTCCTCCAATGTAATAATATGTGGATTGAACTTCCCGGAAAACCTCATCATACTCCCTCTGGTGGAATTTTATGCAATTATTGTCATGGATTGTCATTCCTTATATATAGCCAACAAAAAATTTTGTGAGAGGTTAGTCACTCTACATGTCGAGAATCGACCCTCGATTCTTTATAAGGGCAAGGAAGAATAGGAATATTATTTAGCCACATCATCTCAAGCATGGATATTACTTCCCTATGAGTAAGCGTATCTAGCTCATATGATTGAGTCTAAGGAGACAACCATCCTAGAAGAAATTCCTATTGTGAGGGAATTCACTGAAGTGTTTCGTGATGAATTACATGGTCTTCCTATTAAAAGAGATGTTGAATTATCAATTGATCTTATACCTATTGAATTTCTAATATCTAAGATTCTATATAGAATGGTTATTGTGAAGCTTGAGGAGCTCAAGAATCAACTATAAAAAATCTGGATAAAGGGTTTATACACCCAAGTGTTTTACCATGGGGTGCACCAGTCCTCTTCATCTAGAAGAAAGATGGGTCAATGTGCCTTTGCATCAATTATTGTGAGATCAAGAAAATCACAATAAAGAACAAGTATCCCCTCCAATGAATTGATGAATTGTTCGATCAGCTACGTGGAGCACAATACTTCTTCAAGGTGGATTTACCGACAGGATATTATCAATTAAGGGTGAAGAAGGAAGATATCCCCAATAATTCTTCTCGTACAAGATATGGGAACTATGAATTCATAGTAATTCCTTTCAGACACACTAATGCTCCAAAAATATTCATGGATTTAATGAATAGAATCTTTAGATATTACCTAAAAAAATTTGTGGTAGTCTTTATATATGTTATTTTGATATAATCCAATACCATAGATGATCATGAGGAGCATCTAAGAAATGTACTAGAGACCTTGCAGAAGGAGAATCTATATGCAATGTACAACACGTATGAGTTCGGGTTGAAGGAGGTCTCATTATTGAAACATTTCATAACATATAAGGGGATATCTGTGGATCTATCTAAAACAGATGCAATTGAGGGATGGCCGAGCCCTACATCAGTAATGGATATCCGTACCTTCTTGGGTTTAGCTGGATATTATCGACGATTTGTGAGGCTTTTCTCATGATTGTCCAACCCTCTTACTATGCTAACTCATAAGGGAGTATTGTTTTCATGGAGTGATGAATGCGAAGAAGGCTTCAAGGATTTGAAAAGGATTCTTATCACTATGTCCGTGCTCACTTTTCCCACAAGTGGAGAAATTTTTGTGGATTCAATGATGCCTCGAAGAAGGTCGTGGGATGTGTGTTGATGAAAAATGACAATGTCATTGCCTATGCTTCAAGGTAATTTAAAGGCCATGAATAGAACTATCCAACACATGACCTCGAGTTGGCTACAGTGATCTTCGCTTTGAAAATTTGGAGGCATTATCTCTTTAAGGAGAAGTGTGAAATATATATAGACCACAAAAGCCTCAAGTATATATTCACACATAAAGAGTTGAACTTGCACCAACGAAGATGGTTAGATCTGATCAAAGACTATAATAGCTTTGTCCACTACCACCCTAGGAATGTGAAAAAGTTGGTGAATTCCCTAAGTAGAAAGGACCCAGTGATTTTATCGTTTATTAGAATTAAAAAGGATCCAATCTTCTTAGATTTGATGAATATTCACATGGGAATTATTAAGAAGGGAACATAATCAATACTTTCACAAATGATATCTCAACCATCACTTTTAGAAATGTTAAAGGATGCTCAAAAGGATGATGTGGGAATTTAGGAAAAAGTGGAAGCTATTGGAAAATGGAAATCCTCAGAGAATAATTTTAATGAAGAAGGAATTTTGAGATTTGGGAAAAGAATATGTGTTCCATCATGTCTGGAGCTGACGAAGGAACATTTAGATGATGCACATAGTTCAAATTTCTCCATTCACCTAGGAAACACAAAGATGTATTGAGATCTCTGATATCATTATTGGTGGGATAATATGAAGAAGTAGATTGATGAATATACATCAATGTGGGAGAACAATACCGTGGACTTTCTCAACGGACTTCCGAAGACATCCAAAGGCAATGATGCAATCTGGGTTGTTGTGGATCGTCTTATAATGGCTTCTCACATAATTTCTATTCGATGGGATTTCTCATTAGATCAATTTCCACAGATATATATCAGGGAAGTTGTATGGATGTATGGAGTACCAATATTTATTGTGTCCGATCGAGATCCCCAATTTACCACAATGTTTTGGAAGATTCTTGAACATGCATTGAATACTGTACTAAACATTAGTATGGCCTATCATCCTCAAACTGATGTCCAATCCGAGTGGATTATCCAAACACATGAGGACATGTTGAGAGCGTGCTTAATTGTCTTTAAAGGAGGATGGGATCAACAACTTTTTCTGGTTGAGTTCTCTTATAATAACAGTTTTCACTTGAGCATCCAAATTGTACCATATGAAGCCCTTTGGGGAAAAGGTGTATAACATTGGCATGTTGGGATGAGGTCGGTGGGAATAAGCAGCTTGGAATAGAAATAGTCAAAGAAATAGTGGAGAAGTTGAAAAAAATTTAGCAGCATTTCAAGGCATCCCAGAGTTGACAGAAGAGTTATGTAGATAACCATCGATGAGACCTTGAGTTTAAAGTTGGAGAATTGGTATTTCTACCCGTATCTCTACGGTAGAATTTCATGAGGTTTGGAAATAATGGGAAGTTAAGTCCAAGGTACACTGGCCCCTTAGAGATTCTTGATCGTGTCGGGGTTGTGTAACAGCCCGAGATTTTATGAAAAATATTCTTTTTAATTTTATTAATGTCTTGTGTTATACGCTACACAAAAAGGAGCTTTCACAATACACATCTCTAACCTGGCTTGAATTATACGCAATCGCGACCTTCCACGATAGCGTGTGTTGTACGCAACACCGAGTTTCGCTAAACAACGATATGCTATTAAGATATTATTAAAACTAGCCGTTATGAATAGTAATACCCACTTTTTGAAATTTCGTAAATTTTATTTTTCAAAATGGAATTCATTTTGGGATTCGTAATATCGAAATTAGGTTAGGGTGAAATTTTGGATAACTTTCATATTCTGATGAATAGTGAAAATTACTAAATTTTAATTAAAAACAACTTTTTTAATCGAAATAATTAATACTGATAAATTATTAATTTGAGTGGTTTTAAAGTATATTTAGAATATATTTTTACAATTTAATACAATGTTGGTCATTGGATGTAATTTCACATTTAAACCAGTTATAAACTACTGTCAATCTTTTGATAGTTATTATCTCTTAAAAACACGCTATTTGTTTTGACGACGAGAATTAATTTTTTAAATTAGTTAATGCAACTGATATGTTTTGAATTTGGTAAAATAGACATCATTTTTGAGTTCATAATATCAAATACAGCTTAGGCCTAATTTTTGGTATTTTTCTGAAAACATTCAATTTTCAATGAATAGTGAAACCACTAAGTGGTAGGTTAAAAACTGAATTTTGCATAAAACATAATTTTACCGCTTCTGTGAATGGAATTTCGAAAATCCGAGAGACATGGTTAATATCAAGGACTAAAATGTGGTTCAATGAGATGAAAATAATTTTTGGTGAATAGTAACTTTTTACTTTTTTTTACCACGGTTAAAAGTAAATATGGTAACTAAGGGTGAATATGATATTACTATTACCCTAACACATGTCCTAATTCTATTGGACAAGTGTAATTCGACCAAAAACAAACTTAGGAATAAAATATGACCATTTAGGCCCACTTGGATTAGATTAGGACATTTATTATTAATTTATTTAAAGAAGGGTTAAAAGAGTTAAAATCAAAGTTTATTTACTAAAACATTTTTAATATGGGGTTATACATAAGATAAATTCGACTATAAATATTCATTAGAAAGATAAAACTCTTTCCTACATAATGGTATTTTATTTGTAATTTTTAGACATTAAATAATATAATTTATTTATGACACAATGATGATACAGTAATTATCTTATTAATGAAATATTGACATAATTGATGTTATAAACACCACAATAAATGTAATTTGAGACTTTTTATGAATTACACTAATTTTCTAGGTTACTATGATATATTAGTGTTGATTTAATCAACATGGTTCGAACATATAATTCTGTTATGACTTTCACAAAAATCATATATCAAATAGTGTCAAAATTGACACAAAATAGTTTTTAAATCAAATATTATATTATTAATTGTTATTTTATTCCTAAAAATCTAAGGTTCGGACAAATGACTTAGATAAGGATATATATATTAATAATAAACAATTTAGGGTTCGTTTGGCAGGTTATAGTAAGTGTATTAACCATATAGTTAAAGAAAACAAAAAGACACGGTAAAAGTTAAATTATTTAACTTAGAGTTAAATCTAATTGATAAGGTTAAAATAATACCCTAAACTTGTCTAAATCTTATTTGTTGATAGGATTTCGACCCATCCCCACATTAGCTTCGAAATAAGACCCTTTGGAACCATTATAAATCGATTTTGACTTTAATATAAAATAATATTTTGAGATATTCCTAAGGTGCCCCTCTCCTCCCTTATAAAAGGGCACCTCCTCCCCCTCCTCCTCACACCAATTTGAGCACTCAAGATCGGCCAACCCCTGCCATTTTCTCTTCTCCACTTCCCTAGAATAATCCCAGAGGTCCTTCTCTTCTTCAAAGACCAATCTTAGTTCCCTAAGTGGAGGATTCAAAGAGGTGTTCCAAAGAAGAGGTAATACCCATTACCGATCTTTTCAATTTCTTTCTTCATCAACTTCTTCTTCTTTAGTTGTTTCATGATAAAGTAATAACATCAGTATTTCTTATATACTGATATGTTATTATAAATATGAAACCACTCTAATTAACCTTCTATCCATCCTACGAAAAAAGGAAATCACCGCGCGTGCGTACGTACGGAATACCGTCTCCACGCCGTGGTGTAATCTATTTTCCGCCACCACCTTAATTGGATGGGTATAAAGGTGTAATGAGTAACATTATATGATTATTATAAAGTGATTTGGATACTGAAATAGTATACATACACTTCAACACAATTCCATGACCATGGGAACGATATCATCGCTCGTGCGTACGTACGCACTACCGTCTCCACGACGCGATGAGATTCATTCTCAATAATTAACCATTCATGAATGATTATAAAGCATATATAATAAGTACTAATGAAATATATGACCTGATAATGATACTGGAATTATTTATATTTATATGTATGTCATCTACTTAATTCCATTCAAGACAATAAGGAAAGGAAAACAGCGTTCATGCGTACGTACGGACTACCGTCTCCATGAACGGTGTTTTTCATTTCATTTATCTATCTATTATATATATATATATACTGAATATATATGATATATAAATCATATTTTATATTCTGGAAGTAAGTAAATCATGATATAAGTAATAATAATGTCAAGAACAACAAGTCAAAACACCTACGATAAATGAAACGATTTTACCCAAAACGTTTCTTTAACATGGAATTTACAAAAGAACGGGTAATATAAAGTCATAAGTGAATCATATATGATATCATAACAAGGAATATGATTCTTTAATAAGTCAATGACATTATTTAAATCATTATACAGGAGGTTCAGACACATACGAAGCAAATCGGACCTAAGGTAAGGGAAATATCACAATCTCATTTTTATCCGAGATTGTTTATTCGTATGTACTTACTGGGGTGTATTTTATCATCCACATCCATGTTTCATCAATATGTAATATTATTTACATCCACCTAAAATTGTTTAAATCCATTTTTACCCTTCGGTGAGTTTTTAGTAATATGTATGAAAGAAATCTTTTGTCGTTTTTCGTACGAGGTACTTTTTGACTTTTCCGACAAAAGTACGCGAAGAATGTTTTTTTAACTTATATGGCATGAATGGATTTTTTAAAAACATTATTTCCAAGAAGCTTCCTTTACAAGTTTTCAAGTTTATTTTTAATCAACTTATTTTAGTTTAAAGTTGTATGAAATTTTAAGAAAGGAAAAATGTTTTTGAAGAAGAAAGGATATTTTCCTCAAGAATGGAGTTCAAGTGTTTTATCAAAATTATTTTCCATCTAAGATAATAAAGGGTTCTGTTTTTATCCCTATTATTACATGGATTTGATTATGTTGTGATGGAAATATTTTTATGAATTCCTTTATCTTATATGAATTGTTTTATGATGTCATGTTGTTTAAGAATTCCATTTTTATTACATGGGTTACGCTATGATGTATGGTTTATGATTATGTGTCACACATAAGAAAGGATTCATTATAATATTGGTGGGACCTATATCTCCCTCCAATGCATTGGGTAAAGATTTTATATCTCATGAGATAGACATGGCTGGAATGGTAGGTCATACCGGTTCAGTGAAACAGGACTGAAACGAGGGTTACTCGATTCAGAAAGGGACTTTGTCCACTAAGATAGTCTTGGCAATGAGTCTTGACTAACAGGAAATGATTATCTATGATTATGTGTGAATGCCACAAAGTTTCATGTTTTAAGTTATGATTATTGTGATTACATTTCACTACTATGATTTATTCCATGTTATGAAATTATGCTCTCTTTTGCAGGTTAAGATTTCCAAAAGTTATGTTCCTATGAATATGATGTGATTGATTTTTCTTTTGTATACCCTTACTGAGCATTTGAGCTCACCCTTTTATGTTTTCTTTTCCCCGGGATATAAAGAAAGGTTTTAGGTAAAAAAAGGGAAGATCTTTATGGGAGATATTGAAGATCTTTCACCACGATTAGAAGATTACGTTCCGAGTTTCCAAAGACACTAAACTATTACGATCCTTGTGTGTGTGTGTTTTTGTTATGTACTAAGTATTCCGCAAAAGTAATGTAAAGTCTATGTACGTCAGGCTTCGGGTCTCTACAGTTGGTATCAGAGGAAAGGTTTAGTCAACCTTTGGAAACTTGGATGCGAGAACTTTAGTGAGATCCCTAGAGATATTTCTAAGGTGTGTCTAGGGATGTCTCTAAGGTTAAGTATACAATTACTCTAACGATCATAGAATTAAACCTAAGATGTTAGATATTGAAGGTACTCCCCCTTTATTGTGTTGTTTTCCCTAGCATGATTTTTGCCTCTCCCACTATTCTTTTTGGGTTTTAGACGATGGCTAGAACCCGAAGGAACTGTGTTGATCAATGCAATGGACAATGCAATGATTGCCCTCCTGAACAAAAAAATGTTATGGGAGATAGAGTGCAAAATCTTATTGCTATACTTACACAAGCTATGAATCATTCTGGACTTCCAAATGATCTGAGAAGGGAACAATATTCTATTGAGTCATTCATGAGGCAACGCCCACCTTCTTTTAGTGGGTCTTCCGATCCACTTGTTGCTGAACAATGGATCAGTACCACTGAAAAGATATTTTCAGTTCTTTAATGTTCTGAACATGATAAAGTCATCTTAGCAGTATATCGTTTGGAAGGTGAAGCTGATCAATGGTGGAATCTTATCAAGAATACGAGGCCAAGAGATGAAATTGAGTCCATGGAATGGGACGAGTTCAAGAACTTGTTTTTCAGTAAGTACTTCCCTCGTATTCTTTGAACAAAGATGGAAAAGGAGTTTCTTGAGCTGAAGCAGAAGGATGATGAATCTGTTGGTATATATGAAGCGAATTTTACAAGGCTTGCAAGGTATGCATCTGGATTTATCATCCAACCTGAAAGTAAAGTTGATCGATTCTTTAGTGGATTAAAACCAAGTCTTCGAAGGGCATTAGCTATAAGAGACTTCAGTAGCTATGAAGAAATTGTACATTGTGCAATCAAGGTAGAAATGGAAGTTGGTGTTACATATCCATCTCATGGTTTTGACAAGAAACAAAAGATGGAGTTCGAGGAGAAATCTCAGAATAATGGTGAAAAGAAGATGAATGTTTCCTTATGCACAAAGTGTGGAAAGAAGCATGGTGGAGATTGTCTTAAAGGGACTAGAAAATGTTTTAAGTGTGGAAAAGAAGGTCATCGAGCAGCTGAGTGTCGAAGTAATGGAAAAAGGGTTTCTAATGATGTGAATAAAGCAAACACTGCAGAGAACGCACCACCAACACTTCAATGCTTCAAGTGCAAGGAAATGGGGCATTATGCTAATAAATTCCCTAATCCAAGGGTTAGTGATGATCAACATGAGCAACCGCTTAAGGCAAAGGAGAAAGGGAAGTCACATGCTATCACTATTGGCGATGTTGAATATGAAAACGATGTGGTAGAATGATTAAGTGTTTATGTAATGGGATTCCAAAATAATGTTGTATCATGGAGTATTGGAATATTTATGTATTGGTCTAATGTGGTATTCAAAGTGATTGAGATATTTTTGGAAATAAGATGATATGCGCATAATAAAGGAATAATAAGATAATGAGCTATTTGATTGTATTCATGAGCTCATGACTGATAATAAGGAGAAGGTTATATCATGGTTTGAGTATATAGAATTTTTGGATTTTGGTTAACTTTTAACTGCATTCATGTTTTCAGTAAGGTTCAATGGGTATTCAAGAGAATACATGATTAAGGACTTTGAATGTTTAGAATGTGACCAACAAGACATATCTTATAGGGATCAATGATGGTATTAAATCTCTGGTAATTGTTTTCACTATATTATGAGAGTGGACTGCAGTATTATGGGTAAGCCTAAAGATTGTAATGGATTATGTTGGACATAAGTTAGTATTGTTTAAGGATAAGAGTTTTTTTTTTCCGATATTATTGATGGGATGTTATAGTAATATAGTTTTAGAAAAAGGACAACCTGCAGGACGGGCGACAGCCCATCGCTTCGGATAAGGCTGTGGGAATCGAACCCACAACCGAAATGCGACTGGCCTTTATCGCCTACCACTGGCTTACAGGAAGTCCCTGTTTAGTAGAAACTAGTTTTATTATATTAAGCAGTATGATATATGAAGTATAAAGTCCATTTTAGGAACCATATATGATTAATCTCACTAGAGAATGACTTATGTATATTTAATAACTTTTGCTAACCTTTTATTTGAGACAGATGGAATGACCCGTCATTCTATCACATGATCTGCTAACACTTCACGAATAACAAAGTCAACTTCATTTATTTATGAGATGAAGTGGAAATTGTTCAAGGCACGAACAACAGTGAGATTGTACCAAAATAAAGTAAGTATTTATTCTAATTCTAATTCTTCAACTTTAGGGAAATGATACTGAAAACCAAAAATGTTGTCCTAGTGCTCTTATATCTGATTAATCATATGGTACCTTAGATCGTCACACATTTATGGATTTGTGATTGTTGGCTTTTCCATAGCCATGTTCTCTACCACTCTCCATCAGAACATGATGGTTAGATTTCTCTTCCATATCCATATTTTCACCTATGTGGAAGCCCAGTGATTAGTTTATTTGGGTAATCGTTACATTTCATAGTTTAGTTTTTAAAGCCAAGTTTTGGTATTCCTTTTTACGATGTGGGTTTCTATTAAAGAAACTTTCGAATAGTAAACCATTTATAACCCCGACGAATTTCGAGGGCGAAATTCATTTTAAGGGGGGTAGAATGTAACAGCCCGAGATTTTATGAAAAATATTCTTTTTAATTTTATTAGTGTCTTGTGTTATATGCTACACCAAAAGGAGCTTTCACAATACACATCTCTATCCTGGCTTGAATTATACGCAATCGCGACCTTCCACGATAGCGTGTGTTGTACGCAACACCGAGTTTCGCTAAACAACGATATGCTATAAAGATATTATTAAAACTAGCCGTTATTAAAAGTAATAACCACTTTTTGAAATTTTGTAAATTTTATTTTTCAAAATGGAATTCATTTTTGGATTCGTAATATCGAAATTAGCTTAGGGTGAAATTTTGGATAACTTTCATATTCTGATGAATAGTGAAAATTACTATATTTTAATTAAAAACAACTTTTTTAATCGAAATAATTAATACTGATAAATTATTAATTTGAGTGGTTTTAAAGTATATTTAGAATATATTTTTACAATTTAATACAATGTTGGTCATTGGATGTAATTTCACATTTAAACCAGTTATAAACTACTGTCAATCTTTTGATAGTTATTATCTCTTAAAAACACGCTATTTGTTTTGACGACGAGAATTAATTTTTTAAATTAGTTAAGGCAACTGATATGTTTTTAATTTGGTAAAATAGAGATCATTTTTGAGTTCATAATATCAAATACAGCTTAGGCCTAATTTTTGGTATTTTTCTGAAAACTTTCAATTTTCGATGAATAGTGAAACCACTAAGTGGTAGGTTAAAAACTGAATTTTGCATAAAACATAATTTTACCGCTTCTGTGAATGGAATTTCAAAAATCCGAGAGACATGGTTAATATCAAGGACTAAAATGTGGTTCAATGAGATGAAAATAATTTTTGGTGAATAGTAACTTTTTACTTTTTTTACCATGGTTAAAAGTAAATAGGGTAACTAAGGGTGAATATGATATTACTATTACCCTAACACATGTCCTAATTCTATTGGACAAGTGTAATTCGACCAAAAAAAAACTTAGAAATAAAATATGACCATTTAGGCCCACTTGGATTAGATTAGGACATTTATTATTAATTTATTTAAAGAAGGGTTAAAAGAGTTAAAATCAATGTTTATTTACTAAAACATTTTTAATATGGGGTTATACATAAGATAAATTCGACTATAAATATTCATTAGAAAGATAAAAAGCTTTCCTACATAATGGTATTTTATTTGTAATTTTTAGACATTAAATAATTTAATTTATTTATGACACAATGATGATGCAGTAATTATCTTATTAATGAAATATTGACATAATTGATGTTATAAACACCAAAATAAATGTAATTTGAGACTTTTTATGAATTACACTAATTTTCTAGGTTACTATGATATATTAGTGTTGATTTAATCAACATGGTTCGAACATATAATTCTGTAATGACTTTCACAAAAATCATATATCAAATAGTGTCAAAATTGACACAAAATAGTTTTTAAATCAAATATTATATTATTAATTGTTATTTTATTTCTAAAAATCTAAGTTTCGGCCAAATGACTTAGATAAGGATATATATATTAATAATAAACAATTTAGGGTTCTTTTGGCATGTTATAGTAAGTTTATTAACCATATAGTGAAAGAAAACAAAAAGACACGGTAAAAGTTAAATTATTTAACTTAGAGTTAAATCTAATTGATAAGGTTAAAATAATACCCTAAACTTGTCTAAATATTATTGGTTGATAGAATTCTGACCCATCCACACTTTAGCTTCGAAATAAAACCCTTTGGAACCATTATAAACCGATTTTGACTTTAATATAAAATAATATTTTGAGATATTCCTAAGGTGCCCCTCTCCTCCCTTATAAAAGGGCACCTCCTCCCCCTCATCCTCACACCAATTTGAGCACTCAAGCTCGGCCAAACCCTGCCATTTTCTCTTCTCCACTTCCCTAGAATAATCCCAGAGGTCCTTCTCTTCTTCAAAGACCAATCTTAGTTCCCTAAGTGGAGGATTCAAAGAGGTGTTCCAAAGAAGAGGTAATACCCATTACCGATCTTTTCAATTTCTTTCTTCATCAACTTCTTCTTCTTTAGTTGTTTCACGATAAAGTAATAACATAAGTATTTCTTATATACTGATATGTTATTATAAATATGAAACAACTCTAATTAACATTCTATCCATCCTACAGAAAAAGGAAATCACCGCGCGTGCGTACGTACGGAATACCGTCTCTACGCCGTGGTGTAATCTATTTTCCGCCACCACCTTAATTGGATGGGTATAAAGGTGTAATGAGTAACTATATATGATTATTATAAAGTGATATTGATACTGAAATAGTATACATACACTTCAACATAATTCCATGACCATGGGAACGATATCATCGCTCGTGCGTACGTACGGACTACCATCTCCACGACGCGAGGAGATTCATTCTCAATAATTAACCATTCATGAATGATTATAAAGTATATATATTAAGTACTAATGAAATATATGACCTGATAATGATACTGGAATTATTTATATTTATATTTATGTCATCTACTTAATTCCATTCAAGACAATAAGGAAAGGAAAACAGCGTTCATGCGTACGTACGGACTACCGTCTCCATGAACGGTGTTTTTCATTTCATTTATCTATCTATTATATATATATATATATATATACTGAATATATATGATATATAAATCATATTTTATATTCAGGAAGTAAGTAAATCATGATATAAGTAATAATAATGTCAAGAACAACAAGTCAAAACACCTACGATAAATGAAACGATTTTACCCAAAACGCTTCTTTAACATGGAATTTAAAAAAGAACGGGTAATATAAAGTCATAAGTAAACAATATATGACATCATAACAATGAATATGATTCTGTAATAAGTCAATGACATTATTTAAATCATTATACAGGAGGTTCGGACACATACGAAGCAAATCGGACCTAAGGTAAGGGAAATATCACAATCTCATTTTTATCCGAGATTGTTTATTCGTATGTACTTACTGGGGTGTATTTTATCATCCACATCCATGTTTCATCAATATGTAATATTATTTCCATCCACCTACAATTGTTTAAATCCATTTTTACCCTTCGGTGAGTTTTTAGTAATATGTATGAAAGGAATCTTTTGTCATTTTTCGTACGAGGTACTTTTTGACTTTTCCGACAAAAGTACGCGAAGAATGTTTTTTTTAACTTATATGGCATGAATGGATTTTAAAAAAAAATTATTTCCAAGAAGCTTACTTTATAAGTTTTCATGTTTATTTTTAATCAACTTCTTTTAGTTTAAAGTTGTATGAAATTTTAAGAAAGGAAAAATGTTTTTGAAGAAGAAAGGATATTTTCCTCAAGAATGGAGTTCAAGTGTTTTATCAAAATTATTTTCCATCTAAGAGAATAAAGGGTTATGTTTTTATCCCTATTATTACATGGATTTGATTATGTTGTGATGGAAATATTTTTATGAATTCCTTTATCTTATATGAATTGTTTTATGATGTCATGTTGTTTAAGAATTCCATTTTTATTACATGGGTTACGCTATGATGTATGGTTTATGATTATGTGGCACACATAAGAAAGGATTCATTATAATATTGGTGGGACCTATATCTCCCTCCAATGCATTGGGTAAAGATTTTATATCTCATGAGATAGACATGGCTTGAATGGTAGGTCATACCAGTTCAGTGAAACAGGACTGAAACGAGGGTTACTCGATTCAGAAAGGGACTTTTTCCACTAAGATAGTCTTGGCAATGAGTCTTGACTAAAAGGAAATGATTATCTATGATTATGTGTGAATGCCACAAAGTTTCATGTTTTAAGTTATGATTATTGTGATTACATTTCACTACTATGATTTATTCCATGTTATGAAATTATGCTCTCTTTTGCAAGTTAAGATTTCCAAAAGTTATGTTCCTATGAATATGACGTGATTGATTTTTCTTTTGTATACCCTTACTGAGCATTTGAGCTCACCCTTTTATGTTTTCTTTTCCCCAGGATATAAAGAAAGGTTTTAGGTAAAAAAAGGGAAGATCATTATGGGAGATATTGAAGATCTTTCACCACGATTAGAAGATTACGTTCCGAGTATCCAAAGACACTAAACTATTACGATCCTTGTGTGTGTGTGTTTTTGTTATGTACTAAGTATTCCGCAAAAGTAATGTAAAGTCTATGTACGTCAGGCTTCGGGTCTCTACAGTTGGTATCAGAGGAAAGGTTTAGTCAACCTTTGGAAACTTGGATTCGAGAACTTTAGTGAGATCCCTAGAGATATTTCTAAGGTGTGTCTAGGGATGTCTCTAAGGTTAAGTATACAATTACGCTAACGATCATAGAATTAAACCTAAGATGTTAGATATTGAAGGTACTCCCCCTTTATTGTGTTGTTTTCCCTAGCATGATTTTTTCCTCTCCCACTATTCTTTTTGGGTTTTAGACGATGGCTAGAACCCGAAGAAACTGTGTTGATCAATGCAATGGACAATGCAATGATTGCCCTCCTGAACAAACAAATGTTATGGGAGATAGAGTGCAAAATCTTATTGATATACTTACACAAGCTATGAATCATTCTGGACTTCCAAATGATCTGAGAAGGGAACAATATTCTATTGAGTCCTTCATGAGGCAACGCCCACCTTCTTTTAGTGGGTCTTCCGATCCACTTGTTGCTGAACAATGGATCATTACCACTGAAAAGATATTTTCAGTTCTTCAATGTTCTGAACATGATAAAGTCATCTTAGCAGTATATCGTTTGGAAGGTGAAGCTGATCAATGGTGGAATCTTATCAAGAATACGAGGCCAAGAGATGAAATTGAGTCCATGGAATGGGACGAGTTCAAGAACTTGTTTTTCAGTAAGTACTTCCCTCGTATTCTTTGAACAAAGATGTAAAAGGAGTTTCTTGAGCTGAAGCAGAAGGATGATGAATCTGTTGGTATATATGAAGCGAATTTTACAAGGCTTGCAAGGTATGCATCTAGATTTATCATCCAACCTGAAAGTAAAGTTGATCGATTCTTCAGTGGATTAAAACCAAGTCTTCGAAGGGAATTAGCTATAAGAGACTTCAGTAGCTATGAAGAAATTGTACATTGTGCTATCAAGGTAGAAATGGAAGTTGGTGTTACATATCCATCTCATGGTTTTGACAAGAAACAAAAGATGGAGTTCGAGGAGAAATCTCAGAATAATGGTGAAAAGAAGATGAATGTTTCCTTATGCACAAAGTGTGGAAAGAAGCATGGTGGAGATTGTCTTAAAGGGAGTAAAAAATGTTTTAAGTGTGGAAAAGAAGGTCATCGAGCAGCTGAGTGTCGAAGTAATGGAAAAAGGGTTTCTAATGATGTGAATAAAGCAAACACTGCAGAGAATGCACCATCAACACTTCAATGCTTCAAGTGCAAGGAAATGGGGCATTATGCTAATAAATTCCTTAATCCAAGGGTTAGTGATGATCAACCTGAGCAACCGCTTAAGGAAAAGGACAAAGGGAAGTCACATGCTATCACTATTGGAGATGTTGAATATGACAATGATGTGGTAGAATGATTAAGTGTTTATGTAATGGGATTCCAAAATAATGTTGTATCATGGAGTACTGGAATATTTATGTATTGTTCTAATGTGGTATTCAAAGTGATTGAGATATTTTTGGAAATAAGATGATATGCGCATAATGAAGGAATAATAAGATAATGAGCTATTTGATTGTATTCATGAGCTCATGACTGATATAAGGAGAAGGTTATATCATGGTTTGAGTATATAGAATTTTTGGATTTTGGTTAACTTTTAACTGCATTCATGTTTTCACTAAGGTTCAATGGCTATTCAAGAGAATACATGATTAAGGACATTGAATGTTTAGAATGTGACCAACAAGACATATCTTATGGGGATCAATGATGGTATTAAATCTCTGGTAATTGTTTTCACTATATTATGAGAGTGGACTGCAGTATTATGGGTAAGCCTAAAGATTGTAATGGATTATGTTGGACATAAGTTAGTATTGTTTAAGGATAAGAGTTTTTTTTTCCGATATTATTGATGGGATGTTATAGTAATATAGTTTTAGAAAAAGGACAACCTGCAGGACGGGCGACAGCCCATCGCTTCGGATAAGGCTGTGGGAATCGAACCCACAACCGAAATGCGACTGGCCTTTATCGCCTACCACTGGCCTACAGGAAGTCCCTGTTTAGTAGAAACTAGTTTTATTATATTAAGCAGTATGATATATGAAGTATAAAGTCCATTTTAGGAACCATATATGATTAATCTCACTAGAGAATGACATATGTATATTTAATAACTTTTGCTAACCTTTTATTTGAGACAGATGGAATGACCCGTCATTCTATCACATGATCTGCTAACACTTCACGAATAACAAAGTCAACTTCATTTATTTAAGAGATGAAGTGGAAATTGTTCAAGGCACGAACAACAGTGAGATTGTACCAAAATAAAGTAAGTATTTATTCTAATTCTAATTCTTCAACTTTAGGGAAATGATACTGAAAACCAAAAATGTTGTCCTAGTGCTCTTATATCTGATTAATCATATGGTACCTTAGATCGTCACACATTTATGGATTTGTGATTGTTGGCTTTTCCATAGCCATGTTCTCTACCACTCTCCATCAGAACATGATGGTTAGATTTCTCTTCCATATCCATATTTTCACCTATGTGGAAACCCAGTGATTAGTTTATTTGGGTAATCATTACATTTCATAGTTTAGTTTTTAAAGCCAAGTTTTGGTATTCCTTTTTACGATGTGGGTTTCTATTAAAGAAACTTTCGAATAGTAAACCATTTATAACCCCAACGAATTTCGAGGGCGAAATTCATTTTAAGGGGGGTAGAATGTAACAGCCCGAGATTTTATGAAAAATATTCTTTTTAATTTTATTTTTGTCTTGTGTTATACGCTACACCAAAAGGAGCTTTCACAATACACATCTCTATCCTGGCTTGAATTATACGCAATCGCGACCTTCCACGATAGCGTGTGTTGTACGCAACACCGAGTTTCGCTAAACAACGATATGCTATTAAGATATTATTAAAACTAGCCGTTATGAATAGTAATAACCACTTTTTGAAATTTTGTAAATTTTATTTTTCAAAATGGAATTCATTTTTGGATTCGTAATATCGAAATTAGCTTAGGGTGAAATTTTGGATAACTTTCATATTCTGATGAATAGTGAAAATTACTAAATTTTAATTAAAAACAACTTTTTTTGATCGAAATAATTAATACTGATAAATTATTAATTTGAGTGTTTTTAAAGTATATTTAGAATATATTTTTACAATTTAATACAATGTTGGTCATTGGATGTAATTTCACATTTAAACCAGTTATAACCTACTGTCAATCTTTTGATAGTTATTATCTCTTAAAAACACGCTATTTGTTTTGACGACGAGAATTAATTTTTTAAATTAGTTAATGCAACTGATATATTTTGAATTTGGTAAAATAGACATCATTTTTGAGTTCATAATATCAAATACAGCTTAGGCCTAATTTTTGGTATTTTTCTGAAAACTTTCAATTTTCGATGAATAGTGAAACCACTAAGTGGTAGGTTAAAAACTGAATTTTGCATAAAAAATAATTTTACCGCTTCTGTGAATGGAATTTCGAAAATCCGAGAGACATGGTTAATATCAAGGACTAAAATGTGGTTCAATGAGATGAAAATAATTTTTGGTGAATAGTAACTTTTTACTTTTTTTTACCATGGTTAAAAGTAAATAGGGTAACTAAGGGTGAATATGATATTACTATTACCCTAACACATGTCCTAATTCTATTGGACAAGTGTAATTCGACCAAAAACAAACTTAGGAATAAAATATGACCATTTAGGCCCACTTGGATTAGATTAGGACATTTATTATTAATTTATTTAAAGAAGGGTTAAAAGAGTTAAAATCAAAGTTTATTTACTATAACATTTTTAATATGGGGTTATACATAAGATAAATTCGACTATAAATATTCATTAGAAAGATAAAACGATTTCCTACATAATGGTATTTTATTTGTAATTTTTAGACATTAAATAATTTAATTTATTTATGACACAATGATGATGCAGTAATTATCTTATTAATGAAATATTGACATAATTGATGTTATAAACACCAAAATAAATGTAATTTGAGACTTTTTATGAATTACACTAATTTTCTAGGTTACTATGATATATTAGTGTTGATTTAATCAACATGGTTCGAACATAAAATTCTGTTATGACTTTCACAAAAATCATATATCAAATAGTGTCAAAATTGACACAAAATAGTTTTTAAATCAAATATTATATTATTAATTGTTATTTTATTCCTAAATATCTAAGGTTCTGCCAAATGACTTAGATAAGGATATATATATTAATAATAAACAATTTAGGGTTCTTTTGTCATGTTATAGTAAGTTTATTAACCATATAGTGAAAGAAAACAAAAAGACACGGTAAAAGTTAAATTATTTAACTTAGAGTTGATAAGGTTAAAATAATACCCTAAACTTGTCTAAATCTTATTGGTTGATAGAATTTCGACCCATCCAGACTTTAGCTTCTAAATAAGACCCTTTGGAACCTTTATAAACCGATTTTGTCTTTAATATAAAATAATATTTTGAGATATTCCTAAGGTGCCCCTCTCCTCCCTTATAAAAGGGCACCTCCTCCCCCTCCTCCTCACACCAATTTGAGCACTCATGCTTGGCCAACCCCTGCCGTTTTCTCTTCTCCACTTCCCTAGAATAATCCCAGAGGTCCTTCTCTTCTTCAGAGACCAATCTTAGTTCCCTAAGTGGAGGATTCAAAGAGGTGTTCCAAAGAAGAGGTAATACCCATTACCGATCTTTTCAATTTATTTCTTCATCAACTTCTTCTTCTTTAGTTGTTTCATGATAAAGTAATAACATAAGTATTTCTTATATACTGATATGTTATTATAAATATGAAACAACTCTAATTAACCTTCTATCCATCCTACGGAAAAAGGAAATCACCGCGCGTGCGTACGTACGGAATACCGTCTCCACGCCGTGGTGTAATCTATTTTCCGCCACCACCTTAATTGGATGGGTATAAAGGTGTAATGAGTAACTATATATGATTATTATAAAGTGATATTGATACTGAAATAGTATACATACACTTCAACACAATTCCATGACCATGGGAACGATATCATCGCTCGTGCGTACGTACGGACTACCGTCTCCACGATGCGATGAGATTCATTCTCAATAATTAACCATTCATGAATGATTATAAAGTATATATAATAAGTACTAATGAAATATATGACCTGATAATGATACTGTAATTATTTATATTTATATGTATGTCATCTACTTAATTCCATTCAAGACAATAAGGAAAGGAAAACAGCGTTCATGCGTACGTACGGACTACCGTCTCCATGAACGGTGTTTTTCATTTCATTTATCTATCTATTATATATATATATATATATACTGAATATATATGATATATAAATCATATTTTATATTCTGGAAGTAATTAAATCATGATATAAGTAATAATAATGTCAAGAACAACAAGTCAAAACACCTACGATAAATGAAACGATTTTACCCAAAACGCTTCTTTAACATGGAATTTACAAAAGAACGGGTAATATAAAGTAATAAGTGAACCATATATGATATCATAACAATGAATATGATTCTGTAATAAGTCAATGACATTATTTAAATCATTATACAGGAGGTTCGGACACATACGAAGAAAATCGGACCTAAGGTAAGGGAAATATCACAATCTCATTTTTATCCGAGATTGTTTATTCGTAAGTACTTACTGGGGTGTATTTTATCATCCACATCCATGTTTCATCAATATGTAATATTATTTCCATCCACCTACAATTTTTTAAATCCATTTTTACCCTTCGGTGAGTTTTTAGTAATATGTATGAAAGGAATCTTTTGTCGTTTTTCGTACGAGGTACTTTTTGACTTTTCCGACAAAAGTACGCGAAGAATGTTTTTTTAACATATATGGCATTAATGGATTTTTAAAAAACATTATTTCCAAGAAGCTTCCTTTACAAGTTTTCAAGTTTATTTTTAATCAACTTCTTTTAGTTTAAAGTTGTATGAAATTTTAAGAAAGGAAAAATGTTTTTGAAGAAGAAAGGATATTTTCCTCAAGAATGGAGTTCAAGTGTTTTATCAAAATTATTTTCCATCTAAGATAATAAAGGGTTCTGTTTTTATCCCTATTATTACATGGATTTGATTATGTTGTGATGGAAATATTTTTATGAATTCCTTTATCTTATATGAATTGTTTTATGATGTCATGTTGTTTAAGAATTCCATTTTTATTACATGGGTTACGCTATGATGTATGGTATATGATTATGTGGCACACATAAGAAAGGGTTCATTATAAGATTGGTGGGACCTATATCTCCCTCCAATGCATTGGGTAAGGATTTTAAATCTCATGAGATAGACATGGCTGGAATGGTAGGTTATACTGGTTCAGTGAAACATGACTGAAACGAGGGTTACTCGATTCAGAAAGGGACTTTGTCCACTAAGATAGTCTTGGAAATGAGTCTTGACTAACAGGAAATGATTATCTATGATTATGTGTGAATGCCACAAAGTTTCATGTTTTAAGTTATGATTATTGTGATTACATTTCACTACTATGATTTATTCCATGTTATGAAATTATGATCTCTTTTGCAGGTTAAGATTTCCAAAAGTTATGTTCCTATGAATATGATGTGATTGATTTTTCTTTTGTATACCCTTACTGAGCATTTGAGCTCACCCTTTTATGTTTTCTTTTCCCCAGGATATAAAGAAAGGTTTTAGGTAAAAAAAAGGGAAGATCTTTATGGGAGATATTGAAGATCTTTCACCACGATTAGAAGATTACGTTCTGAGTTTCCAAAGACACTAAACTATTACGATCCTTGTGTGTGTGTGTTTTTGTTATGTACTATGTATTCCGCAAAAGTAATGTAAAGTCTATGTACGTCAGGCTTCGGGTCTCTAAAGGTTGTGTCATATCAACTAGCACTTCTACCTACCATGGAAAAAGTACATCATGTCTTTAATGTATCCCACTTAAGTAAGTGCATACTTGACCCTTCACATCTACTCTCTTCAGAGGTGGTACAGTTAGGGGATGATCTTTGTTATGGGGAGTAGGTAGTGACGATCTTAGATCGTAGAGAAAAAGTTCTACGAAATAAGATAATGCCCCTCATCAAGTTGTTTTGGAGAAACCACATTTTTGAAGAAGAAACATATGAATAAGAGTAAATGATGAAGAAGAGTAACCCATATATGATTTAGTGTGTGAAAAGGAAATTTCGAGAGCAAAATTTCTTATGGGGGGGATACTGTAACAAAACAAACTTTTGTTAATAAAAATCCCTCTTGATCTAATTAAATGTACTCATATGTGAAATGGTTATACAACATATGATATTCTTTTGTTTTATAATTTTTTATTTTCAAATACCATTTTTAATTGTGATCTTTGCTATTGTATTCATTTAACAGTGATCACGTGATTAGATAAAATATGGACTTTAACAAATCCAATTTACTCAGACAAAGGGACTGATGGTCTCATTTAGTAGACACGCCCAGTATGAAGCCCATTTATCAGATCTTAGAAAGGCGGTGGCATCATTGGGCTTCACTCTTGACCAATCCCAAGCTGAGATTGAACATGTTAATCTTGAGTCGAACTGACAACAGGAAAAGTGGAAGTTGACAGGGATTACCACCCAAACGATGTTATCTGAGCCACCCCAAGAGTATGTCACCATCGCACACCTCACTCGTCGGTCTTATGCTGGTGTTTTAAGTGGTTATTTAACAAGACCCTAGTACTATGGTTATGTACATTATTTTTGTATATAATAATTAATATACTCTCATTTTATTATTGTTACCTTGTAAATAGTTTTTAAAGAACAAATAGTATTTTCAGTTAATGTTCAACTAATACCTCTATTATGATGAATTAATATATTTTTTAAATAAATAATATTTTAATAAAATATTATTAATATTATGAAGTAATTTTTATTAAATATAAACGATCATATAATTTTATGAATGGAGTGGTAATTTTTATTATGTTTTGAAATCCATTTTTGTCAAAAAACTTGAATTTCTGATAAATGTTGGTTTTTATATTAGAATTTAAAATTTGAATATTTTGAAAATTATTTAGATAAAATGAATATTATTTCTATAATTAGGACATTAAAATTATCCAATTGTTAATTTATCATAATTTTCTAAGATAGTCAAATTTTTGGGTAAAAATTAAATAACATTTAAATATATAACATGTTTTATGACATTATAATGGCCCAATAATGATGTAATAAAATACTATAAACTTCATGTTTGGCCAATAAATATTTTAAAATTAAAATAATGTGATTTGGGGTTTTTTCGATTTATTTTACAAAGCCTTAGTGGACCCTTCAAGACTTATTAAACATTTTTCCTTTTTAAATTCTTTTCCCTGGGTGTGTGACTCAACTCCACCTAATAAACCCCATTATTTTAAGATGTTCAGACCACGGACTTATAAAATATGGTCTTCCACTTCTCGTTTCCCAAAATCATGGGAAAAAACCATGGGCTTTTTGTGATTTGGATTAGTTTAATGGGAGGTGTCCCAAACCAAAATATTATAGAATTCACTCAACTTTCCTATATAAACCAACCCAAGCTCCCACATACTCCTCACTAAAATAAATTTGAGATCATCCAAACTCTACCCTCCTATCTCTAGAATCCTCCCATGGTGCCCCAAACTCCCAATAAGCCTCTCTGAAGATTCTCTCAAGCCTTTGGAAGCACACATCCAAGTAAGGGTTATATCTTCCTTTCTCTTTTTTCCCAATTTTCTTAATGTTGTTATTCCCTTTTAATTTCAATTATAAATGTTAGGGTATGGTTTTACACCTCCCACATAATTAATTATTTATTTTTGAATTAAGGTATACCCCTTTATATCTCATTAAATACCTCCCATGTACACCTGTTACTATGCCGAAATTCGGAAAAGAATTTATCTGTCCTCATTGTCATTCAAGAGATTATTTTGTATCATGAATATATATTTTATTAAAATTGTTTGTACATGTATCTATATGACCCCCTAACTGTCCATTTCAGGTACATATTACGAGACACCAATTTCTCTCTGATCAACCATTTTTATTAATTCTTCCATCGCGTCCTTATGCTTCCAAAATTACAACGATTTTCTGAGCCAATGTTATTGTGTAGTTAATACCATGGCCATTTCTATATCAATGGTATTCACCATTATGTGCATTTACATATTTATTATAATGTTTCATATATGAATTCCACACTCCATTATCGTGGAATAAATGATAATGTGTTATGAACCTATGTAATATGATCCATGTGGCACACTTATGCATGAAATGAAATGTTTAAGAAGGGTGTGTCCTTATAGCGCTCCAGTGCATTGGGTAAAGTATAGTATCATGATACATCATGTGAAATGGGTGTTTACCCATTCTAATTCAAGTGAAACAAGGATTTACTCATGCTTCATGTGCAAAGATTGTTTACTCAATCTCCATGTGCAATGAGCCTTGGCTCATGCTAATTCCATGTTAAGTGTTGTTGCCACATTTCCATGTTATGATTATCATGCTTTATCAGGCCATTATGGTTATGATTTTCTTGTGCCTAATTGATATGTCTATTTTCTAACATGTATTGTATTCCTCATGTTATTCCATGATTAATCCCTTACTAGGCTTTATAACTCACCCTTTTCTTATGCATGTCCTTGAGTTATCCCATGCAATGCTAAGTACGAGGGAATGTAGTGGTCATATAAATAATGTTTTCTATAAACATGTTGTATTTCATGTTTTAAGATGTTATTTAATGATACTAATCCCCAAAGACACTAGAAAATTCAATCTTCTATGTTGTATCAAGTGAAGTTTATGAAATAAATTATGTTTAGTTGTGTAATAAAATGCATGGTTTTCATATGAAGGATATAAATCTATTTTTCCAATTCACAATTCTCCTTGTGATACCTCCATATATTCCATCAAAATAGAGGATGGGGGAATTCTCGAGAGGATGGTGGCACCCAATTAATCCATAGAGAAGCATATTCATTGACAGTCAAGATTGTTTATGAGAGAAGATACTCTATGGTCTGAGAGAGCACTAGAAATATAGAAACTAAACATCACATGGTGGATAACATATCCACTCCATTTGTAATATTATTAATGATAATTTTGGATTCCATGGAATACCCTCATGTTTTAATTATTGATGATTTAGGTTTCATCCACAAGAATTAAGTGGGAGATGGTTAAAGAATGTGACCTATAGTGATAAGGATGTACATTCCCTTCAAAATACTCCAGTTAATGAGGCTATTAAGAACTTCCTCGGTGAAATTGAATGTGGATAAGGATATTATATAACCCTGTCTTAGAACAACGAATGATTTTAAAAAACCAAAATTTTCTCCCATAAAGCATATTGAGAGCCAGTATGAGATAAAGCACCCGAACATAAGGTCAATGGAAAAGGAGGAAAATCCCAATTTATAAATCCCATTGATGATACAATTCCACTGGACATGGTCAGAAATTTATCTATGCCATGATTGATTTTCTTATTAGAAGCATGGACCATTTTATTAATGTCACTAATCATTGCCTGGGATAATTCAATCAGCTCTTGGATAAAACAATCATTCACAAACTCATGTTTCTCTTACGATATATACTTGGTATGTTATTTTTATATCCATAGATTAATCACTCTGGTGATTACTTATATGGATAATTGAAAATTCTAATCAATAGACAATGATATATAGTCAAATTGTCTTTGAGGTTTGGAATTAACACAAAGGTAGTATACCTTTGCTCAAGAGGGAGACTTCACCCCTAAATAAATCCCGTAAAACATGCACCATATCACATTTGATGAGATTCCATAAAGCCTTGTATGGAGAAACCTAGTAAACCATCTAGTCCTAGTGTGATCTTTAGGTTAAAACCACACATCGCCTCATTGGTCTCTTCCTCCTACAATATGGATTCAAAGAGTTCATTTTCAGAAGTGGAAACCTATTGAAGAATGTCATCAATAATATCTTATTAACCCCTCAGATAGCCCATATTCATAATAGGGTTAGGGCCTATAATAATTTAAATAAAATAATATTCATCCCCACCTCAAATCACTATTCTATCATTAGTTATGGTTTCATCTCTAAGAATAATATTTGACTTGATGACTCGCCTCTTTTACTTCATACATATGTGAATGCATTTCATATTTTGGCCACCTATACAGATCCATTTTATTCATGACTTCATATGAGCTACCCAATCCTACCTCAATAAGATGAAATCCAAAATATCATACTTCTATAATGTGAACATTACATAGTTTAATCCAAAACATTTTCCTGAATATATGTTATGTGAATAATATCTTCCTTATTAGTGTCTATTTCAAGGGATCATGGGGGTTTCTTCATATACCATGACTGCATACTAAGCTTTAGCCTATGATGTTTTTCGTGGAGAAAAATGAAATAATTTACTTGAGATTACTTATTCCATAACACAGTCACATCTTATTGATAACCCAATGTATTGGTCCAAATATTCGAGAAGGATAATCGCCCACCGTGCTCTTTTCTAGGGTACAAGGAAACCAATAGTGGACAATGATTTGAGATAATCCTCATAAGATGTGTTACTATATTATATGGGTAAGTAGATAACGAAAGATAATTGGATAAGCAGTGTTCTAGGAGACACTAGGTCGAATGTTTCCCTTTATGATTATCACACTATGTAAATAGATCCCCCATGTATCCAATGTCTAGAAACTCGCTACGAGGCAAGAACAGCAGAAATGCCTGGCTATAATTATTTGGGAAATATTCCCTCCCTTTATTTTACCTTGGATCATAAACTATATTAAAATATCCCTCAATATCCATAGGGACTACCATTATTAAAATTTCATAAAACATTCCACAAAGATTACATTATCTATGTATCAAAACTACCATAGAAAAAAGTGAAAATTGAATTGTGAGTTCTTGTAGTGATTTTTAGTGTGACAGACTGACCAAAAGCCTCGATCAGGTCCAATGAGATTTTTATATTCTATATGATTCAAATGTGATGGTTATAGATGTTTGCATGAATATTATGGTGCATAATGTTTCTTTGGGTGAAATCACCTAATTTTTAAGAGCACTTCTTTGGCTGAATCACTACATCTAAGGAAGATTTACATTGATGGAGTTCATTAGTGAGAAAATATATTTTTCTAGATCACCCAATACTAAGACAATCTAAATTAGAAATATTTTCATTGAAATGAAACAAGACTGGCTCTGGCCCCATACAACATGGCACAATTTCTTTTTAATGGAAACCAAAGTAATTTGATTTTGGAATGTGAATGTGTAAACATTCCAATATAGGGTGGATAGAGGGGAAAATCCTTAGGATATGAGGATTCATAAGCATGGGTATCATTATTAATTGTCTCCCTGAATGGGTAATGGGATAGTGAGAGGATGAGTAACGTATGAAGGTTGATTGAAAGAACCATCTATCTAGTGGGGAGTCTAAAAAACCATCAACTAAGGAGACACCTCTTGCTTCAAATGAGAATGAGATAATTATGATTAACTTGATCCTTCTGCACATATGATAATATACTTGTGCTGGTATGTGGAAATACATGCAGCCACATTTAGGGGATTGGGTCACTATTAATATAATGTCAGACATGTAACATGATGCATGCGATGGATATTCTGTAGTCATGCGATTTTCGGATAACTAAGCATTCCCTAGAACAAACACTAGAGAGAGAAAATAAAACATGATGATTATAAGGGACCAAATATGAGAAATAGTAGGTATCACCAATTAGAGGACTCTGATGATCGTACCCATGGGACTCCCCATTGTCCTGGGAAGAGGCAAAAGAATAAAACTAGACATCATGATCCTATTCCAACACCACTAGACCTTGCTTGGATATTGATATTCTACCCTCATCCACTTGGGGAACCTCACCACTGATAGAGGGATCCTACTAGAAGACATAAAAACTAGTTGATGTATGATTCATGTAAATAGGAATAGAGTAACCTAAAATATGGTAAAAATAAAAAATAACCTTTAAGGGGATGGATATGATTGTTCATGATTACAATCTACAGAGTCATGCACATAAAGAAATATCATATCTAGTAGTGGAAAAGATATATCCATGTCAAGCTAAATATTTTCAACTACTGATTCCTCATAACATAGGGTATTCTCAGCTGCATAGTGGAAACCCTCTAATGAATCACCAATGGAACATAGGAAGGAGTCATTCTAAAATGGGAAATGGATACTAAGTAGATTGATCAACACCAACACGTGGGAGAGTTCCCACCAATGTGGACCTCCATTAACCAATGGGGGAGATCGAAGCACTATCATCATTTAGATATGGGATATTTATACTATGCATGGACCAAATACTCCATTGGGTCCTACATAACATAATAGGATTTAAAATTGTGGATATATACCCACGCCAGAGAAGCCAAATCCCAAGATCCTATGAAATTTCAAAATAGAGGGACTAGAGACTTGTCTGAACCAAAAATTATAGTCAAAATAAACTGGATAAGGCTTAAAGCATCATCTATAGTAGAAATTGAAATGTCCATCAACGATCAGATTCCATGCTATGACATTTCAAGATTGTTCGGAATTTTATTTTTTGTATCACCGAAATATATATGTGGTTTACGATGTTCAGTTTAATTGAATATAATTTTTTTTACATGATATAATTATTTCCTCTCATGAAAAAATTGTATAATATTATTCATTTAAACTTGTAATTTCTTGTTAGCATAAAAATATTTTCAACACCATAGTTGTGGATATTTTATTTTATATGATCACACCAATTATCATAATCAGCACCATAAAAACTTGGGTTTGGTAAGATATATATTATTTAGTGTTCCAACTGACACTACTTCCATAAAATAATATTTTTCCTCTAGAAACATGGTTAGTGTATGGAATCCCATTTGAAATTCCAAAAAACTAATAGAAAGAAAAATTACTTTTTTTCCAAAACTAATCTCAGAAGAACTGCAAAGACTATATTTAATAACCTATTTTTGGTTTTATAATGTTAATCATAATAAAGGGGGTCTAAATTATAGTTCTAAAATAAATGTGCATTTTCTCTTTATCCTAAAATATTTAGATTATTTGTTTTTCATATTACTAAGGAAATCAAATATCATAGTAAATGAAATATATAATGTTTTGAAATAAAATTATCACACTAGAAGAAAAGATAAAAATATTTTATATTACTAATGAAAGGGTTAAAGTATAAGTATATTAATATATCTAAATTATTGTATCTATTTTAGAAATTTACATTAAAAAAAATTTCAAAAATTATACAAACAATGTTTAACAACTAAATAAAATTTATAGTTAAAAACTAAATACTCATTTAAAGGGGAATTTATAAAAAAATCACTTTTAAATAAAAGGTGAAAGGTATATATGTAGACCTGATCTGAAAAATCATCAACTTTTAACCCATTAAAATGTATCATAGATTTTATACCTATCAAATGGTCTGTCTTCCTATCCTACGAATCCCACTACATAACCTATTTCTAGAAACTATATTATAATTACCAGAATCACCCAATCTCTTCCATTCTATTCATGTAATACCTCAATCCGATGAAAATATTTTCTATATTCCTATACCCATAATCCCTCAAACATCCAGTATTATAATAAAATTATTTCAATCGAAATAAAAAGTTATTTATATGGAAAACAACAAAAGAAAATATATCCTAAAAGAAAAACTCATAAATGCTAAATTAGAATGATAAAAAGCACTCAAAGAAACAAGAAATTGAAAATCATAAAAATAAATATAAAATTTCACAATGATCTTTTATTTATCTATTGTATATATAAAAAATTTCATACTACCATTCTTGATTTGTGACATTATTTATTGGAAATAATGTAGTAAACATAAATGGATGAATAAATTAAAACTCACATTCAATTTCAACAACATCCATAGTAGCTTACTATTATTCTTCTGATTGAATTAGAATGTTTCCTATATCTAATAGTATTTTGATTCAGTAAAACTAAAATAATTCTAAATATGATAGGACTAATCTGAAAATTTATGTTTAGATCATTTTATTTTCATAAATTACATTATATTTATGGTATTTTGTTTTCCCACAACTTCATTAATTTTAACAATAAAACCTAATTAGAAAAATAAGTTATATTAACTTCATATAATGTGTATTTATAGTTATAACATAAAAATATTGTGATTTAATGATTAGATAATCTCCAAAAAAATTACATTTATTTTTATCTATAATTATTAGTTACATTAGTGAACATATTGTCACCATAGTAATGGTAAAAAGTGTTAATAAGGGGTTAAACTGACCGATATGAGATCCATTATAACTACAACTTGTCTACATATTATTGGTTGATTGAATTTTTACTCTATATTATATTATTTTTTCATTTGGTTTTATATTCCCATGAAAATAACTTTATATTATTTCAATAAATTGAATATATACATGGATTCATCTGTCCTTACTTATAACTGATACAACATCTTCTCACTAAATCATAAACTTTTACCACTCTTGTTCATCCATGAACAACAGAAATATCATCCCCTATTTATTTCATTTATCATAAATGTCTTGGGCTTAACAAAATACCATCCTAATAAGTATTATGGTGTAATCTAAAATATGATACCCAAAGAAGAGGTAACTTTCCTTATAGTTCTATTTCATGTTTCCTTCTTGTTTCGCCACCTCCAAATATTATATATATATATATTAATATAATTACATTAATATATATATTTAAAATAACTAAATATTATTATGTTAATGTAATATCCATTTGTGATCTGCACTAATTGTAATGGAAAATGGAAACGTTTCCCATGCGTACTTATAAACTAACATATCCCTAAGTATACTTTTTTCATTTTACATCACCATATCACATGGCTGCATATGTAGATTGATTTAATCAATATATTTAATATTTATGATATATTAATTAGTTTTGAAATATATATTTTCATTTACATTATTTTATTTCCACCCTTTAATAAATGAAAACGTCACCCATGAATACATGTCGAAAACTGCCTCCAAAAATAGATGAAATTCATTTTTCATCATAAACTAACAATTATATATGTTAAAGTGTATATAATTAATTGATATAATATTTTGGACATGTTTAATATTATTAATATGATTAAACTGTGGTTTATGGATGGTATCATGTCATGAAATCCCTTTTGAATAGTTTTCGTTTTTTATGGATGTAGTTGGATGGTAACAATGTGACTATCTCATGAAGAGGTTATAGACTATGTCAAACTATTTTTTTGATAGTTTTTTCCTCAAAATATAAGATAACAGAGGGAATTGTAATAAAATAAGTTAAAACATTTTTTGTAAACTAAATCAGATTAATATTATAAATTATGTTTAAAAGTTAGAGATAATACACACTAAAAGTAGATGACAATGAGATTTAGATGCAGACATAAATAGGATTTAATAATTTGGAAATACCTACTACCAAATTTAATTGAATTCTAAATTTATATTTCTTAATTTCACTCAAATATTTCAATTTGAAAATCTATATTTTGTAGACACCTTAATAAATACCCAGATATGGGTGTTGGACCTTTTATTAATGTGATTTAACTACATGGAGGGATACTCAAAATCAAACAAGATTTTACATATTTCAATGAGGGGAAAGAATTCAACCAATTGGTCCAAAAAATATGAATAAATATTTTTATTAAAGTAAACAAAAAACATGAAAAAAATAAACTAATTTGAATTCAAGAGTGAAAATAGATATCCACCAATCATGAAAATCGTTTATTAAAAAATATAATATGACTAATGTGAAGTATGAAAATCAAAATAGATGAATCCCCAGTTCTCCACTTCCAATGCCACCTAGAGTTTATACCTTCATTGATTGATTTAAACAATTCAAATCTAGTATACTCTATAAATATTATATTTAAAATAAATTTCCTACATTTAGCTGAACCATTGGAAATGGTAGTGGAGACGAAAATTTATAACAAAGAGGTGATGAAATCTTCCCTCATGTTTATACCCATTTGAAATTTCTGTAGTTTTCTCTATATAAATGGATGAATCATTTCATGGTTTTATAAAACATGGTGTGTGATTTTTTTTATAAAATGAACTATAAACATATTATATTCCTTTTATAAAAGTATCTAAATTTTTGATTTTATTATTTAGGAAAATATTTCTCACTAAAGATATTGTTCAGGTTCGTCTACTTTGACACTTGAATCAACTTCATAAATTAATAAAACCCATTTAAATTATATTTTATTATGAAAATCCTTGATCTATTTTATAGAAAACATAAATCCCCTCATTTTATACATTTTAATCCCATTTGATGCCTAATTCATTTATGGTTGGTCAATTATAACCACAAAATAAGAGTACAATTATAACGAATTATCTAGACACATATATTTTTAAAATAGTTCATGGTCCATTTCAAATAATTGATGAAAATTATTAATAGAAAACTAAATGAATTTTTTATAACTTTTCATCAATGTGAGAAAAGTTATGGGTTAAATATTAAAATGAGGAAAAATATTTTAAAAAACTAAAATTATTTTATTTTTATAATTATTCTCAACAGTCACAAAAAAACTAAAAATGATGTAATATATATTAATAAGATAAATTGGTATGAAATAAATGATAAAAATTAAGAAAAAGTGTTTAAAATATTATCTCTATCAATGAACAATATGTGTGCACTAAAATCTAAAAATTGAAATATTGGAGAGAAAAATATAACAACTATCAGAAACAATTGTTCTTAGTAGAGAATTATTAATAAATGGAAAATTTAAATTATGATTCAATCATATCCTATAATATTAGTATTAAATTTTTAATTTTATTGATTTATAATAAATCTATATTTAATATACATGTGTTTAAAATGTGTATGATGAATGTGAAGACATGTGGTTCTGGTTTATGTTTCAATCTCACTTTTTACTGGGATTATTTCTGTTTGAATTTCAATTTTGGGGATTGTATGTTATTTACCTAATTAACCCCATATATATTCTTATTCCATTTTTATCTCTATGTTTTTAGGTATTCATTCAATTTCCTCCTCTTTGGCACTAAAAAATTCTGAAATAATAATTTTTTATCAAAACTGAACATACATTTTCTTTTTGTATGGGAATAGTTTTCTCCCATTATATATTAATTAATGTGATTCTAGAATGATCTTTTGTAAACTCTTGTTGTTGTGTAGTTTCATTTCCACCATATTTTAGTTTATTTAATAAATTTTTAAAATGAATCTTAAAAATTTCTCCATACGGATTATATATTACTTTTTACAAATTTATGAAATGAATTCTTTTTAGAATTTAAAAAATGAATGTACTTTCCAACCAAAATGTTTGTTACTTGAAAAAAATATTTCTTTTGATGATTCAAAGGTTTTATAATGAAAATATAATTCCTAATGTTTCAGAAATATTTAAATATTTTTAAAAATATTACCCTAATAACATATTTTTTCTCTTTATTAAAAGAATATTTCAATTGATTTTACAAAATTATATTTATAATATGTAAAAATCATTTAGATAATCTTATTTTGTAACTAGTATATTATATAATGTTACAATTGATGGTATTTCACAGAATATTTTATGAGTATGCGATGAAAAAATCATTATAAAACACCTTCATTTCTAAGGGTTATGATATTATGAAATTAGGATGTTTTTATGATCTTATGGGACATGATTATATTATTAGAATTATGTGATGAGTGGGCCAAAATTTTCCTATCCCTCCTATTCAGTGCACAAATATTTTTATATATTAATATAATATGAAAAGGAATGTGGAATAAACCTAATCTTACATGACACTCTATCCACCATGAATGAAAAGTCATTGAGGACTGAATTCAATCAAATCTGGGACTATATCCACTATGTTATAAAGGTATTGTGAGTGATCCGTTTGTAATAATTCTTTTACATTCTTATATTATGCCAAATTCTAGTGAAATTTTCATATTATTATGATATTCTCTCATAGGTCACGTTTTATTATTTATGATTCCGCACTCCTATGGCTCATGTTTATATTTTGATTATGTTTTATTCCATGAAAAATTATTGAAAATATTTAAATGATGAGTATGAATTTCATATGTTATTATCATGCTCTCACACCTTGATATTATCTTATTCTAACTTATGATATTTGATTGATGTCTTCCATGTTTAACCCTACTGATAATTTTATGTCACCATTGCCTGTGTTTCGATTTCCCCATGCCATAATGAAATTTATTACGTATGATGCATCTAATAAGTGTATTATGGGAGACTAATTCTATAAATATTTTATATATTTCAAGAAAAATTTTATGATGTACATAAATTTATGATGTACATAGTTTTTAATGACACTAAATTTTTCTAGTAATGGGGAGTGTTTTATTGTGAAATGTGTTTAATATTTATCTAAAATAATGTAATATTTTTTTAATACTTATTTAATCATCAATTATATCTATTAAGGGTTATTTTATTTTGGATGATAAGATTATTTTAATTTAAAAAAATAAATTAAGATATACTATGATTAACTAAAAACTATATAGGATGATGTGAAAGTTACATTGGTTGATTAGAAGGTGTCATAATTTTAGAAATCAGAGGAATGCTTTTCATGGTTATATAATGTCTCACTCTGATAAATGACACTTGATGCATAAACTATGCCTTTCAGTGTTAGTCAATTACAGGAACTATGAGGAATCATCATATCAACCAATATGTTGGGAAATGTAATGATATTACTTATGAGAATTTGAATGATTTGGGGGATGGATAACAAATATTTTCAATATTTTTACTCAAATTTATATAGGACTGAGTCATGACGGGCTAGAAAACAATCAAAGTATTAATATAATATTTCTTTATTGATGAGGAAACATCCAAATTCTTTTAGGGTTTCCTACAATTCACTAAAAAAATGGATTTGTACCACCAGAATAATATTTCCCTTTCTCCAATGCTCAATTCATAAAAATTATATCTTGGACATTTATCATATTTATGGTGAAGTAGATAAATGGTGGAACCCATAAAACAATATAAATAAATATGAAGAAATTAACTCCATGTAATTGGAAGAGTTCAACAGATTAATTTTCAGTAAGAAATTTCCTTGAAATATTCAAAACAAAATGAAAAGGAAATACCTTAAATTAAAGAAAAATTATGATTATTCCATTGGATCATAAGGGGAAACTTTTTCAAGACCTATGACGAATTCATTAAATAATTATTTTTGAATGGACGAGGGATCGATTTTTTATTGTTATAAAACCATTTCATTGAAAGGAATTAACAATAAGTTATAGTAGAAGTTATGAAAAAGTTATTTGACGATATCTCAAGGTATAAATAGATATTAGAGAATAAAAATATTGTTGTTGTTTTAAGGATAAGAAGATAAATATTTAGTTTCCTGAAAATTATAAGGGAGACCATTGAAAAAAAATGAAATTTAGCACTCCTTCATGTAAAAGGTGAAAGATAAATCATATGGGGAATAACCTTAAGGGGACTGGTATATTTTTCAGTTTGGAACGAAATTAAAAAAGGAAAATAAATGCCTAAGGGATATAAAGTCTCCAATTAATGATGAGAATCATTATTAGAAACCTCTTATGCTAAGAGGTAGAGGTAATTCTCCTGAGATGAGAATCGACAATGTGTTTGACAAGAATTTATTTGTGAAAGATACAATTATCAACTACTCTATGACTGAAAATGTATCATTATATTCAATCTCTACCCACTCATTTATATATCATATATTCTCTAATGATTATAATATCACAACCTAAATTTTTTTATTTAGAATTATCATTAAATATCCTAATGGTAAGTTGATCACATCTTATTTCTATAGCTCATCTCCATTAGTATTTTTTTCAGAATTTTCATCATGTAATTATTTCTATTTTCTCCATATTTTAATTTTATCTAACATTTGGAATATATTGGATATCTCTATATAGATCCTATATTAATTTTTTAGGGATGGAGGTTATGTTTCATATTTTAAATCTACTGAACCTCATATATATGTGAGAATATGAACATTATATTCCAATGGAAAATAACTAAATTATATGGGTATTAAAAAATAAAACGAAGGGATACTAAACTCAAATTGTTCCAGATAAACTCAACATTGAATATATTCAACTTTTTCTAGAATATAGTGATATATTTCATGAATCACATTATAATCTACAACTAAATACAGATGTTGAACTTTAAATATAACTAATATGTGGTTCTCTATATATTTGATATACCCCCTTTTGAATGTCCCTGATTTAGTTGTGTGAATTTAAGAATAAACTCAAATAGAATCTAGAAAGAGAATTTATTCATCCAAGAGACACACCATGGGTTCCGCATATTTTTTGTTAAAATTACTAATTATTTAATGTCTAGCTACATTGATTATTGTGAAAATAATATGAGCATGATTAAGTATAATTATCTCTTACCCCAAATTGAATTTTTTATTCAACTATAAGGATTTAAATAATTTTAAAAGATTGATCATTCATTTAGATATCAAAAATTAAATTTCAAAAAATACGATGTACATAATATAGTATTGAATATGCGGTTTGGAAACTCTGAATTTATAGTGAATCCATTTGAAATTACCAATGACCATTTTACCATCATGAATATAATGATTATATTTGTTAGAGATTACCTTAATCAGTTTGCAGTGTTCATTATAGAAGATATTCTTTTATATTGGAACAGAGAGGAACGCCATTCTGATTATTTGAGGTTTATATTGAAGACCATGTGAAAGGGTTAAATGAATGGAGGCTTTAGATAGTATGAATTTTTGAAATATAATGTCTCATATTTTTTTCTTCTATGTGCAATAGAGTGAAAATTTCTAGATCAATCAATGACAGAATTTATTCAACATTTTCTAAAAAACCATGGTAACCATGTTCAATAGTTTTTCTCGATTGGATGGATACTATTGAATCTTGGTGAGAGATTTATCATTTCTATAAAAGACTATAATAATGTTTCAATAAAATGGATTCATGTTCATCTGGAATAATGAATGTGAAGATAATTTTAGGGAACTGAAGAGATAGTTGGTAAGTGCACCTATGCTCATACTATCTTACAGTTGATAAGGGTTTGAGAACTATAGTGTTGTATCATAGAAAGGAATTTGATACATTCTTATACATATTTACACGGTGGTATAATATAAATCATTCCAATTTCTGTTTCATAGAAAAAATTAACTAAAAAATAATTTAGATCTCACAATGATAACATTTTATTTGAATACTGAGATGCATTTTGTTTATAGTGAAATGTGTGATATATATAACAATGATAAAAACATGATTTGTATATTCAAACACATCAATTTATGTATTTTCTAATTTACATGGGTGGATTTGATTAATGATTATGAATGGTCAGTACATTACCACCCATAGAAGAGAAACAAGGTGGCAAAAGCTCTGAGCAGAAAGGGTAATGATAGCTTGTCCATGACAAGGGTTGAAAGAAGATCCAATATTTATAAATTTATATAGAGTGAATCTTTAAATCATCAAATAAGGGGATAATTGATTCTTTTTTCACATGAATATTTAATAATCCATTTATGTGAAGATTACAGAAGTGAATGAGGCGTATGTAGAGCTTTAAATGAACGTAGTGAATGATCTTAGATTTAACTATGATAGTGATGGAATAATATGGTTCTAAAATTGAGTATGTCTTCTATAAATATAGGTATTTAAAGAATATATATTTAATATATCATATATCTCATCATTATATATATACCATAAGAGAATAAATATGTATTGATGTCTCCAAGAGCACTCCTGGTGGGGAAACATGAATATATATGCGGTAGATTTTGTATCAACATTCCTAGAATGTATAAAATGTAATATTGAATGTCATAAGTCTAAGAAGAAGAATAATCCCTTAGAAATAACTTTATTGAAATTTGAAAATATCAGAATGTATTTCATCACAGGACTCCATTGTACAGTAAATTCCACCACACCATTTTGATTTTTTCAAATCAAATTATGATGTCGGCATATCTCATTTCTCTTAAGGAATATTAATTGGATTAATTAAGTTATTGAATGTACAATAAGGAAGTTCTAATGATTTCTAGAGTACCAATTTCAATTATATCTGTGATATTATGGCCTATATGACCTAGAAACAATTGAAAATCTAGTTTTCCACATTCCATCCAGCATGACTCCCTGCAAGCGAGAGGCTACCGACTAACCGCAAGGGTGTAATGTGGTACAGTCAGGAGGTTGTACCCACTTGGTTAGTGTGAAAAAAAGTGGTGAAAAAAGAGTATGTGAACAATGAAAAAATAATAATAGTAAATCTAAATAATGTAGTATAAAAACTATAAAATCTAAGTGATAAATAATCAACAAACAATATAAATAGTACCATATAAAAAGTTATTTAATTTCACTAACAAAATATAGAACATATAAGGAGGCATATAGTTATAAGATACATAAAATACCAAAGACTACCCAATTATCCCATGTACTAACATAGGCATATACTACTGGTATTCTGTACTAATACAAGAATTTATACATCCATAACAGGATGTTTCCCCATATCCATGTTTGTAATCATATAATCTGGCCGAGTATAAATGATAGACCATATCTGTTGTGAGATAAACATTACATGCCCTCAGAAATAGTGTCTATAAAAATCCATCATGTAAATATAAACACAAACATTTTTTGGGTATATCATCGTAAATAGGAAATAAATACATCCCAAGTCGAGACTAGGTTTCACTTGGGATACTTGGCCCACCATACCTGCTTCTGACTATGCTAGATGTCTTTTATAACATGTTAATTTAATTTTTTTTTCAATGTATATGGTAATATAACACTTGTGACCATTTAATATTAATTATTATAATAAAAAAAAGTAGCCGAAGAATAAATAAGGAATCCTTGACCATAGATGTCCATGCTATATCACGGAACAAATCCATGAATCCTAGTAATAAGGGTATAAATGTAATCTAAAAGGTAAACCCAACTCATTAAACTAGAAAATATATCTAATAGATTTTATCGATCAAGTAAATGGTAAATCCAAATCTAATCATGATTGGTGTCCATGGAGGATAACACAAGGCATTTCAGGACCTAAGATATAAAATTTATTCCAAGGAGTTTATACAAGGCATCATATTTTCCTAGAAGAGGATAGGGATCCTACATAATCACACTAAGAATCCTATTATAGAAAATGACTTATTTCCAAGGTGGGTTTCCCCCTTATCAACTGACTCAACGAATCAAAATCATGTCCTTTGAGTGCTCAAGGCATTCCCCAAGGAAATCAAGGTAAGATGAAGTATGAACATTCTTATAAAGATAAAATGATCACTATTTTGATAGGTACCATATAATTATTTTTATATATATTCATGTGTTATCATAGGACATGTAATAACCATTCTCGTCATAATTAACTTATGTTAATTATGACACCATTTCATTAAGATGAAATTGGGTCAATGAGGGATGTGGTACCAAAAACAAATTCATTATAAATGATACAATATGAGTGATTTAGAATTTATATTTAATTATTTCATATTAATATATCATAATTATGAACTTACACAATATAGGGTCTAGTAAACCACAACCCAATGTTGATTCGGGTTGTCATGACACTAGCCATTGAGGGAATTCGAAGCCACTATAAATGGGTGGTTATCAATGGGGTATTAACCTAAATTGGTTTCAATTAGTCTCATTAGGGATTTAGATTACAATTTATATAATTTATTTTAAATAATATTATTCATAGAGGAAACACATGGTGAAATAGGAAGGTGAACCAATGGAAACAATTAATTAATGGTCATACCTTGGGTTAAATGTCATAGACAACCTCACTTATGAATATTGTATATAACTCACCCAGTATCATCCCCTGGCATGTCATGAATTAAAAGAATAAATAAGAATAGATAAATTCCCAAAAAATAGTTTACATGGTCTTGATGAAAAATAAAATCAATGATAATGAGATTAAATGAGAAAATATTGTACCCGACCAAAGATCATATTGAGACGAATGAAACGTTATTGACAACCTCAAAAATGGAACCCATACTGAGGATATATCTTAAATACAATGGTAGAGGGAGGAGATCTCTTTCGGGAATGTAGTATATTAAAAAATAAAATGAAGAAGAAGGGGTTATGTATATTTTTTGGAAGGTGGGTCCTTAGTCTAAGACCAAGTCACATTTTATTAAGAAGATAAAAGAAGTTACATGAGTCTGAATGTTGAAATCTTATTACAATCTTTATAATAAAGAGGGTGTAAATCATCTGGCAGGTCATCCCACCATGTTGTGTCATGGTTGACTCCTTTATTCGCAAGGCCATCAGCCACCATATTCCCTTCAAGAAAATCATGAGTGACGATGAAGTTAGTATTCTTAAGAAAAGAAAGATAGTTCATCCAACATGTAGTTAGAGGCAAGGCTAGGTGCACCACACCATTCCAAATGGCCTGAACAATAGTAGTCAAATCACTTTCAATCCAAATGTTTCTCCATCTCTTTTTCTTCATTGAATCAACGACATGGATAACACCCATAAATCACACTTCTTGAGACAAAGTAACACCACAACTGCCAAAGAAGCATCCAAGGAATAGAACAAGATAGTCTCTATAAATAGCATTGCAACTTGTAGGTCCCGAGTTTCCATTATAGGCACCATCCACATTCATATTTACATCATATATGAGGGGCTTTCCAAAACACCTCAAAAGTGAGTCTAGGTTGTTTGTAGATAACATCAATATGGAGACTATGAAGGATCTAAAAGTCTCTCATAGAGTTTTCACAATATGCCTTTTGAATCAAGGAAGCATCTCGAATGGCATTAAGAATCTGCATCTAACCTGCATTTAGTCTAAATGAGAAATTGTTATGAAGAAGTTCATTTCTATCATACCAGATCACGTCGAAAAGCTCAAAAACCACAGTTAAAAAAAGATTCTTCATTTTTTGAGAGTAATAAAAATCCACACAACTCTTATGTTTGGAAGTGATTGAGTCAGAGTGTAACCATCTACAATAAAAAATGTGAAACATAGAGTTCCAAAGAGCTGCATCAGTAGCACAAGAAAAAAATAGATGATTAGTGTCCTCACTATGTTCATTACAAAGAAGACACTTGGAACAAATTTGGATCCAAAAATATTGAAGACAGACCTCAGTAGGTACTCTATTGTGAGTGATACACCACCCAAGAGGATTGATCCATAGTTTGTCAATGTATTTCAGCCAACACAAGTTAGAATTAGAGTTCAAAATGTTTTTCTTGAAAAAACAAATTGGATTCATGGATGCCATTATTAGTTGGTTCCCAGATCAGAAAGTCATCAAAATTAGAGACGAGATTATTTTGAATCACATGAATGATGTTGTTAGGTATATTATTGTTATTAGAAAAAAACGTCCCTAATAGTGTAGTTAGTGTTCCCTGGTAGAGAATTGGGAGTCAGCATGGAGATTATAGGAGCACCAGTCTAGTTCTCTAGCCAAAAATTCATGGATGAGTCAGAAAAAACCATCCATCTAGAATAAATCATAATATTATTGAAATATTTCTTAATGTATGGCTAGATAGAAGATGAAAGATAATACAAATTGCCTTTCTTTAAATTCTTGAGTAATCTTGCTTTTAGAAGAGAAATGGTGTCATAATTATTATGAATTAGAATCCAAGTGAGTCTAGCGTGAAGGGAATCATTAAGGTTCTTATGATTTTTGATACACAGTCCTCTTGTTTCTATGGGTTCTGTAACGCCCCAACCCCAGCTACCCAGAGTCGGTGCATTACTTCGTAACATTGGCATGATCACAAAAGATCAAGTCTCAAAAGACCGATTAGTTTAGTAGCCTTGGAAACACTAGATACATTCATAAGTCTTACATTACATCATAAAGTGAAAAACTAATAACAAAGTCTTCATAGTCCACACTCATATCCTCTTCTGACTATCCCTGCAGGTCATTCCTAAAATACTTCTTTCACATCCTGGAAAATATTAAAACATTGAAAGGGGTGAGCTCAGATGCTCAGTAAGGATAACAATATAGCGGAAGCTTTCATCAATAAACATAAACATTTAAGGCAATGTATAACTAAAACAAAAGCCTTTTAAACATGAACTTCAACATAATATGGCAAAAGTAAAATGAGATAATGCCATTCACTTCTTCACATGGATATTCTACTGGTTGAATAATCACATGAAATATCAATAAACACTTTCATAATGATGGAATGTATAATGCCAGACATTCTGAAACCTATTGTCAAGGCCTCGGCCAAGACGTCTAAAATGATTAAGGCCTCGGCCAAAACCATAAATCAAATTGGGAAAGGGCCTCAGCCAATTCCACGTCTAGTTGTCTCATGAGACCTACCGATGCATTGAGGATCTATAGCGGGCTCCACCCGTCACTTATTAAGTCCAATACATTCCTCATATGAATAAGTTTAAACATATCATAAACCATAACATAATCGTATCACAAAAAACATGCATAAAGGAAACATAAAATTTCCACATTTCAATCATAAGATATCAATACAACACATTGATATAATAAAAAAATTTTCAAAACCATTTTCAATACCAAAATGAAAGAAAGTTAAAACTTTGTATTTATTTTTCGTCAAAAAAAATGATGGCTTGTAGAGGAAGCCGAAACTCAAATAATGGTCACGGCGGCGGAGAAGTCGTTGTCGCCGCATATGTACGGAAAGAAAAACATTCCCTTTTTGTCTTTTAGTAAAACGCTTCGTATAAAAACATTCCTTTTGAATAAACGTAAAAGTCAAAGGGGTTTATACACTGTATAAAAGAAATTTGTGTATAAAACAAAATATGCCTCACTGAAACAAGATTGAGACGAAGTCCTTAAAAAGATCATTTTTAAAATAAAATAGATATATTATGTGTATTCACTATAGGTAAACATAATGAAAGTAAAAATACAAAATAGGACATAATAACATCTTGACATAATTTGAAAGTAGGAGATTAACCCAAAGAATGGAAATTGGGTTAAGAAGTTCCCTTACCTTGTGTCTTGTCCTAACTCGACCGTTCTTTAACCTCCTGAATAATAAACTAGAGTTAATTTATATTTACTTAAGAACATTTTTCATGTTCATTATTTCTTTTATATCACTTATTACCATGTTATGAACATTATGTAATTATTTAAGTTAATAACGGTCGTTTTGTCGATCTTTGGTACTTGAGTCAAAAATAAAATTCTTATAATTACAATTTGTTCATGTGGTGAAATATCCATTATATCCAGAATTATATTCATGATGTAGATATCATAGATATCATATATATACAGTATATACATTCATTTATAATATTACGTAACATTTATAGGTAATAAATGAAATGCACCATTCATGGAGACGGTAAGCCGTACGTACGCATGAACGCTACATTCATTTCTATTTCATATTTAATGGAATGAAATCATAATGATATAAATGTATAATATAATTCAAGTATAATATAGTGTATAATACCATTTAATCCATCCTTTATACATCCCACATATGGCATTAAAGATTCAAATCACTTTGAGGGGGCGGTAGTCCGCACTTCCTAAAATGAAATTATCGCGTTTACCCATAATGGAAATCATAAAGTATTCCATAAATGAGAAATACAGAAGAATAAGTAAAACATAAACATATTATATATCATATATAAATATAGTGACATATTAATGGCCACCTTTGAAGGTGTTATATGAGTGTTGAACAATCATCGTTTCGTGAGGCAGAAATTCGCCATCCACAGAAACAGTATATTCTTTAAAAATTAGATGTAGGTGTGTGTAAGTGTAGATCGAATCCTTATTATAAAAACATCCTAGTATATTTATGATACTGGTGTTGTTACAAAAGAAATTAATAAAAAGAGTTTAAGGGGTTGGAGAAGTAAAATAAAACAAAACAACATTAGAGAAGACATTACCTAAAAATCGGGTAACTCTTTTTGATTTGAGCCAAAGGCTTCCATGGGAAGAGTTCTGCCCAAAGTGAGGATTCTAGGAGTAAGGGGGGGGGGATGTTGGGAGAGTATTTGTGCAGAGTTCGGCCAATCCAAATGGTTTGAAAGTGTGAATGAGGTGGTAGAGGTGGGGGCCTTTTATAAGAGGAGAGGAGGGGCACTCTTGGAAAGTAAGGAAATTTTACATTATTATACAATTATTTTCGGATTCTAAAGGTCCCCCACTTATATAATTCGTGGATAAGGTGATAAGGGTTCGAAATCTACCCATCCAATAGTCTTTGGACAAGTGTATGCCTTGTATTGTACATTATATTTTCATTTTAATAAAACCGTTAAATAATGAGGTCATTGCTGCATCATAATGATGTCATAAATAATTTAATTTATTTAATGTCTAACCATTATAAAAAAAATACTATGATGTAGGAAATCTTTTTATCTTTTTCAATGACTATTTGTAGTAAAAAATATGACTTGTATAACCCCATGTAACAATTATTTTAGTAAAACATTTCACGTTTGTGTCATTTTTTTACTTTAACATTAAATAAAAGGTATTTATGTCATTTTCCAACTAAAGTGGCTCCATGGGGTCCCCAAGTTGACCCATGGATTGTATTGGTCGGCCATGACACATCCAATGAGGGTAGGACATGTGTCAAGCTCATCTCATATTATTAAAACATTATTTTTACCTTAAACTACACTAATTACCTCTAATCGCGATTAAGAACTTAAAAGTTACTATTCACCAAAAAATTATTTTAATCTCATTGAACCACATTTTACTTCTTAATGACAACCATGTATGTCGTATTTTTGAAAATCAAATCACAGAAGTGGTAATATTTCATTTAAACGAAAAATCAGTTATTTAACTACCACTTAGTGGTTTTACTATTCATCAAAAATTGATGTTTTTCAGAACAATGCCAAAATTTCACCCTAAGCTATAATTGATATTCCGAATTCAAAAATGATGTCTATTTTAAAACATTTCAAACATATAAGTTGCATTAATTAATTTTATAAATAATTCCCACTGTCACAACGAATAGCGTGTTTTTAAGAAACACTTTATATCAAAATATTGACAATTGTTTATGTCCAATTTCAATGTTAAATTAATTCTAACGACCACCATTGGATAAAATGGTAAAAATATATTCTAATTATAATTTAAAACCACTAAATAGTATAATTTATCACAATAAATTATTTTGATTAAAAAAGATGTTTTAAGTATTTTTCAGTATTCATAAAAAAAATTGGAAGTTCTCAGAAAGTTACAAAAAATTCAACTTAGGATAATTTCGATACTACAAATACAAAAATGAAGTCCATTTTGAAATATAAAATTTCTATAAATTTAAAAAGTGGTTATTACTATTCATAACGGCTACTTTGATTAGTCGCGGTGTGTTAGAACTCGAACTTGCGTACAATGCAAGCTATTGCATTATTGAATGAGAAGCGTATCATGGAAGCTCGGGGTGTTACATTCTCCCCTCCTTCAATAAATTGCGTCCTCGCAATTTGAAATTTTTCTTTGAAAATAAAAGGTTGAAAAGGGAAAATACCTTTGAGGAAAACCCACATCGGAAATAAGATTAATAAAAATATAACTTTAAATGAACGAAAGATAAGTACAAAGGTCACCCAAGATAGCCCATACTAGGATTCTATGAAAATATGGATATGGAAGAAAAACAAACCATCAAGGTCTGATGGAGAGTTGTAGAAAACTGGATTAGGAGAAAGTTAACAATAAGAAAATCACAAACTTGTGATTGGTTAAACGGTCATTGAATCCCCAGTTGGAAAATTTAACTGGCAACGTTTTTGTTTTAAGTTAACTTTTATAAAGTTAAAGAATTTATTTAGGAGATTTACTAAGAACGTAAGGGAATATACATACTTGTCATGTAGACTTTCATTCTTTAATAAATTTTTACCAAAAACCCATCTTTCACTCTAAAAGGTAATAGAACTCAAAAATATTCTATTTATACTAATTGTATAAGGTTCAAATGTTAACACATACCATTTAGATTAGTAAAATTATTTTGTAATAACCAGGGACACTACTGGAAATTGGACCTTTCCCAACACTTCTATACCAACGGTTTGTAAAAATCGTTGGTATAGGTACCTTTTCCCAATGGTTTGGCCAAACCGTTGGGAAAGGGTGTGTTTTGAGGCATCTCTCCCAACGGTTTGGGCAAACCGTTGGGATAGGGTGTGTTTTGATGCAACTTTCCCAATGGTTTGACCAAACCGTTGTGAAAGGGTGTGTTTTGAGGCATCTTTCCCAACAGTTTGGGAAAACCGTTGGGAAAGACACACCCTTTCCCAACGGTTTGGCCAAACCGTTGGGAAAGGGTGTGTTTTGATCCTCTTTCCCAACGGTTTGGGCAAACCGTTGGAAAAGAGTGGACCTTTCCCAACAGTTTTCCCAAACCGTTGGGAAAGGGTGTCCCCAAAATCAACATTCGCCCCACAAAAAAATGTCACCTATCCCAACGGTTTTGAGAACCGTTGGGATAGGTGCTTTGATTTTTTTCCAGATCTACTACCCGAGAACATTATATAAATCAAAATTTTAAATAATCATGATAATACATATATATATTTATGAAATTATGTTTACCAAAGTCATGTTAGGTTAGTGGTTAAGTCGTTCAATTATAAACGGGGTTCATGGGATCAAATCCCACAGAATGGTTTTTTTTTTGAAATACATATACCAACGGTTTTATAACTGTTGGTATATGTATTTCATATTACTTGTACCAACGGTTTTTAAAACTATTGGTATAGACCTATCGCAATGGCTTACTTCGCCACGGTTCTCCAAACCGTTGATATAGGTTGGTTTTCCAGTAGTGGGACTTCTTGTAGGCTAGTGGTAGGAAATAAAGGCCCGTCGCACCATGATTGTGGGTTCGATTCCTGTAGCTTTGTCCAACGCGAAGGGTTATGCACCACCCTACAGGTTGTCCTTTTCCTAAAACTATAGTATTATAATATTCCAAAAATAATATTCGTAAATTTTTTAACCTTAAACAATAATATCCAAAGATCAACTTAATCCACTCCAACCTTTATAGTTATCCAAAATACCTCTGTCCAGACATTCTCTAAAAGGTCTCTTAATTCCAAAATCAATTTATCAGAATCCCCAAACAAATTAAAGTTTCTCTTTTTTTCACATACTAAAAATATGATTACCTTCATCATATTAAAACCTTACTGAAATCAACAAGTACTGCAGTACAATCCTTATATATATATCACATTGTTCTAATAACCAGAATATAATCCATGAGTCCAAAAGCACCATTACTTTAGTTATTCTTCTTCAACTGTTGTAACAACATAAGATTTTCCTTGATCCCTTGGCCTTTTCTGAGGTAAGTTTCCCTGACGCTTAGGACATTCATTTGCATAATGACCCATTTCTCTACAATTGTAGCATTCAACTTTGATAGCCTCTTGCTTTCCCTTGCAATCACGAGCCTGGTGACCCTTTTCTCCACATTTATAACAAACTCCCATTCCTTTTAGGCAAGTACCAGGGTGATTCTTCCCACAATTATCACATAATGGAAAATCCTTCTTTCCCTTTTTCCCTTCATCTGTCTCTTGTTCCACCGTTCTCTTCTTCTCTTTCTTTACTTTGTTGTCATATGACTTAGAGAATTCCTTTTCTGTCTTGATAGCACACGAGACAATATCTTCGTATGATGAGAAGGATTGTGATACTAAAGCTCGACAGAGAAATGGGTTTAACCCATCAAAGAAACGATCAATCTTACTCCTTGGGTTACGTATATAATCTACAACATACCTCGCTAACCTTGTAAAGTTGGCCTCATACTTTGCGACATTCTCATCCTCCTTCTGCCTCAGACTCAGAAATTGCCTTTCCATATCTGCTCGATGGTCACGAGGAAAGTATTTTTCTAAGAAAATCTCTTTGAACTCCCTCCATTCCATATTCGATATGTCATCATCTTCCTTTGTGTTTTGAATCAGTGACCACCATTGATCGGCATCTCCAGTGAGGTGGTAAACTTCCATGACAACCTTTTCCCTTTCGCTACTCCCCAAGGCATGGAATATTTTCTCTAAGGAGTTTATCCACTGCTCAGCTACTAATGGATTTATACCCCATTAAATGTTGGTGGTTGTTGCCTCATGAAGCGGTCTAACATTGATCCTCCACATTGCGGATCAGGGTGCTCCATACGAGTAAGGTTATTATTCATAACCTGAGTGAGTTGTCCCAGTATGGTAATAAGTTGATCAGCACCAGTTGTATCTCCAGCTCCACAATAATTATCTTGAGCAGGAGGGCAATCCCTACACGGAGTGCGTGCATTGATACGGTTTCCATTCCTTCCACTAGGCGCCATTTCTAAACAATGGCATAAACTAGATTAGTTTATGAATCAAAATACATAATTCCGTACTTGTAAAACACTTAACACTAATTGAACTATTTTATGGATATAATCCATAATCATAAAAAAAAGTTTTCTTTGAGGAAGTATATACTCATAACCCTTCATAGTGGTTTGTAAAGAAATGAGAATTATCCTAAGCATATCCCATAGGAGTGTCGTAACCAAGAGTGCAGCAAGGCCTGTTGTCGTGCACCAGTTCCCGTTCGAGTCTAGCTCAAAGCGGTGTTTTTGGGTTTTACCCCTAGGTACATCTGTGCCAAAGCCGCCTCTACCTGCTCGTATCCATACAGGGATGTATTGCTTGGAAAACTCAGAACATCTCTACAATACCAAAATTCTAGGAAGTTCTTCTATACTAATCCTCAAAGTCTATCTTCGGGCTATGTGCTCTAATCAGAGTTTATCTAAATCTAGCTTCCAAGGTTAGTACTAAACTTCCTCTGATACCAACTGTAACGCCCCGACCCCAGCTACCCAGAGTCGGTGCATTACTTCGTAACATTGGCATGATCACAAAAGATCAAGTCTCGAAAGACCGATTAGTTTAGTAGCCTTGGAAACACTAGATACATTCATAAGTCCTACATTACATCATAAAGTGAAAAACTAATAACAAAGTCTTCATAGTCCACACTCATATCCTCTTCTTACTATCCCTACAGGTCATTCCTAAAATACTTCTTTCACATCCTGGAAAATATTAAAACATTGAAAGGGGTGAGCTCAGATGCTCAGTAAGGATAACAATATAGCGGAAGCTTTCATCAATAAACATAAACGTTTAAGGCAATGTATAACTAAAACAAAAGCCTTTTAAACATGAAATTCAACATAATATGGAAAAAGTAAAATGAGATAATGCCATTCACTTTTCACATGGATATTCTACTGGTTGAATAATCACATGCAATATCAATAACCACTTTCATAATGATGGAATGTATAATTCCAGACATTCTGAAACCTTTTGTCAAGGCCTCATCCAAGACATCTAAAATGATTAAGGCCTCGGCCAAAACCATAAATCAAATTGGGAAAGGGCCTCGGCCAATTCCACGTCTAGTTGTCTCATGAGACCTACCGATGCATCGAGGAGCTATAGCGGGCTCCACCCGTCACTTATTAGGTCCAATACATTCCTCATATGAATAGGTTTAAACATATCATAAACCATAACATAATCGTATCACATAAAACATGCATAAAGGAAACATAACATTTCCACATTTCAATCACAAGATATCAATACAACACATTGATATAATAAAAACGCTTTCAAAACCATTTTCAATACCAAAATAAAAGAAAGCTAAAACTTTGTATTTATTTTTCATAAAAAAAATTAATGGCTTGTAGAGGAAGCCGAAACTCAAATAATGGTCACGACGGCAGAGAAGTCATTGTCACCGCATATGTACGGAAAGAAAAATATTCCCTTTTTGTCGTTTAGTAAAACGCTTCGTATAAAAATATTACTTTTGAATAAACGTAAAAGTCAAAGGGGATTATACACTGTATAAAAGAAATTTGTGTATAAAACAAAATATGCCTCAATGAAAGGAGATTGAGGCGAAGTCCTTAAAAAGATCATTTTTAAAATAAAATAGATATATTATGTGTATTCACTATAGGTACACATAAAGAAAGTAAAAATACAAAATAGGACATAATAACATCGTGACATAATTTGAAAGTAGGAGATTAACCCAAAGAATGGAAATTGGGTTAAGAAGTTCCCTTACCTTGTGTCTTGTCCTGACTTGACAATTCTTTATCCTCCTGAATAATAAACTAGAGTTAATTTCTACTTACTTAAGAACATTTTTCATGTTCATTATTCCTTTTATATCACTTATTACCATGTTATGAACATTATGTAATTATTTAAGTTAATAACGGTCGTTTTGTAGATCTTTGGTACTTGAGTCAAAAATAAAATTCTTATAATTACAATTTTTTCATGTGGTGAAATATCCATTATATCAGGAATTATATTCATGATTTAGATATCATATATATCATATATATACAGTATATACATTCATTTATAATATTACGTAACATTTAGAGGTAAGAAATGAAATGCACCGTTCATGGAGACGGTAAGCTGTACGTACGCATGAACGCTACTTTCATTTCTATTTCGTATTTAATGGAATGAAATCATAATGATATAAATTTATAATATAATTCCAGTATAATATAGTGTATAATAACATTTAATACATCCTTTATAAATCCCACATATGGCATTAACGATTCAAATAACTTTGAGGGGGCGGTAGTCCGCACTTCCTACAATGAAATTATCGCGTTTACCCATAATGGAAATCATAAAGTATTCCATAAATGAGAAATACAGAAGCATAAGTAAAACATAAACATATTATATATCATATATAAATATAGTGAAATATTAATGGCCACCTTTGAAGGTGTTATATGAGTGTTGAACAATCATCGTTTCATGAGGCAGAAATTCGCCATCCAAAGAAACAGTATGTTCTTTAACCATTAGATGTAGGTGTGTGTAAGTGTAGATCGAATCCTTATTATAACAACATCCTAGTATATTTAGTATACTGGTGTTGTTACAAAAGAAATGAATAAAAAGAGTTTAAGGGGTTGGAGAAGCAAAATAAAACAAAACAACATTAGAGAAGACATTACCTAAAAATCGGGTAACTCTTTTTCATTTGAGCCAAAGGCTTCCTTGGGAAGAGTTCTGCACAAAGTGAGGATTCTAGGAGTAAGGGGAGGGGGATGTTGGGAGAGTATTTGGGCAGAGGTTGGCTGAGCCAAATGGTTTGAAAGTGTGAATGAGTTGGTAGAGGTGGGGGCCTTTTATAAGAGGAGAGGAGGGGCACTCTTGGAATGTAAGGAAATTTTACATTATTATACAATGATTTTCGGATTCTAAAGGTCCCAAACTTATATAATTCGTGGCTAAGGTGATAAGGGTTCGAAATATACCCATCCAATAGACTTTGGACAAGTTTAAGCCTTGTATTGTACATTATCTTTTCATTTTATTAAAATCGTTAAATAATGAGGTCATTGCTGCATCATAATGATGTCATAAATAATTTAATTTATTTAATGTCTAAAAATTATAAAAAAATACTATGATGTAGGAAATATCTTTATCTTTCCAATGACTATTTATAGTCAAAAATATGACTTGTATAACCCCATGTAAAAATTGTTTTAGTAAAACATTTCATGTATGTGTCATTTTTTTACTTTAACATTAAATAAAAGGTATTTATGTCATTTTCCAACTAAAGTGGCTCCATGGGGTCCCCAAGTTGACCCATGGATTGTATTGGTCGTCCATGGTACATCCAATGAGGGTAGGACATGTGTCAGGCTCATCTCATATTATTAAAACATTATTTTTACCTTAAACTACACTAATTACCTCTAATCGCGATTAAGATCTTAAAAGTAACTATTCACCAAAAAATTATTTTAATCTCATTGAACCAAATTTAATTCTTAATGACAACCATGTATGTTGGATTTTTGAAAATAAAATCACAGTAGTGGTAATATTTCATTTAAATGAAAAATTAGTTATTTAACTACCACTTAGTGGTTTCACTATTCATCAAAAATTGACGTTTTTCAGAACAACGCCAAAATTTCACCCTAAGCTATAATTAATATTCCGAATTCAAAAATGATGTCTATTTTACAAAATTCCAAACATATAAGTTGCATTAATTAATTTTATAATTAATTCCCGCTGTCACAACAAATAGCGTGTTTTTAAGAAACAATTTATATCAAAAGATTGGCAATTGTTTATGTCCAATTTCAATGAAAAATTCATTCTAATGACCACCATTGGATAAAATGGTAAAAATATATTCTAATTATACTTTAAACCACTAAATAGTATAATTTATCACAATAAATTATTTTGATTAAAAAAGTTGTTTTAAGTATTTTTCACTATTCATAAAAAAAATTGGAAGTTCTTAGAAAGTTACAAAAAATTCAACTTAGGATAATTTCGATATTACAAATACAAAAATGAAGTCCATTTTGAAATATAAAATTTCTATAATTTTAAAAATTGGTTATTACTATTCATAACAGCTACTTTGATTAGTCGCGGGGTGTTAGAACTCGAACTTGCGTACAATGCAAGCTATTGCATTATTGAATGAGAAGCGTATCGTGGAAGCTCGGGGTGTTACAGGTTTACAACAGGTATCCTAGTGAACGGTCACAAGCTTCCTTTTAAGAGTGCTTCCAGTCAAAACAAAATTTTTTATTCCCTTATAAATTTTTTAGAAGACAATCAGCCCATTTGTAGACCATCACCGAGTAAACCATTTTGAAGACAATAGCAGATTTCACAAGACTGGTTCTGCCTTCCATGGAGAGAGATTTACCTTTCCCAGTGGAAATATTATTGATGAATTGATAGACAATGGTTGAAAAGTAACTGTAAATAGGACTTCCCTAGAAGATGGGAACTCCAAATTAACTAAAAGGGAAGGACCACACCTTGATTCTTAAATTGTTGATGACATTATTATTTTTTATTATAATAAAATTGTTTTCCGAAAAACAAAAAGGATTTTTTTCCAAATGATAACCTAAGAAGAGGTTTCTTCATAATGGGACATGCATTTTTTGAGAGTCTGAATATTCCTCTTGTCACCTTGCAAGAAAGGATGATGTCATCAGCTTAAAGGATATGAGTGGGCACAGTCATGTTCTTAGAGCCCTGAATCAGTTTAAGCTTTTTTTGATCGACAAGGCTGGTGAGCATTCTGGTAACGTAATCTTCCGCAATTGTAAAAAGGATGGCTAACAGAGGGTCTCCCTGTCTAACTCCCTTGGTTCATTTAATGAAACCTTTAGGTGAACCATTGATAAGAATGGAGATAGAACCTGATTTGAACCAGGATTTTATCATACTGATGAAATTATCATCAAAACCAAATCCTCGAAGGAATTTGAAGGTAAAACTCCAATCAATGGTAACAAAGAATTTCTTAATATCATGTTTGATGGAAATATTTACTCCTCTATTAGTATTATTAATATTGTTGGTGCATTCCAAGGAAAGGCAGATGCAATCATGTATAGATCTACCTTTGTTGAAACTGAATTGGTTCCAAGAGAAATTTTTTTTGCATATAGTAGTAATTCTATTAGCAAGATTCTTCTTAATGATTTTTAAGAGAGTGTTATTAAGAGAAATAGGTCTGAAGAGATGAATCTCAGAGGCATTATACACTTTAGGGATTAAATTAATAAATTAACCAAATATTCCATGGACTTGAAACCCACTTAAAAAGGGATTTGAAAAGTATTAAAACATCCAGATGAATAACCTGTTAGTAGCATTGATAGAAACCGTTATTAAAACCATCAGGGATATAGACGATCTTTGTATTAAGACTAAAAACAGTGTCTTGGATTTCATGATCAAGAGGGCGCATAAAAGTTAGTCATTGTCCTCCTCACACACGAGATCCAGAATGACATTAGGAAGGAGGTATTTATTAACATCTAGTCCATTGAAAATATTATCAAAGTAATAGACACCATGATTAGTAATGTCCTCCTTAGGGTCATTGACAGATTCATCGTCTCTAAGAAAGGTAAGAGTTCAAAAAAAATCTGATTTTTTGAAGGGAGTTATAAAGCATAGTGTTTCTATCACCATCTGAAAGCTGTTTATTTTTAAATATATTCTTATGCATGTTATCTTTAAGAACACTAATAGTGTTGAGTTTCATAGTTGTTTCAATTTCTTGTTGAGAATCCAAAGAAAAGTTAGAGCTATTATTGGTGTTTATTATTTTGAATAAATTCATTTTCAATAGTATATATGTCCTGGTCAATTTGTTTATATATGGAGCTACACCTTCCTTTGAGACACTTCTTAAGGTGTTTTAATTTAGTGATACAAGAAAATGTATCATTTTAATGATTCATGGACTTCCAAAATTTTTTATGATGTTGGAGAATTCAGGTTCAGTATAACAAGCATTGTTAACTCTGTAAGGAATGATGGGCTTGAGAGTTTCAAAAAAAAGAACTACAAGAATGGGGTGATGATCTGAGTTGAGATCAGTCATAGTGGTACTAGATATGATATCCCATTTGTACAGAGTAGGGATATTCATGAAGTCCCTATAGAGTTTACTAGACACCACTCTAATATGATGTATTTTATACCAAGTGAACTTAGCACCAGTGAGGTTAATTTCAACCAGATTACTATCTCCAATAGCAGCGTGAAATTATATTGATGAGATAGAATAGTGGGATAGGACCATCTTCTCACTAGAGTTACGAATCACAATAAAGTCCCCATTTACAAACCATAGATCATGGATATTGTTAGATAATTAATAACTATCCTACTAGAGAGTTCAATGATCTTGGTATATATTCTTAGTATAAATCATTATACAATAAATATGAAATCCATCAAAAGAAAAGTTGCATGTAAACATCTATTCTAAAATAATGAAAACATTTACATTCTGTAAAGTGGAATGATACAAAAACCAAAGAGATTCTGCAGGAAGCCCATCTTCAGAAACGCCTACAAAATTAATACCATTAGAACAAAGATTCATGATTTTCGAAGAAAAATTGATTTTAGGTTCAGCAATAGAAACTTTTTTAGGCCTGTGAGTGATAAGAAATTCTTTTAGAATAATAAAATTTTTATAGTTAGTAATTTCATTACAATTATAGAAAAATAAATTCATTAAAACATGTTTTTTGTTACAGAACCCCCTTTTTTGAATTAACCGAGTGCTCATTCCTCTATGATATTATGACATTTTGAGTATATGTTATCTAATTTTTCATTCCCTATTTATCCATAGGGTAATCTGGAGGTTTTGAAGTACCTTTATTAATAATATCCTGATTTGTTTCAGATGGTTTGGTGATCAAAAGGGTGTCCCTTGGACTAACCTTTGATTCCAGGGCTATGTGGTGTGTGCTCACTGCTCCTGGACTATCATTAGAAGAAACAATTTTGAAGATTGGATCACCGCTAGTGGTAGTATCCAAGAGTGTAGGATCTGTGGGTGGCTGAGCAGCTTCAGGTTTAAAAAATGTTTCTGGTGGGAAAATGGGAAAATAGGTGGATTCCTTGCATGTAGGAGTGCTTTGTGATCCCAATGCTGCTGAGATATCCTCAGAGGTGACATTATTGGTTCAAGGGTCATCACCGGAAGTAGTAATAAGAGGTATAGAGTCCACGGTGTTTTGGGAAACATCAAGGATAATCAAAGCTTCAAGACTACCCTCCCTTTGGTGCATTCAAGATATAGTAGCCTCACTACCCTCAAATGAATCAGAGTGATGACCAGGGACCCTTGCGGTAATGTATATCTCTTCCTGCTTCAAGTCAATCATACTATAAAAAGTCTCCAAGGATCCTTTGCTATCAATTCCTATAGAAGAAACCACAAGCACTAAAGCATGCTATCTAGTGACAATGTTATTACCTCTATTAGAAACCACTAAGGAAGATTCAGTTTGGGTCTTCTTAAAGCAATACATTACCAGCATTTTCAATTTTTTCTGAAATGACTGGATCGTGGGAGGCCTCCGCTACTTTCTCCACAAGCTCTTCCCATGTAGTTCCTGATCCTTCTCCCAAAAGAAGTGTTTTTTCCAGATTTAAAGTTTCTTCCAGGAAGGTTCAGACTTCTCCAAAGAAGTGTTTTTATCATTCTTATTCGTTCTAACATTATTCCAATCTTTATTCTTTGTCTGCACAACTTGATTTTTCATCACTCTACAGTTCATCAAGGAATTCCTTACAATCTTACATAGTTCACTGAAGGGGGTTTACACTCAAACTCTATCCGAACCTCTGTATTTTAGTCATTCACATTAAAAATAATAACATCTGGTAGTTTGGAATCTATATTGAACTCCACTATAACTCTAGAATAAAATCCTAGCTCCACATTCGAGGTGAATTGATCATTTTTTAGAGGAGTACCTATACTGGAGGCTAAGTCATTCAAAATCTCTGGTTGTCAAAAATACCAACTAAGACCATGGAAACTAACCCAAATTTGTGCCATTGAATTTTTATGTGTTTGTATCTTAAAGGTATAATCCCATTTAGAGATCCTGAGAACACCAGGATTAAGATGAATGTTTCCTAAATTCCATACCCAATCATGTTCATCTGGTGAGCATAATAAAATTTGAAAGTAACCCCGACCTAATGGAACAATTTTTCAATCATTAAATTCTCACTCATGTGAAATACTTGGTTTGAGCTCTAAGGTATTCCAGGGATTATCACCTTTAAGATTAGAAACATGACCCATAACTGAGAACATAAAATTCATAGAATGCTGTTGATGGGCCTCAGGGTCAGCCTCAACTACAAATCTCCCATTTTTGGGTTTCCCGCAAAGTGATGGCTTCAAAAAGGTATTTTTATATAGATCCGTACCATTTAGAGCTTTCAGGAAGGAGATCCCTTTAGGTATGAGAGCCGATAGGGATGACTCATTGCTCACATTAGCATCATGATCCATGAAGGATCTTTCCCATTCTGGGTCGATGGACGCCTTATTAATGCATCTATACATCAGATCGAAGAAAATATTGCAGGTACTACGAGAAACCCCTTGGATTCACAAGGGATTCTTCAATGAGAGATCTCAAGACATCCTCCTCCCAGGGGTAAGGTATTAAAAAGGCATAAAATGTTCTTTTCTCACAAACATTTAAGGGATAATTTTTCGGACACATGTTTGTCAAAATGGTGTCTTTACCATGCGCACACCAGTTCCTAGGGATACACCCCACATGAATTGAAATACATGGATGGAAAAATTTTGAGTATCCCATTAACACCATCTATATAATCTCCACATGGACACAACCTCCATTTTTCAGTTTAGAAAAATGTTTTTCATTCTTATAGGGCCACACAGGTTGATAGGAGTAGTTATATCCATCCATGCTATAACCATGAAAATTTCACTTTTTCTCCAAAAACTGGTGGTATGGGCTTTGAACAAGGCCTTCACACTGATGAACAATTCCTTAAACCATATAAAAAAATTATAAATATTAAATCAATGTTTAAATACAAGAATAAAAGTCCCATAACATAATAGAAAACCTAGTATCTAAGTGTCTTACCATATCAAACAACTCATCCTCTAGTTTGTTGTCCATTGATGGTAAAGCTCTTCCTGATAAAATGTATGTTCAATGAGAACATACATCAACCTCTCTATACAATGTATCATCTTTTACATAGCCTAAATCCCATAGATCCCATATTATATGAACTAACCAGCCTTATAGATACTTGGTGCTTCAGTTGATACTCTTCAATAAATCATCAAACTCCAATTCAATGTCCCTATGATTATATATATGAGATAGGTATGAATAATTTTAGAAAAGTTTTGATATATAGGATAAACATTTCATGGAATAGTTCCTATGAGGAAGATATATCAGATGAGATAATTGCTCAACTCTCTCTAGTATATTTAATGGTCCAATTAACATACAAGTAAGATTAACTTACATCAATATATGTCTATTTCCTAGTCTATGGGAAACATGTATGAAAATATGATCCTTGATCTCAAACTCTAGAGTCCATTCAATGTTATTGGAATAAGATTTCATTATATACTATATAGAAACCATACACTGCATGATAAGGATACATGATAAGGTTTACCAACTCTGATGTCTCCTTGATGAGTCAAGGTCCAAGTAGTGTTGCCTCTCCTACTTTTATAATGAAAAGAGGTGATCGACACATCCTACTATATAAGGCCTCAAAAGAAGAAATATGTACGGTGTCCTAATAGATATTTTTATAAAATAACCTGAAAAGTTATATTTTTCTCCTAGTAACATTCAAAATAAATGAAAAAGTATTGTAGAATATACTTTAGAAATATTGTTATCGATTCTAACAGGCTTTTATTCAAAGGGTGGTAAGATGTACTCAGAATTAACTATGTATACAATAAGTTTTTCAACCCCTAAAAGAATCTTGATATGAAATGAGAATCCCAGTAATAATATATAGTATGAGGGACATCGTGTGATAATATAATCACATGAATGTATAGTCTTCACAACACATCCATTAAGAAGGTCTCCCAGATAGTATGTAAGATGGATACATTCATCAGCCTCTCCATGACTTCCAAAACAGATTCTCTACCCTGAGGTGACCTCAGTAATATATAAAAAATCAATTTTAAAGTCATGCCATATAAGTTTGGGAAATAGTAATGGCTGAAAAAATCCATCACGATACCAGTGTTCTACATTTACCTACCGATTGGTAGAATACCTAGTGATAAACCAGCAATATACTTTTTTACCCAAAGCCACCAATAATAGAAGCACATGTCATGAATCAACTTGGGACTCCCTAGGTGCACTACCCATTTTAAATCATTAAACTCTCACATTTAATTCCCTCACATGACTATAGGAACCCAGATACTCCCATGTATAAGTTGGTTCTCTTCTCCATCAGAAATCCAATTTGGCAGTGGTTTTATTTCTAGAATACTCTCTCATAAGACCAAGCATTCATGATTTGGGAACTACCTCCTCTTTACTCATCCATAATTTATGACGCTACCTATAATTATATATTAAAAGGGTATTAATAACTCTCTTAAACATCTATATCCCTCAAACAAATTCTATCAACCACCATTCATCACTAGCTTCCAAAACATGTTACATCAATGTCATTCAGTAAACAAAATCAGAATCTTCATTTCCATTACTAAGCTTATTAGAAAAATAAAAATCATATGACTGATGGTATTTTATATTTCTCCATTTTTTAGTATCATCGTATACTTCGGGTTGATATATATGAGTCTTTTGTGGGTTTTATCAACCAAAAATAGTGTCTCCAACAACGTAAGGAATTAAAAACTGCTTTGATCCTGAGATCATGTGTTGGGTAGTTACACCCATGATGTCTAAATTATATCAACCCATACACAATGACTTAAACATCTTTCATTATATCTAATCCTATATTTGTGCCTGAGGAATTCGAAAACACAGTATAGCCTCTTCCCAGATATGGTTGGGTCATGATCGGGGATGTGGTAAGTCTTCCCTTTAAATTATTAATTTTTTCTATCACACATCTAAACAGATAAACTTTATGCACTTATTGGTTTGACCTATAAGTGGCGCTCAAATATAGGATAAATCCTATTTAAAATTCTTAAAATATCTATCCACATTAAGAAACTATTCTTAACATAATGGTTATTGGGATTCTCCTAGGAAAATTTGACCCTAACCATCTCAGGATCAATTGATACTTATGATTTTGATATAACGTGTTTAGGTAAGTAAACATTGTTGATCTAGTGGAAGATTTTTTTGAGTTTTATGTAAAAACATTGAGCTATCAATTTACTGAAAATGACAACCTGGTGATTTTCATTATCATTTTGATTTTGTGAGTATACCAAGGTGTTTCCATGAACACCACTATAAATGAATCTAGGTATAGGTAGAAGACTAGATTCATCCAGGCTATGAAAGGGTGGGTGCATTCGTAAGAAAAAATGACCTAACTAAATACTCATAGTGACCATATATACATCAGAATGATGTATGAGGTATGTACAATGATATAAATCATGTATCATAATAACAAGATTTCATATCGATCATCGAGAATATTTGAGATCCTTAGAGCTGGTCAAAAAGATCATCTCTATGAGGCAATAGATGAAAGTTTCAATATAGATGTTATTTCAACTATCATTAATCCACACATAGCCTGAGGATACCATCATACTTTATGATGAGAAGATTGGGTGAACCCCATGTTTCTGTATTGGGTTAGATAAAACCCATAGATTCCATGTCCGCTAAATTCCTATTGATATACAAAGTCTTAGTAGGCATCATTCTATACGGTGGACTAAAACCAGAGATTATCCAATAATGAGATCCATACAAAATTGAACCTCTCTCTTGATATGTAGTCTTAAATTTTTTTGCTGTAGACAACCCAAAAAAGATACCCACCAGAACAAAACATTACCAGAAAAAACATCCAACCATCTTTATAAAGTGTAGTAACCTGGGATATCACCCATTCCAACCCAAGATAATATAGTTCAGGTCGTCCGACCTACACATTCCTTTCACCTTAATACAGTTATCTACCTCCATCATCTCGAATTAAATATAACCTTCTACTACAAAAAATAATTGAACGTATGATATCTCCCTAGATAATCCACCCCAAGTATAATATTGATACCTATCATCTCAAGAATGATAATTATCCACAAGAAATAATAACCTCCAATTTCAGGAGGATAGTTCCTAAAATAGTGTACACTCTTTTTTCGTACACCAAACTGAGTATAAAAAGTTATCACCCCACATAAGTAATTAATTTCAATAAATTAAATTCCCATTATTAATACCTAAATAATGGAGTGTGATACAACTATGTAAAATAAAGAAAATTATTATAGTATAGGATACTAAATTAGATGAACCTACGCTTCACTCCTCAATTATTAGATATTATATGTGCAACTGAACATAACTGTTTCCATGAGCTATAGTTGGACTACCATAAGAAGGATGTCTCTGCTGAAACTAAATATAGAAGGGTTTCTACATCATCCATGACCTCCTACTAATCGTAATAGGACAATTCATTCCAATCTCTATGTCTGGTGTGGAGAAACCAATATATATCTATAAAGTTGAGATGGAATAGATCTTATGACACTGGAAATATATGGAAAGTTCCAATAGGTTATTTGAATATGGCCTATTTGGACATAAGATCTACAATCAACATGGTTCTTATCACAATGAGGCTTAATTTGGCCTTTCTTAACACACTAATGTGTCACTACTGATCTAATAGTTTATAATCCTTGGATACAACTTCCCTGTTTAGAAGTCTTATTATGCAATTTCGGGTCATCGGAAGAACCATTACACTATCTTGATACTAAGCCATTGTGTCTTGTACAATTGTCTTCCTAAAGATTGTGTTTGGCGGTAAGGAATTGAATCACAATATCTGAAACTGTATCTTGTATAATAACTTTATCAATGATTATTTTGTGTTTCTAAGTCCATTCTCATTGTTTCTCACCCTACATACTCTTCTCCATCTAGTGTTGGAAAATAAAGGAAAAAATAATAAGGTGAGTTTAATTTTCCATGATAGACATGGTTCCCTTCTTAAATTATATGAACTCTTTGGGATGATCATATCTTAGGAACCTTGAGAAAAAAATTCATAGAAACTAGAATGAAAATCCCCCAAATTATAACCCTAGTTCTTATAAGCCGGATTTCAAACATCCCGCAAACTCTTACTGGAATCACAAAGAATGTAAGGGGCGAGCATCACCCTCCACTCAAGATATGGATCAAGGTGATTTAAAATCAATAGTATTCACTCTATCTATGAATCTACATCTTGAGCAATACCATCTCATAAAAACATGGTCTAATATTGTGGCTTGAAATATCCGTTCAGTTCTTCCATTAAAGATGTAGGTCACATAGCTCCCTATATAGTCTTCATTAGAAGTAGGAATCCCTATTGAAACTACAAATCATCTTCTATATTTTGGTAGTAGTATGAGATGACTTGGGGGGAACTACCGAAGGTAAAAACTTTGTTAGGAGTTGTACCACCACTAGAGAAAGGTCTTCACCACCGTCATGGAACACAACATGAGGGTGTCATGGTGTAACAACTCAACCAATTACACGCATAGCACCCAGATATAATATCTTAATGGACTAACTAAGATAAAGAATTTGTACAAGTACAAGACTACCTATAAGTAATTCACACCCCTCTACTTGCTCCCAAAGAATAGTATGTGTGTTTTTATTGATTATAACAAATCATAAGAGACAATACCTACTACACACAAATAGTGGTGAATATATTTTAATTTAATAATTATTTTCTCTTAAAGACATATTATAGACTAGTTAAAGGATATACCATTCACAGTTTATACATGTACCTTATAAATTAAAATTTGTGTTTCATTTAACAATATTTAGACATTCACGTTTTGAAATAGAATGAAATAGGTAGTATAATATGACTTGACTTTGTATATTCTCATTCAAACTTTATATAGGTACATGCACTATTTAAATTAAAAATTATACTCTTGTATCAAAAATGAACTAAAATGTCAGTATATGTACCATTAGTTGCATAAATAAAAAATGTGATAGTTGTATAATTAAAAAAGATTGATAAAACTATATGAGAAAATACTATTTATAATAATTCTGGAATTTTGATAAAATTTTATTGAATATCCATTTTCCTAATGAAATGTTAGTTAGATAAATGATATTTTACTTAAGGAATATATAGTAGATATCATGAAGTGAAATAATGAAACTTACATGGCCTAGAATAACACATGAAATTTTATTCCCAAAGGTGCCTATAATGATGCACGATAAATGCTTCCATGACAGACAAGGGCAAGGATAAAACTGATACAATAATATCACAATAAACATAACACCTAAAGTGTGTGACACAATGGTGTAATCAGTGCAACTATAATAGGAATTGTCCAGAACATCAAATCCCATCACAAAATATTTTGCATTATTCCCCGTATGTTGGTTGGATACTACCAAGAATAGGCTCATTACCAAATTTTGACATATTCGTGTCTCATGTATACCAACTGAAATAGTAATATATGGTAAAAGGATCCCTATTATACAATGTTTTGACACCTCGGTTAGGATCAGCTTGTAATAGTAGCCGATCTGGTGGCCACATGGCCTCAAGCATATCTCCCCATAAATCAGAGGATACCAACGAACAATGATGGTCTAAGGTGGTATGGTGGGGAGAATATACCATCATGTCTAGAGTGGAATATAGTGGTGAACAATGAAAAAAATGAATAAATTAATTATAAATTCAATAAATATCAATAAGGTTGTGCTACAAGTATAGACATATGATATATATATATATTCAACTCAAAAGATGGAATTTTATCATCCACAATAACTATTTCATGTCTATATAAAACTATCAAACATAAATGAAAGTTGAAATATACAAGATCAAAATAGAATAAACACTACCGAAGTATCCCAAGAACTAGCACAATCATCTTCCACCAAACACCCGTCCAAATGAAATAGGTCATGCATCCATAACTAGACGTTTCCCCTAATCTATACCTTCAATCATATAGTCTTATTGGGTACCAATTATGGCATAGATGGGGCACATGATAAAATATTGAGGACACCACCAAAGGTGTCTATAAAATTCCATTCTGTGAAAATAAACTGTAACTGTGTGAAGGTATATCAAGGTAATAAAGAAATAAATGCAACTAATGTCGAGTCCAGGTTCCTAAATAGACACCTGACCAACAATACATACTTTAACTGATGATGGATGTCTCTGAGGACTTGTTTATATAATTTTCTAGTAAATTAATTACAAAATATATTACTGTCAACCATAAAATAGTAATTAAAGAACATTGAAAAGGATTGAGATAAGAAGTAGGACATTCTTTACCAGGGATGGTCAGGCTAGCTCATGGTACACATCCATAGATACTATAAATAAGGAGATAGGTGCAATATAAGGGGGGTATAATAGAATAATTCTATGGTATAATATATCTAACCCATTCCATAGATCATGTATGAGATAAATCCTACACTAATCATGTCTGGAGGCCATGGAGTATTATAACATGTGTCACACATATTAGGACAACAGGCTGAATCCATAGAGTAAATACAAGGAATTGTAATTTTCTAGAGGAGGATAAGAATCCTAACACCTTATTTAGGGCATCCTCTATAAGAAAATGATAGTTTTCCAATGTGGGAAACTCCCTTGGTAACTCTCTTAATGAATCATAATGGAATCCTCTAAGTGTTAAAGTCATTCAATTAGGAATCCATGGTGGGATCAAGTCTTACCATTCCTAAAATGATGAAATGGACCACATGTGATAGGAACTGTATAATAAATTATATATATATTCATGAGTCTTTATAGTCCATTTAAACCCCATTACCATTAAAATTTTCTTAGGTTCTTTCCAACATCATTTCATTACGAATAAAAAGTTTTAATGAGGGACAAGAGACCACAATAATATCATTATATATGATAAAATTCAAGTGACATAGGATTTCTATTTATGATTTATGATTAATTTTTTATAAATAATGACATACCAAATAAAGATTTCATTTAGGAACACCCAAACAATGTTATGAGTAGTCATGGATTTGGTCACTAACATTATAACATGGAAAACACCCTAAAAGGATGTCTTGTATTGATTTTTCAACCGATAATTGTGTAAATCAGTCTCATTAGGGGTTTATATCAAAATATTAAAAATTTAATAGAAATTATATGAATTTTAGAGTCAATGGTCAATAAATCATGAATGTGACAAAAATGATAATAATTCCTAACTATCGAGACATTGAGGTAAAATTAAAATACCACCTACCATATACCTATAATAGAGCAATAATATATTATTTACACTTTATCTGGTCTGGAATGAAGAAAAATAGAATTAAACACACATACACACTAAAAACAGATAGAATGAGACATTTTTGAAATAATACTATTGATGGATAGACAAACTAATAATTGAAGTAGGCAGATAGAATATCCCACTAAGAGGAACAAAACATGAGATATGGTATCTTAAATGGAGGATTGATAGAAGAGATAGTTAAAATACTAGAGAAGTGTGTGGAGATCTATCCATATCATTTTTTCCACTTGAATATAAAAGGAAGTTGAAGGGGTTGGGTCTTAAGTATAATAAGGTAAATGTTGTATTTTCACCCAATCATTTAAGGTATCATGGTTTAGCCACACTTTTGTCCAAACTGCATGTCAAACGTGTGCACCACTCTATCTAGGGACACACCTCACATGGCTTGCAGCGCATGGTCATAAAATGGTGTGCATAACAAGAAAATATTGTATTTCAGCCAAAAATATCCAATTTCTAATTTTCTGGCTTATAAAATCAAATGCGGCACCCTTAAAAGACTGTATAGTTTGAGGTGCATGGTTAGACCTAATTAGGAACTAAGAATGGGCCTCTTCAGTTTTATCTGAATACTATAGCTATGAGCTCCAAAAAAGACCAAGACATTACATAACCCTTCCTTAAACCATTGGGAACATTTAAAATAGTAAAATCATGGGTTTGAAAAAAATAATTAATCATTTCATACCTTATGAGAAGAATTGGGATCTTATAATATTGAATTGAGAGCAGTGGTCCCCCTCTATGTTATGGAGAAGTTTTTGTATGAATTTATTATCGAGTGGAGAATTATCACTTTAAATAATCCTCAGCTATATGGTTATCTATAGAAAACTATATAAACCTTATATGATATGTTGAAATCCTTATCTGTATATTTCAAAAGATGTATACATCAAAATCTTCCATTTATTAAACCTTAAAACAAAAATATATTTATCTAAAGTATTCCTATGTGTCATTATTAATTAATATATTGAAATAAGTATTGATATACAACATTATGGGATGAAATGTGGAATTAAAGATATTGGTACCTGATCTAGCTAAGAAAATGATATATAATGTTAGATCCATTCAACAATATATCAGTGAAGCTTAAATACGAAGGAAGTTTTATTCACATAATCATAAATGATTTCTACAATTTTAAAAAAATAGAGAGGGTATTATTATATATATCTCCCAGGAATAAGGCTATGAGATTTATTAATTAGGGGAAGTTAATCGTAAAATATATCAGTCCTAATGAAATTCATAATATGGTCAAGAGGGTATCAAATCACATGGAACTTCAACAAAACCTATCCCATGTTCATGATGAGTTCTATATATCTCTTGTGAGGTAGTAAATTTTTAAACTTTACCATGTACATAATATAATGGTTTTACCACTAGGTAATTTTATTTTTTATGAGGAATAAAAAGTAGAAATCATGGATCCTAGGATAATGTTTTAAAAAACAATATCACTCACCGAGTTAAGGGTCTCGTGAGGAATCAAAAATTTAAAGAGAATACGTGGGATCTAAAGGAGATAATGAGAAAGTGGTGACCCCATTCTTTATCATCAATGTAAAATAATCTAGATAGAGCAATTCTCATAATGGTGTAGAATATAACCCATAAAGTTTTTAGAATATATTTTTCTTTAATAAAAGTAATGTATTTGATAGATTGTGATGCTTGAAACTCTAATGTTAATTGAACAATAACCTCTTAAAAATATAAAACAAAATGTATGAAATTATATTTTAATAAAATTAATAAAATTGAAGTAATAATTTAGTACAATAACAATCAAAAGATATTTGAGAAATGATAAGGAATGCAAGTGTAGTAATTCCTGGCTAAATGAAAATGTTGGTTTACAAATTTTATTTATACAATATGTTTTATATAAAAGATAATTTATTTTACTATGATTATTAATGTTTTGTAAAATTATATTTTAAACCTATAAAAAAATTTGGGATCATTCATACATTTATGATCAAATTGTCATAAATGAATACAAAATCAAAAAAGTGATATAATTTTTGAAAATTATTTTTATGATCGTAATGTGTTATTATGATAATAAATAAAATTAACAAGTATTTATGAATACATTTTATCAAATATATAGATAATATATTTGTTAAAATAAATAAACATTAATTCAAATTTTTTATAAGGAATGAGATGAGAATAAAATCACTTTTATGGTTGAAAATACATTATTTCTAAAATGGTTTTATGAATTTTGTGCACAAATATTTTAATTAACTTTTCCCACATCTAATAATTTAATATTGAATAAAATATTTCTTTTTTGTAATAAGTATAATAAATATTTTATAATTAGGTTAACTTAAATTATTTCAATAATAATAGTTATCATGGTAAAAATCTTTTCACCACTGTAAGTGTAAAATAGATTAATGAGGGTCCTAAACTAAGAGATACAACTTTAATTATCCTTAAACTTTTAAAAATTGGATTGGATAAATACATTTAAAGCCAAAATTTTAGTATCATATAAAATATTTTCATTTCAAGATATTTTACCATGATAATTAAATTATATAGATATTTATAAAAAATGTTGAATATTTACAAGGGTGCCACTTCCATCACTTATAAAAGGGGCCCTCCCATTATAACATCTTCACACACATTTAACACTATACCTTATAAAATACCAAAAAAAATATCTTAAAAACTTTCCTTTACACTTCTCACTAGTATTGGGATCACTAAAATACCATCCAGAGAAGGATTACGTTGGAAGCCAAATAAAGAGACTCAAAGAAGAGGTAAATTTCCTTAATGATATATTTCAAATTTCTTTATTCCTGAAAATCATCCAAATAATATATAATATACATAATACAAATAAATTAGTATATTTCTTACATTAATGTGTTTTTTATTTTAATTTCATGGCCATTTTCTATATCATGTCTATCCAATCAAAAATGGAGGCATTTATCATTATTATATACGAACTACTGTCTCCATGAAATGATGTGTTTCATTTTCCATCAACTCATTTTATTGATGGTTATAATGAAGGTTATAATAAATATATATGATATTTATTATATAATTATTATTCTATAATGATTAATTTTAATTTATCTTCTTTTATTCATATCCTTTCATAAATAAATGAATAACATGTGCATACATGTAGAATAATACCTTCCTAAAGGGATGTCAATCATTTTTCATCCCTCGCTAATGTAGATTTTTTAAAAAATTTATATTATGAATTAATATATTATTTAGTACTAATCTAGGATTATATTGATTATTAAACCATGACTATGGTTCAAGTATAAGAATGAGAAAATGAAATATGCAAGGAAAAATAAATTGTTTACAGTAAGCTATATATCATAGGGGAAAATTATTAAGAAAAAGTATATTAGAAATTATTAATGAATAATATCTAGTATTTAATGTATTATTATTTTTTGATATATATTTATAATAAATAAATAAGTATTATAAAACATATTAGATTATGTTCTTAATAAACCTGCAGTTGAGGTAAGGATTTATGTTACAATCATTATTTTTTGTTGGGATGATAATTTTTCAATTTACATTATATGAATTAGATGTTTTTTATCCCATAAAAAATATTTTTTTAATTAATTGGTTATTTTATATGGGTTTTCAAGTATTCATTCTATTTTACCACCCTTTGGTAGTCCAAAATACTGAATGAAGGACTTTTATCTCTCTTAGGTTACTTTTTCATTAAAAATAAATCATTATAGTTTTCCATCATTATAATGGGAATATATATTTTTCCCATTTTTTCGGGGTGTATTTTATTTCTTTAAGGAAATGTTAGCAAAACCTGAGGTTATTTTCTATTGTTTTATAAATCATATTTAAAAGTATTTCCCAAAATCAAATTTAATCTTTTTCAAAATACTTTATTAATTATTATGAATTAATATTGATATAAAATAATGATAAAATCCATGTTATATCTCTAGATACATTATGATTTCATGTTTAATAAAACATTATTAAACTTGTCTCTTTTCCCTGAGTTATGTTATGATTAATTTATGTATGTTTCTGATTACATGTCAAAAATATTTATGTTTTTTGACATGTCATTGGATAGAAAAATTTTATACTTCCCTCCATTTCATTGGAAAATTATTTATATCTCATATAATAATATTAATGGTAATGGGAAGGGTACCCAATCCAATTTGGGAATTTTTACACAATGAATGAAAGTGGAATTAGGTCTGAACCTGATCTACTATGGGACACTTTACACTGTGTTATGATGGCCTTGAAGGTGATCATTAACTAATGAACTGATTTTCTATGATTATGAATTTGAAAAATTCAAATAAAATTTTCATATTATCATTATATAATGTGATGGATCATGATTGATTATTGATGATTTTCTTCTATTATGACTTATGTGTTTTGTTGTGAAAATGTTTTATTCCATAACTTATTACTTATGATTTGTGATTGATTTTTGGTGAGGTGTTAAAATTATTATCATGTTTATATAACCATATTCATATCTTATAATCACTTATGATATTTTATTTATGTCTTACATGTTTAGTGATATTGAGAATCAGAGCTCACCATTCTTATTATCTTCATTTCCCTGGGTCATAAGGAAAGGGATTAAGTATGATATGTTTAGGAATATTGTTATATGAGAAGAAATTTTTAAGATATACTGAATATCATTCATGGAAAAATAATATTATGTATCTACTCAATAAATAATCTAAACCACTACTGTTATAGTTCATGTGTTATTATGTGGGGTATTTAATGTTCATATAAAATAATGTAATATTTATGTATGGAATGCTTAGCTCGGGTCATCACTGATGAATTCACATAGTTTACAATCATAATTCTTAGAAAAATTGTTAGGTCGGTCATATAGAACTCTAAAAGGGATAGATCCATAATTATTTTAAGATACCACATGATAATTTAAATGAACCGTGAGAGATAATAAGTATAGTTTTAGGACATGTTGTATAAATCATGGTGGGATGTACCGCATGGTATAGGAGGAGGTTGAAATCAATGTGGATCGGAGAATAATTTCCATTATAAAAATATAAAATATATATTCTAAAATTTAAAGGAAATTTCATTTATATTAAGGTGTTTATAAAAGATTATGTTCTTTTAACTCTAACCGTGATGACCGAGTTAAGTTATTTAACACTCGGTATGGGTAAAACACTATAGATAATTAAGACCCTGATGCCAATATATGAAACATTCACTACGTTTTTACACAATATAACATAATTATGCTTCGACCAATGTGGACATAGAATTTAAGGTAATATAGAATAGACCATATCTATATGGGTGTGTAACCTTCATGATGTGAATGAGGGTTGGGGGAACTCAATAGAGAAATTTATTAGAAAGACAAGGTGAAGATAACTAGAGTTGCACGTCAAGGAATGAGATAAGATATCTTGGAATCACTATGTATCCTATAAAATGAGAATTAATACGTGTAAAATTATGTGTGGATTTATAATTCAAAAAATATATGAATCACCTAAAAAGATGGGGTGAGAAAAGAATAGATTCTCTGGTGAAAAATTGGTATTAAAACCTAATAAATATAGGTAAAATATCATTAATATGAGATATGGAGGGAATAAACATAGATTTTATTAACGATATTAGAATAGGATATCCATATTTCACTACATATATCGTGCAATGTGAATCACACCACATATAATTCTAGAAAGTGGAATGTTAGGAGGAAAACGCCAAAGGGTGGAATTATCTCAAGAATGGATCCAAATAATAGTGTAAATTTTTATCATATGATGGGACTAAATCAATGAGTTTAACATCAAAAAACAAGGATTTGAAAAAAAAATTAACATTATATGTCGAGGATTAAAATATTCGAGATGAAAATCATTCGATAAGAATTTTAATGATCAGGTCTTAAATAATACGTAATGGATTTCTAAGAAATAAAATTTATTATAATGTATATATGACATAAAGTTGTTGTTATATTTAAAGTCATGAATCCATGAATTTTTGGGTATTACAAATTAATGTCTTACTATATAGAAAAAGGGGGTTCCATAGTAATAAACATGACGGTCCTCAATATTTGTGGAATAAATAATCCAAGAACCTCTAAGCTTAATTATTTCATGACCTATGTAGGAAAAATATATTATAAGAAGATCACCCATGTCATATGAGTGTGCACAATTGTGGAAAATGAGTTAGGGTTATAATGTTGCATCTACCAATGAATTTGACGATGAAAAAAATGATTCATGGTGAAGGGAAAGTAAATAGGACTGGATTCATTTTCCATAATATTTGAATACAAGATAGAGACAATGAAAGCGGAATTAAATTAAAATATAATTAGTTGGTGGGACTTAAAAAAAATAATGAAATCCAGGATATGTATAATAAATTAATGATAAATGGTTTGGGGATTAGTAATGACCTTTTATGAAACAAAGGTTCCACAACATCTTTAACATAGAAGGGGGCAAGAAAATTATCTTTGTAAAATGAATGTTTACTCAGAAAATGGGACCTATCATGTTTCCTTAAAATAATTCTCTTGGTCTCGTATCCTAGATGAATGGAGGGACATTGGATTACTATACCGTCACTATAGGGTACTCTATTTAGATATTAAAGTAGATTATGTTCCAAATTGAAGAAGAAATCACATTTAATGGTTAATTGAAAAGGAAGTTCATGTAGAGTACGCCACCTAGGGTTCTATTCCTCTATGATATAGCACATAATAAGAGAGTGTCAGTACAAGAAAGGATCAAACTAATCTCTGGATAACATGGATATATCAATATCAAATGTATAGGGGAAACACTATTTGAGTTTGATCATTAAGAAAAGGCTTGGGTGATGATATGAAAATGGAATTTGGGCATACGGTAATGGGTATTTGTATCCAAATATATACAATGTAATTGGAATCAATACATATATATTTGATGGGGAATAGTATAGTAGGAGACTGATATGGAAGGGGGTTTTCCACTTATGTCTGTTCAATGAACCAATTAATTAATTTTAGAATCAAATAGAATGATTTTGTATTTACAATTTATGTTTATGATGCTAGAATTATTCCAATATAGTTTTACAAATTTTTATATCCCAAAAATCATTTACTTATGGTGGGGATGATGTGAAATGAAATTTAAAGTATTACATATGAGTATATATTACATGTATTTTATGGTTGTATGATGTGGACCATCTAAGATAATATTCAATTATTGATGAATGGAGTTTTTATATTTAGTTTAATAATTGATATTAGGGATATTGTGAAATGGATGTTACGATAAAGAAAACACTTTTTGATAAAACTTGTATATTTTTGAAGTTTGGATACACTCCCTATATAGAGAGATTAATGCATATAAACCATTATAGTGGAACATTTGAATTGATAAGGGCAATTACCTATTGGGATATAGTATTGGGGGTTTATTTTTGTGCATCATTGGTGTTTTCAATGTAAAAAACAATTTAATCTAGTAGGACGATGTGAAGGAGAATATTCTTCTTTAAAACATGAGACAATAAATTCTTGTAGACTACAATATTGTTCAACACCTGGAGCTTACAGTCATCAATGGATTGGAGGTCGACTAAATAAGTCTAGGAACTCTTTTTCTACCTCTAATGGCAGACAATACAATTGAGGTTTATGGTTTCTAGAACTCAATAGGTTGAACTACTTATGTTAGATACACCTTTGTGTTAGGATTCACCTTGATGAAAGTCCATGTATTTATCTTATATGTCTAAAGATAATTAGAGAGATCATAAGGCTATATATTCTTATTCCAATCAACTATTCTATAGGATATTACACAAGTTTTTTTTCTTCAAAATATATTTATTTTATGAAGCACAATAATGGGATGTATTATTATAATAGATATTTTATATGACATACAAAACCCTAAAAAATTGTAATACTATGCTTGATAGCTTCCATAATAAACAGTGAGATTTAGATGAACTATGATAAACTATAAAAGTACGATTATTTAAATATGAAGATTATAATCTAGAATTCTAATTAAAAGAATAAAAACTAATAAAAATGTTATGTATTTTTTAACAAAATTTCAAATAATTCAAATTTATTGATTAATTAAAAATTAATTAGTACTCAATTTTTTGTAAAGAAATTTGATACTTCAAATATATATTTTAATTAAAAAATTTATTTATAAAATTTTATAGAAGAAAATCATAATTAATTTATAAATTTTGTAAAATTTTATTTTAGTTAATGAATATATTATTTGAAATAATAATTTAATTATAATATTCGGGGGATATTATCGGATTTTTCTAAAAAGATTTATTTTTATGTAAATAATAAAAATGTTGATTTTTTAGAGACTATAATTTAGTTTTTAATAAAAATTTCATTTTATATCAATTTAATATTATGTTTACATAAGTATACTTAAGTTATAAATAATATAACTAATTAAATTGGAATCAACATAAAACTTGAATTTGGTATTAGTTCATTTTTGGGCATAAAAACACATATGTTTGAAAAATGTTTTTAATGTAATTTTTTAGGTTAATAAATTAAAATGATTTGTATTGATTGCTGGTTTTCATGGAATTTATATATTAAAATTTTAATAAAAAAATAAACATTCATTTAATGGTCTTTAAAAGGCATGGAATTGAATTAAAATCTATTTTCTGTTTTGGAATGTATTATTCTGAAAAACAAATTCATTATAGTTTTGAATCCTATAAAAATTAAAATTTTCCACTTATAAAAATAAAATCTAGTAAAATATATTATATATTTATATTGTATGAATTAAAATGATGTAATAATATAAACTAAATGTTTTGTCACACTGAAGATAAAACCCCAAAATTTGTTTTGAAATGGTTAATGATAAAACATATTTCTTTAGGCGGGGGTAAACTAAGAGATAAGGGTAGGCTTTCTACATAACCTTGTCTAATAATTACCATTTTAAGATATTTAAACATTATATTATGATACATTTGAAAACATTTCCATTTGGGTAATCTTTCCCATGAATGTGACCTTATATTATGTAAATATTTAAATAAATTACATGTTTTCCTTTCTCTCACTTATAAAAGAGACCCTCTTTTCCTCTAGTATTCAAAAAATTTAATCATTCTAGTACATTCAATTCTTACTCCAAAACCTTATTTTTTTACTCCCATAAAACTATATATTTTTTCATTCTCATATGACAAATATTTCATGTATGATGTTTCCACTTAAAAGATATCTCTTAAAGAAGAGGAGGTTACAACCCTTATGGATCGAGTCAGGCATAAGGTAAGGGTTTTTCAATACAATTTTATTTTGTTGTGAAATATTTTATGTTATGGCCCTATCTTTTTATATAATGTATATACTGTTCCTTTGAAATTTTTATGATATATCTTTTTCAGTTAATTTTAGTTAAAGTTAATATTCAATTTATTTCACCAAAGGTTCGTTGATATGAATATTACCAAAATGTTTTGGGTTTACCATCTCATATTGTATTCTTTGGGAATTGTGTTATCTTATACACCTATCTTATTTTATGAGGTGTATTTATCACCCCTTTAATATTTTTTAGCATGAATATAATTATCTTTATGGTATAAAATATTTCATCTGAATTTATTATTTTTATGGTGGTTATGAGTCAATAGTTACCAAAGAGGTAAGGGGTTTACAATAAAATATAATTATATATGATATTATGAATTATTAAATATCAAATAAAAAAATTATATGATTTATCTCTCCCATATAATATGCATTTTCTTTTCATGTTTCTATTTTTTGAAATTATATGTTTACATCTAATTTGTCCCTTTCTATGTACATAAACATATGAAAGAACAATATTTCAGAAAACCAAAATTTTTTTACTCTTTATTTGGGAATATTTTACATTTCAAAATTTTCATTATAAATTTTTCATAATTGTTTTTTAATATTATCTTGATATTATTAAAATTCGTTTATATCTATATATTTATTCATTTACTATGTTTTAAAAGGATTGTTTTTGTCATCTTCCAAACGTGGTTATTTGGACTCTTTACAAAAATATTGAATGGAATATTTATTTACAAACGGTACATGAATGAATTTACCCATATCCCTGTAAAACCATTTGTTTTTAATATTCTATTAAATGTTTACATATTTAATTCCCAACAAAATGATTTTATTACTTTTTTTGAAAATTCATAGATTTTTAATAAGTTATTTAAAAATAAAAATTGATCAAGCCAAAAAAATATCTCATAACATTTTTTATGTATTTTATTCATTACAAAACATTTGACTAATCTTATTCATTAAAAGGGATAAATTATAATGTTACTATCATTATTCATTACCTGGATGGTTTATGATTATTTTGGTTAAATATTAAGTGAACCTATTTTCCTTACATTGTTTTATCTATGATTAAATGATAAATCATTTATGACCATATGACACTCATATGTACAGATGATTGTTATGGGATGGGTGGGCCTGATATATATCATGATGATGAGTGGGTATATTATATACCTACTCTATATTGGATAATGATGACGAATTTCATAAACGTATAATCGATGACTTAGTTGATAAACCCCTATGAGATGTTGGAGTAGAGGAAATGAAATAGATGACAAAGTTGATAAACTCCACCAAGATGATGTAGATGAGAAACTTCTAATAGAAGATGATGTAGTGAAATTGATAAGATACAGTGGAGTAAAGAAACAAATAATCATAGATGGATTTAATAAACTCCTCCAATATGATTAAGTTAACTATATGGAAGTTATTTCTATGGGAATATTTAGAATGAATGGGTTGGAATATCCATTATGGGAATTTTTCCACAATTATAATATTCAGGTTGAACATTGAAAATGGAAGTAATTTAACAAGATTATGGGTATTTAAAAAAATATTTAATATTATTATGATACATTTTCATGGGTAATGAGTGATTTTTAATGATTCCTCATCCTTATAATTTTTCTAATTAGTGAGACAAACTACTATGCTATGATTTATAATTTATGGTCATCGATAGATTGAGTTTGACTATTTGACTTAAAGATTATTTTCTCAAATGGATATTATTTTCATAAAATCAACAAAAATAATTTATTGATACCTAATAGTTTTACCATTACTAATAATATAATATAACCATTTCTTAGAATTAATATACCAAGTATATCAATAATGGTTTTAAGTATGATATGTCTAATAAGGGTGGTAGTTGTGAAGAACTTAGTGAAAAATGATGTTGATATTTTAAAAACCAACAGTTTTTGTGTCAAAAATTCTAGATACAATAAACATTTAAGGTAATGGTAGGGATCATAATTATAAAAAATGAATAGTCAAATAATAATATTTAAATATTATGTATACAATGATTGGGTCATTCTAGTCTGTATCACAAAAATGTTTAGTTTTTTTTGGAATGTTGGACGAGAAAAATTTAGTAAGAACCCTTTGGATAAGACTAACTATAAGAGAACATACTAATTTTGAATAATAAAGTTTTATGGGATTATTAACTAATTAATCTATATATATATTTTCAAAAAAAATTGTTGTTATGAGATGGATGTGCCTAGGAGAAACAACTCTGAATTGGTTGGATTGGGTGTTCAATCGAACCTCACGGGTTCACAATGGGTGGGCTTAAGACTATACACTCGGAAATACACACATATGTGATATACTTGTGTTAATTAAGATATATGTTTTTAAATAATATAATGTATATGAATTGATGAATCCCATTGATTATGTAGATTAAAACTCTGCTGTCATTGATTAAAAATAAGGTTTCTTGGATTAGAAATACAATGAAATATTTTTCATGATTTTATAATTAATCACTATTATTATTTTTTCTTAAATTATTATTTTGGATTTATTTAAGGGATATAAATAATATGAATAATTTTAATACTGAATGTGATAGATGATGTAGTGATTGTCCACATGGGTAGCCAATGGAATTGAGAGATAGATTACAAAATCTTTTAACTATAACTAAAAAAATATCTCGATATATGATTAACAAAATGATCATAGGTGAGTTTATGAATGAACCAACTAAGTAAAAAATGGAGCTTCTTGAAGACCATAAAAGAAAGAAAATTCATCATTTTATATTTATATAATTTTTCATGAACAACTCAATGAAATTATTAAAGGAACGAGAAGAAGTTTTATGTGTGGAAATGACATATCAAGTTAATGTAGTAATAGATGAAACATAACATTTTTATTTAACACAACAAATTCAAATAATGGTTTCGATAATTCATTAGTAAAAATTAAATGTTATGAACGTGGAAATTATGGGTCTTACAAAACTCAATTTCCTAGGGGTTAATCATGAGATGAAGAGCAACAAGGTTATAAGTGTAATGGTTTTATAGATGGTGGTGAAGAGACTATGAATGGAATATTTAAGGTATGAGTTATTTTGATGATATTTATTTTGGTTATGTAAGAATATTGATTAAATTGATGATGATGAATGTTAATAAATTATTCATTTTTCATATTATAGGGAAAATGGTTCTATTGAATAGGGTAAAGAAGACCATATTAATAATAATGTTAAATGATTTATGTGTTTATGTATTGGGATTCATAAATTATGTTGTGGAAGTATTTTATCAATGTTTTTATTGTAATAATAATAATAATTGAACACCAAAGGATTATTATAAAATATTTTTTCATTATTGACATTCATAAGTATATTTGTAATATATATAACTAAGAAATGTTATTTTATGTTAATTTGATATTGTTAGAGATCACATGATTGAGAAAATATAACACTTAATATGTTCCAAGTAATTAGATAATAATTTATAATTATGATAAGTAAATGATTGATATTTATCAAGTAAATTTTATAGTATTGGTGATCTTGAAATTTATTAGTAATTTTATGAGAATTTGATTCATGTTATCATTGGTGACATTTATGGAATATTTTGATTTATGGAATATATTGGATAGTCTATGATTTTATTTAATTAAAACAAATATTACGATTCCTTTGGAAGACTATATGTTTCTAATGATTCTTTATAGTGATTCATGTTATTTTTTGAACGTACTAGATTATTTTAGGATAATATAGTATCATGGAATTAAAATGGTTAATTCGTGACACTAATAGAAACATTGTATTTTTTAGAATAAAGATAAGCTAATTTAAGAATTTTGTATTGGCTTTTCTACTAAATATTTTGGTTTTAAATTTGTAAAGTCATATTGTAAAGGGGTATTAAGGATTGAAATTTTTTTGAATGGTTTAAGTTGGATTTTGGTAGGTTTTAGAGATTAATTTATTATATCACCCTATTAATATGTATCCATATTTGATAAATTGTGCTAAAAATTTTGGTTTCAGTAAATATATAATGAAATAAAGAATAAGTTTTGATTTTTAGACATCATGACATGTTAAAAGTTAATTTTTATATTTCAAGCGTGAAATATTCCTCTTGAATATTTATTTCTTGGGGTAAGATATGAGATAGAAGATAAACATTATCAATGCACAATTAATGAATAAAATAATGATTATGAAATGATAATAAAACAACTAATTATATAATATCCTATAATAAATCATGAGAGTAGAATAATCCATCAACTCTAGGAATAGAATCTTGAAAATAATTTTTTTTACATTCATTTCTGAAAACATTACGGACATTTCACCCCTTAATGATTTAGGTTTCATTGGGCATTAACTTTTAATAAATTTGTTCTCTATTAGTGTATATTATTATTTATACATTATCATCCTCCTATATCCCTATACTTTCACTTCCAACTAATGTTATCCTAATATGGGAACCTCATTTTGTGTTATTTCAGGAAGCCAATTTGTTTACCACATTTCCATTTCAAAATAACTATTATTATGCCTTCGTGAAATGTGAGTTAAAAAATAGAATTTTCAAATATTTAGCCCGTTATTACATCGAAAAAAATTATAGGATGGCATTTATTTATGTTAGGGGATTTTAGCAGGTAAGTAATATAGAATAATATTCTCAATATCTCTCTAGACACACAACACAAAGCTTTAAATGAACTCTGTTATACAATAAAAATAATATCATTTAAATGAAACCATTATAACAAACATATTAAATTAGAGCTATGAATATAAAAAAGATAGTTGTTTTCAAATATGTATAATTTTCTAAATTAATTATTAATTATTGATTAAAGTATAATAATTTTTTACTATTTATTTGAAATGTCATTTTATGCTTCAAAAGTATATTTTGATAAATTTTTATAATTTACTTTTATGTTTTAATGGAATACTTAAATTATAACATTTTTAGAATTTTATATTAATTATAGAATAATAATTTTTTAAATCATCAGGTAAATATAATATTAGGGTTATTTTTATTATTTTTTTCTAAAAATATTTATTTTAAACCAAATTTTTAAAATACCAGTTTTGGTAAAACTATAATTTAAATTACATTTGGAATTATCATTATGTTTTGAAATTTACCTTAAGGTTACAAATTATTCATTTAATTATAAATAATATAATTAATTACTTGGGAATCCACATTATAAATGAATTTTGTATATGTTCATTTTTTAGATTGAATATTGATTTTTACAAAAATTGTTTTTAAGCTTGTAATGTGTTTTTAAATTAGAGGTATGAATTTTAATAAGATAAATATTTAAAAATATTTATGATGTTCAGAACTAAGGAAAATATATTGATTAATGTATAATTAATTTTTACTCAATTTTTTGAAAAGTCCTTTTATGCCTCAAAAATATATTTTCATTAAAAAAATTATTGCCTGTTATGTATGAAAGATAGACTTAAATTATAAAATTTTTAAAATTTTATTTTACATAATGAATATTAAGTTTTTAAATCATCATGTCAATATTATCTTAGGTTTATTTTTATTATTTTTTCATGAATATATTTATTTTTATGCGAATAGTTAAAATACATTTTTTGGAAAAACTATAATTTACATTCATTTAAAATTTTCATTATGTTTTGAATTTTATCATAATGTTAGATATTTGTCATTTAATTATAAATAATATAATTAATTACTTGGGATTCCACATTATTCTTTAATTTTGTATATGTTCGTTTTTTAGATTAAAAATTCATTTGTACAAAATTTGTTTTTATGTGTGTACTGTGTTTTTCTATGAATAAATTAAAATAATATCATTTTATTCTTAGAAAAAAATTAAACATTATTTATTCAATAAAATATTTTAACATTCATTTTTTGTGTTTTTATAAGTCATTTAATAGATGTAAATTTAGTTTTATACTGAAAATAAAATTATTCTATATTGGATTTTCGTTGTAGTTTATGCACTTTTCAAAATTAAATTATCCATGTTAAAGAAATTGAATTTGATAAAAATAAATCCATATAATGAATAATCATAATTAAAATAATTTAATGGGATAAACTTAATTTTTTTCTGTGTGATTGTTAAAAACAATAAAATTGTATTACCGTGGTTGAGGTTAAAACTGATTTTCCATGTGGGGATTAAACTATGATATAAGGGTAGGAATTCAACCTAAACATGTTTAATTATTAATGCTTTAATGGAAATGAACCTTATATTATCCACCCTTTTTATTTATAGACATATAAATGCAATTAATGTGAAAGTATTGTTAGAATATTGATATCTTTTAAGAAATATGATGTGTCCCTACCCAGACATGTAAATGGGAACCTCTTCACCTACTATATTTAAAAGAATTGATCCTTCTTACCTATCCAGAATCTGATCCAAGACCATCCTAGTTTCCAAAAAGTTATCATATATCATATGATTTTATTCCAAAGAATAATATTTCATCGTTTCAGTTTCAATACAAAGGATATCTTTCAAAGAAGAGGATGTTAGAGTGTTTACGAATAATGTCAGACATAAGGTAGGGGTTTAACAACACAATTTTTTTGAGTCATTTTTTATGCCATATATATATTTTATGTTCATGAGCCATATATTCTGGTACTTTGAAATTTTATATCTGGGATCCCTTTTTTAGGGTATTTAATGTTATAGTTCAAATTATTTCATCAAAAAGGATTTGATTAAAATATTACCAAAGAGGTAGGTGTTTACTATATAGAATTATCTTCTTTGGGACAAGTTTTTTGATATATATCCGTAATCATTTTGGAGGTGTTCCTACTATCAATTTAATATTTTTTATTTTTTATGTACATATGTTCTTCGTATTTAATGTCTCGTTTTAATTTATTCATTTTTCTGGGGGTCATGTATGAAATGTAACCAAAGTAGAATGGTTTTTACAGTATAATCTAATATTTAACAGGATTTTTTATGCTAAAAATTTCAACGATGAAATTAAATGATAAATATCTCCCAAATATTATTTATTCTCTTCAATATTGGTTTATTCTAAAAAACATGTTTTCATTTCATTTTCCTCTTCATACGTACTGAAAATTCCCAAAGAACACTTTTGATGAAAACTAAACATATTTTACTCATTTTTCCTTGAATCTATTCATCCAAGACTATATTTTCAAAAAAATATTAATATATAAATTATTTAAATTCAATTTTTAATATGTTTGAACTTTTTTCAGAAGGATTAAAAGGGAACATTTTATTTTTTTCCAATAGGGGTAATCCTGAATTTTATCTAAAAATATTAAAGTAGTCTTTAATTAATCATAAAAAACAAGACGGTAAATCTAGTTGTATTTTCCTTCCTCCATCAGATGGTTGCTAATGTTTTTTCAATGATTGATCATTCTCAAGGACATTGTCATGTAATTTCTGATGGATCATTAGATATTTGATGCTGTGCAGGTTTGGTTATTACTAATTACATGTCTAACATCTTGATTCTCATGATGCAGACTCCATATTTTAGGATAATTTATTGCTATTTTTTTGAAGATATTTTTATATTGATTGGAATGGGAACTTCATTTCTAATAAATTGGGTGAATTATTTTGATATACCACTTTTACATATTGTTTATATTTCTACCATGCTAAAAAAAATGTTTAATGATATAACACCCCAAGTATCCACGATACATTTCTCTTTGAATAATACTACAGAGTTTGATATATGCAACATCAAGTTCAAGTGCACCGCAACCTATTGAACGTGCCATTTTAAAAGTATCTATGAATGGTAATATCCATTTTTTATATTTTTATAATTTTTATTTTTCAAATTGGAATTCATGTTTGGATACAGAAAATAAAAATTAGATTTTGGTGAATATTTGGTACTTTTCGGATAACTTTCATATTTTGATGAATAGTGAAAAATACTAAATTTGAATTAAAAACAAATTTTATAATCAAAAGAATTTATAGTGTTAAATTATACATTTGAGTAGTTTTAAGGTATTATTAGATTATATTTATATCATTTAATATAATTTAGGTCATTGGATGTAATGTTATATCTAAATTTTATGAAAATATATGTCAGTATTTTGATAGTTTTTACTTCTTAAGAACCCACTTATTGGTTTTGACAGTTGAATTTAATTTCAAATTAATTTCTGAAAATTTAGTGTTTTGATTTTTTAAAAATGGTTTCCATATTTGGAATCAGGAGAACAAAATTGTGTAAATAGGTAAGTTTTATTTTTAGACAATATGAATAATTACTTAAGTAAATATTTTATTTACCATGGTTAATGGGTAAATCCGGTAAATAAGATTAAAAAATAATATTATAATATTATTAAATTACCCTACCATGCGTCCTGACCCTATTGGATAATACATTTCTGACCATGGGCCTCTTTGGGTGGATTTTGGGACCCCATGGAGCCACTTAGTAGTGATAATGACATTTTATATTATTTAATCTAAAGTAAATACAAAAATAACAAAATAATGTATCTTTTTAGAAAAACAAATTTTATATGGGGTTAGATATTTAATCTATTCGAATATAAATATTCATCTGAAAGATAAAAATACTTCCTACTTCATGATAATTTATTTATAATTTTTATACATAAAATAATTATAGTTTATTATGACACAATAAGGATGAAGTATTTTCCATATTAATGAAAGAATCAAATAAATGGTAGTATTAATATTTTTTGAGCCATTATAAACCGAATATGATTGTTTAATAAAATAATATTTCAATCTTTTTTAAGGTTCCCCCCATCTCTCTTATAAAAGGGAACTTCCCCTTCTCAAAAATTAATACATCCAAATCCATTTGGATTGGGCATCCCCTACCCAAATATCCTCCCAACTACCATCACTTAAACCAAAGGGATTTACTTTTATCAGAAGCCAACCTATGGAGACCTTTTGATCAAATCAAAAGGAACCACCTGAAGAAGATGTAATAATTTCCTCACCTCATTCAAAGTTATTTTTTTCTTCCACTTTCTTTTTCTGTGTGGTTTCCATGCCAAAATAGTAACTACAGTAACTTCTAAATACTGTGATGTAATTTTAGATATGTTTGAACCATATTCATATTTCTATCCATCTTATGAATGAAAAAGTCACCATACGTGTGTACGTACGGGTTACCGTCTCCACGTTGTGGTGTTTCAACACTTCCTTTTTTGGATGGGTATAATAACGAGTATAATTTATATAAATAATAAATATAACTTGTTAATGATTCTGTATATATGATATACCATCCAATTACATACTACTTCACCATTAATAGAATGGTATTTTCACTCGTGTGTACGTAGGGACTACCGTCTCCACGAATGTGATGAGATTTTTCCCAATCGTAACTATTCAAGAATAATATATCATTTTATGAATAAAAATAATGTTTAATAACATTATATCATTCTAGATATTAAGAAAATACATCCTATCCATAACAAAAATGACTTATGTAGTGAAACATAAAATGGAAAACGAATTAGTTAACACCCTAAACAATGAAACTACTAAAATATTATTAACAAAACAATATTAAAAGATCATATAAAATATTATATTTATGTATATGGTTATTGTATAATTTAATACCAATGATATAACTATTATACAAGAGCTTAATGTACCCTCAACCATGGAAAAGTACAAGTTAATGGTTAATTATAAAATCTCTTGATTATTTGAGGTTGTTTATACATGACTATCTACTAGGACCTCTTTATCTTCCACATTAGTGTTTCATAAAAATGTATTTCAAATCATTTTAACTATTTCATAAACTATGGTTTAATGTAATTTATACCCTAGTTTTACTTTTTATAAAATTTTTATAAAGGAATATTTCAGTTTTATTCCAAATAAAGTCATTTATGGACTTTTCGACAAAATTAAGGAATGTTTTTATCTTATAAGGTGAGTGTGGATATTAAGTGGCATTTAAACTCCTTCGATACTTCCCTTAAAATCATATTAGAATATTTTAAAAATAAAATTTTCCTTTGATAATTATATGACAATTGATGATATCAAAATAGAAAGACATATTTTTTTCAAATAGTTTTCTTCATCTATGCCAACATGATTTGATGGAATTTACAATTTTTTGAAGTTCATTTATTATGATACAATCTTCCTTATTGTATTGAAGTAATTGTTCTATGTTTGACTATTGATGTTTTATTTTTATACCATTCATGGTTTATGGTTAATCAATAAACATTTCACATTCTATTTTTAATATAAATGTTTATGTTTTGTTTAACCCTTTTCATATGAGGAATGCATTGGACATAGTAAGTGATGGTTGGAGCCCACTATAGCTCTTCAATGAATCGGTAGGTATCATGAGAAATACTATTGTCTTGGCACAAGGCCTTGACAAAATCTTATTTATAGTTGTGTCACGCGGCCATAACTATGTGGTTATGATGTCTGGCATTATGAATTCCAACATTATGAAATTAGCTATTGATATTACTTGTGATTATTCGACTAGTAAAATATCCTTGGGAATAAGTAAATAGAATTATTTGATTTAGCATTTCAATTTTATTTTTTATTTTAATTTTAAAAGGCTTATGTTTTAGTCTTATACATTTCCTTCAATGTTTACACTTATTTATAAAATTTTCCACTATATTTTTATCCTTACTGAGCATCTGAGCTCACCCATTTCTTATGTTTTATTTTTTCAAGGATGTGAAGAAGCATAATATGATTTACCTGTTGGGATAGGCTATGGGATATGAGTGTGTTCAAAGGGAATACAATATTGTTTGTTTTAATTTATAATGTAATTTCAAACTTATGTATGTATCTAGTAATACCAAGAATAATAAAATAATCTGCCTTTCGAGAATTGAGCTCTTGTGATCATGCCAATGTTGTGTAATAATTCACCGAATCTAGGTGACTAGTGTTGGGGAATTACAGTTGGTATCAGAGGATTTTTAGTTCGACCCTTGGAAGCATGATTTAGAAAAACTCAGATTTAGAACATTACCCTAAGATTGAATTTGAGGATTTGTATAGAAGAACTTCTCAGAATTTTGGTAATATAGATATTTTGCCTATTTTCCGAGAAATAAATCCATGTCAGGATACGAGCAAGTAGAGGCGGTTCTAATAGAGATGTACCTAGGAGTGAAAACTCTGACAAGATGTTTCAGGTTTGACCTGGGATATTCTGGTAGACGACAATAGGCCTTGCTGCACTCTTGGTTATGACACTCTTGGGGGATATTCATAGGATAATTCCAATTTTTATTATAAACAATTATGAAGGATTTATGAGTAAATACTTCTTCAAAGAAATAATTTTTTATGATTATAGATTATATGCATAAACAATTTAATTTATGTTAGGTATTTTACTAGTTTGGAATTATGTATTGCAATAAATATACTAATCTAGTGTATTCTATTGTTTAGAAATGGGTCCCTATTGGAAAAATAGAAATTGTATCAATGCACATAATCCTATTAAGGATTTCCCTACTACTCAAGAGAATTATAGTGGAGTTGGTGATGCAACTGGTGCCGAACAACTTATAACCATACTGGGAAAAATCACTCAGGTTAGGAAAAATAACCTTAATCATATGGAGCAACCTAATCCATAACACAGAGGAACAATGTTAGACCGATTCCTGCGGAAAAAACCACCAACATTCATTGGGACTAAAAATCCATTTGCAGCTGAGCAATGGATAAATTTCATAGAGAAAATATTTCATGCTTTAGGGAGTACCGAAAGGGAAAAAAATGTTATGGTTGTTTATCGCCTTATGGGAGATGTAGATCAATGTTAGTCAATGATTCAAAACAAATAGGAAGATGATAAAGAATAAAATTTTGAATGGAGGTTCTTTAAAGATAATTTCATAGAAAAATACATTCCTCATGTCTATCGAGCGGATATGGAAAGGCAAATTCTGAGTCTGAGGAAAAAGGAGAATGATAATGTCAAAATGTATGAGGCGAACATTACAAGGTTAGAAAGGCATGCATCAGATTATATATTTAACCCATGGAGTAATATTGATCAATTATTTTTGGGGTTAAAACCATATCTCTGTCAATCACTAGTCTCACAATCTTTCTTATCATATAAAGATATTGTCTCATGTGCTATCAATACATAAAAGGAATTCTCTACGTCTTACGTCTTTAAAGAAAAGAAAGAGATGAAGAGATCTTCTTAAAGAACTAGAAATAGAAATAAGTGGAAGAAGGGGAATTTTGAATTTCCATCATTTATTTAATGTGGAATGAAACACCCCAATACTTTCCTGATGGGAATGGCAGAATGTTACATGTGTGGTGAAAAAGACCACTAAGATCATGATTGCAAAGGAAGGAAATAGGCTATCAATGTTTAATGATACAATTGTAGAGAAATGGGCATTATTTAATTGAATGTCCAAAGCGCTAAGAAAAATCAATGAGAAAAGGCCAAAGGAGAATGACCAAGCTTATGCGATCACTGCCACTGAGGTTGAAGCTCCAAATGACATGGTGGCATGTAATTTAATGGTTTCCTCAAATTTTTTCAATGCCTTATTTGATTATGGATCATCGCATTGTTTTATATCTTCCCAGTTTTCTATGAAAATTAGACATTTTCAATTTGATTTAAAAAGGTAGTTGTTAGTCAAAACTCTTAATGGAAGTATCAGTGCAACAATGTTTTGTGAATTAGTACCCATTAGTGCATAAAAACATGATTTTTATACTAAACTCATCGTCATACCCATGATTGAATTTGATATAATCTTTGGTGTGTATTGGATTTTGGACCATGATGTGAAAATTTATTATAAGATAAAGGAGGTTCAAATTTTTAATGATGATAAAGAGTACATTATCTTTAGAGAAGAAATGTTACCATATGATCCTCATCCAGATCCATTCCCGGAGGTCTACTTAATTCAATTATTATGGAGGAAGAGAGTGAAATAACTATGGGTGAGGAAAGGAATTTTCAAATAGAGTATGAACCTATTATGCAAAAAATATGATGATGTGTTTCTAGAGGATTTACCTAGACATCTTTCAGAACAAAAAATTGTGTTTTCCACTGATTAATTTCCAGGTAGAAAGCCCATTTCAAGCACCTTTATGGAATTTCCATTGTTGAATTAGTGGAACTAAAGAAACAACTAGAGTATTTGAGTAATAAAGTATTTATTCTCCCTAGTGTTTCTCTAGGGGGATCCAATATTATTTTTGTTAAGAAGAAAGACAGATCTATGCGGTTGTTCATTGAGTATAGGGAGATCAGTGCTATAACAATAATGAATAAATATCCCCTAACTTTCATTGATGATTTATTCAATCAACGTCATGGAGCTCAATATTTTTCAAAGGTTTTCCTTCAATCTAGATATCATCTATTGTGTATGAAGAAGAAATACATTCTGAAGACATCATTTCCAACTAGGTATGATCATTACAGGATTATAATAATTCCTTTTGAACTGACTAGTGCACCATATGTCTTCATGGATCTAATGAATAGATATTTCAAAGAATATCTTGATGACTTTGTAGTAATATTTATTGATGATATCTTGGTTTACTCCAAAATCTATAGAGATAATTAAAATCATTTTTTCACTATTCTAAAGAATCATATATGAAATGAATTATATGGGATGATTAGCATGTGTGAATTCTGGCTTCTAGTGATTTCTTATCTTGGCCATATTGTATCTAAGGATGGAATCTCTATTGATCCCTCTAAGACAAGATAAATAAAACAATGACCAGCACTGATAATTATAACTGAGGTATGAGTTTCTATTTATTTAAAAGGTTATTATCGGTATTTACTCCAGAATTTTTCCCAATTGGATAACTAATTAACCATGCTGACACATAAATTAGTTAAATTTGTTTGGACAAAAGTGTGTGAAGAATATTTTGAAGAACTCAAGACAAGATTAGTCAATGCTCTTATCTTGAATCTACCATCAAGGAATGATGGGTTTGTTATTTATAGTGATTCTTTAATGAAAGGGCATGGTTTGTACATATGTAGAATGATATAGTTATTGACTATGCATCATGGAAGCTAAAAACACATGAACAAAATTATTCCACTCATGATCTTGATCTAGTAGCTGTAATCGTTTCTCTGATGATATGAAGACACTATCTATATTATGAAAAATGTGAGATATATAATAACCACAAGAGTGTGAAGTATATTCCCTCATAGAAAGAACTCAACATGAGGCATATATGATGTCTTGAACTACTCATGGATTATGATTTCACTATACACTACCTACCAGGGAAGGCAAATAAGGTGGCAGATGCTTTGAGCAGAAAGGATCATGGAGTTTTGAACAAGATGAGAGTTAAAAGGGATCATATGTTCATGGATCTATTAAAAAAGTATATGAGAATTATCATGGAAGGTGAAACATCAATAATTTTGTAAATAGTGCTCAAAGTATCTTTACTAGAAAGGATAAAAAGTACTCAGAATGATGATGTTGAACTTCAAATGCAAATTAAAGATTTGAATGATTGGTGATTGATATAATTCGTATATGAATACGGAATTTGGACATTTAGGAAGATAATTTGTGTTCCATACATACCTTTTCTAAAAGGGGAATTGTTGGGTGATGCCCATCGCCCCAATTTTTCTATACACCATGGTAGCTATAAGATGTATAGAGATTTTAAGGAACATTTTCTTTGGGACAACACGAAGAGGGAGATTGTTGATTATGTATCAAGATGTATGGTTTGTCAAGAGGTGAAGGTTGGAAGATAACATCCTAGAGGATCCATGTAACCTCCTCCTATGCCAGAGTTGAAATGGTATGATATTATGACATATGTTTTCATGGGGCTACAAAAAACACCTAGAAGAAATGATGCCATATGGCTTATTATAGATCATCTTATCAAGTTAACGAATTTTCTTACTATAAGAGAATATTTACCACTTGAATGTTTAGGAAGGATATAAATTAATAAATTTTTAAGACTTTATATAGTACCACTATCGATTATTTCAGAACGTGACACCCATTTTACATCATGATCTTGGAAGAAGTTTCATAAGGACCAGGATACTAAACTTCGTTTGAGCACTGCCTACCACTTTCAAATTGATGAAAAATCAGAAGAGACTATTCAAACCATAGAAAAAATGCTGAGATCTTGATCACTTTAATTTCAAGGTACGTGGGACTAGTATTTACCTCTAGTAGAATTTTCCTATAACAGTAGCATCTATTAAATTATTCAGATGCCACCATATGAAGCATTATATGGAAATAGATGTGGAACACTGAATTGTTGGGATGATGTTGGTGAAAGAAAACTCATAGGCCCTGAACATGTGGAGGAAACAATAGAAAAGGTGAAGATTATCCAAACCCACATCAAAACAGATCAATATAGGAAAATGATCTATGCCGATAACCGATGTAAGGATTTGGAATTTCAAGTAGGAGATCATGTTTTCTTAATGGTATATCCATGGAAGGGTGTTATACAAATCGGTAAGAAAGGTAAACTAAGTCCCAGTTACATCAGACATTTTGAAATTCTTGAACTAATTGGAGTGGTAGCTTATCGTCTCGCAATGCCTCCAAATCACTCCAAAGTTTAAAGATCTATTCTACGTATCACTATTGATAAAATACATTCCTCACCCAACACATGTACTCACCATTAGAGAAATAGAACCAGGACCAGATTTGTGTTATTGTGATGATCTTGTCAATATTCCTATTTCTATAGAACAAGTGCTATGAAACTGAAAAACCACTCTAGTAAAATTTTTATGGAGAAACCAAAATATGGAAGAGGCAATGTTGGAACCTGAGGAACTTATGATGAAGAACAACCCAAATTATTTTATGCAGTAGTATTCTAGATTTTTTTGGGAAGAAATTATTTGATTGAAGGATAAATTTAATAGCCCAATATTCTATGTTACAGTTTTCTTCGAATAATATAACAGCATGTGATGTACGCAACATCGAGTTCATGTGGACCACAACCTATCGAACAAGCCATTTTAAATGTAGTTATGTAGAGTGATACCCACTTTATGAAATTTTCAAAATTTTACTTTTCAAATTAGTATTCATTTTCAGATTTGAAATATCAAAATTATCTTAGGGTGAATTTTTGGTACATTTCTGATTAATTTCATATTTTTATGAATTGTAAAAAAATATTAAATTATAATTAAAAACATCTTTTTTATCGAAATAATTTATAGTGTTAAATTATACATTTGAATGGTTTAAAGTATATTTTGATTATATTATTATATTTTAATATAATTGAGGGCATTTGATGTAATTTCACATTTAAATTTTACAAAATCTTATGTCAATCTTTTGATGGTTTTTACTTCTTAAAAACACTCTTATTGGTTTTGACAACATGATTTAATTTTAAATAAATTTTTGAAACTTCTCTATTTTCAATTAGAAAAAATGATTTTTATATTCAGAATTAGGAGGCTCACATTGTGTAAATGGATACCTATTTTTTATACATTATAAATAATTACTTCGGTTAATATTTTATTTAGCATGGTTAAAGGATAAATCCTATAAATAAGGGTAAAACAGTAAAATAATAATAATATTAAATTACAATAACACATGTCTTGATCCTATTTTCTGATCATGTTTTGACCATGGAAATCCTTGGGTCGATTTTGAGACCCTATGGATCCACTTAGGAGTGATAATGACATAATATATTAATTAATCTTAAGTAAAGTCAAAACTTACAAAAGCATGTATCTTTTAGTAAAACAATTTTTATATGGGGTTGTATGATTAATCTATATGACTATAAATATTTATTTGAAAGATAAAAATATTTTCTACATCATAATATTTTATTTATAATTTTTAGACCTAAAATAAATATATTTTTTTATGACACAATAATTATGCAGTATTTTCCTTATTAATCAATGAATCAATTAAATTATATTACAAATATTAAAATAAATATAATTTGAAATCATAGAATCCATACTCTAATTTTTTTGGTGAATGAATCCTATGGGGGTTGATTTGATGTATTTTTTTTATGTAATCAAGTTATGTTGACATTAAAAAAAACAAAATACTAAATAGTTTCAAAATTGACATAATTGAGTTTTTAAAACAAATACTATATTATTGATTGATACAATATTCTTATATATATATTTATTGGGAAAAGGACATACATAATGATATATATGTCATTAATGAACAAATTGGGGTTCTCTTGTCATTTTATAGAATGTTTATTAACCATGTAATAAAAAAATACAGGAAGACAATGTAAAAGTTAAACTATTTAACTAAGAGTTAAATCTAAAAGATAAGGTTAATATGGTTACCTAAACCTATCTAAAACATATTTGTTGAGAGTTATGGAACCCAAAACCAATGTATCCTTGAAATAAATCCTTTTTGTGCCATTAAAAACCGAATATGATTGTATAATAAAATAATATTTCAATCTTTTCCTAAGGTTTCCCTCACATCTCTTATAAAAGGGAGCATCCCCTTCTCTCAAATTCACACATCCAAAGGCATTTGGCATGGAAAAACCCTGGTACAATATCCTACCAACCTCCCTCACTTATATCTAGATTCACTACATTCATTATAATCCAACCTAAGGATAATTTTTGATCATATCAAATGGAGGTACCTAAAAAATAGGTAATAATTTCATCACCACTTTCAAAGTTATTTTCTTCTTCAACTTCCTCTTTCGTTGTTTTTTATTTAACAAAATAGTAACTCCATTACATTATAAATACTTTGATGCTATTATAAATATGGTATAACCAAATTTGTTATTCGATCCATATTATAAATGACAGAGTCACCATACGTGCATACGTACGACTTACCGTCTCCACGTGGTGGTGTAGTTTGTTACTCAACACTTAATTTTTTTTAATGGTTATAATAATGAGTATAATTTATTAAAATAATAAATATAACTTGTTAATTATTATGTATATATGATATACCATCCAATTTGTAGATACCCTAAGCTTGACGTACATGGAAATTACATTACTTTTGCGGAATAAATAATACATAACAAAAACAGACACCAAAGGACCATAACAGTTTAGTGTCCTTTGAAACATGGAACGTAATCTTCTAATCATTGTGAAAGATCTTCAACCTCTCCCATAAAGATCTTCCCATTTTGGTTTTCTTACCTAAAACCGTTCTTGAAATCCTGGAGAAAAGAAAACATATAAAGGGTGAGATAAAATGCTCAGTAAGGGTATGCATGGAGAAAATAAAACAAACCATATACATTTGAACTTAAAAACATGAAAATAATGTTTAAACATCAAAATCTTGAAAAAAGACATAAATCTTGGAAGTACGTAAGGAATGTATCATAATGGAACATCAATATTGATAAAATACCATGGGAAAAAATCATGTAATTGTGGCAACCATTCAGAACTTGTTATGATTTCCATAGTAGCCAAGGCATTGCTACCAAGACCATCTTAGTGGACAAAGTCCCTTTCTGAATCGAGTTCACTCCTCGTTCTAGTCCCGTATCACGGAATCAAATTAACTTACCATTCGATCCATGTCTATCTCATTAGATAGAAATCTTTACCCAATGCATTGGAGGGAGATATAGGTCCCACCCATCTCATAATGAAATCATTCTCACTTTTGCCACAAAATAAACATACATTATTCATAGTAACCCAACGAATTAAATGGGTTTGATAAACATCATCCCATCATCACATAACCCATATAACATAAATGGATATCATTTTATAATATGAAAATTTAAACCATGTAAATCATGGAGACATGATACTTTAAACATACACATATGAAATAATGTCATCTTAGATGAAAAATGGTTTTGATAAAACATTTGAAATGAATTTTTGAGGAAAATATACTTTCTTCTTCAAAATCATTCTCTTTTCACAAAATGTCATGCAATTTTAAAACAAAAGTATTTGGTTAAAAATAGTCATGAAATATTTTGGAGGAATCTTCATGAAAATAAATCTTTATAAAACCGTAAAAATCTCTTCGTGCCGTATAAGTTAAAAAACATTCTCCTCGTACTTTTGTTGAAAAAGTCAAAAAGTACTTCGTAACATAAAAAAAGAAAGATTCCTTACATACCATGTAGTAAAAGTCAAAATGGGTAAAAAGGACAATAAACATACATAAAAAATCTTTTAGAAAACATGGACTTGGATGATAACAATAACCCCAACAAATACATACGAATAAACAATCTCAGATAAGAATGAGATTGGAAAGGTTATCCCTTACTTTATGTATGATATGCTTCGTATGTATCTGAAACTCCTGTATAATGATTTAAATAATTTCATTGACTTATTATAGAATCATATTCATTGTTATGATATCATATATGGTTTACGTATGAATTTATATTACCCGTTCTTTTGTAAATTCCATTTAACGAGCGTTTTGGGTAAAATCATTTCATGTGTTGTCCGTGTTTTGACTTGTAATTTTTCATATGATTACTTAGATCATGATTACTTAATTCCAGAATATAAAACATTATTTATATATAATATATATTAATCATATACATATATATATATATGATATATCGATAAATTTAATGAAATACACTATTCATGGAGACGGTAGGTCGTACGTACACATGAACATTGTTTTAGTTTCCTTATTGAATTGAATGGAATTAAGTATATGACATAAATATATATATACATAAATACAGTATCATTATTATGTCATATATTTCATAATTATTAATTATATATATTTTATAATAATTCATGAATGGTTAACATGGAGAATGAATCTCATCGCGTCGTGAAGACGGTAGTCCGTACGTACGCACGATTGATGATATCAATCCCATAATTATTGAATTGAATTGTAGTGGTTGATACAATATATCATAATTATTATGATGTCATAATAACTATGTATAGTTATTCTTTACACCGTTATAACCATCCAAGTAAGTTGGTGTTGGAAAAACAGATTACACCACTGCGTGGAGACGGTATTCCGTACGTACGCACGCGCGGTGATTTCGTTTTCCGTAGGATGGATAGAAGGTGAAATAGAGTTGTTTCATATTTATAATAACATATCAGTATATGAGTGATACTGATGTTATTACTTCATAATGAAACAACTAAATAAGAAGAAGTAGAAAAGAAATAAAGTTGAAAGAATCGGTAACAGACATTACCTCTTCTTTGAAGCGCCTCTTCTTAACCTCTTCTTTGGGCACTAAATATGGTCTTTTAAGAAGACCAGAACCACTAGGATGTTTCTAGGGAAGTGTAGAAGAGAAATTTTCAGTGGTTGGCCGATCTTGAAGGCTCAAAATTGTGTGAGGAAGAGAGGGAGAAGATGCCCTTTTATAAGGGAGGAGAGGGGCACCTTTGGAAATATAAGAAATATTAGTTTATATTAAATCCCAAACCCACATAAAAACATACCAAATGACTCATATCCAAACTTTATATGAGATAGGGTTGTAATATAGTCAAACAATAACATTTAGACATGTTAGGAATCTATTTTAAACATTATCCACTTGATTTATCCTTATTTATCAATTTAATTTTATTTGTGGTAATAATATTAAATTTTTAAATTATTATAAATAATTACATATGTGTTGTTAATATTCCATAAATTGAAACATTATGACATTTTAGACCATATAAATTTATATTTATAATTTTTAAATATTTTTGTGATTTTTAATCAATTTTATAATATGTTATTTTTATAAAATAACAATAGTGTCAATTTTGACACTATTCATTTATTTGAATTTAAATACACATTATACAATATATATGTTCGAACTAAAAGCATTAATAGATTCCTAACATGTCATATATATCTAGAAAATTAGTGGAGAACATTAAATAGTTCATATAATATTTATTTTAATATTTTAATAACCATTTATTTGATATTTCTCTTAATAAAATAATCTCAACATCACTATTATGTCACATTTAATGATATTTATTTCATCCCGAAAAATTCTAAATAAATTCATATAATGTAGATAATTGTATTAGATTTCCGGAGACAATTTTTATCCTAATTTTCATGAAGTTTATCACTTATCTAAAATTATTATACTTATAAGATTTAAGAAAGTGACATGTTGTCACTTTCTTTGGTTTTTATAACAATTATATTATTTTCATGGAAAAAAGTACATTAAATGAATTTAATCAGACCATTAGGTGATATGGGTTGAATTTTAGTCATCCAATAAGATTTTCAAAGTTGTAGGGAGATTTTATAATCATATATTTACCCTTAATTACCCGATTTACCTTTAACTATGGTAAATAAAATTTACCGTAGTTACTATTCATAATGCCCAAAAATATAAAAAGTAGCTTATTAACATAATTTGGACCCACTGATTAAGAATATGGAATCCATTTTTCTATATTCAATACACAAAAGTTTCATAAATTAAATTAAAATTAATCCCATTCTTGAAAGAAAATGGGTTTTTGTTTAAAACATTGGAAAAGATTGAATTGATTTAACCTGCGAATTCAAAGTAAAATCAATGCTAATGAAATACATTATATTAAATGGTAAAAATATATTCTATTTATACTTTAAAACCATTAAATATTATAATTTTACCATATAAATTATTACGATGAAAAAAGTTGTTTTTAATTAAAATATGGCTTGTTTTTACTATTCATTAAAATATGAAAGTTATCAGAAAAATATCAAAACATTATCCAATGTAAATTTTTATATCCCGATTCAACATAAGGGGTTTATTTTGTAAAATTGAACTTATAAACATGTAAAAAACTAGATTTAATGTGGGTGCGCCATCAAAAGGTGGCAAAACTGCATTTTTTAAAAAATACTTATTTACCCCAAAAATTTATTTTGTTCATATAAAATGTTCTAGAAAATGTGTAAGATGAAATAATAATGTTATAACATTCAAAATTTAGTTAATATTTTTCATAACGACTAGTTCATTATAATATTATAACAATATATCATTGTTTAGTAAAACCTGATATTGCGTACAACACACGCTATCGAGGAAAGTCGTGATTGCGTGTAATGAAAGCCAAGTCAGGGTCGCGTGTTGTGCAAGAATCCTTCATTGTTTTGTATAACAGAATCCAACCATATTTCATTTATACAAAGAATATATATATATATATACACTCAATGTTTCATAGAATGACTATTATAAAACAAACTTGAAATTGTGTGTAACGCAATCTAAGAATAGTGTTGCGTATACTTCAATCTAATACAGTGTGGTGTCTAGAACAAGATAATCTTGTTGTAGCATAAAACAGATGACATCAAATTAATTAAAAAGAATTATTATCATAAAATATCGGGTTGTTACATTCTACCCCCCTTAAAATGAATTTCGCCCTCAAAATTCGTCGGGGTTATAAATCGTTTACTATTCATAGAAACCAACATCGTAAAAAGGAATAATAAAACTTAATTTTAAAAACTAAAGTATGAAACGTAACAAATACCCAACGTAACACATCACTTGGTTTCCATATAGGAGAACATAGGTGAAAATATGGATATGGAAGAAAAATATAACCATCATGTTCTGATGGAGAGTGGTAGAAAACATGGCTATGAAAAAGCCATCAATCACAAAGCCATAAATTTATGATGATCTAAGGTACCATCTGATTCATTGGATATAAGAGCACTAGGACAACATTTTTGGTTTTCCATAGCATTTCCCTAAAGTTGAAAATTTTGAATTAGAAGAAATATTTTCTTGATTTAGGTACAATCTCACTGTTGTTTGTGATTTGAACAATGTACACTTCATCTCTTAAAGAAATGAAGTTGAATTTGTTATTCGTGAAGTGTTAATAAGTCATGTGATAGAATGATGGGTCCTTCCATCTATTTCAAACAAAAGGATTGCAAAAGTTACCAATTATACATAAGTCCATCTATGGTGAGGTTAATCATATATGATTCCAAAAATGATCTTATACTTCATATATCATACCACTTAATAAAATAAAACTAGTTTCTACTAACTAGGGACATCCTGTAGGCCAATGGTAGGCAATAAAGTCCAGCCGCACTTTGGTTGTGGGTTTGATTCTCGCGACGGGTTGTCATCCGTCCTGCAGGTTATCCTTTTTCTAAAACTATACTATCATAACATTTCAGAAATAAAAAGTTATATCCTTAACCAATACTATATGATGTCCATTCCAACCATTAGGATTATCGGAAATACTTCTTTCTGATTATTAGAAATTTCATCTACCGAGCATGTGAATTCCTTCATTTATCCCCCATATATCAGAAGATATATCTTTTTGGTCGCATTCCAAAAATGTGAATACCTTAATCATGTATTCTTTTGAAACATGAATTACCATAGAACCTTAGAGAAAATATGAATTTTGTCAAAAGATAACTCTTTCCACATACAGAAATCCCAAAAAAATATATATATACTCAAATCATGATATCAATTTGTCCTTTTATCAGCCATGAGCTCATGAATACTATCAAACATATTATTTTCTCCTTATCCCTTCATGATGCTCATATCATCTTCTTTAAAAAAAATCTGAATAATCTTTCATGGTTACCAGTACCATTCAATATATACATTCATATATTTTAGGAAAAACAATAGTGTAACAATCCTTAGATGATTCTTTATTCTATAGTACCATACATTATTCTTGATAAACATACAATCATTCCACTAACTTCTTAAAACACTATCTGAGCTTCATCATTTCTTTAATCTCATATTTAATTTGTAGTCTCTTCATCATCATCCACATAAATACTTCCCATATGACCATGCTGATCCTATTCATGAGATTTTCCCTTAGGGCATTGGTTTGCATAATGCCTATACATTCCACATTTAAAGCATCTAATCATTGTGGATGTCATAGAAATACCATTATCCTTGTCCATGATGTTAATTAAATCTTTTCGTTTGCACTTACTGGCTTTGTGTCCTTCTTTTCCACACCTAAAGCATCTTCTAGTTCCTTTGAAACAATCTCCCTAAATCCTCTTCCGACATGATTTACATGAGGGAAATTTAACTTTCTTTCCTCTATGATCATCATGAAACTCTATCTTTCTCTTATTATCTGAGTCGGGAAACTTACCAAAGTTTAGATTATTGATCATATTATGAGATTGTTGATTAGGCATAACAACGATGTTTAGACTTCCAAATCCCATTTCATTTGGTTTCTCATGAAGAATATCATTCCATTGTCCATCATATCCTCCATTATCGCGAATCTTACCATTTCCATCCATTTTCTAAAACCCAAAAAGAATACTGTGAGAGGAAAAAATCATACTAGGGAAAACAACATAATAAAGGGGGAGTACCGTCAATATCTAACATCTTAGATTAAATTATAAGATCTTTACCGTAGTTATGGGACTATAACCTATACGTATACCTATACTTAGGGACATCCCTAGACATACCTAAAAATATCTCTAGGGATCTCACTAAAGGTTTCGCATCCTAGTTTTCAAAGGTTAACTAAACCTTTCCTCTGATACCAACTGTAGAGACCCGAATCTTGATGTACATGGACATTACATTACATTTGCGGAATACTTAATACATAACAAAAACAGACACCAAAGGACCATAATAGTTTAGTGTCTTTGGAAATTTGGATCGTAATCTTCTAATCATGGTGAAAGATCTTCACTTTCTCCCATAAAGATCTTCCCATTTTGGTTTTCTAACCTAAAACCTTTCTTGAAATCCTGGCGAAAATATAACATATAAAGGGTGAGCTCAAATGCTCACTAAGGGTAAGCATTGAGAAAATAAAACAAACAATATACATTTGAACTTAAAAACATGAACATAATGTTTAAACATCAAAATCTTGAGAAAAGACATAAATCGTGGAAGTATGTAAGGCATGTATCAAAATGGAACATCAATCTTGATAAAATAGCATTGGAATAAATCATTTAATTGTGGAAACCATTCAGAACATGTTATGATTTCCATAGTAGCCAAGGCATTACTTCCAAGACCATCTTAGTGGTCAAAGTCCCTTTCTGAATCGAGTTCACTCCTCGTTCCAGTCCTTTATCACTGAACTGGATTAACTTACCGTTCCATCCATGTCTATCTCATGAGATATAAATCTTTACCCAATGCATCGGAGGGAGATATAGGTTCCACCCATCTCATAATGAAATCATTATTACTTGTGCCACAAAATAAACATACATTATTCATAGTAACCCAATGAATAAAATGGGTTTCATAAACATCATCCCATCATCACATAACCCATATAAAAGAAATGGATATCATTTCATAATAAGAAAAGTGAAACCATGTAAATCATATAGACATGATACTTGAAACATACACATATGAAATAATGTTATCTTAGATGAAAAATGGTTTTGATAAAACACTTGAAATGAATTCTTGAGGAAAATATCCTTTCTTCTTCAAAATCATTATCTTTTCACAAAATTTCATGAAATTTTAAAAAATGATTTTGTTGAAAATAGTCATGAAATCTGTTGTAGGAAGCTTCATGAAAATAAGGCTTTATAAAACAGTAAAAATCTATTCGTTCCATATAAGTTAAAAAAACATTCTCCTCGTACTTTTGTCGGAAAAGTCACAAAGTACCTCGTAATGTAAAAAATTATTCCTGAAATACCATGTAGTAAAAGAAAAAATGGGTAAAAATGATATTAAACATACATAAAAACACTTTTAGAAAACATGGACTTGGATGATAACAATAACCCCAGCAAATACTTACGAATAAACAATCTCGGATAAGAACGAGATTGGAAAGGTTATCCCTTACTTTATGTCTGATATGCTTCGGATGTATCTGAACCTCCTGTATAATGATTTAAATAATGTCATTGACGTATTACAGAATCATATTCATTGTTATGATATCATATATGGTTCACTTATGACTTTATATTACCCGTTCTTTTGTAAATTCCATGTTAAAGAGCATTTTTTGTAAAATCATTTCATGCGTCGTCAGCGTTTTGACTTGTAATTATTCATATGATTACTTAAATCATGATTAATTAATTCCTGAATATAAAACATGATTTATATAAAATATATATTCATCATATACATATATATATATATATGATAGACTGATAAATGGAATGAAATACACCATTCATGGAGACGGTAGGTCGTACGTACACATGAACGCTGTTTTCATTTCCTTATTGAATTGAATGGAACTAAGTAGATAACATACATATATATATACAAAAATTCAGTATCATTATTATGTCATATATTTCATAATTATTCATTATATATAATTTATAGTAATTCATAAATGGATAACATGGAGAATTAATCTCATCGCGTCGTGGTGACGGTAGTTCGTACGTATGCACGAGCGATGATATGAATCCCATAATTATTGAATTGGAGTGGAGTGGATGATAAAATATATCAGAATCAGTATGATGTTATAATAACTAGGTACAGTTATTCTTTACACCATTATACCAATCCAAGTAAGGTGGTGTTGGAAAAACAGATTACACCACGGCGTGGAGATGGTATTCCGTACATACGCACGCGCGGTGATTTCGTTTTCCATAGGATGGATAGAAGGTGGAATAGAGTTATTCAATATTTATAATAACATATCAGTATATTAGTGATACCGATGTTATTACTTCATAATGAAACAACTAATGAAGAAGAAGTAGAAGAAGAAATTAAGTTGAAAGAATCGGCAACAGACATTACCTCTTCTTTGAAGCACCTCTTCTTAACCTCCTCTTTGGGCACTAAATATGGTCTTGTAAGAAGACCAGAACCTCTAGGATGTTTCTAGGGAAGTGGAGAAGAGAAATTGGCAGGGGTTGGCCGAGATGGAAGGCTCAAAATGGTGTGAGAAAGAGAGGGAGTAGATTCCCTTTTATAAGGGAAGAGAGGGTCACCTTTTGAAATATAAGAAATATTAGTTTATATTAAATCCCAACCCCACATAAAAACTTCCAAAATGACTCATATCCGATGATCAGATGATATAGGGTTGTAATCGCATCATCCAATAAAATTTAGATATGTTAGGAATCTATTTTAAACATTTTCAACTTGATTTATCCTTATTTATCAATTTAATTTTATTTGTTGTAATAATATTCTAAATTTTAAATTATTATAAATAATTACATATGTGTTGTGAATTTTCCATAATTTGAAACTTTATGACATTTTAGACCATATAAATTTAAAATTATAATTTTTAAATATTTTTTTGTTTTTAAACAATTTTATAATATGTTATTTTTATAAAATAACAATAGTGTCAATTTTGACACTATTCATTTATTTGAATTTAAATAAACAATATATAGAATATATGTTCGAACTAAAAGGTTTAATAGATTCATAACATGTCATATTTATCTATAAAATTAGTGGATCATATTAAATAGTTCATATAATATTTATTTTAATATTTTTAAAACCATTTATTTTATATTTCTCTTAATAAAATAATTTCAACATCACTATTATGTCACCTTTAATGATAATTATTTAATTTCTAAAAATTCTAAATAAATTCATATGATATATATAATTTTATTATATTTCTGAGAACTATTTATATCCTAATTTTCATGAATTTTATCACTAAAATAAAATTATTATACCTATAAGATTTAAGAAAGTGACATGGTGTCACTTTCTTTGGTTTTAATAACAATAAAAAAAGTTTGATGGAAAAAAGTCCATTAAATGAATCTAATCCGACCATTAGGTGATATGGGTCGACTTTTAGTCATCCAATAAGATTTTCACAGGTGTAGGGTAATTTTATAATCTTATATTTACCATTAATTGCCAGATTTACCTTTAACTATGGTAAATAAAATTTACCGCAGTTACTATTCATAATGCCCGATAAATAAAAAGTAGCTTATTAACATAATTTGGACCCACTGATTCCAAATATGAAATCCATTTTTCCATATTCAATACAAAAAAGTTGCAGAAATTAAATTAAAATTAATCCCGTTCTCGAAAGAAAACGGGTTTTTGTTTAAAACATTGCAAAAGATTGAGTTGATTTAACCAACGAATTCAAAGTAAAATCAATTCTAATGACATACATTATATTAAATGGTAAAAATATATTATATTTATACTTTAAAACCATTCAATATTATAATTTAAACATATAAATTATTACGATGAAAAAAGTTGTTTTTAATTAAAATATAGCGTGTTTTTACTATTCATTAAAATATGAAAGTTATCAGAAAAATATCAAAACTTCATCCAATGTAATTTTTTATATCATGATTCAAAATAATAAGTTTATTTTGAAAAATTGAACTTATTAACATGTCAAAAACTATTTTTAATGTTGGTGCGCCATCAAAGGCGGCAAAACTGCATTTTTGGAAAAATACTTATTTTACCCGAATTTTTTTTGTTCACATACCATGTTCTAGAAAATGTGTAAGATGAAATTATAATTTTATAACATTCAAAAATTATTTAATACTATTCATAACGGCTAGTTCATAATAATATTATAACCATATATCATTGTTTAGTGAAACCTGATATTGGGTACAACACACGCTATTGAGGAAAGTCGCGATTGCGTGTAATGCAAGCCTAGTCCTGGTTGCGTGTTGTGCAAGAATCCTTTGTTATTTTGTATAACAAAATCCAACCAAATTTCATTTATACATTGAATATATATATACACTCAATGTTGTGTATAATGACTATTATAAAACGAACTTTGAAATTGTGTGTAACACAATCTAAGAATAGTGTTGCGTATACTTCAAGCTAATACAGTGTGGCATATAGCACAAGATAATATTTTTGTAGGATAAAACACATCACATAAAATAAATTAAAAAGAATACCTGTCATCAAATATCAGGTTGTTACACAATTACATACTATTTCACCATCAATAGAATGGTATTGTCACTCGTGCGTAGATATGGAGTACCATCTCCACGAACGCGTTGAGATTCTTTACCCATCGTAACCATTCAAGAATAAGTTTCATTTTATGAATAAAAATAATGTTTACAAACATAATATAATTCTTTATATGAATAAAATAAATCCTCCCCAGAACAAACATGACTTACGTATAAAAACAAATAAAAGAAAACCAATATGTTAACACACGAAACAATGATACTACTGAAATATTATTTAGAAAACATTATTACAAGTTCATATTTAATATAATATTTATGTATATGGTTCTCGTATAATTTACTAAAATGATTAACTATTATAACGGCGGTTAACGTACCCTCGGCCAAGGAAAAGTACAAGATAAGTGTTAATTCTACAATCTATTCATTATCTGATGTTTTTTATATGTGAGTGTCTTATGGGAACTCTTTATCATCCACAACCATGTTTCTTAAATGTGTATTTCAAAACATTTTCACTATTTCAGAGACTATGGGTTATAGTCATTCTTTCCCTTGTTTGATTTTCTATAAAAACGTTACAAAGGAATTTGTTCTTCATTTTCCATAAAAGGTCCTTTATCACCTTGTCAGCAAAATTAAGAAAATATTTCCTTTTAAACTTATATGGTGAGAGAATCTTTTTACACCATTATAACACCTTAGATGCATCCCTTACAAGGTTATATGAATATTTTCTAAAAAAATATTTTCTTTTATAATTATGTGAATTTTTAATTATTTCAAAATATAAAGAGATATTTCTCCCAAATATATTCTTTTTCATCTATGTCAACGTCCTTTGATTCATTTTACACTTGTTTGAAATTGATTTTTTGTGATACAATCTTCCATATTATATTGAAGGTTTTGTGCTATGTTTAACTATGGATGTGTAATTTTTATACCATTCATGGTTTATGTTTATAGTATTAACATTTCATATGCTGGTTTTAATATGAATATTTATATTATGTTTCAACCATTTCATATGAGGAATGCATTGGACATAGTATGTAACGAGTAGAGCTTGCTAGAACTCCTCAATTCTTAAGTTGGTCTCATGAGAAAAACTGGTGTCTTGGCACAAGTCCTTGACAAAATATTATTTGTAGTCTTGGCACGTGGCCTTCACTATGTGTTTACGATGTATGGAACTATACATTCCATCATTATGAAAATAGCAATTGATATCAAATTTGATTATTCAACCTATAGAATATCCATGTGAATAAGTAAATGGCATTATTTGATTTATCATATCCAATTTATTCTGAAATTTAAATTTAAAGGCTTGTGTTTTAGTCTTATACATTTCCTTCAATGTTTATGCTTATTAATAAAAGTTTATACTATATTTTAATCCTTACTGTGAATCTAATCTCACACTTTCTTATGTTTTATTTTTCCCTGGATTTGAAGAAGCATATTATGATTGACTTTGAGGGATAGGATATGAGATATGAGTGTTTTAAAAGAGACCACAATGCTGTTTTTTTATTTCATAATGTAATGTAAAACTTATGTATATATCAAGTGCTACTAAGGAAACTAATCTAATCGGTCTTTCGATACTTGATCTATTGTGAACATGTCAATGTTATGTAATAATGTGTCGACCCTAGCTAACTACGGTCAGGGCATTAAAGATGATAGGGATTGTTATGGAACCATAGATATGTGACCATGATTTCATCTATTATGTGATCATACACATTTTTAAATGCCATACAATATATAAAATTATATAATTCAAGATAAATATAAAGTATTTTATGAGAAGAAGGATTCATTAACGTCAAAGTTTAGCGAACTTACAATCACAAAGCCATGATGGGAAATGGTCCAACCAAAGCTTGTTAATATCATAGTGTTCTGAGGCTGCCAACTGATGAGCAATATTGTTTCCTTCCCTTTTAGTAAAGGAGAAATTTCAGATTGAGAATCCTTGACAAAGGGAAAGGATTCTTCTGATGAGAGAGCCAAAACACCAGAGGCCACCATCATTGAAATTGATAGCATTGATAATGGTGAGATAGTCTGATTCGAGGTTGATTTTATCCCATACGTGATCCTTGGTGAGCATTATATCTACTAGGATAGTAGTAGCCCCGGCCAACACAGGTCCATAGAAAGTGAAGTCTGATTCTTGTTTGGCTGCAACAATTTTCCCCTGATGATTCCATGCTAGGATGCCTAGGGCGACAGGCCCGTCATTCGGGAGAGACACATCCACTTTAATCTTAAGAATACCCTATTTTGGAGGACACCAATGGGAGGGAAAGGCAGGGGTTCATAAATGCTTTTGTTGACCATTGTGGTTCTTCCAACCCTCAATCCACGATAAAGACCGTTCAATCCAGAATTCGGGGGTTCTGTGAACTTGGATGAAAACTGACTCATTGCGATGAACCTAAATGATCCAGGACTGGGTTTAAAGTGAACCCGCTTTAGTCGATGAGAAGGATGAGCACCATTGCATCAGGAATGATGGGAGGTCTGAGGCCATGTCTAGTGAAGTGTCTGAAGCAGAGCCCCAATTGTTACAAATTTCGTTATCCCCTGGGTACTGGATGATGGTGTGCAATGGTTATTCTAGGACGTTCGGGCAGAAAGGGCATGATTCATCACTTGAGATATGCAGGAAGGAGAGAAGGCTCATAGTAGGAAGGGTTCCCGTGCACACCTTCCACCAAAAGTGGCATATTTTTTGGGGGACGTTGAGTTTCCAAATTGACATCTAGGGACCCCATCCCAATCGACTGAATGGCTACCAATGGCGAGCCGGTATCCAGACTTCCCTGCATAGGCTCTCGACAGGTCGTTGATCCAGAAGAGATGTTGGGGGCCTGCATCTGGGACCTAGGGGATAATCAAGACAATTCTTTTGTATATTTCATTGAACCATGCGTGAATCTTCCCCAAACACCAACCAGGACCCTGATCAGAAAATAGGCACCTGACAATGGTATCTTAAAACCCTGGTTGGGCAGGGGATGAGACCTGTACACCTTCCTCATCAATCAGCCAGGGATCGGCCCAAATGTTTACAGTTTGGTCGTCCCCAATCCTCCAACCTAGCCCTTTTTTCAGGAGACTTCAGGCCTACCAAATGCTTCACCAGATGAATCTTGTACGGGGGCCAAGAGAGGAGATATGGAAGTCCTTGTGGGGGAAGTATTTAGCTTGGAGTACGCGTGCATAGAGAGATGAAGGACAGTTAATCAGGCACCAACCTTTCTTAGCCAGTAGTGCATCATTGAATTGAAATAGATTACAGAATCCCATACCTCCCTCAAACTTGGGTTTTCATAGTTTCTCCCAAGAAATACAATGGTTTATATTCCTTCCATCATTTTCCCCCACCAGAAGTTGGTTGTGCATGTGTGGATTAGGTTGAAAATGGCCTACTAAAGCATAAATAGAGATATAAAATAGCTGGGGATAGATTGGATGACAGATTTAATTGGGATCTTCTAATCGGCATTGGAAAAATGTTTTTTGGGGTCTAGCCTTGAATTGTCTTCTGAATCCTGTCCAACAAGGATGCAATGATTTCTTTTTTTTAGCGGCCAATAACCATGGGGAGCCTAAGGTACTTCTCGTGTTTCTCGACCAAATAGATGCTTGTATGTTCACAAAGTTTTTCTTCCTTGGATGGAGGAACACCTGCACTAAAGGAGATTTCCGAATTTTTGTGATTGATTGACTGCCTGGATGCCCTCTCGTACTATTGGATCACGTGGATGATAACTTGAAATTCATTAGTGGTTTCTCTAGAGAAAAGGATGTAGTCATCAGTGAAGAACAGGTGTGAAATCGGTGGATTTACACACCACACCTTTTCCCCATGTAAAGAGTTAGAGGATTCAGCCCTAGAGATAAGGTTAGAAAAAACATCAGCCACTAAGATAAAGAGAAAGGGGGAGAGAGGATCTCCTTGTCTAAGGCCCTGGGATGGGGCGAATCCTTGGGTGAGCTCCCCATTAAACTTGATTCAGAATGATATGGTCGAGACACAGTGCATGACCATATCTACCCATTAAGAATAGAAGCACATTTTTAGCATTACGACTCTGAGGAAGTGCAATTCCAGTTTATCATAGGCCATAGCCATATCCAGTTTCCAAGCCAGGGTTCCTATTTTCACGGTAGAGTGTGTTTTCATGGAGTGGAACACTTCATGGGCCACAATTTCATTATCAGTTATCAGTCTCTTGGCCACGAAGGCACTCTGATTTTCCGAGATGATGTCAGGTAACCAAGGACACAACAGATTAACAAAGATATTTAACAAAATTTTGAAAGATACAATGCACAGGCTGATAGTTCTAAATTTAGGGACCTCCAGCGGTCTCTATATTTGGGGAATGAGGATGAGGAAAGTTTCATTGATGGTGGAAATTATTGTTTTCCCGGACCAAATATTTCTCATCAAATTGCAGATGTCGGGACCGATAATTATCCAGTATTTTTTGAAGAAGAGGGCGTGGAAACCATCCGGGCCCGGGACCTTAGTGGAGTGGATAAGTTTCAGAGCTAGACATACCTCCTCATCTGTCACATCATTGGTGAGTTGCTGATTGATCTCATCGGTGATCACAAGTCCAATGCAATCCTCCACATCAGCAGAAATGAGCAGAGTTCCTGTAGAGAAGAGGTCCTGGAAATAACAGGACAATGCTTCATGGATTCCATCAGTGTAGAAGACTTTTCTAATATCTGGTTGAGAGATTCAAGTAATATAATTCCTCTGGTGCCTAGCTGATGCTTTTTCGTAAAAATATTGTGTATTAGTGTCCCCTTTGGTAATGTATGTGTCCTGCACCCGCATAGCCCAGAAGCTTTCTCTGGCGCATGGGGCCGCATCCAGATCTTTTTGAGTGGCACTGATAAATGATATATTGCAGTAGGATGGGGTTTTTTTGAGTAGGTAATGTTGTTTCCTTTCACGGAAATCATAGTGGTTATCGGGATTGAAGAATTTCTTGTCTCTCCAAGACCTCAGATCGTATATGACCTATTTGATATTGAGTCCAACATCTGCATGATTACTCTTCCATCTTGATCAGATAACATCTTCGCATTCATGTTCTTTTGATCAAAAGATTTTAAATCTGAAGGGTCTGCTGGAATGCCTATTTCTTTCACCTTGACTACAATCAATGACAATTAGGCAGTGGTCTGAGGAGTTGAACGTCACGTGGCCGATGTGGAACATACTGAAGATATTTTTCCAATTTGTTGACCCCAAAAATATGTCAAGACATTTAGTGATGTGGGTGCCATCTGTATTACCCTAGAACCATGTGAAAGGATTACCCGCATAACCAATATCAACCGGATCTACCCAAGAGACCGCATCCTTAAAATTTGACATCGGCGAAGATGTTCGGACGGTTCTGCCTCTTTTTTCCTTATGAAACATAATCTCATTGATGTCCCCTCCGAAGAGAATACTGCTCAGGATATTGTGACTTAGATTGCAGAGAAGATCCCATGATTTCCTCTTCTCGTTATGGGACTGCCAACCATAGAATCCCACGATAGTCCATAGAGGGGTGTGTTTAACAAGGATAGCCGCAACCACATGGTACGAGGAGAAGGACAGGATATTGACATCAAAAAAATCCTTCCAAAGAAGACAGATTCCCCCAGAGTGGCCTTGTTAGGAGGCCGGGAGGTACAATTGGAAGCCGCATTTCAGAGAAATTCGTGTGGTGTCTTTTTTTACCAGTATGGTTCCAGGCATAAAATCCTTATTGAGGGGACATTGGGAAAAATTGTGCTGGAGCATGTGAACCATTCGTGGGTTGCGAAGCTCACGACAGTTCCAGCATAAGATGATCATTGATCTAGGCGGGGATGGGTCTTACCCGCCTCCACCTTTGAGTCCTTAAAACTTGTGTTCCCACTAGTTATTTTCCATATTTTAGGGGAGTCACCCGCTAACAGGGTTGTTTCAGTTCCTTTTTTCAGTCCCCTGAGTTTTGGGTCTTCGAGTTTACCATCTCTTTCTTCTCGTTACACCCTATTCCAAGTTCAAAAAGTGATTGGGTCTGGTAGTGAAGTTCCTGTATTTCCATCTTTATCCTATGTTAGGATATCTTCCAAGGTCATTTCTGGATCATGTTTGGGATTTGGTGGTTCAGTGTGCATCTACTTTGGTCTTGATCTTTTCTCTAAAAGATATTTTGGTGTATTCACCAGCTCTGAAAAAGTAGAGACAATGTCTTTTAGAGGGGCAGGAGAAATACAGTTTTTTCCACTGATTGGTTGAGCACTCTTTAGAGAATTTTAGTGGTCCATGAATGATGATTTTTCCATGTTCAGTTTCCGCCTGTCTTGTACGGGACAACGTGAGACGGCCGCGGTCCTTTTTTTCCTACTCAGGGATGAAGGCATGACTAGACATTTTCCCTTAGAGAAATTGGACATATTGTAGAATGATTTTACCTTATCCATTCTCTTTCTTTCAGACACACGCTTTTTACAGATGGCCGTGATGTCCACAAAAGAAGCATATGATTAGGAGTTTCTTGAATTTGAATGAAATCCAGTTGTTTGCGTCATCGACTGTCTGAAACATATCCCTCATCAGCAGCTTTGACACTTCAATACTAGCTCTAATCCGAACATCAATTCCCCATTGGATTGGGTATGAAGAGTCCCATTCAAAGAATTTTCCAATGCAGTCCCTAATTTCTCTCATAACACATTTCGTTTGTGCATGAAAAGGGATTCCTTTGATATGTATCCAGAAGGGGGAACGTGTGATCTTAATGAGCTTCATCTCATCCCCCCTTTTAATTCTTCCATGAGGAGGAGTGGGTTATTGAAGGACCACCGCCTACCTCTAAGGATTATATCTCTATATCTCACATTGAATAACTTAAAGACAAAGCGGTTGTTCCCTGCTTCTCGAATAGCCACTCCAAAATCCAATTTCCAAAGATTCTGGAGGGTGTTTTTTAGTGCCCCCTGGTTTACTGAGATATTTTCCACAAACATTCCAACATCCATCAAATACATGCGTTTTTTCAAGAGTGTATCTTTGTTTCTCCGAGCCTCGATAGCCGCTTTCTCTTTGTCCGTCAGGGACATCCTCTTCCATAGGTTCACTAAATCTGCGTCCATTGATCAGTGCACGTGGGATGGGGAAGTGCTCCAAACAAAAGCCTGGTGTTCTTTACTCCTTGGATCGACAAGCGGTTGTTAGTTGTCTCAACTGACTGGGCAACACGGTAGTTCCCCCTCTCTTATGTGGAACCAAAAAAATCACCACATGCGCCTGGGCTAAAAGAGAAAGGCATAGGCCCGGCCCAACTAAAAAAAACTTCTTAACAAGGCATGTTCCAGAAAAGGGCCCCTGGGTTAGACACCCAAGTCCATGGACTCCTTTCAGGAAGTGGATTTTTAGGATAAGCCTTCACTAATGAGCCTTCACAAAGAGGCTTCACGTTCAATGATTCTGCGAAAACCCCTTGCGCACAACACGATCTCTCCATGAATCATTTCAGCCTGCGCTGAAAGGCTCACCATGGCGCCAACTTCACGGGATCTCTTTCCGAGTCAAACACGATGCTCGTCGGGGGATTCTTCCTTGTTCCTAGAGCCTCCGCAAACCAGGTCACTTTCTCCTCACTCTCTTTGAAACAGATTTCCTTTGCACCACTCTCTGTGAAGCATAGTGGCCGCCACGGACTGACACCACTGGCGGTTTCTTCACGGGCTCCCTTCGCGGCTGGGTCTTCGCTAGTCAGTCACAACGCTTTCTAGGGGATTTGTATTCGTTCCGGGAGCTCCACAAACTAGGTTTCCTTCGCACCGTCCCCTATTCATAAAATATACCTCCGTTAAAATGTGAAGCAGGAATGTTTTTTGTGGTCAGTGCCTTCGAGATACAGGTGTCCAAATGAACACACAAATCCATAGAATGAATGAGGTTTTGAGAACAGGTTCTGCCCCCAAAAACCAGATCTGGAATCGGGGAAGGAAGACTTCTATGGGGAGGTCTTCATTATGTTGTGCGAGAATAGGTGCTGACTGAAATAGAAATCCTAGAAAAGAAGCCCCAATCGCCCTGAAAATACACCTATCCCTCTGAAAAACAGGAGGCAGTGTTCAGAATCAAGCAAGGAGAGCTGAAGTTGGAGAATAGGCCTTCCTCACCAAAGAGTAACCGGAGGAGGGACACAGATCTGGAAATGGGACTCTTCGAGGAAGTCAGAGCTCGCCATCAAAATGAGGGTATAAGGCCCTAGCCTTAAACAATACATAATCTTGAGTTATTGCAAGATTACCCATTGAGGATGTTTTCAGGTTTAGAGTTTTAGATAATTAGATCATAAATCATGCATTTCATTCCACATTTTAACTAAGTGGTTACATAAAATACTGTATTCATTTTTCTCATCAAAGGAGACATATTTAAAATAAAACATGGATTCTTTCTTGACCCTTCCTCGACACTGTCATCACATCATGTACTTTTCCCTTGACCTGTGAAAAACATTTGAAAAACATGGGATGAGCATAAAAAGTTCAGTAAGGGACATAAAAGTACGGAATAAAAACATTAGTCCATGTATACATAAGAATTTATGAAATCATACTTTACTCATGAAACATAAGAACTTTATCATACCTCATGAAATCATAAGATTTATGAATAACTCATAGAAAAAATAAGACATAAAGTTAACTTGAGGCATTCATAACATTCTTACGTAGGGAGTAACCCACATGGTTACGTTTGGAATACCTATCATAGTATATTTCTTAAATATCTTCGGAGAATCCTTAGATTTTAACTCCTTTGCGTTACCCAATGCATTAGAGAGCTATATCTGGCTCACCCAGCCTTAGTTTATCACGGAACTACCCATCTTCATAAACACTGCCCAAGAACCATAACATAATCGTATCACATAAAACATTCATAATAGAAACATAACATTGCCACATTTCAATCACAAGATATCGATAACACATTGATATAATAAAAACATTATCAAAAACATTTTCAATACCAAAATAAAAGAAAAGTAAAACATGGTACTTATTTTTCATTTAAAAAAACATTATGGCTTGTAGAGGATGCCGAAAGACAAATAATGGTCACGGAGGCAGAGAAGTCGTTGTTGTTGCATACGTACGATAAAAACATTCCCTTTTGTTGTTTTGTAAAATGCTTCATATAAAAAATATTCATTTTGAATAAATGTAAAAGTAAAAGAGGTTTATACACTATAGAAAAGAAAGTTGTGTATGAAAGAAAATATGCCTCAATGAAAGAAGATTGAGACGAAGTCCCTTACCCCGTGTCCGACTTGACTCGATCATTCTTTAATATCTTGAATAATAAACTAGAGTTAATTTCTACTTGATTAAGAACCTTTTTAATGTTCATTATCCCTTTTATATCACTTATTACCATGTCATTAACATTATGTAATTATTTAAGTTAATAATGGTCATTTTGTCCACCCTTGGTACTTGAGTCAAAAATAAACATCTTATAATTACTAGTTTTTCATGTGAAAAAATATCCATTATTTCCAAAATTATATTCATGATATAGATATCATATATATCATATATATCCAGTTTATATATGCATTTATAATATTACATAACATTTAGAGGTATGAAATGAAATGCACCGTTCATGGAGACGGTAAGTCATACGTACACATGAACGCTACTTTCATTTCTAGTTCATATTTATTGGAATGAAATCAAATTATATAAAGGTATATTATAATTCCATTATAATATCATATATAACATCATAAATTCTATCCTTTATACTTCCCACATATGTAATTAACGAATCAAATAGCTTTGAGGGGGCAGTATTCCGCACTTCCTAAAATGAAGATATTGTGTTTACCCAAAATGGAATCCATAAAAGTATTCCATAAAAGAAAAATATAGAAGCATATTGAAGACATATTAATAATATATATATCATATATAAATATAGTGACATCTTAATGGCCACAATTAAAGGTGTTAAAAGAAGATTTAACAATCATTATTTTGTGAGGCAGAAATTTACCAACCACAGAAACAGTATGTTCTTTAACCATTCGAGGTGTGTGTATGTGTAAATCAAATAAATATCATATCAACAACCTAGTATATTGAAGATACTGGTTTTGTTACAAAATAAAGGAATAAAAAGAGTATAGGGGGTTGGAGAAGAAAAATAAAACGAAAGAACATTAGAGAAGACATTACCTTTAAATCAGGTAACTCCTCTTAGTTTGAACCAAAAGGGCTTCCTGAAGAGCTTTCTACCTACGGTAAGGCTTTTAGGATGAAGAGAGGGATGTGGAGAGATAAAATGAGTAGAGAGTGGCCGAGTCAATGGCTTGAGAGGTGTGGGTAAGAAGGTAGAGGTGGGGGCCTTTTATAAAAGGGAGGAGGGTCACTCTTGAAAAGTCAAGAAATTTTACTTTATATTAAAATGAGTTTCGGATTTTAAAGATCCCACATTGATATATTTAGAGGATAAGGTGAAAAGGGTTCGAAATATACTAATACAATATGTTTTTGAAAAGTGTAATTCTTATATTTTACATTATCTTTTCATTTTATTTAAATCGTTCATTAATGATGTAATCACTGCATCATCATTGTGTCATAAAACATTAATTGTATTTAATGTCTAAAAATTATAAAAAAAATAATATGATGTAGGAAATCTTATTATCTTTCCAATTACAATTTATAGTCCATGATATCATTTATGTAGATAGATTCTCTTCCAGCTGAACTACCTCTGGACTCAAAACATGAGAAGGATCTGGCATGTTATTCCTTAACATTGAAACATGAAAAACATTGTGTACCTGAGATAAACATGGAGGTAAAGCCACTCGGTATGAAACTAATCCAACTCTCTCTAGAATTTCCTATGGTCCAATGATCCTTGGACTCGGCTTTCCTTTATTACCAAATCAAATCACACATTTCCATGGTGAAACTTTGAGAAAGACATGATCACCTACCTCAAAAGAGATATCCTTCCTCCTATTGTCCGCATAACGTTTCTGCCTACTCTGAGATGTTCTCATGTGTTTCTGTATCATCTAAACTTTTTCAGCCAAATATTCTACAAATTATGGTCCCATAAACTTTCTTTCACCCACTTCATCCCAAAAATCTCGAGTTCGACACCGCTTCCCAAATAATGTCTCAAATGGTGCCATCTGTATACTAGAATGAAAACTGTTATTATAAGAAAACTCAACCAAAGAACGATGTTGGTCCCAACATCCATGATAATCCATCGAAAAAGCATGTAGCATATCTTACAATGATTGAATTGTTCGTTCTGCCTACCCATCTGATTGAGGATGAAAAGCTGTACTAAAATTTATTTTAGTACCCAACGACTTCTAAAGGCCTTTACAAAAGATAGAAGTAAACCTGGGATTACGACCAGATACAATAGAGAGGGGAACTCCCTATAACCTGACTATCTCTTTAAGATACAAATGTGAAACTTTATCTTGGTAAAAAGTATATCGTATAGCATGGAAATGAGCAGATTTTGTCAGGTGATCAACAATAACCTAGATTGTATTATTACCTCGAGGTGTATTCAGCAATCCCACAACTATGTCCATGGATATATTCAACCATTTCCACTCTGGTACTGGTAAAGGCCGAAGGATCCCCTTTGGTAACTGCCACTCTTCTTTAAACTATTGACAAGTAAAACACTTCACAGTTAAATCAACAATATCTCATTTCATTCCATCCTACCAGTAATACTCCTGAAGATCTCTATACATCTTAGTATTACCTGGATGAACTGAAAACAGAGAACTATGAGATTAAATAACAAATCTCTCTTCAACTTTAAATCACACGGAACAGACAATCTCTTCCCAAATCTCAAAACACAGTCATTATCAATGTTGAATTTAAGAAACTTACCCTTCTGAACCAGCTCTACCTTTTTCTGCAACTCATTATCATGCTTCTGTGCTTGATTAATTCTTTCTAATAGAGATTATTTCACTGATAACTGAAAAAAATAGAATAACATCCTGGACCATCAACTTCTATGCCAATGTTCATCAAATCCTTAACCAAAGGATCACATTCCAAACAATACATTGTTAATGAAGCATTACTTTTTTGACTCAAAGCATCATCCACTTTATTTGCTTTTCCCAGATAGTAATGAATTGTACAATCATCTTCCTTGATTAATTCTAGCCATCTCATATGTCTCATGTTCAATTCTTTCTGAGTTAATATATACTTTAAACATTTGTGATCGGAATAATTTCAAACTTTAAGCCATACAAATAATGCCTCAATATTTTTAAAGTGAAAACAACAACAGATAATTCTAAATCATGTGTAGGGAAATTTACCTCATGAGTTTTCAACTGACGTGAAGCATATCCAATTACTTGATCAATTTGCATTTTGACTCAACCAAGTCCTTTCAATGAAGCATCACTATAGATAATAAACTCACCATTCCTGGATGGTAGTGCCAAAACTGGAGCATTCACCAATCTTCTTTTCAATTCCTAAAAGGCATTATCGCATTCTTTTGTCCAGATAAACGTAACACCCTTCTGAGTTAGCTTAGCCATTGGACTAGATAACCATGAAAAATTTCTAACAAACCTTCGGTAATAGCCTGCCAAACCAAGAAAACTAGGAATCTCAGTTACATTTGTGGGTCTTGTCCATTATTCAACAACCTTTGTTTTTGCAGGATCAACAGTTATCCCATCTTTATAAACAATGTGACCAAGGAAAGAAATTTGTTGCAACCAAAACTCACACTTTCTGAATTTCCCATACAATTTCTTTTCTTTTAAAGTTTGAAAAATAAACTTTAAATGACTTTCATGATCCTCTTTGCTTTTAGAAAACACCAAAATATCATCAATGAAAACAACGACAAATTTATCCAAGAACTAATGGAAAATTATATTCATAAGGTCCATGAATACAGTAGGTGCATCGGTTAGCCCAAAAGGCATTACTACTAATTCATGATGGCCATATCTTTTACAAAATTTTGTCTTCAAACTATCTGCTTCCTTTACCTTCAATTAATCGTACCCCGATCTCAGTTTAATATTTGAAAAATACTGAGCTCCCTGGAGCTGATCAAAAAAATCATCGATATGAGGAAAAGGATATTTGTTCATAACAGTGATGTTATTCAAGGATCTATAATCGATGCAAAGTCTCATAGAACCGTATTTCTTTTTACCAAATATGACAGGAGAACCCCATGGTGATGTGCTAGGTCGATTGAAACCTTTCTCTAATAAGTCTTTCAATTTCTCCATCAACTCTAAAAGTTCAATTTGAGCCATTCGATAAGGGGTTTTGAAATTGGCTTACAATCAGGAACAAAGTCAACAGTAAATTCAACTACTCGATCTGGTATTATTCCAGGAAACTCTTCCGGAAAAACATCAGGATACTCATTTACCACTGGCACATCATTAAACTGAATGGATCCATTGTTTTCAAAAATATGTGCAAGGTAACATTCATTCCCATTTTTTACAAGTTTCTCAGCCTCTTGATATGTTTTCAACATTAAGGGTTCATTCTGGTACACAAACTGAAAGTCCTTATGAAAAGAAACTACATTATCTCTAGAATCAATCTTAGCACGGTAAATAGAGAGCCAATCCATACCCAGGATAACATTAAACTCTACTAGAGGAAAAACAATAATGTTTTCAAGTAGGTTCTTTCCACAGATAATGATTGGAAGATTCCTATTAATTCTTTTTGTCTCAATATTTCCCCCAGGTGTTTTTACCATATGTTCAAGACGCATTTCTTGAGATGGAATTCCCAATTTACTAGAAATATTTTCAGAGATGAAAGAATGTGTAGACCCCAAATCAAACAACACATTACCATAATCTGATAAAACAAACAAAGTACATGATACCACTTCATTTGATGGCCCAACATCTGCTGAAGTAGTTGCAAAGGATTTCACCACTCCTTTTTGCGTGTAGTCTTACTTATTCCCATCACCCGAGCTCTTTTTCAGACACTCGTTTGCATAATGACCCATCTCATTTCACTTGAAGCATTTCACTAACTTTAAATCATATTTGGTCTTTCCATCAACCTGATCTTTTTCAGTGCAATAACGAGCCTTATATCCCATCTTACCACATAGGTATTACTTTCCATAATTCAGAAGACATTCCCCATCATGCCTTTACCAAATTTATCACAAAATGAAAACATATTTTTCTTACCATCATACCTTTTTGAAGGATTCTTCCCATTCTCCTGCGACCTCAATCTCTTCTTCTGTTGGATTTTATAGAACACATGATCATCGAAAAACTCTATTTCCACCTTCTCATCAAATTGAACAAGTGTTTCATAACTCTTGAAATCGCGAGAAGCTAAAGCCCTTTGATTTTTTTGTTTTAATACAGAGTAAAAATGATTGATTTTACTATCTAGGTCTTGGTTAAAATTTGGAACGTACCTTGCTAATCGAGTGAACCTTTCTCCATAAGCAGCCACTGAGTCTTCCTCTTGCCTCAATTAGAATAATTGTTTTTCCATCCTAAGTCGAACAGCCTTATGAAAATATTTCGAAAGAAACATACCTTTGAATTCATCCCAGTCAAGAGTATCAATCTCATCAGTGTCCCTGATATTTTTAACCATTGACCACCACTGATCTGATTCACCCTCCAAACGATAAACAAAAAGACTAACCTTTTGATTGTCTGAACACCCCATGACATCAAAAAAAATTTCCAGTGATTTATTCCACCCTTCAGCCAGCACAAGGTCAGATGATCCTCTGAATGATGGGGGATGTTGCCTCATGAAATGTTCCACCACTGATATGTTCCTCTGCGGTTGATCTAGCTGATCTCATGCATGGATACCACCACCATTTATCGGTTGAGTCAACTGCACCATTACTGCAATAAACTGTTCAGTTCCAATTTCGACCATCTCAGGATGCTGATTTGGAAGGTCATTTCATTCGGTATGCCTTCCTAGCACTGCTTCCTTATTTCCTCTACGGAAAACCATTCTGAACAAGCAAGTCTTAGATGAAGCAACATTGTAATCTTCAAATTCTATATCATTTCAATTTGACTATAAAAAAAATATTTTGGGATAATCATTTATTATAATTATAACTCCTAAATTTATCTAAACCGACCTCTGATACTAACTATAAGGCCCAATCCTTAAACATTATGTAATCTTGAGTTATTACAAGATTACAGATTGAGGATCTTTTCAGGTTTATAGTTTTATAGAATTAGATCATAAATCATGCATTTCATTCGACATTTCAACTAGGTGGTTACATAAAAGAATGTATTCATTTTTCTCATCAAAGGAGTCATATTTAAAATAAAACATGGATTCTTTCTTGTCACTTCTTTGACATTATCATCACATCAATTACTTTTCCATTGACCTGTAAAAAACATTTCAAAAACATGGGATGAGCATAAAAAGCTCAGTAAGGGTTATAAAAGTACGAAATGAAAAAATTAGACCATGTATACATAAGAATTGATGAAATCATACTTTAGTCATGAAACACAATCAAATTATCATACCTCATGATATCATAATATTTATGAATAAATCATAGAAAACATAATACATAAGGGTAACTTGATGCATTCATTACATTCTTACGTAGGGAGTAACCCTCATGGTTACGTTTGGAATACCCATCATAGTATATTCCCTAAATATCATCGGAGAAACATTAGTGTTTAACTCCTTCATGTTACCCAATTCATTGGGGAGCTAAATCAGGCACACCCGCCCTTAGTTTCTCATGGAGCAACACATATTCATAAACAATTCCCAAGAACCATAACATAACCGTATCACATAAAACATGCATAATGGAAACATAACATTTCCACATTTCAATCACAAGATATCAATAAAAAATTTATATTATAAAAAAATATAAAAACCATTTTCAATACCAAAATAAAAGAAAAGTAAAACATTGTATTTATTTTTCAATTAAAAAACATGTTATGGCTTGTAGAGGAAGCTGAAACTCGAATAATGGTCACAGTGGGGGGGAAATCGTTGTCACCGCATACGTACGAAAAAAACATTCCATTTTGTCATTTAGTAAAACGCTTCGTATAAAAAATATTCCATTTGAATAAATGTAAAAGTCAAAGGGGTTTATACGCCGTATAATAGAATGTTGTGTACAAAACAAAATATGACTCAATGAAAGGATATTGAGACGAAGTCCCTTACCTCGTGTCCGACTTGACTCGATCATTATTAAATCTCTTGAATAATAAACTAGAGTTAATTTATACTTGGTTAAGAGAATTTTACAAGTTCATTATCCCTTTTATATCACTTATTACCATGTTATAAACATTATGTAATTATTTAAGTTAATAATGGTCGTTTTGTCGACCCTTGATACTTGAGTCAAAAATAATCTTCTTATAATTACAAGTTGTTAATGTGGTAAAATATCCATTATTTCCAAAATTTTATTCATGATTTAGATATCATATATATCATATATATCCAGTATATACATGTATTTATAATATTACATAACATTTAGACGTAAGAAATGAAATGCACCATTCATGGAGACGGTAAGCCGTACGTACGCATGAACACTACTTTCATTTATATTTCATATTTAATGGAATGAAATCATAATTATATAATGGTATATTATAATTCCAGTATCAAAAAATTTAAAAAATCATAAACTCCATCCTTTATACATCCCACATAAGGCATTAACGAATCAAAACACTTTGAGGGGGCGGTAGTCCGCACTTCCTAAAATGAAGATATTGTGTTTAACTATAATGGAAACCATAAAGGTATTCCATAAAAGAAAAATACAAAAGCATATGGAAGAAATAAACATAATATATATATCATATATAAATATAGTGACATCTTAATGGCCACCATAAAAGGTGTTAAAAGAAGATTGAACAATCATCATTTCATTAGGTAGAAATTCACCAACCACAGAAACAGTATGTTCTTTAACCATTTGATAGAGGTGTGTGTAACTGTAAATCAAATACTTCTCATAAAAACATCCTAGTGTATTTAAGACACTGGTTTTGTTACAAAAGAAAGGAATAAAATGAGTATAGGGGTTGGAGAAGCAAAATAAAACATAAGAACATTAGAGAAGACATTACCTTTAAATCGGGTAACTCCTCTTGGTTTGAACCAAAAGGGTTTCTTGAAGAGCTTTCTGACTAAGGTAAGGGTTCTAGGATGAAGAGAGGGATGTGGAGAGATAAAATGTGCAGATCCTGGAAAAGAAAATGGTTTGAGAGGTGTGGTTAAGGAGTTAGGGGTGGGGGCCTTTTATAAGAGGGAGGAAGGGCACTCTAGGAAAGTCAAGAAATGTTACTTTATATTAAAATGAGTTTCGAATTTTAAAGGACCCAAATTGATATTTTTCTCGGATAAGGTGGTAAGGGTCCAAAAGATACTCATCCAATTGGTTTTTGACAAGTGTAAGTCTTCGATTTTACATTATCTTTTCATTTTATTTAAATCGTTCATTAATGAAGTAATCTCTGCATCATCATGGTGTCATAAAATATTTAATTTATTTATTTTCTAAAAATTATAAAAAAATACTATGATGTAGGAAATATTATTATATTTACAATTAATATTTATAGTCCAAGATATCATTTATGTGGATAAAATTAAAATTGTTTTACTTAGGTGTTACATAGGTTGGTTATACTTTCCCTTTTAAACAAAATATAATAAAATGTCACTATCACCCAAATGTGAATCCATGGGGTCGCAAAGTTTGTCACAAGGCATACCATGGTCGTCCATGACACAACTAGTTGCATTAGGAAACATTTTGGGGTAATTTTCTATTATTATGTTATTATTTTATTACCCTTAACTACCCGATTACTAATTAATCGTGATAATTAAAGATAATTACCATCGTTACTATTCACAATGTGCAAAAACAAAAGAGTCTTACTTACATAATTTGGAACATATGATTCCAAATATGGAATCCATTTTACGAAATTCCAAACACAAAAATTGTAGTAATTAATTTAAAAATAATTCCTGTTGTCAAAACAAATAGCGGGTTTTTTTGAAACAATATCTATGAAAAGTTTGGCACTTGTTTATTACCATTTCCATTGTGAAACTAATTCTAATGAATAAAATTGGATTAAATTGTAAAAATATATTCTAATTAACCTTTAAAACCAATTAAATGATAATCTATCCATATAATTAAATTAGATAAAAAAGTAGTTTTGAAGTAAAATGCAGTATTTTTCCCTATTCATTAAAAAATGAACATTGTCAGAAAAATACCAAAAATTTATCCAAAGTAAATTTTAATGTCCCAATTATAATGAATAAGTTTATTTTGACAAATAGATCTTATAAAATGGTAAAAAGATAGATTTAAAAATGGTTCACCCTCAAAAGGGGGTAAAACAATCTTTTAAAAATATTAGAGAATTATGTGCTTATGATTGGATTTATTCTCATTTTAAGTCTTTAAAACACTATATAATTCATAAATAGACGTAGATATGAAAATAAATAAATCTTTACTTACTTGGGATGCTACAGAGGGGTTCAGGAAAACCCCCGCCGCCGTGAGCAGATCTGGGTGGAGGAACTCAAACCATAGGAAGAAACTTAGGAGGGACGCTCTCAAATGGGAGAGACTATTTCTGCAGATGTATGCATAACAATGGATAAATATCAAGTATGGGAGATAATGTATTCAAAATTTAATTTCTGTATTGAATCATTCTTAAAAAAATTTAAGAGCTACAAATGTTGAAGAATAGACATTTTGGAAAATCAAAAAATCATATTTCATTTCAATCTATTATATAGGTTTGTTTGACTATGTTTAAAGACATTCAATTTATAGATTGAAAAATCCCATTACACCTCATCTATAAAATGAAACTATTATTTCTTAAAAAAATTCATGATTTATGGGTATGGTGACCAACTCATGGCTCAATTTGTTTGATTAACATAAAATTCATAAACCACCATTCTTCACGTCACAACTTATCTTCTATATGAAGCTTACTTTAAATGCTTCAATAGTTCCTATAAAATAATATTTTCATTAATATTTTATAATTATATTTTTTTAACATAATTATTCAAAAATGAAAATTGTATTTTCTACAATAATTATTCCAGTAATCTTTTACTTTTATTTTCATTGGTAAAACACCCATTGATGTTTCGTAAGGTTTACTAGAGTTATGGTACAATGTTACTATATTTATTATTTTTCCAATGGATTATTTATATGATGATGAAAATATTAAGAAAACCATATTATTTAAATGTGTTGTTTTATGACGAAATAATGATTTTTAAGACTTTTTTGAACTCTAATGTATAGATTTTTGTTATATTATGGGTGATAACATTATAAATCATTATGATGGTAGGGTCTTTTATAGTCAAAAAAATAATTTTTTTATGATTATTTAGTTCATAAACTATTATCATATGACATATTTGAGAATCGTTTATGAGATTATGGAGTTGAGAAACTCCTAATATATAATAGTGTTGTGTAACTCTTAAGGGTTGATGAAGATAAGAAACTCATAACAAATGATAGAGTTGAGAATCTTTTAAGTGGTGATGATATTATTATATTCCAAATATATTTTGGAGTTAACTAGATGTGAGTTAATTATAATATAATGTTACTAATTTAAGAGTTGGAATTTCAGTTATGGGACATTGACAATAATGATAGCATTAAAAGTGAATATTTACTAATGAGGTGATTTTATAAAATTATTTTCTAGAAAAAAAAATATTTCTTATTCTTAAAATAAATTACATTGAGTAATTAATTATTATTATCATTCCATCGACTTATAGTATTTTTAATTTTAGTAACAGATTCTTATACCATGGTTTTTGATTTGTGATATTTGACTGTTTTTGTAAGATTATTGTATATTATAATAATGTTCAAATAACGTTATTCTTATGACATGATAACTTTTTATAATTTATTCATATCTCATATATTCAACCTTATTGGGTATTTGATATCTTTATTTATTGATTTTCCTTTCCTTAGCATATGAAGAATAGTTTTTGGTATGATATGTATACGAGTGATGATAGTCATCATGAACCTAATAGAAAATTATGTAGATCTTTTATGTACCAGTTTTTTATGTATCAATGTTTCCAAAGACACTCAAATTATACAATTCTGAAATTTTTCAAAATTTTATGTAATGAATATTTAATAAATATGATAATATATATATGTATGTAATCATTGGGTTTTTATATGAAACATAGCTTCTTCATATGATTAGATCAAAAGTTGGTAATATTATTAAGTAGAATCATATGGGGGATGCGTATATGTTGAATGATACGGGATTTCATGAAATGTATAATATATCATATATCGACCTTCTTAATGGTAGTTCCTTCAAATTACGTTAAAATGTAACCAATTGAAGTACAAATGAAATTGAGTAGCAAATCTATTACTGGTGGGTAGGGACCCGTGACATTAACTCCCCACACAATGAACAGGAAAAAATAATTGATATATTATAGAATATATGGTGGTAGATTCAAAAAGTTATTTTGATTCTAGAATGCACGAAACATCTAGGAAAATTCAATGTTATCATGATCCTTGTTTGGAAATAAGTATCCCATCATTCAAATTTGATCAGAATGGCCTAATCCTATCTGCTTAGCCCTAGATGTTTCGGTATAAATATCATATAATACATGATGAATTTACATTATATAATTATTTTCATATGGATTTCATCAAATATTTTTCTATAGAGTACTTTCTATGAGTTGGAACATTGATAATGCATAAAATTCACTCAAAGAAATTGAATTTTCCGCAGTGTAGTTAGATTTTATAAAATAATTTATTCAAATGAATTTAGTATTATATATATATATATATATTTATATGAATAAATTAGTATATATTTCATTATATATAATATATATTTTGGATTACATTACACACAACAATGAGTTTAATCGAAAGTTCTTCTAACATGCGACACCGAGCTTTAGTGAACTGTGAAATAATATTATTATATATATGACCATTATAACCTAGATATTAAATAAGATAGTATGAATTGTATTAACTAATTTATTAAATATATATATAAATATAATTTCAACACAATATTAAAATATTAATAAATTCATATAAATGTTTTTTATTTTTTGGTAAATAAATTACAGTAATCAAATATATATTTTCTATGAAATATTTTTTATTCCCTTTTTACGAAAAATAACATTTATAATATATTGATTTTAAAAAAAAAATTAATTGACAAAATTAACTTCTTTTTTAATATCATCATATCAAAATTATAATATTTTGAAATTTTTTAATTTGTTTTGGAAAATACTGGTTTTTCAGTTTTTACTGGAAAATATCGATTTTAAAAACCAAATTTTATTGTAAGGCTTTTAAACCCCACATTTATTTTCAAAGAAATTGGGCAATTTTAATACCCCTGATATGATTAAATTAATAATAAAAATTATTTATAATGATTTAGTTCACTTATCACTTTTTAATCATATTTATATATGACTTTAGTAAAAGTTTATTCTGTTGGTTTTAAAAAAGGATTATTTCTAAAAACTATTTTCTAATGCATAATGTTGCCCCATTTTAAAAAATTAATATAATACATAATTATTAATTTTTTAAATGTAATTTATAGATTATATATCAATATATTTTTATTCACATTCACACAATGAATATTAATATATTGACAGTTAACATAAAATCATGTTATTTAAAAAATAAACTTCTTGAAAACCAACCATTTCACCGACTCTCTTGTTTTTGTTTTATATTTAATTTTTAACAAATTTATAAAATTGATTCTAAAAAATTAAATTAGTTTCTGAGATCCTAATTCAAAATTATATTATTGGGAAATTTTGATATTTTTTTTGAAAATATTAATTTTTTTATGAATAAAGAATAATGCTAAATATTATTTGGAAAATTCAATTTCTTTTAAATTATTTGTAAAGGATAATTTTATTTTAAATTTATTTATAAGTAATATTTGTTAAATAATATATATATATATATATATCAAAATCAGGTCATTTCGTTAAATATAATATTGAAATTCGATATAAAAAACACTATAAATTTTTGGAAATTTTCTCTGTGAAAATTTGTTTCTCACCGTGGTTATGGGATTAAATTTAAATTATATTTTCCCACTTCAATGAATGAAATTTGGAAAAATTTATTCCATATTTTTTATATGAAAACATTATATTATCCAATAAATTGAACTTAATTCTTAACAAAAAATAATAGTAAAAAATTAAAAAATACCTACAATAGTTAAGATAAAAAATTGTTTACCATAGGTAAAACTAAATTTATAAGGGTTAAAATGTAAAAAAACTAGTTTAAAATATATTTTTTGGAAATATTTATAGCATATTACGAATAATTATTGATGGTACTCATTTTTTATCCTTTTGGCATGATAAAATTTAGCTACAATTTTTTATTTTCCAAATATTACAAGTGTGATAATCACCACACTGAAAAATGGACACCCTCTCCCTACTTTTCATAAAACCATAAAAAAATTTATGGAACAATTTTACCCAAATCACTTGAAATCATTCCAAATATCATCATATAATAATTTATTCGGTCATAAATCCATCCGTGGAAGGATTTTGATGAAAAACTAACGAGCTTACGAGAAAAAAATGCAATGTTATTCAAAAAGTATTTAAAAGTTATTTTTTTCTACAACTCATTAAATTAATATTAAAACATTATGATATAGTAAAAAAAAATTAGATATAATGATAATTTTTATGTTATTTTTATGACATATAACCATATATACTTACATCCAATGGTTTACAAAAACATCGTTCATGTGTGAGGAGCACAAACACCTCACCAACCAGTGTTATTCATTTTTCCATTACCAACTATCATGGATGGTTATGTAGATTTATATAAATTTTAAATATTATATTTATAAAATAATAATACTGATCAATTAATAATATAAGATATAAAATTTTAGTTTTCATTCAGTAGGGGATACATTAATGATTCTTGTGTGTACGGTGGACTACTGCCTCACGTAGCGATGTTAGTAATTTTCACTAATTCTATGCATGGAAGATAATAATGGAAATATATGTGATAAAAATGATATAAATATGATATTAATGAAATATTTATCATTCTTGAAAAATATTATATCATACTCTTTCATAATTTTTCACTCACTAAAAGATAATAACATCATTTGTGTAGTGTGGATTGCTGCCTTCAAAAAGCAATGTGATTCCATTTCCTTAACCAAAACTCATTTATGATATATAGAAGTATATTTGATGAAATAATATAATAACTTTTAAATTATTATAATTCTTGAAAGATAATATATTACCCACCTCCTTTTCAATGCATTCATTGAAAAATGTATATGTTACTCATGTGTATGTATGACCTACCACATCCATTATCGTAACGTACATCATCTGAGAAAACCATGGTTTATGATTGTTCTAAGATGTAAAATTGATTTCTAAATATTATAATTATGTCATGATTATTATTATGGATATTATTTAATAATGAAAAAATTAAGAGGGCTTGAAATAACAAAACAATACATATAGAAAAACAAATATGTTATTACCAAAAAATGAGTTTAACAAGGGATTGTTAATAAAAAGTTAATAAAATGACATTACTGAAATATATATGTGATTATATATGTAAAAATATTTCAAATAATATATTTATATTAAACATTTATTTATTTTATTTGAGGTTGGAACATGTACAAAGGCAGTCGATACTTAAGGTATGGGATTTCCAATTTACATTTTACCTCAGTCAGAAACATGATATATTCACCACTTATTTCATTAATCTGGTGTATATAATTCCCATGAATGTATATTATTATTTATATCCTGAATATTTCTTGAGTTAACATATCCAGTCATGGATCACTCTATCATGACATTTTCAATTCAAAATTTAACAAATCAGAAGGGTATTTTTTTCTAAATGATCCTCATTTTTTATATAAGTTATAAAATGAACCTATCATCTTATGTGAGGTGAATATACCACTCCTTGACAAGTTATTTAATGAATATATAACTTTTCATGATATTTTATATTTAATTTATTTATATTCCTTAAGGGCGCAAATAATTAAAATTAACCACCATTGTAATGATCTTATTTTGAAATCTTATCACATATTGTGTTTGTTTAGGATTATATTTTCGATAATAAAATTTTATTATCCATTTCTAAAGGAACTCATTAAATGTATTTTACCATGGTTATTCATTATTTTTTTCATGTAATAGTTGAATTTTCCCAATATTTGGTAATTAAAATAATTGATTTTTTAATAAAAATACACTTTATTTATATGGTAGAAAATATTTTATCATTAAAATCAATGTTTTCCAGAAATGAATTTCAAAATGTTATTTAAAATTATTAAATATATTTGTTAAATAAATTCTTATCAATGTTATATTTCTTAAATCATTGAATGGAATTCTCTATTTTTTATAAAAAAAATTCATGTTTGTGTTTTACCATAAATGTGAAAACAATCCTTTGGTTTACTTGTATACCATGAATAATATTTTCAAATATCATGACCAACAAAACATTTCAGTATTTCCTTATATGTTTAAATATAAATTTTAGATAATAAAAATTCCTCAATGGTTTGTTTAAAAAACAATTAAATCAATGATTCTTGAGTGAAAATGAATTTTAAAATATTGTCTCTTTAAAAGTGTATTTTTAAAGAAGAATTGTTAATTTTCTAAAGAAATGTTTTAAATGAATTTTAGAAATTACTTTATAATTGTTTATTATACTTAAATGAAAGGATTTAGAAAATATTTTATAATTAATAAATTTATTTTCAATTAAAAATAACCATCCATTATAAAAATTCAATGTAATATTTCAATATAATTATCCATCTAAGGTGACATGATTTGATGTTACTTATGATTTCTTGGGGATCGAGTCCAAGGATACCATTATTATTCCTTTATTGGATGGCTGATGATTTAGATAAAAATATGTTTATGATTCATGTTTATCTTCAATGAGATATGCCCTAAAAATATATTTATGAAACCTAGTTTTTTTTACATTGGTTATGCTATGATGAAATGACTATGAATCCTAAATAATTTCCACATGTAATGATATGGTGAAATTTTTATTAAATACATTTCATTTAATGGGTTATGGTATTATGATTATTTTTCTGATCATATGTTACACTTATGTAAAAAATTTGTTATATGAGGGGTTATACCTATATCTTCCTTCAATGAATTGGGTAAATATTATTATCTAATGTGATAGATAGGACTGAAAAATGAAGTGAACCCAATTCAATAAGGGGATTTTCTACTATGATTTTCTTGGGAGTGAACCTTGACTACTTTGATGTTTTGGGGAGTGAACTCATTCTACTATGATAACATTGCTAGTGAACCTTGACTACTATGGAAATAATTTTATATACTTATGTGTATTATAAATTTTGATATATTATTCCATCATTATACTCTCATTGATCATATTATTTGAATTATTTATGATTCATATCTTATGAGTTACCTTTTTTTATTCACTGAATCATGATGACAATATTTCATATGTTGGGTATAGTTTCGAAATTTTAGGCTCATGTTTCGATTCCCTTAATCTTATGTTATGCTTACATGACTCGCTTGTTTACCCTTTTTGATCATCTAAGCTCACCATTTATTATGGTTCCTTTCCATAGGTTATGAATAATGAATTATAAGTATTATTAGTAAATGTTAATATCATTATGGGAGATATTTAATATATTATAGGAATTAATAATATTCTGTTGTCATTTTACTTTAATGTAATGGATATAGAACTTCCATTAATTTTTTTGGCTAAACCCTAATTAAGGTTTTCAATCGGGATTTGACTAGGAAACCATTCCATTCAGCTAGTGGGTTCATTTTGGGAATTAATGGGTAGTTTAGAGGGATATTTTCAACATATTTAGTTCACCTTGTAAAAGTAAAAAAATTTATAAGAACATAATTCACATTGTGTATTCATGAAATGAAATGAATTTGTCTATCCATACATATTCAAGATGTGTGGTTGTTTTTCCTCAAGGGGGAAATCATCAACATTACAAAACATGTAAAATATACATGTCGTGTAAATTTTATGGTTTTAAGGCAAACAAACCGTCTCTCCTATCATATCTCTTGCGTGGTAGAGTTCTCACTATATGGTCTCTTACCACAACCTAACTAGGGATATGATCCAATTCTTCTGTCCAACTTCTGATTTATCCTCCATTCATCACATTGAAATAACATCGATATCTTCTTAGATATACCTCCTACTTTTTTATCATTACATCTTTTATGCTATTTTGGGTGAGATAATATTCTTTATTTTCATGGTGGTTGTCTAGTTATTAAATATATTCCTTTCTAGGATGTATTAGAATCCAATACTAAAAGGGTACAATTCTACCACCATAAGGTAGAAAGTCATTTTATTTTTACCTAAGTAAATGTTGTTTTATATCTTGTTATATCAAATCGCATGATCAACATTCAATTATTTCCCTTAAAATTAACTTTTTTTATTTTAAGTTGTTTTGTTTGTAAGAAATTCCTTGTGAACTCTTGTTTACATTTGGAGGCTCCCAACCTCAACTGATTCCACCATGAGGTGTGTTCATAAACTTTCCAAATTATTATTAACTATTTATATCCCCACACCACCTTCTATGTGGAAGTGACTGACATAAAATTAAATATATATTTGTAATTAAATGAAAATAAGTGGCACAACCTATCCATGTTAATTGCATCTGATTAATGTTTATTACTAGAGAACAAAGTGGTATGATAATTTAATTGTAAATCAATATATGGATTTTTTAACGCATGAAAACCCATATATAAATTTGATACTTGAGTATAGAATCCATTCACTATATTCTACTTATGAATGGATTCCCATATCATTGTGATACTAGGGTATGTAGTCCTTTCTCTTTGTGATAACCAAGAATGGAACACCTTATAATATTCAATCTTGAGAATTGAATCCCATATACATTTCAGACATAGGGATTTCCTAACTAATATTAGTGATACTTGTAAATGAGTCCAATGTAAATGTTATAAGAGGGTATAGTTTCCACTTCATTTTTGATACTCTAGAATGGTTTCCCATATAAATGTGATAATTGGGAATGGAGGACCATCCCTATTCGATACCTGGGTGGGGTGTCCCATACACATGTGATACTCAAGAATGGAAACCCAAAATAAATATGATACATAGTCATGAAGTCACTCGATAGTTCATGAGATTCATAATACTAACCATGGACGCTCTAGTAATGCCTTAGATCTTGGCTATTAGTAGTATCCAGATATATGGCTATATATATTACTACATATATTAAACATATATATTTATTTTTTGGTTATCTACTCAGAGATCATCCAACTTTGTTTGAATAAAGTATTTTCATCTTGGTTTTGTTTATCCACTAATGATGACTCGTTTACATTTTAGATTCTTGCTTACATTTTTATGCATTCTCTATGATCATTTTATTTTCATATGTAGTATTTTAATAGACCCTGTTGGTGGGGTACTATAGAGTATATTTCACACCCTGCTCAGGGTGCCTACGGTACGCAAAAAGGCCTCATGGTAGTTGGGATAGAAAAAGAAATGTTCCCAGCTTCCATTTTTTTATTTTTAGTACTATGATAGATTACAAGAGTAGAGTATGGAGCCCCTTCTCATGATTCAAGTGGATAAAACATTTTGACTTTTTTTCTTTTATTTATCATGTTTTATATTCTTGTACACCTATATCCTTTTTACTTATCCCTTTTCATATTATTATAGAATAATCACCATTTTGTTCTTAATATTGATTTATCTTCTTCCTTTTAATTCTATGGATTATTAATTAGTCCACTACAACTTATTTGTTTCTATTTCCTCTATATATCATTATTCTTCACCATTGTCTAAAAATGTGATCATGAAGGAATAGTCTCCCCATGGAAACATCCTAGGACCTCACTAAATGTCGAAAACCACTGGAATACATAGAGGTGTACTTGAGTTCTTATGGTCAATCGGATTGTGGAACCGCTTAGTGTCTTATAGGCCAGGACACAAAAAATTGGTATCATATGCCATTTTTTATTTTTCCTATTTTATGGGTATTAAGAAGTAGACTAGGAATGTGTTGTTAATTTTGAATAAAAATTTTATGTGGAGAAACTATGCCACATATAAGGAAATCTAAATTTATTTGGATGTGATATTATTGTTTTGTGTTATTAATATTACAATTGACCTAATTTCCCAACTAAATTATATACATGTTTTGGGGAATTATTACAAATATTTGTATTATTTACATTTTGTGTAATCCTTGTGTTGAAAAGAGGTATTACCTCATTTACCATTATAGGGAATTATGTGTTCACATTTTATTCATTACACAATTTCAAATTAATATTACTGTTTTCATCACCTGTATTTCATATGATTATTATGAGTTCCTTGACTATTATACAAGTAAATGTGGGAAGACTTCATGCATATATAAATAATTCGATTAATTAATTTTCTTTCATCAATATAAATAGTATATTCCATTATATATTGGTGATGAGAAACTAATTTACCAATTTTGGCATGTTTGAGTGATGAACCATTGGTTTTATGGGATGAAACATTAGTTTATTTGATTAAAAAGATACTAATTATAATTTATGATGCATGTAATTATATAAATTGGGAATGGTGATAAATTTAATTAAATAATTAAGACGATCCATCACATCCTAATACCAAATTTAATGGTCAGGTGGTAGTTACATTACATACCAATTGAAATTTGTGAAGGCTATTTGTATTTATAAATTTTGAATGGTTAAAATCTATCTAGATTTTGGTATATATATATATATATATTTGGGTATTAGCATAAATAATCTTAAATTTTAAATGATATGGTTATACATAAATGGGGTTGGGGGAAATTGTAATGTAACTTTTTTTTCCTCTATACCATGAAATTGAAAAAATATATACAGAAATCCATGTGGTGTTATATGAGAAATTAACACTCACACAACCTTAGAGGTGAATTTTAGGTTGTGCATATTATGATCTATTGTGATCATTATAATTAACTAGAACTAGCTTTAGAATTAGTAAGAGTTATCTGTCTTTGTTATAAGATGGCATGTACATATCATTTTTTCTAACCCTTAATCCTATCTGTGCTAAAATATTATCTAAGGCATTATATTTTAAATTTAAGAGATATACCACCACGATGTCCATGAGTCATATTCCAGGTGGTTGGATAAGACCATGCCCCATAAGTGATGGTCCCTCATCCACTAGTAATACTTCTTATAATTCAACTTGAGGCACCACCTATTGAACAACCACCAGGTGTAGATGCTTAGTTTGGAAAAAACATTTTACACCTCATATGGTATGAAGAAGGAGCTCTATGACTAGATGCTACTATAGAAGAGACAACATAAGAATTCTTGTAGAACCATCCTAGTGCCTTCTCAGGGGATGGCGGTCTTCATGATTCAGAGTCAATGTTAGAGGTTAGGTTATCAATCATCAATAATTTAGAGATGCATCCAGAGTGGAGTGTCAAGCTTGACAACTATATGCTTCGTGATTATGATATGAGTTGGAATGATATCATCTATTATGATGATATAAATCAATATATAGTTTGTTTGGACTTCTAGAAATACATCTACCACTATATATTTTCTTAGATATTAAGAGATGACCGCTCTAGGGAGTTTATTCATAATCAGCAGGGTCTTGTTTCTATGATAGCATATTTGTATAATTTTACTGAGATTTATCATTTTTCCAGTGAAATTAACAAGTGATGAGTTGGGGAATCCAAGACAGTTTTAGGTTGGTCTTGAGTACACTATATAATCATAGGTAAATTTCTTTCAGTTGACCCCATTTTTTTAGAATGTGAAACGAACCATCATCAGTGTCTATAACCTCGAGGAATCTGGTAATGTGAGTTAGGGACGTTTATTTTTAAGTCAAGGAAGTTGTTCCTATTGTGGTTGGATACATCACTTTGACTCTATATGTGGGGAGATAACATCCAAATGGAACCGATTGATATTTATGTAGTCTTCTTCAACTGCAGGAAGTTAGGAAATAAGAATCCTTTGTTTCCCAAATAACCAATGTAATTTCAAGGTTGTAGTTGGTAGGGATATCTTCAAAATTTCTATAGGAATCTTTCATTTGTGCGTTGATGGAGAGGATCGATATTAGTTCTTTGATGTAGACAAATTTTCCCTCACCAGGCAGGTAGCTGGAGTACTACCATCCAATCAAGTCAATGATGTGGTCTGGGACAAAGATGATTGGATCTGTATATCTCGTGCTAGTAGAGTGAGCTTTCTCAGGGTATCATGTTTGTATCTCAAAGTAACTGATCTTGAAATATCTATGTTGTATATCATACTTATGAGGATAAGACTCTAAGAACATGTACATTACTAGGTACTAATATTGTAGCATACATTTTAGGTTCTTCATAGTTTGATACAAGAACGTCAAACTCTTTTTCTTCTATAGAAATTAAGAAATGTAGAGGCTTAGAAATTGAGTAATATTATGGAATGAATAATCTCAACACATGGTAATGGGTTTTATTAGAGTTTGTATTGCAGTGTAGTGATTTCCATCTTTAGGTGGGATGATATATTTTCCTATGGAATATTTGTTTCCCACAAGATGATTATCATAAATTCCATTCTTGGGATGGACTGGATGGTTCCATACAACACCCATGTTGATTTCTATCCTTAGAGTGTGGATTTCACATCAACTAAGGGATGTACACATGAAAATAAGGGTGAATAGTTTGTAAAAGATTTTTGTTCTGGAATGTAGCTTCAAGTGATGGGTGGGGTGACAATGTTGATGATTGAGTTATGAATGGTTGGGGAATGCATGAAATGGGATTTAATCCTATGGTGGATAACTTCATGGACATTTTACCTAATGACTTCTATGGACTACCTCCATAGATATATGTAGAACTTACCATTGATCTAATGCTAGGGGTGACACTAGTGTCCATTCCTACTTATACTATTACACTAATAGATCTCTAGAAACTTAAAAATCAGTTAGAAGATTTATAAATTAAGGGTTTACTATGACATAATACTTCTCTAGGGGGGTATTTATTATTGTTCTCCAAAAAGGAGGAAGATACCCTTATTATATTTTTAGATTATTACCTATAGAACTAAATAGTTAATAATTGATATCTATTTCCATGTATAGATGTCCAGTTTGACCAGTTCTATGGTGTGGAAATTTTCCCTAATATTGACTCCTAGTTAAGCCACCATGCGGTGCATTTGAGATTTTCATACATACCTCATAATACATTCCACAGTATGTAAGAATTATACAATTTTCTGGTTATGTCGTATGGGATTATGAATGCATCATCATTTTTCATGGATCTAATGAATCGGGTTTTCCACCCATTCATGGATTAAATTTTGTTGGTATTCATGAATGAGACCATGGTGTATTCTCACACATTAAATGACAATGATAGAAATTTTGATATCATTTGGAATAAAGTAAGAAAGTATAATCTATATATTAATCTCACAAAATTACACTCTTGTATCGAAAATATTAACTTACTAGGTTACATAATATTAGTTTAAGGAGTATATATTGACCTAGAGAATGCGAGAAAAGTTGTTTCCTAGGGGAATCATATAAATTTATTTGACCTACATAGTGTCATGGGGATAGCTATCTATTACATGAATTTTCTTGAATACTTTTTTATGTGTAAAAGGACCTCTCATGGCCTAGAATAAATGAGATTTAGGTTTATATGGTGAAAAGTATATGATAAAACCATTTAGAAGTTGAAATAGAGACTACATTCAGCATCGATGCTGATTCTTCTAGAATTAGGAAAGAGTTAAACACATTGTTGTGATTCATCATGAGTTTTTCAAAGATTCATTCTGAAGCAAGGAGACCTAGTTCATCATATGAGCCCTGCTATATTAGAACTCGGGAGTAGATTTTCCCTACACACAACATTGGGCTAGCATCCTTTGTCCATGCCTTACACTTTTGGTGGACTCATCTTTTAGGTCAGTGTTCTATTATTTAGACAAACCTAAAATGTTTCAAAAACATTTCCATATAGCATTACATGAATATATGATAACGATTATGGGTATAATTCTTACTTTCATTTGACTTTGAGTTTTCGTATACTCCGGGAAAGAGAAATGCATTAGCCGACACCCTGAGCCAAAAAAATCAGGCATATTTCTTCCAAAAGGTGAGAAGTGAGTGGATTTTGATGAAATTATTGTTTGGAATGTGCTATGAGGGACAGGAATATCATTTTATACTAGTTTTAGTTGATTGGGAAGTGAAATTCACTCTTCTTAAATGGATATGGATGTATAATTTTTTGATCCTGAGGGCCTAGTCCTTAAAGAATTTGTCTCAGGTGTGGAACCATAGTCTGTTGGAGTTACTAATGAGGATGAGATTTTACACTTTAATGGATCTATATGGGTCCCTATAGATATATAATAAGAATTTATATCTGAATATCATGACTATGTTTGTGTATTTTTCCCTATAATTACTAATATATACTAAGGAATATTTCATAAGTATTGGTATCCCAATATGAAGAGGTAGCTTGAAGTTTTATTACATGATGATCCACTTTTTAGTAGGTGAGGGATGATAACTATAAGCCTTTGGGAATTATAAAACCCTTATTTATAATTTAGTGGAAATATGAGGAAGTCATTGTGGATTTTGTGAAGGACTAGATACCCCATGGGAGTGATGTGGCATGGGTGATCATTAATAGTTTAAAAATCTACTTCACTTCCTACCTATATAAGTTACATTCTTAGTAGAATATACCAAGATAATTTACATTTATAAAATTTTATAATTTTATGGTGTTCCCTCTTTAAATAATATTAAATAGGGATGCACGATTTATGTTGTGGTTCTTGCATGGGTTACAAAAATCATTGGGTTCACTGGTGTCACTGAGCACAAGATTCCACCCTCATACCAATGGTAAATCTGATCACACAATACTGGTTCTATAGAACATTCTCCAATAACGTGTTCTATTTGTGGAGGTTTATGGGAGAAATATGTACCTTTTGTTATGTTTTACTACAATAAAATTTGGTAGGAATCTCTTCATATGGATCCTTATGGGTCCTTCAATGATTGTTCATACTTTCCACCCCATTACTAGTTAGAGGAAGGTGAGATGGAGAGACTAGGACCACATATCATTAAAGATGCTTCAGAGCCGACACAACTAATTTAAAATCATTTGAATACAACTCAATCTAGGAAAATGTCTTATACTCTTCTAAAATGGTGACCACTATATTTCACTATGGGACATCAGTTATTTCCTATGAGTTTCACCAAGACTGGTTCATAGATGGATTCAGAGAGAATTCATTATATCTCATTGTTATATTGGACCTTTTGAGGCAATGGAGAGATTCAGGCTGGTAGCTTGTGAATTGGCTCTACCTCCGAGGTATCCATCCATACATGATGTCTTCTAGGTGTTATAGATTTTATATTATCATTATGATCAATATCATTTTTTGGTAACTAAGGAAATAGATCCAAATATATGTCAGTCCTTTATGGTTCGTCCAGTTTGTATATTTGATTAGAGAATGAAGGCTCTCCAAGGAATGTCAGTTCCTATGGTGTTAGTATTATCTCATCACAACCATGTGTATGAGGAGACCTAGGATAGCGAGAGAGAGGATGACATATGTGATTAGTGGCAGGAAAATTTCCTAAATGACTCTTTACAACCCTTGGATGTGAAACAAGGTGATGAATTTTTTAATAGATGATAGGTTTTAATGTTATAAATTTATAGAGAGGTACAGATATATTTAAATATTTTATTAAACCCTTATTGAGGATATCTTTTTTTCTTTGACAAAAAATCCATGGCCTTTATCTAGTATGTTTATTATCGAAAAAATGTGTAAGTGGAGAAAGAACATGGTTGCAAGACCAATTCATGACATGTATGAAATATAATACATGAACTACCTTCACATTGTGTATTTAATAAATGATGTGAATCGGTTTTTCTAGACCCATTCAAGATGACTATTGATTTTTCCTATAAGGGAAAATGCTAGATCTTTATAGGACATGTAAAATATAAAATCCAAGTAATTTTATTATTTGTTAAGGGACCCCCCTCTTTATTCCTACCTCAAATTTCTCATCCATGTAGAGATTTCACCGTATGAGATCTTCAAACATTCTAACCTAGGATTTTATAATATTCTTCCATATGACCGCGGATTGAGCCTTTGTTTGTCACATTTGAATCAAATCAGTAATAGATTTGATCCTCTATCTTCTTTTCATAGTTAATCTTGCATTATTTTGTTCTATTTTTGAGTGATATCATATGCCTTATTTTCATGGAGGTCATATGGTTTTCCAATATCTACTATTCTAGGAAAAATGAGAATCCTATATAAGAAGATTACTCATCTATAACAATAAGGTAACAAGTCTTGTTATTTTCTTCAAAAAGTGGATTTGTTTCATATGACGTGCCATCAGGTGTCACACAATAATTTTCACACATTGCCTTAAAATTAATTATTTCCTTATTTTAAATGTATTCATTGGTTATAAATTCCATATGAACTCTTTTTTATGGTCTGAGGCTCCCCACCTCAACTAATACCACCTCTGAAGTGTGGCATAAACTTACCCCTATATTATTCTATGTTTATATTGCTGTGACACCTTATTTGTGGTGATGGCTTCAACCTAATTAAATTATTCATAGAAATTTAATGGAAATCAGTGGTATGACCACTCAATGTGACTTTCATATGATTAACGGTTACACCCCATTAATAAAATATAATTATAATATAATTATACAACAACCCATGTATTTTCAGAATGCATGATTGAACTTTTACAAATTTGTTACATGAGGCATGGTTTCCCTACTCTTTTTCATACTTGAACTTGGTGTCCCATCACTTTGTTATAATCAGGAGAGGAATCATTTTTGTTTGTGATACTGACGCATGAATTACCTTATATTTGATATTATTGGTAAATGTGTCACATTTACAATTGAATCTTGGGAATGGAATCCATTGTATTTTTGATACTAAGAAAACAAGTCCCATATACATGTGATACATATGCATGGACTCCCCTATATTGTTAATACATAGTAAATTAATCCCATATATATGTGTTGATTGGGAATGTAATCCATTATATTTGTGATACATGGGTTGGGTGTCCGATATACATATATTAGTTTGGAAAGGAATTACTAACTAAAAATTACACACACACATGGAATCCCTTTACACTTTATGAGATTCATACTACAACCCATGTAAGCCTATGTTACGCCTCCTAACATGGAATGTAGTGGTATCTATAGATATGGAAAGATAAATCACTATGTATATATAATATATATATGAATTCATTGGTTAGTTATTTAGAGGTCATATAACTTAAGACAAATTAGGTTGTGTCTACTTAGTTTCCATTAGAAACCAGAGATGATATTTTTAATTTTAAATCCTAGATTACTTTTTTATGCATGAAAACATCTCATTTTGTTTTCACTATCTAGATTTTACTAAACACTGTTGGCGGTGGCCTATATAGTATATCTCACAATTTTTTTGGACCACTTATAGTACATGAATAGACTTTATGATTGTAATGATATACACATTAAAGAACTAATCTTCATTTCTTATATTTTTAGTAATATGATGGAGTATGGGAGAATGGAATCGAGCCAATTCTTATTATGCTATTGGATTCATCTTTTTGAAATTTTATCCTTTTTCTAGAATTTTTTATATTCATGTACTATTGTATAAAATGTACTTCCCCTTTTGCAAAACATCAAAGCATGATCATATCTTTATAACTGGTATTCATTTATTTTCAGCCTATTTAATATCATGATGATTTATTATTCCACTGCTACACTTTAATTACTATTTCTATTTTTTATCATTATTATTAACCATTGTTTTATAGTATCATCATGAGGGAATATTCTCTCCACAAACAACCCATAATACTTCACTACTAATAGGTAGCCTCAAACAAATATAGAGATGAACGTCAGTCCATGTGGCCAACTAGCTTGAGGATCTATATAGTGGATTACGGTATGGGATACTACATTTAAAAAATTCAATAAACTATTATTTTCATTTGGAATTTTTTTAAGTATTATATAGAATATTTATAAAAAAGAGAATATATTGATGTATGATAAACCTAGGTCACTATTGTTGGTATCCAAAAAAAGGTTTAGCAATAATTTTTAAATGAGGATGAGATAAGCTTTATTAAGATCCCAAGGGATATTTATAATGATATATCAAGTTATATGCCAAAGGATAGTTATACTGATGATTCAACTTGTAGGAAAATATCATATAATTTTTTGAAAAGAATAAAGGAAGTGTTTTGAAAGAAAGTGCATCCCTATGTAGATACTATAAGTAGATATGGCCTTAATACAGAGGAAACACAGGATAATAACTCCAAAAGGGTGTATTAATAGGGGCTCAATAATCACTTGGTTCAAGAAGATGAGCCTTCTTGTACACCTTATTTGAAACTCCAAAGAAAAAATGAATTTGAAATTATTAAATCCTTATAATTCAAAAGAATTTAAATATTTGATAACTATGATTTACCTAGGATAATCCTACTTCATAATATATTAAAAGGAAGGTGTCATAATTTAGACATCCTATATGTTATTTCTCATGATTAGGTGGTTTTCCACAATGACTATTGTTTCTTACACTATGTTTTTTTGGTTTTATTTAGTCTATAGAACTAGAAGGAAAAGGTTAATATTTAATGTGATGGTAAATTTACTAATGAGATACTATATGAGAAGATGAAAAAGAAGAAAGATATTGTGATTATAAAAAATGAGTTATCATAGAACATTATTAATAACTATATCCAGAAAAAGTCCCAAAATGACCATGTATGACGTGGGTATAGATTGCTGAGATTTCGGGTAATGGAGACTATATGAGATATAAGCTTTACATTCCTATGTGATGAGAATGTGGAAAGAAGAACTGGATGTATTGTTCCAGATGGATAAGAATATGTTTTGGGTGTGAAAAAAAGGACACAATGAAAGTAAATAGAAAAGAAAATTAAAATGTTTGGTTAACGAAATATATAATAATATTGGTCTCTATAATGTATCATCAAGTGATGAATGTTTTATATGTGGAATATAATGGAATTAAGAAAATACATTTCTTAAGGGGATAGCTGATGAGGAGAATCGGCAATGATGTATGAATAATGGTTATATTTAAGATGATGAAGAGATTACAAATGACAAATGATAGGAAATAAGTGTAACATAATAAAAATATGAAGTGGAAATAATGTTTTTATAAGTTAGTGGGATGAACAAATTGATTATGTATTGGAATTTAAGAATCATGTTATATGAGTCATGAAATATATAAGGATTGTTTAGCATATTTTTTTGTTATGTATCTTCATGAATATGTTGAATTATACTAATGACCTAGAAAAGTGATTTATTAGACAAAATTTTTTAATGGAAGAGACCTGATTAATTGAAGATAACCATTAATATGTTTTTGATTGTGAGAAAATGGTGTTCAGTTTGGGTAAAGAGATGATTGAAATGGATAATATAAATTGGATAGTATTGGTGACCTCATAACTAATGAAGTATCTTTGACAAAGTGGTTTATGCTATCATTGCTGGATTTCAAAAATTATTATATATAACGAATTTATTAAATAATATTTGGTTTTAGAGAAGGAATAAAGAAATATGTATGTTTTAATTGAGTTTTTTTTGTTATTCTAGTCCATACTATGATTTAAGAAAATGAATGTCTAATGTATTCACATATTTGGGATTTGATTAGTAAGATATTCTTAATGATATTTGGAGGATTGATGTTAAGTTGAGATTTGTAAATTCAGTGACAAAATTTATAAATTTTAAATTTTGGAAGGGTTATATGATTAACCATTTAGGGAATGGTTTATTTAGATATATGGATGAGGTTTTAGAGAATAATTCATTACTTCACAATATAAAGATCTTCCGATATATGTTAACTAATGTTAACCTTTTTCTAAACTAAAAATATAAAGAAATACTTATCATTATACTTATGGATCTAATGATCCATTATTAATTTAAGAATAAAAATACACCTTCATTTATTAGAGTAAGAGATGATGTGAAAATTGATCAAGGTACAACCAAAGGATGAGTTGTGCATATAAAATGGAATATAATCATGTAAGTATATATTCACATAAAATTTCTTAAACTTTAATAAATTGATCATGAAATAAAACATTCTCTTATTATATCCAATTTAGATGATATTGATGGAAAGTTTCACACCTCTATCATTTATAGTTTTCTGGTTTTTAATATTTTTTCGATTGTCCACATCATTATGAAAAAAAATATCTATTAGTTTCAATTATTATTCACTCTTTCCTTCCATATACAAATATCCACTTCCCATTAATGTTCTCTAAATGGAAACCCAATTCCATGTTAATTTATAATACATTTATGTTTCCATCATTCATTTATTCATGTATATTTTTGTTTAAATTTTTACAGTATTGGTTTCTTTGAAAGGATTTTCATAGTTTATACAGTTAATTATTTAATCATGTTTCAAGCGGGAAATTCGTTTTATTGGTGGTATAATGTAACACATCATGATTTTATTAAATATATTTTCTGAATTAATTTAAACTTTTTAATATTTTCTATTACACATAAAATTGATTTTATTTTTTGTTATATGCAACTCCTAGTTTGTCTTGTGTAATATGCTACAATGATTTTCTATAAAGGTCTACACGACACATGGCACCGATTGCTAGTGAAAAATGAAATAATATTATTTTTAATATTACCATTAAAACCTAGCTGTTAAATATGACTATGTGAACAGAATTAAATAATTTATGATATATTAATATAAATTTTTCAGTAATCATAAATTTATTTTTATATTCTTAGTAAATAATATATTAGTAATAATCATATTCATCTAAAATATGTTTCCTTAAAATATAATTTTAATGAAGTTATATTAAATATATATATATATATATATTTAGTTTATTTGGAATTTTAAAAAGATATTCGATAATGTTAGCTTCACTTTTAAATCGTCATATCAAAATAAACTTATTGTGATATTTTTTATTTTTCATAATATTTTGATTTTTCCGGGAAGAGTGAAAAATACAAATTTTTGTAAAACCATCAATTTATTTTCATTAAATTAAGTAATTTAAATTTGTAATTATGTTTTCTGATAATATATAATTCATTTTTTATATTTAATAAACTTAATTACAATTGAATTAACATTATATTTTATTTTATTATAAGTTTATTTGTGGGTTAAAAATGGACTTTTCTAAAAACTATTTTAAAATGCATAATGTTTCTCCATTATAATTTATTGAAATAATTTTAAATGAGGAATATATTAAATTAAATTAATAGATTATGTAATAATAAATTTTAATTAATAATCATATTATTATTATTATTATTATTGGAGATAATTATAATAATAAATCATCTTGTGTGTTAAAAAATACACTTCTCAAAAGCATGATTTTTCATCATGTGTGTGCATGTTGTTTTGAATTTAATTTTTTTTCAACTTTTATAAAATTTATTTAATAATATAATTTTAAATTTTTAAACAATAATTTTAGAATTATATTATGGTTAATATTTGAGAATATATTGTAACGAGTAATGGTTGCGATGAGTAGTAAAAAAATAATTTTAATTAAAAAATTTCTTTTTAAGTTATTTATATTATTAAATTATATTTTAAATTTGTTTCAATGTAACCATATTTATTTTATATATCTATTAATCATATTTATTCTATTTTAATAAATTTAATATCTTAATTGTATATAAAAGACATTTTATGATTTTGAATATTTTCTCTCCGAAAATTCTATTTTTCATTAAGTCGGTGGGATTAATTTTAAATTATAAATTTCCAATTCTATGAATATAATTTCAAAAAGGAAATTTAATAATTATAATCATCAGAATTTTTATTTTCTAATATCATTGAGAAAAGTTTCTCCATAAATTAAAAATGCAAAAAATTAAATAATATTTACCATGGTTTTGGTAAATATTTGTTTACCGTAGGGTCAAACAAAAAGTATAAAGGCTAAATTGATCTGAAAACATATCTAAAATATATTTAATGGAAACATTTAATGTAAATATAAAAACAATTCAGATGAAATTATTTTCATATAATTATTTTTTATATTAGAATCACATAAAATCATATTAAGAACACAATACAACCAATATAACTGAATAATTAATGAAATAAATGGCATTTCTATAAGTTATGGAACATGTACCGAATGAATAATAACATGAAATTTGATATAATAATATGGCCCTCATGAATAATAAAATTCAAAATAAAATAGTAACCTCAGCAATGATGTTGTAAATAATATTTATTCATCTTATAAGTGAAAATATGATATATTTATATTATAGTATAAATAAATAAATATATTGATCCTTATTATGTGTTGGAATTTAGGTAAGTCAAAAATATTTAATCACAGAATTATAACTAGAATATAATTTATAATAAAATTTATTTTTTTTAAATTAATTAGTAAATTATAATTTTGATTTCTTATGATTTAATGATAATTTTATGATTCCATAGGTAATTTTTCAAAGTGATATTAAATAGGTTTTATTTTTTGAATTTGTATCTTTTTCAAGTAAATAATGAATTGAAATAAAATTAAATATGTAATTTTAAAAAAAAATCATAAAATGGAGTTCATTTTTTAATTCTACACATCGAAAAACTAATAAGGTGAATTTTTGGGAATTTTTTGAAAAAATTGAATTTTTGGTGAATCGTAAAAAACAGTAACTTATAGTATATTTGCATTATAGTTTAAGTATACTATTCCATGAGTCATGTATGTTTTAATTACCATTTGTTTGAACTGCAATGATACAATTACTATATTTAATATAATGAATCTATACTTTTTCTTGTCTTTACGAAAATAAAAAACTAATGAATTAAATAATTAGAAAACACCCCTCTCATCCAATGTAAATACCAACCCTTACCACCTATCAATCCTTGAGCCTTGTCCAAGTTCTTCTCAAATAACTTCCCAATACCCTACTTCACATCTAGAACCTTTTGGTATTAACAAAATACCGAAACCATTCCCCTATGGAGTTTCTCAAGAAGAAGGAATCAAGAGGTAAAGCCCTCTTCCTTTTTGTTATATTTTTTTCAAGTTCCTTTCTTTTTTTCTCTACACACCTACACTCATAAAAATGGTGTGATAACTCCAGTACCTTACATATAATTTAATTTTTAATACTAATATAATAATTCATCATAATCTTTCTTTTCCCCTCATTTTATACTAAAAAATAAAATATCATCTGTGATGTGTTATTTATCACATTCCAGGAAGATGAAATTTTAAATTACAATTACCATCTTCAAGTATAGTCATGAAAATATGTTTATGCTTGAATCCAATTATAATATATATATTATATCTTTTTTAATGTTATAGAATCATTTTTAACACATGATATTAATTTATAAAACAAAATGGGTTCATTGTGATTGAAAAACTGCAATAATAATCTCAATCGATTATCATTAACTATTTATCTAACGATTCATCCTCGTGTCATAAAAATAAATGATACATAAGAAAAATTTATCTACTTTATGATCATTAATATCATATAATTTCAATCCTACTAATTACCCCCACTTTATATGACCATTCATACATATAAACATGTAAAATGATCATAAAAACCAAAGAAAACCAATGCTCTTAAACGATGAAATTGAACCACTAAAAATGAAATAAATGAATTATATAAATTTATAATAAATTAAATACATGTAAAAAGGGATATAGACTTATTAATTAATGAATCTAATTTTTTTATCTAGGACAAAAAAATTTAGTTAAGAACACCTTAAGACATAAGGTTATGGGATTCCACAAAAATATCCATTATTCATTCAGGGTATTCATTCCCTCTTTTTACCGTAGTGAAATTCTGTTTTATTTTTATATATGTACTCTAAAATAATTTTTTATGTCCCAAACTCATGTATCAGGATCCTTTTATCCTTATTTTTTTGGGATATACATGTTTTTTTAAATAATGGTTAACTAGTCGATTCTTTCCAATACACAATCTTGATTTAAGGGAATATCCTGAATTCCTACTAATTTTAAAGTGAACTCCCATATTTATTTTAAGATGCCATTATTTTTCTAAAATCAAAATTTTTATTATAAAAACTTTATTGGTTCACTTCTGCTTTTATATAAAAGAATATGCCATTTTCTTTTGTAAATTTTCTTTAATATTTTTCTTAAACCACACTAGAAATGTTTTATCTATAAAGTTCCTAAAACACTTTTTTTACATATATTCACATCAGTTTGACAGCATGATATATTACTATTTTTCCTTATAAATGTCCATGTATGATTTAAAAACATTCTTTCCAGTACAACATTCCTATAATTCATTATGTTATGTATTTTGACAATATTTTGATACCCAATTCTTACCGGGGCTAACACTGTAACATCCCAGGTAAATAAAGAATAATAATTTTTGGTATTTGTTAATATTTGTGCATACAATATTAATATTACTTTAAATGGAACTCTATGCTTGATGGCATACCCAATACGCAACAACATGTTTCTTTGAAATCGTACGTTGCACTCTAATAATAAAACAATATTATTTTAAATGGTAGTTAATACATAGACATTTTATTTTTGGGAATGAATAGAAATAACTAAAATATGATTATAAATGTTTTTTAAATGTTTTTACATTTATCCAACAAATGATAATGCATTAAAATAAGAAAAGAATTCAATTTCAAGCATGAATACTCCAAAATTCACTAAAAGGTCAATTTATCGCCTTTTGATGGTGAACCCTCTTTAATATAGTTTTGGTAACTCTTATAAATTCTATTGGACCAAATAAAATTCTTCTTTATAATCGGGACATAAAAATTTATTTTGCGTAAATTTTTGGTATTTTTCCGATAAAGTTCATTTTTTTAATGAATAGTGAAAAATGTTGTATTTTAATTCAAATCCTCTTTTTAATCTAATTTATTTATATTATTATATTATTTTTTAATTTTTTTTTAAAGTCCAAATATAATATATTTTTACCTTTTGATCAAATAGTGGTCATTATAATTAATTTCACTTTGAAATTGGACTTAAACTAGTGTCAAACTTTTGATATATATTGTTGCATAAAAACACGCTATTTGTTCTTACAAAGAGAATTAATTATTAAATTAATTAATGCAACTTATATGTTTTGAATTTTTTAAAATAGAAATCATTTTTGAATTTCGAATATCAAATATATCTTAGGGTGAATTTTTATTATCATTCGGAAAAACATCAACTTTTGATGAATAGTGAACCCACTAAGTGGTAGTTAAAAAACTGCTTTTTTCGTTGAAATGAAACTTTACCACTTCTATGATTTGAATTTCAAAAATCAAACATTCATGGTTTTCATTAAGATGTAAACTGTTGTTCAATGGGATTAAAATAATTTTTTGGTGAATTGTAAGTTTTAAATTTTATTAATCGCGATAAAAGGTAATTAGTGTAATTTAAGGTAAAGATAATGTTATAATAATATGAAATGACATTGAAACATATCATAACCTTATTGGATGAGTCATGGCCAAAAAATAAAATCCATGGGTCAACTTGGGGACCCCATGGAGCCACTTTAGTAGGAAAATGACATTAATAACTTTTTATTTAAAATTAATATTAAAATGTCACAAACATGTATTGTTTTACTAAAAAAAATTTTACATGGGGTTATAAAAATCATCCTTTTGACTATAAATATTCATTAAAAGCTAAAAAACTTTCCTACATGATGATATTTTTTTTATAATTTGTAGACATTAAATAAATTAATTTATTTATGACAACGTGATGATGTAGTGATTACCTCATAAATGAACGATTTAAATAAAATGAGAAGATAGGGTAAAATATAAGTCTTAAACATGTCACTGACCTATTGGATGGGTGGATTTAGAAACCTTATCACCTTATCCTCGAAATATATCCTTTTGGGACCTTTAAAATCCGAAAAAGCGTTTTATAATAAAGTAACTTTTCATGACATTCCCAGAGTTCCCCTCTTTCCTCTTATAAAAGGCCCTCACCTATAACACCTTTCCCACAACTCTCAAGCATTTTTCTCGTCCAAACCATACCCATTTCATCTCTCCACATCCCTCTATTGATCATTTAAGCCTTACCGTTGTCATAAATCTCTTCAAGAAACCCTTTTGGTTCAAATCAAGAGGAGTTACCCGATTTAAAGGTAATGTCTTCACTTGTGTTCTTTAGTTTTATTTTGCTTCTCCAACCCCCTAAAATATTTTTATTACATTCATTTGTAAAAAAACAGTATCTTAAATAATATTATGTTGTTATGTGAATGATTTGAGCAACACTTACACTCACCTTCGTCTAATGGTTAAAGAACATATTGTTTCACTGGATAGCGAATTTCTGCCTCACGAAACGATGATTGTTCAATATTCTCTTAACACCGTTCATGGTGGCCATTATGATGTCACTGTATTTTTTATATGATATTTATGGTATTTATGTTTCCTATATTCCTCTGTATGTTATATTCAAAACATTCCTGTATGCTTTGCATGTTGTGCAAATGCAATAATTTTATATGAGGAAGTGTGGACTACCGCCCCCTCAAGTGATGTGACTCATTCATGCAATACATGGAATGTATAAAGAATGAAATTAATGAACATATGTGACCTATATAACTTATATATTAAAATTTAATTATAATATATATATATCTCTCTCATTTATTTTTAATTCCATTAATATGACAAAGAAATGAAAGTGGCGTTCATGCGTACGTACGGCCTACTGTCTCCATGAATGGTGCATTTCTTTTCATTTTATCTCAAAATGTTATGGACTAGTATAAAATGAATATGTACTGCATATATATGATATTTAAATCATTAATACTATTCTGTAAATGATTTACTTATAACTACATGGAAAATCATTTTCAAACAAGTCACTTTTTGACTCATGTACCAAACATCGACAAAAATGTCTGATATGAACTCACATTATTAACAAATTATTATAACATTATAATGTGTGATATTAACTGAATAATAATCTTTAAAGGTGTTACTTAAGCAATTATAAATTTACCAAAGATTATTATTTAGGAATATAAAGAAATGAACAAGACAAGTCGTACTTGAGGTAAGGGATCCTACCTCTCTCTTTCTTTTTAAGTACTCTCTTTTATGTCATTTCTTTTAAAATAATCTTTAATATGTTTGGGGATGTTCTTTTATATTCATCATATATTCATTTTTATGTTCATATTATGAGAGACCCTATTTTGATCTCATAAATCCATTTTTGCTGATGTTTTAAGCGGCGTTGTTAGGCTGCTGAGTTTTTGTAAGGGATTTTTCATCACACTTTTATTCCAGTGAGATTTATGCTACATTTGCCACTATTTACATTGAGTGGTGTATGTATTTACCGTTATTCTACTCATTTTCTAATATACATTCATTTATGAGTATTTTCATCAATTTTTTATAGCCCTTCTTTCATGGGGTGTACATTTAGAAAGTTACCGAAATCGGTAAGGGAAACTTTCACCCTCATCTTTTTTAAAGACTTATTTTTATGGGTCTTTTAATTTACATATTTTTATGTTGGGATATGTTCTTCTATATCCTTATTGATGTAAATTTTATGTCCATGTGAGGAGATACCATTTTCTCTCTCATCATATCATTTTCTGAATTTTAAAGTGACGCCTTTAGGCTGTCGAATTTTTCCAAGTGAACTTCATAACTCAATTTCAATTCTTTGGGTTAAACTTGTACTCCTTGATTATGTCATTCTATGAATCTGTGTGAATGAATATGATTGTTTTACACTTAATATCCACATATAATGGGTGTAATTATTTGTCACACACAATTATGTAATTGATTTATCCTTAATCTATGGGTAACGTCTCTGAACAGGACTTCATCTCAATCTCCTTTCATTGAGGAATATTTTGTTTTATACACAACTTTATTTTATATGGTGTATAAACCCCTTTTACGTTGACTTTTATTCAAAAGGAATCATTTTCTATGAATCATTTTACTAAACGACAAAAAGGAATGTTTCTTTTAACATACGCAGTGACAATGACCGTTTCCACCACCGCGAGTATTATTTGGTCTTCGGCTTCCTCAACAAGCCGTAATGTTTTTAAAATGAAATAAATACCATTTACTCTTTTATGTATTTTGGTATTGAAAATGGTTTTTATAATGGATTTGTTATGTCAATATATTTAAGTGATATATTGTGATCGAAATGTGTAAATGTTTTCTTTCCATTATATTAGTTTTATGTATTATGATTTTATAATGGTACTTGGACATTTAATAGGTGGTTACGTCAAAAACCATATGACGAGTGGTGCCGTGAATACCAGGATGGGTGGTTATGTTATAACCTCCAATTCATTGGGTCTGGAAGTCGGCTGTATGGCTATTCAATTTAGTGATATGTGTGGTAGTTGACCGTATGGTTATTACATTTAAGTATGTTTATGTCCCAAGTTACGTTTATATGTTATGTGTTCATTATATGGGTTTATGGTAATCTTTTGGTTATGAAGGATAAGTAGTGATCTTTTATTTAGTGAATAGTATATACTACTTCGTAACAGTGAAAAGTATTACTTTGATAAAGTATTCATGGTTTACTTGTTGTTTTGAAAAACTAACAGTTTTCCATCTTTGTGTATACTTTACTGGGCTTTTTATGCTCATCCCACATTTTTGGAATGTTTTGCACAGGACTTAAAGATGAATAGGGTCAAGGATGTGATCAAGGGAAGACATGCTATTTATAACATGGAACTAGACATGTTTCTTTTTTTTATGTAAGCTTAGTAGAAGTGTCTACTTTGTAATCTTTTGAGATGTGATAGTTATGTCCAAATTCTATAAAACACTAAACCTAAAAATATCCTCAAGGAGAAATATTCATTTAATTCATGATTATGTAAGGTTATAAGGCCATGTCCTTATAGTTGGTATCAAACGTCGGTTTAGATAACTTTAGAGTTCAGAGTGTTGTTTAAGCATACTTGACAAGTTGTGTATAACCACAATGGTTATTATATTAGATAGAGTCACTGTTATTTTTGAATTTTGGAATGAGTTTGAGATAACTTGGATAAGTATATCTTAGTGTTTATCTTCCTATTTAGTACAAGATGATTTTGTTGATATACACACACTGACCTTTTCGGTTTTAGTAAATGGATGGATCTAGTAGGCACCAAAGTGACAATGGGTCTGAAGGAAACTGTGGTGGTTCTCTGATTAAGAGACTGGATGAAATGGGGGATTCGATGAGAAATCTTGTGGTTATTCTAAACCAATTATCTGGAGTCATGATCAACCACTTGAACCTTGGTGAGTTCTCTAATTCATCTTGTACGAGAGAACCAACTCGATGTGGAAGTTCAGGTGATAATTATAAAGGTAACCATTAGGGTTTATATGATCCTTATTTTTGAGGTAATTATGGGTTACTATACGATATGATGGAATATGAAAGGCATGAGATAAACATGAGGTTAAATTATGTTATGGTTATTTTTGAAGATTTTATCTCGTTTTGGGGAATGTTTTAAGAATTATATAGTTTTGGAAAAAGGACAACACGCAGACCGTGTGACAACCCATCGCGTCGGACAAAGCTGCGGGAATCGAACCCCCAACCAAAGTGCGACTATTATTTATTGACTACCACTAGACTACGTGAAGTCCCTAATTATTTTGACTAATATTTTTTAGTTCTATGATTTTATGAATCATGAGTAAGTGGATTTTGGGTTATCTATGAAAATTATTATCCTATCATGGAGGATATGTGATTAGGTTAATTAATTTTCAATATGAGACTTTAAAAGAAACTGATGTTATATGGATATAAATGTTAATTTTTACCTTGAAAGAATTTGTGAATAAATCCATAAAATATTTGGGTTTCAATCTTAGTTTGGTTTACTTTGAAGAATTTTATAGAAAATTTTTTTATCTAATCGTCCTCATTGAACTTTGGGTTTTGTTGGACAAATTTTGGAGATTAAGAATATATTTTCCTTTTATAAAGGATTATCCTTTTGTGGATTATCTGATCTTGTTCTAACAATTTTGGTTTTGGTTAAGGTCTAAATACATGAGAAATATATAGTTATCTTTTGTGGATTAGGTGATTCTAATGAAGTTGATTATAGCACTCTTAAAGTGAACAAGTCATCCCAAATACTCATCATTTAGAGAAAGTATGAGTTTGTGTTAGAAATCTAGTAAAAGATGAAAGTCTACAAGACAAGTAAGTATGTTCCCTTATGATTTATTTAAGTTTATAAATAAATTCCTCAATGAAAAGTAACTTAAAACAAAAATGTTTTTCGTTAAAGTTTTTTATAGGGGAATCAAATACTGTTTAACCCATCACCGGTTTGTTATTTTATGGTGGTTAACTTTCTCTTAAACATGTTTTCTATCACTCTCCATCAGAACATGACCCTTTCTTTTCTCTTCCATGTCCATGTTTTCCTACCTGGAATCCTAGTATGGGTTAACTCAAGCGACATTTTTTCTTCCCTTTCTTTCTTTTAAAGTGAGTTTAATTTACTCCTTTTCCGATGTGGGGCTTTCAACGAAGTTTCTAAGCCCAATTTTAAAATTACGAGAACGCAATTCCCAAATGGGGGGAAGGATGTAACGTCCCAGGTAAATAAAGAATATTACATTTTCATATTTATGAATATTTTTGAATAAAATATTAATATTACTTTAAAGGGAATGCTATTCTCGATGGCGTACCAAATACGCAACAACGAGTTTCTTTGAAATCGTACGTTGCAATCTAATAATAAATTAATATTATTTTAAATGGAAGTTAATGCCTAGCCATTGTATTGGCGGGAAGTAATATAAATAACAAAAATATGATTATAAATGTTTGTTAAATATTTTAACATTTATCCAATAAAAGATAAAGGCTTAAAATAAGAAAAGAATTAACTTTTAAGCATAAATACTCTAAAATTCACTAAAAGGACGATTTATCACATTTTTATGGTGAACCCTCTTTAATATAGTTTTCGTCAATATTATACATTCTATTGGACCAAATAATATTCTCTTTTAGAATCGGGAAATCAAAATTTACTTTGTGTAAATGTTTAGTATTTTTCTGATAAAGTTCATTTTTAATGAATAGAGAAAATTGTGTATTTTAAGACAAAACATCTTTTTAATATAATTTATTAATATGATTAGATTAGCTTTTTAATTGGATTTAATGTTCAATTATAATATATTTTTACCTTTGGATCCAATAGTGGTCATTGGAATTAATTTCACTTTGAAATTAGACTTAAACTACTGTCAATCTTTTGATATATATTGTTTCATAAAAACTCACTATTTATTCTGACAACGGGAATTAATTATTAAATTAATTAATTCAAATTATATGTTCTGAATTTTGTTAAATAGACATCATTTTGAATTCGGAATATCAAATATAGCTTATAGTGATTTTTTGGTATTATTCTGAAAAACTTCAATTTGTGATGAATAGTGAAACCAGTAAGTGGTAGTTAAAAAACTGGTTTTTTCATTTAAATGAAACTTTACCACTTATGTGATTTGAATTTCAAAAATCCTACATACATGGTTTTTATTATCATGTAAAATTTGGTTCAATAGGATTAAAATAATTTTTTTGCCAATAGTAAATTTTAAGTTTTATTAATCGCGATTAAAGGTAATTAATGTAATTTAAGGTAAAGATAAAGTTATAATAATATGAAATGACCTTGACACATGTACTAAACTTATTGGATGAGTCTTGGATGACCAAGAAAATCCATGGGTCAACTTGGGGACCCCATGGAGCCACTTTGGTAGGAAAATGACATTAATATCTTATTATTTAAAGTTAAAATTAAAATATCACAAATATGTATTGTTTTACTGAAGAAACCTTTTTACATGGGGTTATACAAGTAATATTTTTGACTATAAATATTCATTAGAAATCTAAAAATATTTTATACATCATTATTTTTTTATAATATTTTTTAGACATTAAATGAAGTAATTTATATGTGACACCGTCATGATGTAGTGATTACCTCATAAATGAACGATTTAAATAAAATGAGAATATAGGATAAAATATAAGTCTTATACTTTTCACAAACCAATTGGATGGCTGGATATCGAAACCTTATCACCTTATCCTCGAAACATTTCCTTTTTGGACCTTTAAAATCTGAAAAAGCATTTTATAATAACGTAACTTTTCATGACATTCCAAGAGTGCCCCTCTTTCCTCTTATAAAAGGCCCCATACTCTACCACCTTACCCACACCTCCCAAGCATTTGGCTCGGCCAAACCATGACCATTTATGCTCTCCAAATCCCTCTCTTCATCATTGAAGCCTTACCTTTGGCATCAATCTCTTCAAGAAACCCTTTTGTTTCAAACCAAGAGGAGTTACCCGATTTAAAGGTAATGTCTTCACTTGTGTTCTTTTGTTTCATTTTGCTTCTCCAACCCCCTAAACTCTTTTTATTTCTTTATTTTGTAACAACACCAATATAATAAAAATACTAGGATGTTTTTATGTGAATGATTTTAGCTACACTTACACACACATTCGTCTAATGGTTAAAGAACATATTTTTTCTTTGGATAGCGAATTTCTGCCTCACGAAACGATGATTGTTCAATATTCTCTTAACACCTTTCATGGTGTCCATTATGATGTCACTGTATTTTATATATGATAAATATGGTATTTATGTTTATTATATGCTTCTGTATTTTATATTTAAAACATGCCTTTATGTTTTGCATGTTGTGCAAATGCAATAATTTCATACGAGGAAGTGTGGACTACCACCCCCTCAAGTGATGTGACTCGTTCATGCAATACATGGAATGTATAAAGAATGAAATTAATGAACATATGTGACCTATATAACATATATATTATACTGTAATTATAATATATATCTCTCTCATTTATTTTTAATTCCATTAATATTGCAATGAAATGAAAGTAGTTTTCATGCGCACGTACGACCTACCGTCACCATGAACGGTGCATTTCATTTATTTTTATCTCCAAATGTTATGGAATAGTATAAAATGAATATGTAATTGATATATATGATATTTAAATAATTAATACTATTCTGTAAATGATTTACTTATAACTACATGGACAATCATTTTCAAACAAGTTCATTTTTTACTCATGTACCAAACATCGACAAAAACGTCTGATATGAACTCACATTATTAACAAATTATTATAACATTATAATATGTGATATGAACTGAATAATAAACTTTAACGGAGTTACTTAAGAAATTATAAATTGACCAAATTTTATTATTCAGGAATATAAAGAAACGAACAAGACAAGTCAGACTTGAGTTAAGGGATCCTACCTTTCTCTTTCTTTTTAAGTACTCTCTTTTGTGTCATTTCTTTTAAGCTCAACTTTCATATGTTTGGGGATGTTATTTTATATTCCTCATCCTGTAATTTTTATTTTCATATTATCAGAGACCCTATTTTGATCTCATAATTCCAGTTTTTTTTAATTTTTAAGTGGCGTCGTTAGGCTGTCGAGTTTTCGTAAGGGATTTTTCATCTCACTTTTATTCGAGTGATATTTATGCTACATTTTCCACTATTTACTTTGAGTGGTGTATTTACTTCCCATTATTATACTCATTGTGTAATATTCTTTTATTTATGAGTATTTACATCAATGTTTTATATCCCTTCTTTCATGGGGTGTACGTTTCGAAAGTTACCCAAATCAGTAAGGGAACCTTTCACCCTCTTCTTTTTTAAGGACATATTTTTGATGGGTCTTTTAACTTACATATTTTTATGTTAGGATATATTCTTCTATATCCTTATTGATGTAAATTTTATGTACAAGTGATGAGATACCATTTTTTCTCTCATCATCTCATTTTCTAAATTTTAAAGTGACACTGTTAGGCTGTCGAATTTTTGCAAGGGAACTTCATAACACAATTTCAATTCTTTGGGTTAAACTTATACTACTTGAATATGTCATTATATGAATATGTTTGAATGAATCTTATTGTTTTACACTTAATATCCACTTATATTGGGTGTAATTATTTGTCTCACATAATTATGTAATTGATTTATCCTTAATCTGTGGATGACGTCATTGAACGAGACTTTGTCTCAATCTCCTTCCTTTGAGGCATATTTTGTTTTATACAAAACTTTCTATTATACGGTGTATAAACCCCTTTGACATTGACTTTTATTCAAAATGAATCTTTTTCTATGAAGCGTTTTACAAAACGACAAAAAAGAATGTTTCTTTTATCGTACGTGGTGACAAAGACCTTTTCCGCCGCTGCGAGTATTATTTGGTATTTGGCTTCCTCAAACAGTCGTAATATTTTCAAAATGAAATAAATACCATATACTATATTATGTATTTTGGTATTGAAAATGGTTTTTATAATGGATTTGTTATGTCAATATATTTAAGTGATATATTGTGATCGAAATGTGGAAATGTTTTCTTTCCATTATATTTGTTTTTGTATTATGATTTTATAATGGTACTTGGACATTTAACGGGTGGTTACGTGATAAACCATATGATGGGTGGTCCGTGAATACCAAGACGGGTGGTTACGTTATAACCTCCAATGTATTGGGTATGGAAGTCGGCCGTATGGCTATTCCATTTAGTGATATGTGTGGAATTTGACTGTATGGTTATTACATTTAAGTATGTTTATGTCCCAAGTTACCTTTATATGTTATGTGTTCTTTATATGGGTTTATGGTAATATTTTGGTTATAAAGGATAAGTAGTGATCTTTTATTCAGTGAAGATTATTTAATACTTTGTGAAGGTGAAAAGTATTACTTTGATAAAGTATTCATGGTTTACTTGTTATTTTGAAAAACTAATAGTTTTCTTTCCTTGTGTATCCTTTACTGGGCTTTTTATGCTCATCCCAAGTTTTTGAAATGTTTTCCACAGGACATAAAGAAGAATATGGTTAAGGATGGGATTAAGGGAAGACATTCTATTAAAAACATGGAACTAGACATGTTTCTTTTTTTTTATTTTTATGGAAACTTAGTTGCAGTGTCTACTTTGTAATCTTTTGAGATGTAATGGTTATGTCTTAATTCTCTAAAACTCTAAACATGAAAAGATCCTCAATGAGAATTATTCATTTAATTCATGATTATGTAAGGCTATAAGTCCGGGTCCTAATAGTTGGTATCAAAGGTCGGTTTAGATAACTTTAGAGGTTAGAGTTTTGTTTAAGAATAAGTGAAAAGTTGTGTATAACCACAATGGTTATTATATTAGATAGAGTCATTGTTATTTTTGAATGTTGGAATAAGTTTGAGATAACTTGGATAAGTATATCTTAGTGTTTATCTTTATCTTTAGTACATGATGATTTTGTTGATATACTCTCACTGGAATTATTGGATTTAGTAAATTGATGGATCTAGCAGGCACCAAAGTGACAATGGGTTTGAAGGAAACTGTGGTGGTTCTCTGATTAAGAGAATGGATGAAATAGGGGATTCAATGAGAAATCTCGTGGTTATTATAAACCAACTACCAGAAATCATGATCAACCACTTGAACCTTGGTGAGTTCTCTAATGCATCTTGTACGAGAGAACCAACTCGATGTGCAAGTTCGTGTGATAATTATAAAGGTAACCATTAGGGTTTATATGATCCTTACTTTTGAGGTAATTATGGGTTACTATATGATATGATGGAATATGAAAGGCATGAGATGAACATGAGGTTAAATTATGTTATTGTTATTTTTTAATATTTTATCTCGTTTTGGGGGATGTTTTATGAATTATATAGTTTTGGAAAAAGGACAACACGTAGACCATGTGACAACCCGTCACGTTAGACAAAGCTGCGGGAATTGAACCCACAACCAAATTGTGACTGGTATTTATCGCCTACCACTGGACTACATAAAGTCCTTGGTTATTTTTACTAATTTTTTTAGGTTGATGATTTTATGAATCAAGAGTAAGTTGATTTTGGGTTATCTATGGAAATTATATACCTATCATGGAGGATATGTGATTAGGTTAATTACATTTCAATATGAGACTTTAAGAGCAACTGATGTTATTTTGAGATAAATGTTAATTTTTACCATGGAAGACTATGTGATTAAATCCATCAAATATTTGGGTTTAAATATTAGTTTGGTTTACATTGAACAATTTTATCGAAAAATTGTTTATCGAATGGTCCTTGTTGAACTTTGGGTTTTGTTGGACAAATTCTGGAGATTAAGAATAGATTTTCCAATTATAAAGGATTATCCTTTTGTGGATTATCTGATAATGTTCTGAAAATTTTGGTTTTGGATAAGGTCTAAAGACATGAGAAATATATAGTTATATTTTGTGGATTAGGTGATTCTAAATAAGTTGATTATAGAGTTCATAATGTAAAAAAGTCATCCTAAATACTCATCATTTAGAGAAAGTATGAGTTTATGTTAGAAATCTAGTAAAAGATGAAAGTCTACACAACAAGTAAGTATGTTCCCTTATGATTTATTTATGATTATAAATAAATATCAAAATGAAAATTAACTTTAAACAAAAATGTTGTCCCCTAAATTTTCCAACTGGGGAATGAAATATCGTTTAACCCATCACCAGTTTGTGATTTTCTGGTGGTTAACTTTCTCCGAAACATGTTTTCCATCTCTCTCCATCAGAACATGACCCTTTGTTTTCTCTTCCATGTCCATGTCTTCCTACATGGAGTCCTAGTATGGGTTAACTCAGGTGACCTTTTTACTTCCCTTTCTTTCTTTTAAAGTGACAGTTTTATTTACTCCTTTTTCGATGTGGGGCTTTCAATGATGTTTCCAAGCCCAAATTTAAAACTGCGAGGATGCAATTCCCAAAAGGGGGGAAGGATATAACATCCTAGGTATATATAGAATATTAATTTTTTTATTTATTAATATTTTTGAATAAAATATTAATATTACTTTAATGGGAATTCTATGCCTAATGGCGTACCCAATACACAACAACGAGTTTCTTTGAAATATTACGTTGCACTTTAATAATAAAATAATATTATTTTAAATGGTAGTTAATGCCTAGCCATTGTATTGGAGGGAACGAATAGACATAACTAAAATATGATTATAAATGTTTGTTAAATGTTTTTAAATTTATCCAATGAATGATAAAGGCTTAAAATAAGAAAATAATTCAATTTTAAGCATAAATACTCTTAAATTCACTAAAAGGTCGATTTATCGCCTTTTGATGGTGAACCCTATTTAATATAGTTTTGGTAACTCTTATACATTCTATTGGACCAAATAAAATTCTTCTTTATAATTGGGACATAAAAATTTACTTTGTGTACATTTTTGGTATTTTTCCGATAAAGTCCATTTTTTTAATGAATAGTGAAAAATGTTGTATTTTAATTCAAAACATTTTTTTAATCTAATTTATTTATATGAATATATTATCTTTTGAATTGGTTTTAAATTACAATTATAATTTATTTTTACCTTTTGATCCAATAGTAGTCATTGGAATTAATTTCACTTTGAAATTGGAATTAAACTACTGTCAATCTTTTGATATATATTGTTTCATTAAAACACACTATTTGTTCTAACAACGGGAATTAATTATTAAATTAATTAATGCAACTAATATGTTTTGAATTTTTTAAATTAGATATCATTTTCTAATTCGTAATATCAAATATATCTTAGTGTGAGTTTTTTGTATTATTCTGAAAAACTTCAATTTTTGTTGAATAGTGAAACCACTAAGTGGTAGTTAAAAACTGATTTTTTCGTTTAAATGAACCTTTACCACTTATGTGATTTTAATTTCAAAAAATCGACATACATGGTTTTCATTAAGATGTAAAACTTGGTTCAATGGGATTAAAATAAATTTTTTGGTGAATAGTAACTTTTATGTTTTATTAATCGCGATTAAAGGTATTTAGTGTAATTTAAGATAAAGATAATGTTATAATAATGTTAAATGACCTTGAAACATGTCCTAACCATATTGGATGAGTCATGTCCAACCAAGACAATACATAGGTCTACTTGGGGACCCCATGGAGCCACTTTGTTAGGAAAATGACATTAATAACTTTTTATTTAATGTTAAAATTAAAATGTCACAAACATGTACTGTTTTAATAAAACAATTTTTACATGGGGTTATACAAGTCATATTTTTGACTATAAAAATTCATTAGAAATCTAAAAATATTTCTTACATCATGATATTTTTTTTATAATTTTTAGACATTAAATAAATTAATGTATTTATGACATCGTGATGATGCAGTGATTACCTCATAAATGAACGATTTATATAAAATGAGAAGATAGGGTAAAATCTAAGTCTTACACTTGTCACAAACCAATTTAATGGGTTTATTTCGAAACTTTATCACATTATCCTCGAAATATATCCCTTTAAGACCTTTAAAATATGAAAAATCCTTTTATAATAAAGTAACTTATCATGACATTCCAAGAGTGCCCCTCTTTCCTCTTATAAAGGCCCCCACCTCTTCCACCTTACCTACACCTCTCAAGCCTTTGGCTCGGCGAAACCCTACCCATTTCATCTCTCCACATCCCTCTCTTCGTCATTGAAGCCTTACCTTTGGCATAAAGCTCTTCAAGAAACCCTTTTGGTTCAAACCAAGAGGAGTTACCCTATTTAAAGGTAATGACTTCACTTGTGTTCTTTTGTTTTATTTTGTTTCTCCAACCCCATAAACTCTATTTATTCATTTATTTTGTAACCAAAAAAGTATATTAAATAATCTAGGATGTTGTTATGTGAATTATTTGAGCTACACTTACACACAACTTCGTCTAATGGTTAAAGAACATACTCTTTCAATGGATGACAAATTTCTACCACACGAAACGATGACTGTTCAATCTTCTCTTAACACCTTTCATGGTGGCCATTATGATGTCACTGTATTTTATATATGATATATATGGTGTTTATGTTTCCTATATGCTTCTGTATTTTATATTTAAAATAGGCCTTTATGCTTTGCATTTTGTGCAAATGCGATAATTTCATACGAGTAAGTGTGGACTACGGCCCCCTCAAGTGATGTGACTCGTTCATGCAATACATGGAATGTATAAAGAATAAAATTAATGAACATATGTGACCTATATAACATATATATTATAATTTAATTATAATATATATATATATATATATTTCTCATTTATTTTTTAATTCCATTAATATGACAAAGAAATGAAAGGAGCGTTCATGCGTACGTACGGCCTACTGTCTCCATGAATGGTGCATTTCATTTCTTTTTATCTCCAAATGTTATGAAATAGTATAAAATGAATATGTATTGGATATATATGATATTTAAATAATTAATACTATTTTTTAAATGATTTACTTATAACTACATGGACAGTCATTTTCAAACAAGTTCATTTTTGACTCTTGTACGAAATATTGACAAAAACGTCTGATATGAACTCACATTATTAACCAATTATTATAACATTATAATATGTGATATTAACTGAATAATAATCTTTACAGGAGTTCCTTGAACAATTAAAAATTTACCAAAGTTTATTATTCAGGAATATAAAGAAACAAACAAGATAAGTCGGACTTAAGGTAAGGGATCCTACCTCTCTCTTTCTTTTTAAGTACTCTCTTTTTTGTCCTTACTTTTAAGATCATCTTTCTTATGTTTGGGGATGTTATTTTATATTCCTAATACTGTACTTTTTATGTTAATTTTATGAGATACCCTATTTTTATCTCATAAATCCATTTTGTGGATGTTTTAAGTGGCGCTGTTAGGCTGCCGAGTTTTCGTAAGGGATTTTTCATCTCACTTTTATTCCAGTGAGATTTATGCTACATTTTCCACTATTTACTTTGAGTGGTGTATATACTTCCCATTATTCTACTCATTGTGTAATATACTTTCATTTATGAATATTTACATCAATTTTGTATTGCCCTTTCATCATGGGGTGTACGTTTCGAAAGTTACCCAAATCGGTAAGGGAACCTTTCACCCTCCTCTTTTTTAAAGACTTCTTTTTTATGGGTCTTTTAATTTACATATTTTAATGTTGGTATATGTTCTTCTATAACTTTTATTGATGTAAATTCTATTTCCAAGTCATGAGATACCATTTTCTCTCTCATCATATCATTTTTTGAATTTTAATGTGACGTCATTAGGTTGTCGAAATTTTTCAAGGGGACTTCATAAATCAATTTCAATTCTTTGGGTTAAACTTGTACTCCTTGAATTTGTCATTAAATGAAAATGTGTGAATGATTATGATTGTTTTACACTTAATATCCACTTATATTGGGTGTAATTATTTGTCACACAAAATAATGTAAATGATTTATCCTTAATCTAAGGATAACGTCTTTGAACGGGACTTCGTCTCAATCTCCTTTCATTGAGGAATATTTTGTTTTATACACAACATTATTTTATACGGTGTATAAACCCCTTTTACTTTGACTTTTATTCAAAATGAATCTTTTTCTATGAATCATTTTACTAAACGAAAAAAATGAATGTTTTTTTAATGTACACGGTGACAATGACCTTTTCCGCCGCCGTGAGTATTATTTGGTCTTTGGATTCCTCAACAAACCGTAATGTTTTTAAAATGAAATAAATACCATATACTCTTTTATGTATTTTTGTATTGAAAATAGTTTTTATAATGTATTTTTTATGCCAATATATTTAAGTGATATATTGTGATCGAAATGTTGAAATGTTTTCTTTCCATTATATATGTTTTTTGTATTATGATTTTATAATGGTACTTGGACATTTAACGGGTGGTTACGTGATAAACCATATGATGGGTGGTGCAGTGAATACCAAGATGGGTGTTTACGTTATGACCTCCAATGCATTGGGTATGGAAGTCGGCCGTATGGCTATTCCTTTGATGTGGGTTTGGATTACATTCACCTTTTCCATCATTTCCTCTACTTGTTCTGGTCCTAAGAGTTTTCCTTCACCAAAATCATCCCAACAAGTTGGTGTATAAAATCTCTTTCATTATAAGGCTTCATATAGTGTCATCTGAACACTTGAATGGGAGCTATTATTATAGGAAAATTCTACCAGAGGTAAATATTGATCCCACATACCTTGAAAGTCATGTGATCAAGATGTCGACATGTATTCTATGTTTTGAATTGTCCATTTAAATTGTTCATTAGTTTGAGGGTGGTTGGTAGTGCTCAAAAGAATTTCAGTATCTTGGGATTTATAAAGACTTTTCTAGAATCGTGATGTAAAACGCGGATCAAAATCAGAAAAAATCGACAGTGGCACTCCATGAAGTCTTACAACTTCATTAATATATATTTTTTCTAGTATTTCATGTGGTAAATCTTCTCTTATAGAAAAAAAATGTGCTGACTTGGTAAGACGATCAACAATGACCCATATTGCATCATTCATTCTAGGAGTTTTTGGTAGTCCCATGGTAAAGTCCATCGTGATATCACCACATTTCCACTCAGGTATGTGAAGAGGTTACATAACTCTTCCAGGTTGTTGCCTTCCATCTTTCACTTGTTGACAAACCATACATATTGACACAAAATCATAAATCTCCCTCATCATGTTTTCCCACAAAAAATGCTCCTACAAATATCTATACATTTTTTTGCTCCTAGGGTGTATAGAGAAATTGGAGCTATGGGAATGATCCAACAATTCACTTTTTAGAACATGTATATTGGGAACACAAATTCTCTTCCAAAATTTCAAGATTCCATCCTCATATATGAATTCACTCAATCTCTCGTCATTAACACCTTTAATCTTCTTTTGAAACTCTTAATCCTCAGTCTGAGAACTCTTTATCCTTTCTAGTAATGATGGTTTGACAACCATTTGAAAAAGAATTTATTTTTCACCTTCCATGATTATTCCCATATCCATCTTTACTAGATCCATGAATATAGGATTTCTTTCAACTCTCACATTGTACAAATCATCATGATCATTTTTTCCCAAAGCGTCTTCCACCTTATTTTCCCACCCCAGGTGGTAGTGAATGATGTAATCAAAATCCTTGACTAGTTCAAGCCATCTCATTTTCCTCATGTTGAGTTCTTTCTATGATAAAATATTCTTCAATCTCTTGTGATCTGTATATATCTCACATTTTTCACCATAGAGATAGTGTCTCCAAATATTCAAAGCAAAGATTACAGTATATAAATCAAGATCATGAGTAGGATAGTTTTTTTCATGAATTTTTTGCTATCGTGATGCATATGCAATAAACCTATCATTCTGCATAAGGTCACAACCTAGTCCTTTCTTTGAAGCATCACCATAAATATCAAACCCATTATTCCATGATAATAGAGTCAATATAGAAGTATTGACAAATATTCTCTTCAGTTCTTCAAAAAATTATTTAAATTTTTTGCCCAAATTTTTTTACCCCATTACATGTGTTCTTGGTTAATGTCTTAGTAAATCGGGAAAAGTTTTAGACGAAACACCGATAATAACATGCTTAGCCAATAAAACTGCATACCTCAGTTATACTCGTCTGTGCTGGCCATTCTTAGATTGCAATTTTCTTAGAAGGATGAACAATGATTACATCCTTAGAAAAAATATGTCCAAGAAAAGAAATTTCCTGAATCCATTCACACATGCTAAAGATACCATATAATTTGTGTCTTTTAAGAAACTTCAAGATAATGCACAAGTGATTTTCATGATCTTCTTAGATTTTGGATTATTCCAAGATATAATCAATAAATAACACTAAAAATTCATCAAGCTATTCCTTTAAAACTCTATTCATTAGATCCATGAAGACAGAGGGTGAATTAGTAAATCCAAAATGCATTATGGTAAACTCGTAATGCACGTACTTGGTTCGAAATGCTGTTTTTGGAATGTATTCACTCTTCACACACAAATTATGATATCCAAATCGAAGTTCAATCTTTGAAAATCATAGAGATCCATGAATTTGGTAAAATAAATCATCAATGTGAGGTATAGGATACTTGTTCTTTATTTTTATAGCATTGATCTCCATGTAGTCAATGCACAACCTCATAGATCCATCTTTTTCTTAATAAGAAGGACATGGTCTCCCTATGGAGAAACACTGGGGAGATTATATCCTTTATTACTCAATTCCTATAGTTGTTTATTTAGTTCCACTAAATAAACTATGGCTATTCTATAATGGGTCTTCAATATGGGACTTGATCCAGGAATTAAATCAATGGAAAACTCAATTTATCATTCTGGAGGTTTTCCAGGTAAATCCTTTGGAAACACATCAACATATTCTTTCACAACATGTACATCATCTATTTAAACATTCCTTTCCTCACCCACAGTAATTTCATTCTCTTCCTCCCCAATAATTTAATTTGTTTGAGCTAATGTGGGGTGGATCTAGATAAGAATTAGGTGGTGAAATTTCTACTCTAAAAATAAGGTACTCTTTATGATCATCAAAAATTGCATCCTCCTTCTTCTTATAATAGAATTTCACATCATGGTCCGAAAGCCAATCCATACAGAGGATTATATCAAATTCAATCAAGGGTATGATGATAATCACACTGCAAATCATTTTTTCCATTTTATAAAATCCGGCATAAGGGTGTCTGGTGCCCCATATACAACCCCAAACAATGTCCAGATAACAATAAACAACAAGAAACATAGTTCAACATAAGGTTACATATCATAACGCCCATAGTCATCCACGCATCCCATGTAGGATTATTCTTCTCCAGTAGATGATTCCCACTCTGGGTGTCCCAAAATTTTTTTACTTTACACCTTATTTCTAAGATGGCCAAGAGAAAGCATATCTGGTGATGCATTCTTAACCTTACTACCCGTTTTAACAGCAAGAACCAGCCCACTATTTTGTTTCGAGGCAGACCTAGTCTGTATCAGCTGTAGTGATAACATAATATTGCCCTTAATTCCTTGGCCTTTGCTAAGGTAATTTCCCCTGACAATTAGCACATTCATTTTCATAATTCCCATTTTCTCTACAATTATATCATTCAACATCAACAGTCTCTTTCTTCCCCTTGCAATCACGAGTTTGGTGGCCTTTTTCACCACACTTGTAACAAACTCCCATTCCCTTCAAGAAAGTACTAGGGTGTTTCTTCCCACAATTACTGCAGGATGGATATTCAACCTTTCCATTTTTCCCCTTATTTCTATTTCTAGAGTGTTGAACATATCTCTTATTCTCTTGCTTTTCATTAAAGTCATAAGACAAAGAGGATTATTTTTTTGTCTTGATAGCACATGAGAAAATATCTTTGTACGATGAGAAGGACTGTGATAATAATGCTCAATGGAGAAATGGTTTAAACACATCAAAGATACGATCAATATTACTTCTTGGGTTACATATATAATCTGTATCATTCCTCACTAACCCTGTAATGTTAGCTACATACTTTGCGACATTATTATCTTCCTTTTCCCTCAAATACAAAAATTTTCATTCCATATCTGCTTGATGTTCATGAGGAAAGTATTTTTATTAGAAAATTTCTTTAAACTCCTTCTATTACATATTTGATACTTCCTCGTATTTATTTTAATTTTTAATCAATGACCACCATTGATTAGAATCACCAGTGAGGCAGAAAACTTCCATGACAACTATCCCCTTCCGCTACTCCCCAAGGCGTGGAATAATTTCTCAAAGGAATTTATCCATTGCTTTTCCACTAAGTCATTTTTACTCCCATTAAATTTCGGTGGTATTTGCCTCATTAAGAAGTCTTACATTGATCCTCCATGCTGCGGAGCAAGGTGCTCCATACATGTAAGGTTATTATTCATAACCTGAGTAAGTTGTCCCTGTATGGTGATTAGTTGATCAACACTAGTTGCATCACCAGCTCCACTATAATTATCTTTAGTAGGAGGGAAATCCCTACATGGAGTGAATGCATTGATACGGTTTCCATTACTTCCACTAGATACCATTTCTAAACAATGGAATAAACTAGATTAGTTTATGAATCACATTACATAAATCCAAACTTGTAAAACACTTAACATAAATTGAACAGTTTATGGATATAATCCATAATCAGAAAAATGTTTTCTTTGAGAAATAATATACTTATAAATCCTTCATAATGGTTTATAAAGAAAATAAGAATTATCCTAAGAATATCTCTAGGGCGTGTCATAACCAATAGTTTAGCAAGACCTGTTGTCATGCACTAGTTCCCATTAGAGACCAGCTCAAAGCGGTGTTTTCAGGTTTTACCCCTAGGTACATCTGTGCCAGAGCCGCCTCTACCTGCTCATATCTATATAGGGATGTATTTCTTAGAAAACTCATAAAATATCTACAATACCAAAATTATATGAATTTATTCTATACTAATCCTTAAAGTCTCTCTTATGGAAATGTTCTCTAATCAGAGTTTATCTAAATCTAGTTTCCAAGGTTTTACTAAACTTCCTCTGATACCAACTGTAACTCCCGACCCCAAAATCCCATAGTTAGTGCATTACTAGGTATCATTATCATGATCAAAAAAGATCATGTCTCGAAAGACCGATTATTTTAGTAGCCTTGGAAGTACTAGATACATTCATAAGGTTTACATTACATCATAAAATAGAAAACTACAACAACATTGTTTCTATAGACAACATTAAGATGCCATAGAACGTCCCTACAGGTTAGTCATAATATACTTCTTCACATACAGGGAAAAATAAAACATAGAATGGGGTTAGCTCAGATGCTCAGTAAGGATAACAATATAGCAGAAGCTTTCATAAATAAGCATTAATATTTAAGGAAATGCATAAAACTAAAACAAAAGTATTTTAAAATTTAACTTTAGCATAATATGGAAAAGGTAAAATCAAAATAATGCCATTTACATACTCAAATTGATATTCTACTAGCCTAATAATCACATGTAATATCATTAGCCACATTCATAATGATGGAATTCATAATGCCAGCATTTCATAACCACATAGTCAAGGCCTTGTGCCATGACTACAAATAAGATTTTGTCAAGGCCTTGTTCCAAGACACTACTTTGTCGCATGAGGCCTAATGATGCATCAAGGAGGTGTAGCGGGCTCCATCCATCCCTTACTATGTCTAATGCATTCCTTATATGAAAAGGTTTAAACATAACATAAACATTCATATTAAAACTGGCATAAAAAATGTCAATACTTTATACATAAACCATGAATTGTGTAAAAATAACACAACCATAGTCAAACATATCACAAAACCTTCAATACAATATTAATGTTTTGTATCATAATAAATCAACTTCAAATAAACTTAAAATCCATCAAAGGATGTTGAAATGGATGAAATCAAAAACTTTTTTAGAGAAATATATCATTCTATTTTGAAATCATCTAAGAGTCACATAATTATAAAGAAAAAATTTATTTTGAAAATATTCATATTAGATTCTACAGGACGCTTTGACGATGTTATAATGGTGGAAAATAGCCACACCCTCCATATAAGTTAAAAAAACATTCTTACCTTAATTTTGTCGAAAAGGTAATAAAGTATCTTGTTTGGAAAATGACGGAATAATTCCATTCAAAAACATGTAAGGTCAAATAAGGGTATAAATTAATTTAACCCATTTTCTATTAAATGGTAAAAATGTTTTAAAATACATTTTAAGAAACATGGATTTGGATGATAAAGAGGTCCGAGTAGATAATTACGTATAAACAAACTTAGATAATGAAGAGATTGTTGAAGTAACCCTTACCTCATACTTTTACTTGGTCTATGTTAGGTTAAACTCTTGTATAATGGTGAAATAATTGTTATTAAATTATACAAGAATCATATACATTAACATGATATCATATTTGATCTTTTAACTTAGCATTGTTAATATTATCATAATATTATCGTCGTTTCGACTGTTAACTAATACATTTTTCTTTGTATGATTTGTTATGTAATTATAGTTTGTTATGAATAGGATGTGTATTATTCATATTTATAATTAAATTAAGTCTTTAAACATTATTTTTAATCATCTAATAAAAATCAGTCTTTAATGGATATGATGGGGAATGAATCTCATCGCGTTCGTGGAGACGCTAATCCGTACATACGCACGAGTGACAATATCATTTTTTTGATATTAAAATAAAATATAATTGGTTGGTATATCATATATAATGAATCATTATCATGTTATATTTATTATTTACATCAATTACACATCATTATTATAACCATTCAAATAATAATGTATTGAATAACAATTACACTGCGCCGTGGAGACGGTAAGCCGTACGTAATCATGTATGGTGACATGTCATTCAAAGTATGGATAGAATAATGAATATGGTTGTACCATATTTATAATAAAATCACACTATATATAAGATACTATAGTTATTATTTTATAATGGAAATAACAAATAAAAAGGAAGTGGAATAAGAAAGGAACTTGAAAGAGGTGATAAAATATTTACCTCTTCTTCGATTTCTTCCTTTTGTTTTGATCAAAAAGGCACGTTAGGATGGATTTATGACTAAACTAGTGAATCTAGGATGAATGGAGGTCAATTTATAGGGTATTTTGGCTGGTTTTGGCCGAGGCAAAAGGATTTTAAGGTGTGAATTTGAGGGAAGGGGGAGTGCCCTTTTATAAGAGGGGTGAGGGGCACCTTAGGAAAAGAAAAAATGATTAATTTATAATAAAATCATTTTCGGTTTTTAATGGCTTGAAAATGAATTATATAAAGCCTAAGGATGGTAGGGGTCGAAAACCACTCAACCAATAGGTTTTAGACAGGTTTGGTGCATTATATTAACATTATCTTTTAGATTTAACTCCTAGTTAAATAGTTTAACATTTACTATGTCTCTTTGTTTTTTTATATTACATGGTTAATAAAAATACTATATACATAAAATAGAACCCAAAGTGGTTCCTTAATTATACTCATGTCATTATATAAGTATTTTGGAAGAAATATTAGATTTTTATGACAATAATATCAATTAATCATATAATATTTTTTTTAAAACGCTTTTATTCCAATTTCGACACTATTTGGTAATTTGTTTTTTCTAAATTCATAAAAGAATTATTACATCGAAAATAAAACATTTAAACAACCATAACATGTCATATTAACCAAGAAAATTATTGGAGTTCATAAAAAGTCTCAAGTTTCATTTATTTGGTTATTTATAATATCAATTATTTTAATATTTCATTAAATGGTTATTTACTGCATCATCATTCTGACATAAATAAATTAAATTAGTTAATGTATAAAAAATATAAATAGAATAAAATTGTTTAGGATCTCTAATTATTTTTCTAATAAGTATTTAGAGTCGAATTTATCTTATTTGTAACCATATATTAAAAATGGTTTAGTTATTAAACATTGAATTTAACACTTTTAACTCTTCTTTGAATTAAATAATAATAAATTTCCTAATCTAATACAAGTGGACCTAAAGGATAATATTTTTTTTGTAATATTGTTTTGGTAGAATTATATTTATCCAATAGAATTAGGACATGTGTTATGGTAATAATAATATCATTTTTACACTTAATTACCCTATTTAATTTTAACCGTAGTAAATAAAAGTAAAACGTTACTATTTACCAAAAATTATTTTAATCTTATTGAACCAAATTTTATTTACTGATATCAACAGTGTCTCTCAGATTATTTAAATTTAACTCACAGATGTTGTAAAATTAAGTTTTATGTAAATTTACAAATTCTCCTAGGAGGTGTGTAAAAGATGGTAAAAAGTTCAATAAATATTTTATATATCTAAGATTATTATAAACTGACTCCAATGATTTACATTGAACATATATAGGTATTATGTATCCATTTTTCCCTAAAATAAATTTTAATAAAAAAAATTATATAAATAAAAATTCTGTTTTAAACTATAACTCTGTGTTTTTCACTATTCATAAAAAATCGAATGTTTCCAGAAAAATACAAAAACATCACCCTAAGATAATTTTGATATTCCGAATCCAAAAATGAAGTCCATTTTGAATGAAAAAATTTAAAAAAATTTAAAAAGTGGGTATTACTATTCATAATGTCTTATTTGATTGCTTGTGGTGGGTTAGAACTCGAAGTTGCGTACAACACATGCTATTGTATTATTCAAAGAGAAGCGTACCATGGAAGCTAGTGATGTTACAAGTCGTTCTTGGTATCATGATTAGTCAAATATTTCACGATTTCCATTCAATTTTTCAATGATGTATTTAAATAAAATGTTTTTCCTAATATTTTTTAATTTTTTTTAGATTTTTATGAATGGTTTTATATTTAAGAAGATTTTAAAAATGTTTGAGGTTCTAAAAAGTGTTCGTCAAAAAAGAAATAGATATTTATATCAAGAAATGTTTTAGAATATTTAAAAATCATATGTTAAAAAGTTTCAAGTGTTTTTTTGAAAAATAATTTCTAAAATCTTTTATTATTTACAAATTTATTTTCAAATAAAAGTTATCTTCCTCAAGAAACATTCAATGTAATCTATAAAATTCATTCTCCATTTAAGATTACATCAATTGGTGTTACTTATGCTTTATTAGGTATATATCCTGAAGACTCTGTTATTATTATTTCTCCAAACGGATTATTTTTATGATGAAAGTATATTTAAGAAACATGATTCTCTAACATGTGTAATGCCATGATTAAATGTTTATAAAACCGGCTTATTTTTATGATTCCCACATCATTTTCTAGATGTTTTATTATAATGAAATGATGAAATGAGTATAAAAAATATATATTTTTTAGAGTTTATGTTATGTTGAAATGTTTCTAAATCCATTTTCATTCCATGGGTTATGATATGATCAATTTTATATTATCTTTTGGCTCAAATATATATGATTTTCTTTTTTTTTTGATAGGTGGGACCTACAACTCCTTCCAATGCATTGGGTAATGATTTATATCTCAATATATAGACATGACTTGAATTAGGAGTATTCCAAGTCTAGTAAGGGACATTGTCCACATTGATGGTCTTGGGACTAAACATTGACTATGGTGATTGTTTGGGCAGTGAACCCATTCCACCATGATAGCCTTGTAAGTGAGTCGAAAATAAAATGGAAATGACTTTAAAAAGTTATGTGTATGAAAAAATTTGATATCTTATAAAAATGTCATGATCTCATGGATCATATTATTTTTTCCCATAGGATTATGAACTTTTTAATTTCCAATCATTATTCCATGACTCAAGATTATGATCATTGATATGTAGAGAAATGTGTTTAAATGTTATGTTCTGGTTTTAATACCCATATTCTCATTTTCTTTCATATATCCCTAGTTTAGAATTTCTGATCATCAATGCTGACACTTTTTTCTGTATCCTTTCCCGGGGATATAAGGAAATGTTTTTCAGTATGAGTATTATAGGGGATGATATTCATAAAATAGATTGATGAAATTTCATGAATAAAGATGATTATGTTCCATGTTTATAAATTCACTAAACTATTACATTACTCATAAATATGTTTATGTAATTCAATGAATATTCTTATACAAATATGTAATATCCATGTTTGTGAAACTCTACTCACTATATTTTCTCTCACTATTTTGGATTGAAAGGCAGAGGACAACGATTGTTGTACTAGATCAATATATTCATCTGACTAGACTATAATTCAAACAAGAATGCATATAAGGGTCATGTCTATAAAGGATTTGTGTTGATTCTTTTCCATATCGGGATTAACCGACATGATAAATGAGTGAAATCACTTTTTTAATGAACTAAAAATATTAGGAAATTGTTTCTTTCTTGCCAAAAGAGGGATTTGACCCTGATTTATAGTGAATATTCTCATTAAATATAGGATTGTGGGATATGAGGAACCATTTCATAGTGTAGAATGGATCCATCAGATGATAAGCATGCTCCTAAAAGGATAAAAGCTAAAACTTTTTTTATGTCTATTCACTATCAATTTCATAATGTCTAGCTCAGAGTTATCTTTTATGTTCAACCACAGTACCTACATCTTGAGGGATATCCTATGACAACAAGGTTGGGTTTCTCTAAACAAAATTATTTTTCAACTATTATAATAGTAGTAACTTCTCCGAAATAAGGTCCATTGAGGGAGTGATGATGATAACTTCATGTATGACCCTATTGAGCCTTAGTTTGTTAGGCCTTCTTCTACTCAGGCCTCATATGGAACCATGGAAGTGCATCATCCATTTTAGTTTTGGATGATAAAAAGAGATAATAAATTTTCTATGAGAATCAATTTCTAGGTTAAATACTTTCGAGGTTGGGTAAATGATAAGAATATCTGAAAAGACTAGTCCGTTTACATCCATCTGGGGAATGAACCAAATGTTAAATTATTTAAGGATCACTTCACATATTGTAAATAATATATTAATAATGGTACAATTTATGATGTAGTTATGTGGGGGTAATTTTGTGAGATTATTTATACTTCATGATGCAACAGATAGTGCCGAATAGTTTAGACTTTGAAGACGATTGTAAGGAAGTTGTTATCAATAGGATAATATGTAGTCTTATTGTCAAGAATCATGCTACTGAGATAGTATAGTCTTTTATCTTTTCCTTCATTATTCCTCTAGGTTATGTGGTATCTGATGGATCAATCTAGGTTTATTATACAATGGATAAATGTTTTCTCTCATAAAATAAAATATCATTACCAAAGGATGTAGAAGATACTTATTTATTCTAAAATATGTTCTCTAGTATTTAACATCCCACTGGTAGTTGACTCATTTAATATTCATCATTGAAAAGGGATTAGATTTTCCAACTAGATTTAAAAAAAATAATGAATATAAGCTAGATTTCATTGATGTACTCATAGTTTTCATATATTGTATAGAGGGTACATCCCAATTATGGGTTTGTTCTTATATTGATTGATATTGATTCTTCCTTATCAGAAAATAATGTTTGGATATTTCTTATAGGTACCCCCAAATGCTCACATCAAGGGTATCATCTTATTCTAGTGATTGTAGATCATGATAAGAACTTTCTCAAAATCCTTGATATGGTCTAGGATTTGGTGATATTATTACTCCAAGTAATCCATGTAGAACTTTAATATGGTTCCAATAAATTCATTAATGATATGATGAATGATCCACTAGTTGATTTCTCCAAAATTCTTTATGATGAACAGCCACACATGGTATAAGTAGGTTACCTATAGTTCAATGAATGAATTGGCCTCTTCATATTCAACTGATATCTAAATTTAATTATATCCAGAGTACCCATCCATGATATATGTGAATTGAAACTAGAAGTTGAATTGATCAATAACTATTTTACCAAAAATAAGAAGACAACCATCAATAAATGTATTTTAATTTTTTGGTGTTTGATGTAGACATTGACCCAAAAATTTGTATTCCTATCATAGAAAATTTTATCTTGTCAATATGTTACTATTAATCGTTGAAAAATATGATTGACTGAAAATTATTATTTTTATTATAAAACACTTTTAAGGAAAAAGTGAGAAACCAAGGATTCCTAAAAGGCAAAAAAACGCCCCATGCAGAGAAAACCCAGAACAAACTACATGATCTACACCACCCTAGAAGTTACTCCATGTATACATGACTTCACCAAGATAGACCCTTTGGCAAGCAGTATCGTGCAAAAATGCACGGGCACGAAACTGATGGAAGCCATACCCTCTCAAGCGTCCAAATCCAAAAGGCCCGTCCTGGTGAAGACATTATGCTCTGATCCCCTTCTAAAGTAGATCCAAGTAGACTGCTGGAAAGAAATCATCAAACATCGCAATAGCACAGTGCAAAAGGAATCCAAAAACAGGCACAAAAACCTTTCATTCAATGAAACCAATACACAAACTTAACCAAAATCATTAAATATTAACTTGATATTACCCGAGACCGTCTCCCTAAACAATTTCCAAGAAATTAATGAAATATGAGTGGAAGGCATATCTTTAAGAAGATCTTCTACTCGGATGGTCAGCTTTTCCCAAGTCTGAATATACTCTTCAAGATTGATCTTCCCAATATTGAAGCCCCCCTCTAATATCTAGTCCTTCTTTTCTATCCAATCATATTGTTCATCATTATTGGAAATCCTTAGCGGTATCCCCATCAATTTAGCGGCTTCTTCTTCAGTTTCATTATGATACAAAACATGTTCCACCGATTCTTCTTCAGAGCTCATGAGAAAATCCAAGGAGTTTCCATCCAAAACACATGAACCTCCTTCAACCTCAATTCCTGAGGCTATAAAAAACATAAGTTCTTTTCTTCATCACAAGAACTATCCAACCTCACACCACCCTGCTGTCCATCATCATGTCCAGCAAGGGTTGTGCCAAAATCTAAAGTGCTATCGTGAGATAGAGGGTAGTGAACCTCCTCATTTTTCCCCTCTTCAACCTCCATCACCTCTTCATTTTCCAGAGATGTATAAAAATTGATGGAGCAAGTTATCATGTCATTAGAATTTACCTGCACCGAAATAGAAGGTGTATTCAGACTTGGATCCATAGGATCATCAGGATTATGCCTCTGCTCGAATCCCCTGCCCATAAATTGAATGTCAGAATTTGCAGTATCTATGTCCACACCACCCACACCAAGACTCAGTTGTTCATATTGATCATTCTCCAGAATATGCACATTAGACCCATCTAAATGATTATCATCACCAACTTCAAAAGAGGGAACCTGATTTCCATTCTGCTCCAAGCTGTCCCGCCTTTCCATGGACGCTAAACTCAATGGATTCTCATTTTTCTTGCTCAAATCCTCCACTGCTAATAGAGACTGCACCTCTGCAAGGCTACTAGTATTCTTCAGGCTAGAACCTCCATGTTGCTTCCCACCTGGGACATCAACACCAACCGACGATGCTGAATCAAATGCCACATTTGGGGTAGGACCCGACCAATCATCTAGGACCCTCCTTCGACACATACCAATCTCTTGCCCCTGCCTATGACAACCAGAATAGTAAGTAGTCTAAGCATCATAAATAATATTATGAGAATACCTATATTCTCCTTCAACAAAAATCCACCCAATTTCAGGTGGGATCCTTGAGAGATCCATCTCAACACATATCCTCACGATTGAAGGATTTGTCATGGAAGCCATCCATTGGTCACAACTTATGAACCGGACAATTGAATTACCTATTGATCTGAGAAACCAGGAATTTTGGAACAAAATAGGAAGATCAGGCAGCTGCAGCCAAATCACCAAGTTGGGAGAGTCACAGTTCATTTGGTACTCGAAGGACCATCGGAGAAGATGAAAAAGAGACCCAGAATAGGCTTTTCTATTTCATGACCATGCCCTACCCAAGTCGTCCTCATTAGCTAAGAGGATAAAAAACTGATGCGACCCCAGAATCCCAACCCGTGCATGATGCTTCAAACCCCAATTTTCATTAACAGTCTTACCGAATACTTCCACCATGGGTCACCGCCGCACGAATCTTGCAATCAAATCCATGGAGAGATTATATGAGGCTTCATAAAAAACTTGTACCATAACTGGAATAAAAGGTTGACCAGTGATGAATCTCGGGACCTTCGGACCAACATGGATTTCTGGGATGAAGAACCCCGCATCAGATGATGGCCGGATGAAAGCACAATCCCTAAAAACCATAGTGTTAGAATAAAGAGTAGGAGGTGAGGATTGAAAAAATAAACGAGGGTTAAAACATAATATGTCCTTCTATTCCCAAGAAAACACCTAATGGTTCTGCATCATGAATGCAACATACTTCATTTTTTCACTAAGAGTGATTGCAATGTGGATCAGTGTTCGCATCAAATCTTCATTGATACTATGTTTCAGTTGTATTAGCTCATCGATTGTAGTGGGTAATCCTTCATCAATGACGGGATGTGATTCATCCCAGTACACTTATTCAAAATCATGAGGAAAATGGTTAGATATGGTCCCATGTTCATGGGTAGTTATAATATGGAATCATAATCTCAAGTCAATGAAATAAAACCACAAGTAAATTTATTTGCATATTGTTTTATAGAAATAATAGAGATAATAGTCATGGATTATATCCCATGTGGTCTTTATTAGCATGGTCCAATTACCCTTTGAAATCAGTACATGTAGGTCAACTACAAGTGTGCTAATCCAACCCTATGATCGAAGATGTGGAGACACCGATTATTAGGCACAATTTAAAGATTCTAGTAGGTAATGGGAGTGTGAATTCTAGGAATTAGAAAATCATTTCCTTCACCATAGTAAAATCTAATATATTAGAACTTATTATTATAGGGAATAAAGTAATATTTCCTAATGTTTGTGGTTTCTTCTTCCAAATGATGGATAGGCTGTAAAAATAACTCTTCAAGCCAACCCATGAAACTAGAGATGTGTGAGTCAACTCATTTCTTGCATTAAAATTATCAATTTCTTTTAAATGGGGATTCTCCCCATAAATTTTTTAATACCCAAAATAATTATTGTGAGGTTTAGATATGTCAAAGGGAGTGACATGTCTATGGGGTGCCCCCACTCAAGTATTACAAGAGTACATGAGGCACCGGTTACATGAAGAAGGGACAATGAAATGTAAGTGGAGCCAAGGCCCTCTTATTGAGAAATTAAAACTGGTATTTTGAGATATAACCATAAATTTTTTATTGGAAACAAAATTAATGAACTATGACTTATTTTTTATCTTACTAAGTTATTTTTTTACTAATATCATATTAATGACTCGTCAGTTAGATAAGTTTTTATCGGTCATAGAGTACCACATCTTATAAATATCCCAACATGGAATGATATTCATCATGAATAGAGTATCCACTAAACACTAAGTGAAATTGACACCATTTCTCTTTCCAAATATTTAGAGAATGTGTGTGTGATCCTAGATGGCCATGCCTATATCTTACCCAGAGAAAGATATGATGCCTTGGAAGTCCTCATGCTTGGATACCTCCACACAATAGACATCTAAAGAGACCACATTGGTCTCAAACTCAAGAAGGATCATCAATTCGTTTACAATGGTCTCATTAATATCCATGTACAAGTGAAGCATGATTTGGATCCATAGTTAGTACAAGATACCAGTGAGGTTCTTGAGCATGTCATACTTTTGAGAAATGGGTATGTGTCTACTCTCTAATTGTATCTCTCTATAAATAAATGTGTATCATCAATATAGATGATAAAATTGTGATTATTTTATACCTGTTGAGTTATTTTTAATGTTGGATAGTTGTGGCTGAGCTCTGGATGTCTGCAGTTGGACAAGGTTTTTAAGAAAATGAAAAAGGGTTCTGAGAACAACAGAATCTAGTCATACTGATTCCCCATAATTGTTTTCATTAATTTGATTAATATAACATACTAACTTGATTATGAATGATATTTATCATTATTACATCCAAGTATTCATAGGGAATGAATATTGAAACCTGATAGAGAATCACTTATGGAATGTTTTTAATTAAATTAATGTAAATGACTACCCCAATATTTAGATTTTTTCTTTGATAAAGATATTTATCATTCAAAAAATATTTAGTATTTATGTTCATTTGGATAATAGGTTCCAAGGTATAGTCCTTATATATATAATACAAACCTCCTCCATAATTGCAATGTTTCTGAGATGGATCTTTGAGTTCTATAGTAGAGTAATTGATCATCTTCCATCTATCACCTTTGATCAAAACACAATAATTCAGGTCATAGAAATTTCTAATTTATACTATCATTTTCTAGAAAAATAATTTGGTGAAAATTTTCTTCTATTCATCAGAGGAACCCTAGAGTTGTACTTTATTCGGGAAATTCTCTATGGATAGGATGTATTATTCCCAATACAAATATTTTATAACACTATCACTAAAATAATATAAGTGGGTATATACAGAGAAGTTGATTAAAATTTATAATTTTACAAGGCCCTTATTAAAATAATAAACTTAACATATACCCCATGATGATAATAATAATAATAATAATGTATTATCATTATATAAGGGAATACACTAATAAAAAAACTACATATCCTTTTATTAAATAAGTAATCTCTTATTTATTTAAATATAATTTATGATAATGTAATTTTAGTTATGAGGTGTATTCATTAGTTTTTCACCTTCCATGCCTGTTAGTAAATCATAAATAATTAATAATTAATATTCATTTATAAATAAATAAATATTTTACAATCATAGTCATACAAATAAATATTTATTATTTAATGACCACATGTAAATAAATATTTATTCAATAATAATAATAATCATAGAATTTGATGATATTATTAATAATTATTAATTTTATTTATATATCACATAAATATTGTGATTGAATATATGTGATCAATATTTAAACTATTAATTTCAGATGTAATTTAACTAGGATCATTGGAAACACTAAGGGTGTACCCCACTTGGCCTTTTCTTTAGTGGAATTATGCTGATTTTCTAAATGTCTAATATAAACATTTTACATTATAAAAAACCTTTAGAGAAATGAATTTAATTTCATAAAAAAACTACTAAAGATGAGACCCGAAGGAGTAATATGATCCCATTTTCAATATATCACATCAATCTAGTTTCATACACAAGTCATATACTTATAACCCCAATATATTGTTCATTGAATTCGAAAAACGAATGATTGAATCACCATAGAAATGTAATTTACATCTATAGTTACATTTTTATTAAAATGGATGAGGTATAAAATTACATAGATGGATAGGGAAAACCCATTATGTACTATTCGTTAATTCTATATCCTTTATGACGAAACCAACATATCCAACTTCCCTGTGAATTTATGGTGTCATGGTTTTTTAAATACATCAATGTATGTGACACATGGTATGCATTTATAATATTTTTATGTTTATTGAACGATTCAAACATTTTTTTATTGAAATATAAAATAACACACATATTTATAAAGTGGAATTAGTAATGTCAGGGTTCTCATTATAATATACTATCATACAGATTACCAACAAAGAATATAATGTGATGAAACTTCACGTACTTACTAGAATCCATAACCAAATATTCTACATCATATTTATCCCAGAAGATGATGAAAACTTACCATATGACCTGTATTTTCTAGAATATTGATATATTACTTCATGGTTCTCATAAAAATTGGAATTTATTTGACATTTTAGTTATACAAATACACAATGCATATCATCAAATTTATTTTAAATAGAATATCAATTAATATATGATAAAAAAATATATTAATAGTAATGCCATTGAATATAAATAAAATATAATTTATAATGTATTTCGTTTTAGGTAATAATCTCTAACATAATCCCATATTCACTAGATCTAAATTCCATGAAATTTTTGATTACTTTCTCACAGGATAACAAATATTTTAATGATTAACGATATAGCAATAGGGCCTACTATTTTTCTGGATTTTATTGTCTTAACACATCCCTATGTGGATAATAATCTTACTATGACCTCACTTCCCTAATAAAATCCTAAAATAATAAATATTATAGTGTATTTAGTACTCTATCTGTGTCATGAAACTAACATATTTTATAATACCATAGTAAAGGATTATCACTAAACTAGTAATTTTTTAATATTTTTGTATGATGAGAAATGGTGAAAATCATTTTATAAACAAATTCCTAAAAATCATCTGAAACTATAATTTACTTGGTTATTATAGATGTGAAAACTATTATTTATAATTTGTTTGTCATTCATATAATATTTTTCTCCATATAATAAAATATCAAATTGATTCAAATTAATACAAGTGGTGCATCCTCTTGATCACTATTATTTATATTTTTTAACTTTACTATGAACTCGTAGAATATTACATTATCACACACTATTAGATGTTTCCATGTACATGTTTGTGTAGTTATTTTAGTTATATTTAATATTTTAAATTCATGAAGCATGCATAATTAAAATTAATGATTTTCAACATATATCATGGTATATGAGATTGATTCCATGAACATAATCACATGTAATAATATTTATAATAATAATATCTTCTGAATCCCTTTCACATTATCTTGGAATGATTTCATGTTATAAAAGTTATGTAAAATTTTGGTTTTGAAAAATTTTAATTCTATATTATCTAATGCATAGTCCAAATATATACAATGACTAAACTTAACAGCCCCTATATTTCAATCTATATATTATTTTAGAAGAAATCGGGTGTCTATTTATGCAATTATTGGATAAATTCATCCCTAAGTCTTGAAAATTAGTTATGGATGAAGATATATTTCTGTTATGTAACCAATATACATATAATAAAAATAGTAGTTCACCCACTAACCACTTATAGACACATGTGAATCCTTCATTACAAATTAATATCCTATGATCACTATAATTGATTTTATTTATAAATTAATATAAGAGTATTTTATATCTTATTATACATAATGGGAGTCATCAAAACATCATTTTTTGTCATATAGAAATGTTCTAATGGGTCTCCTTTAAAAATAAAATACTAGAAATCCACCCATCCAATACAATGATCAAAAAATGTTTCAATGATATGACTGATGATTTGACTAAATGTTTGGTCATAAGTAATGGCATAGATTTAATTTTAAAAAATTTACAACAAATAATTCCTTATTTTTTAATAATTGTACCATCAATATATATTCCCTCTTGAATAACAGCAAGAGTATCATGCCATGAATGATCCAAAACAAAGAACCATAGAATCATGTTACATTGAATACACTAATGAACACATACATACATGCTGAACTAATTTATTTTAGGATTCATTATTTTTGTATATATATTTATATATAACCTAGCATAGTGAATATAAACCCACCTTTTGGTTTTGAATATGCTATGTAGTTTGTGCCTATCAAACAAGTTATCCCACTATGTCTAGTACAATTTGTTTTCCAATTCATTTTAAATATCATCTAGAGACTACAATGCATTAAAGTCTAACATACTCCCAATATTTGAAAATAATACTTTCTTCCCCATTATCTATATATCATTCATACAGACCCATAAGGGATGATAATAGAATTAGTCTCTATAAGATTAAAAAATTGAGATATACATTGGGTTTCATGTATTCCCTTTTATAGGTAAATAAATATTTTAACATATAAAACTAATTAAAATGTAGAATTATAGAATTTAGTCATTTCACCACCATATAATTATTTTATATATAATTTTATATAGTTTTCATATAGTTAAATTTTATGATTATAATTGTGAAAAAATCCCCATGAGAAATCATAGAAGAATTCCAATACATATTACATTGCCAATGAATAATTCATTTGTTAATATCATATTTGTCGTTTTTATGTGGGAATGTGAGTTTTTATTTAGCTTCGATATATATTTAGATTTATCATTGAATAATTGAGGAAAATATTCTCCAAAACCATCTCAGATTATCTTATACTATTATAGAATGTATATTTTCATTACATTATTGTTCAATTTGAAATTTTCTTAAATAAATATCAATTAGTATATAAACGTACTTTTATCTTATATTATAAATATTTCACACAATATTTTATTAATTAATTCAGTTTTTTTATTATGTACATTTATTTCATAAGGGTTTTTTGTAAAATATGAATAAAAACTCTATCAGTATATTTATTTATTATCTCAAAATAGACTTAACACCATAAAATATATAAAAATATAATATAATATCTCTTTTTTTGGGTTTGAAAAATAATAATCTTGCGACATTTAATTTATTTTGAGTATTAAATATTATATTGATCATTTCAATTATTTTGATACAAAGGATTCTAGAATTACTAACATAAGAGATAAGTATAAAATACTATAGAAAGATTCATTCCATGATGAAATAATTTATCATTATATTTGAATGGATACTGAGATAAATATGTTTTCAATACTCAATACATAATATAATTGATAAATTTTCATCAATAAGAATACATTACCTCCCATTACATGAACTAGGAATCCCCTACTCTCAACTTTTAGAGATATCATCTTAACGTTTATGATTCTTCAAAATTTCATTGGTTCTTATTTTTGAATAAACTTTTGTGATATAAATATTATATAAAAATAATAATAAGTTAAAATAAAAAAATTACACATAATGAGGAATATAATTTATGTATATGGCCTTGTTAACATCTATATTAATTCATTATAGTTATTCATTCTAGTAATTTTCTAGATGCATGAGAATAAGATAACTTATTCTATATTTCTCTCCCAGGGAATCATTTATCTATCTAAAGGATCTTGTAAAGGATTTATCCAATTACAAATGGTCATGTTCTTCATAAACATGTATTTTAATTATTTCACCATTATGTTTGAGGAACTATGTTCCAATAAATAATTATTTTCCCGGTGATGCATAGTCATATGACAGTTGGGCAGTATATCCATAATGTGCATCCAATAATTATAGATAAATATAGATAACATGGGAAGTAAGGATGATAATATGTGATTAATGGATATATTATTATCCATATTAAATTATAACATTTATAGCTAAGGAACTTAATTCATCATTTTGGAAGCATGATCTAAATTAATGGTTGTGTCTTCTATTTTACATTGGGAAGTGAAGTTATAATTTTAATATTATTATACCAATCCATTTATGTTTCATGTTCAAGGAGATAGGCTTTCATGGTGTAAGAATACATGTAGTTTTGTTTCATCAACATCTCTTTAGAAATGGAATATATTAGGATGTAATAGATATAAGAAGAATACTCCATGAATTTTTGGCATTATTTCTTTTTTAAATCAGTTTCTTGGTTATTAGGTTTGACAGATATATGGGGACTCTAGAACATTACATAAATATTATTGAAGTAATAATATATTTAAATGAATTTGAAACTCTCTGAAAAATTCAATGGTGATAAACTATCCTTTTATAGATATTATCTTATTGTTTTTATTGTTTTCCTTGATATTTTTTCTACAATAGTTAAAGTGTATTTTTAGTAATTTAACATGAATTTTAAAATATGTGAGGTGAAATAATATTTACTATCCTAATAATTTCCCACAATTTTATCATGTCCCAATAGATTTGATCATTAGTCTTGGACTATCCAGCCACCTATAGATTATAGTTGAATAGTGTAATATTTCCCTTTATATAACAAATAATAGTTCCCCATTAATTGATCAATGGATTTAAGGTTTCCAATCTTTCCAACTACTGGTTCAAAACTCCTTGATTCATTGAGTGAACGCCCCAGTCCATAATTTCCATTTTTGTTTTTCTAAAAACATTTCTCCACGTTACACCATATCAATAAATAAATAATACTCTTTATTTCAAAGTTGTTAAGTCAACCCAAAACCTCCATTATAAATCCATGTGTCCTAATATAGGAATAAACAATTATTAGTTATATAGTTCCATTCAAAATCATAATATGTAATCCTTTTATGACCTAATATTTTCCTGGTGGATATAGATTATTTATTACAAAATATAATTATTTTCTCCAATAAAAATCATGTTAAGATTATGAATATTTTATATAATTAATTAACAATGTTATGATAAAAAAATTTCATAACTTATTTTATAAATTTAACCTCTCATTCTTATTAAATAATTTTTCCCATATCATAATGAGGATGATATATAAATTATCTATAAAATAAAATAAATTAAAATAAATAAAATGAAATGATTTTGATAATTCTATGGGATGATTTTTAAAGAAGACGATTAATCATCTTATGAACTTTGGGGAGAAAATCATTGTGTATGGCATGGATTTAGTTGTATCGTTCCGCTACCAAGCTTAGTATCTTATTGGTTGGTTTCACCTTGGAATGTTTTGTGAAAATTTCCCTCACCCTATAGATCCATCCAATATATATTTTATTAACAAACAAGTGATGGTAACATTAGTTCTATGATAAACAAAATATTCAATGGACACACATTTCCTCCATATTAAAAGTGGGATGGAGGACACACATTCCATCATATTTATATTAAAAAAACATTAGAATATTTGAAAACACATGAAAAAATATTGAATTAAATTGAGATACAACATATAAATTGGTTGTTCATGCTCATGATCAGTTAGAGAAATATAAAATGACACATTTAAAATAACTAGAAACCATTTTATTCATTATTTTTTAAGGTAAACTGAAAAAAATCAATTATCTTATTAATTTATTAATTCATTTATGTTAATGTCCATCCATATAGCCATTGAGGTTTATTTTGTGTCATTTTAAGATTGATTCAAATGGGTTTCATTAATGGAACATGAAATAACATAGTATACCTATATCCATCATATGAAATCGATTTCCAACTGCATTTAATCACAGAGAATGTTTCTGATGATGTTTAGGGAATCACATTGCTTGTGAGGATGTGAGGTCAGGCTTCTCACAAACTATTTGGTAGAAATTGTATGCTTCTATATGAATATACTATACATTTAATTCACAATCATAAATTATTTATTATTGGCCACCCTGTTTTAATGATAAAAAAGCATGATTTTAAGGATATATTGTGTTTCAGGTTTTAATTTATGTATATCATATTCAGAGACAGGTGATAATATTTTCTAATTATATCTTAGCCCCAAGAAAATCTCACTTCCAGAAATGGTCTCACTATCAGAATGAAAAAAAACGAAATTTCATAAATTGTGTCACCATCACCTATGTTACCACAGTACACGAGTCACCAAAAAGACCAAATTTTCAAATGTATGAGTCATTTTTAGAAGATTGATACTGTTGTCTATGAGACACCGCCAGTGTTAAATAAAGGAAATGAATGAGACACCATCACCCTAACCTATTTCTATAGGAGTCACCATTTGAAGGATGACTCACCATCAGTTAACCAACACTAGTGTTGAGACACTTCCATGTTGGAGACAACTCAAGGTTAGAGACACCGCCACTATTTATCAGAATTATCTATTTTAATTAAATTACTCTAATGGATATATTTTTAATGTTAATGCTAATTTCATGTTTTAATGATTGTCTCATAAATTATCGATGGTTTAAATTGATATAAGTGTTAGAAATTAAGTATGAGGAAGCATATAGGATTAAGATATCCTTGTTACTAGGGCTGATAAAAGAAAAAGAAAAACACCCTTGTGCAAAGATGATAAATGTTGTGAAGAAATGTGAAGAATGAGAAACAAACTGAAATCTATACTTGAAATAGTAGTTTTGGATCAATGAAATGTTATTGAAGAATATATACTTATCTACCCGACTAAAGGATATGATGCCCATTTATATATGTTGTCTTCTTCCTTGTCAATAAAAATTGTCTGAGATACTCTATTTTACTAATTTTATCACGAGAACCCAAAATTATATCCACCCAAAATAAAAATCCGGAGTCATGAGTTTTACTACAGAACAATCTGAGCATATTTATTCCTTCATTCTCTTGATTATCAGTCTTTATGGGTTTTTATATTACAAGCAGTGTTTTATATAATCTGTTTTATATACTAACATTGATTCCTTCTATAAGAAGAAGATACATATGTATCTTCTTAAATATGCTTACCCATGTACAACCATGACTAATGTAAAAGAGGTCATGTGTGACCTGTTACAATTTTTCTACCACATATATCTATAGAAGTAGTCATGTCTGACCATGATAGTTGAACAATGTTGTAATGCTTTATCAGGGTTACTCATAAAGCTATTTATTTTTATAAACTTCATAGTGGAATGTGATATACTAATGGAGAGGACTGAGCCTAAGCATCTAACTGAAGCTATTGTATTCAAATTTCCATTTTGTGTTTTAATATTTTTACACTGAATTTTTCATTTAAAACTAAAATTGTTTTATTCATTAAAAAGATCTAATATTTTGATAGTTAAGCTTAATTATTTTTTTTAGGATTCTATGTGAGTAAATATATTCTTAAGCACTATGTAGTTATTTTATTAGTTACCTGAGAACTAATAAATCCTTAACAAATATCTTGTAATATAAGAACATATAACAATATGTTTTTTTGAGAAAGAGGGACATTTTTAATTTAATTTGGTGGGTTAAAATTATTCTTTTCTCGTAAAAGTATTCATTGGGTAATGGGATCACCCCTCCCCCTCTTGAGATACTCACTATGAATAAAATTTGGTTTCATGAACACATATTTTTTGAATTAATGTTTTAAAATATTTTTAATGGAATTTTTGTTACGATTTAAAGATATTAAATTAATGAATTTTAAAATTTAATTATTTAAAAGTAACATTGAAAAAAACGTTTTTTATACTAATAGAACCCCCCTTTTCAAAGAAAATTAATAATTCTTAGGGGAAAACTAACAATATAATTCATATAGAACGTATGATTTTTTATATTTAGTATGCTATAGAAGATAATTATGTTTTTCCGGTTACACCTAGATATGGATATAATGATGCAATAAATCATGTCTACATTAATAATTTTAATTAAATGATTTCCCTTTACTATTAACTAATAGATAAAGGGATTAATAGAATTTATTCTTGTAAAACAACATCTGAAATTTTTGATAATATTTCAATTACCAATGAGGGAACATATAATGTTAAAGAAATTCATATGAAAAGGTATAATATTAAGTAAGATAATATTAAAACAATACATGATGAACATATTTATTACATGTATCTAAGGCTCAACGAGTTTCTGAATATAATGATCTCATTTGGGAATCATGTAACATATATGGACTAGATCATGTGGTTGTTAATAGATCTACCTAAATGATAGAGAGCCACATCAGTGTTAATGAAAGGGTATTGTGATATTATTAAGCTACCAGTCAATGATAAGGAAGGAAATCACTAATATATAAAGAGAAGTTAAAGTTAAATCAGAAATAAGATGAAGATCCTTAGAGAAAATTTGTATCTTTTAAGTCAACATCAACTAGAAAAAAAGTGAAAGAAAATGATAAAGTTAAATCTATAAGTTCTAGTGATTGTGAATCTCCACTAGATAGTCACGAGGATATGTCACATCTAGATATACAATGTAAGATATTTTATAGGAAGAAAGAGTTTTTAAGATATCCTATTTATAAATGAAATGTGATTTCAGGGGAACATGGAAGAAAGAATTGAAGAAAGATGAAAATGAGATTGTCTTCTATTAGTGTAAGAGGTAAGGTCATATAATGTTTGAATATACAGATCTCATGTAATAAATAACTATGAGTACAAGGATGTAAGATATTTATAGGATATGAAATCTACAAGGAGTTATTTTCAAGACATATCCAATTATTTTTATTCATCTCCTAGGGAGAAATAAGATAGATAAAACATGTGCTCTATGACAAAATCCAATGAGTTGCCTACTATTTCTAGTATTGTACTAGTGAATAATGATAATATTTTTGAAAATTAACATTCTGATGATCATACTACTATGGATTACATGTTTGAATATATTTTTAAGTTGGAATATACTTTTAATGATATAATTTAAAAATATAAAGTCAATAAAAGACAACATGCTCTCACTACCAGTATGGAATATGAACTTTCTATTAAAAAGAAAAAAATTCTCAATTGATCAATGAAAATTCAGAAATTTAGTCTCTAAATGAGTAGCTGAAGAAGGACCAACAAAAATTCACTACTGGTAGAGAAAATCTCACAAATATTTTAGTAAAGGAAGATAAAACTAAATATGTTACTGGTATTAGATGCTATCCTGGAAATTGTAGAGTAGTAAAGTGTACTTTTGTTCCTAATAAAAAACCTAAATGTTCTAATAAAAATTATTTTTCTAAAGGATCAACAAAAGAATTTATTTCCAAAACCATTCAATGTATCTATAGGAACCCCATTATGTAATTATGTGTTCCCAAAACATTAATTACTAGCATCTCTAGGCCCAATCAAATTGGGGTACCAAAGTTATTTGTTTCATAAATTTCGTTTTCTAGGAATACTCTTTAAAGAATTCATATTGATGTACATGGTACTTGTAAAGTGGTTGTTCAATAAATATGATAGGAGATTATTCATGCGTCAAGATCCTTATTAAGGTTTATGGTGTTCAGGCCATCTTAGGTGACAATAACAACGAGAAAATCATTGGCCTTAGAAAAATTGGTATCAAAAATTATGTTTTGATATCTAAAGAATTAATTTTTTTATGTTTTAAAGTAAATATATCATATTATTTCATAGATATGTTATGATGTTTTTTGTTAACATTTGGAAAGATGCTTAATTTTTTTTGATTCTAAATGTAATTCATTTTTTACTTCCTTAGAGAATGAAATTATTTATACTATTGATTTAAATTCTATAATTTCAAATAGAATTCAGGATTGTGTGACCATAACAAAGATTATTGAATTTTTCATAGGAGGTTAGGCCATTTCAATATTCAATAATATAGCAATATTACTAGGAAAGGATAAGTTATGTGTCTACCTAATATTGAGACCCTAATTGATAAAGTCTATGACCATGATCAAAATGGGAAACATCAAAAATATTAACTTGAATTAAAAAAAATAATTTTAAACATCTCAAACCCACATGTTGGTTCACATAGATTTGTTTGGACCATATAGAGTTTAATAACTAAATGGATAGAATTTTTTTATGTTGTTATAGATGATTTATCTATGCATGCATGGTTATATTTTCCAACTCAAAATATTAAATCTTGTACATATTTTAAAATGTATTCTAGATATGTAGGGAAACTAAGAGGGTTTAGAATTATGACCTTAAAAAGTGACCATAAAAAAAAGTCATAACTTATATTCTCTTAGGACACCAATAAAAATATAGTTATTTAAAGGAAAATTGGAACTTTATAACCACATCTTAGACTATGTTAAATGACTTTGAGAAAACTAACATATTTTTGAATACATTGTGTCAACACAACCTATTACATCATTAATAGAGTTTTAATTATATATATCATAATGGCTACCCATTATGAACTCTAAAATAATTGAAATCCTAATGTTATTTAATTTAGATATTTTGCTGGAAAAAACATTATTCTTAACCCAATGGATAAGTTTGACAGGTTTTCTTCCAAAAGAGATGAAGGAAAATTCTTAGGTTATTCACTTTCCCAAAAATCCTATAAATTTTTCAATAAGAGAACCTGCAACATTTAAGAATAAGTTAATGTAAAATTTTATGGGACTTGTCTACATGAGCCCGAAAAATCCCTAGAAAAATTTTGAGTCTGATTTGTCTTCATTGAACATAAATACCAAACCATATGATTCTATATTAACAAATCAAAAAATCATCATGATTTGAATAATTACCAGAACATCCTGAACTTGAACTAGTAGAACAACCTAAAGTAACCAGCCCTACATTCTCTATAGATGTTAGAAATCTTTAATACCACCCTTTATATGTTTTTATTTTATACCTAGATAGAGGTATATAAACTAGATTTTCTCATATAAATCATGTTGAACATCAACCATTATTATATTCGATAGAACCTAAATACCTCAACGAAGCTATTAATGATGAATTCTGGGTAATATCCATTCACGAAGCACGAAATTAGTTTGAATAAAAAAATGTGTGAACATATAAATAGAACCAATGAAAAAATTACTATAGGCACTGAATGGGTGTTTAGGAACATGGTAGATGGGTTTGGGACAATATTTAGAGACAAGGGAACACTTGTTGCACATGATTACAGTAAAGAATAAGGAATAGACTATGATGAAATATTTTCACCAGTTTCTAGGCATGAATCCATTAGAATCATGTTTTACTATGCAACACATTAATATTACAAACATTATTAAATGGATGTCAAAAATGTATTCTTCAATGGTTTTATAGTTGAGGAAATTTTTTCTGAACACCCCCTAGTTTTTAAAGATCACCATTTTCCAAATAATGTTTTCAAATTTACTAAATCAATATATGGGTTGAAACATGCACCTGGAACATGGTATGATAGTCTCAAAAAAAATTAATTTGAAATTTGTTTTCAATATCTATAGCATATCCCACCCTTTTTATTAAAATAATTTTGAAATTTTTTGTAGGACTAAAAAACTATGTTGATGATATTATTTTTGGATATTCCATAAATTATATATGTACTGAATTTTCTAAAAGGACGCAAAATTATTTTGAAAGGTGTTTTATGGGTGACCATAAATACTTATTTGGATTTAATAGTTTTGAAAATAATGAAGGAATTATTTTAAATCAATGTAAATATACAAAATATATTTTAAAACATTTTAACTTGGATATCATTAAGAGTAGTGATACTGCAATTAGTACCACCTATAAATTGGATCTTGAGGAAGCTGGAAAACCAGTAGATTTGACCCATTAAAGAGTTATGATTGTTAGTCTTCTCTACTTAACTTCTATCAAATTTGTTATTATTTTTATCGTGTTTATGTGCTTTCTATTTAAAGTTAATACAATAGAGTAACACTTTTTTACTGTTTAAATAAATTTCAAATTTTTTATGTATACAACCAATATAGGATTGTTTTACCCTAGAGGAAAATAATTTGATGTTGTTATTTTTTCTAATGATGATTTTCTTGGATGAAATTATAATAGAAAAGAACCAATAGATCATGTCAATTTTTAGACAAATATCTATTTTCACGGTGTTATAGGAAATGAAATTCTGTTTTATTATCTAATTATAAAGAGGAATACATATCATTCCGTAGTTGTTGGGTAAAATTTTTGGGAATGAGAAACCCATTACTATTCGATGGATTTCAATTCTGAAATGTCCCTATAAAATGTGACAACACAAGTGTAATAAATATCTCTTAAAATCATATATATCATTCAAGAACAAAACACATTGATATAAGACATCACTTTTTGAGAGATCAATTTTTAAAGGGTGATATCACTATTGAATTTATTTTCAAAAAACATCATTTAGACAATATTTTTATAAAGCCTCTATATTTTGAGAGAATGAAATATATCATACATGAATTAAGAATGATTAATTTTGGTCATGTTTGGTTTTATTTTGACGCACTATTGATTTTGGCACACTATAGGGTATGAAATGCTATTGGGTATAACTCACTATTGGGTATGACACACCACTGGAAATGACACACCATTATGGTTTACTCACCATTGTTTTATCTCACAATTGGATTTTTACATTTTTAATTTCATGCCTTTGTAAAATCTTCTTTTGTAAATTGTTGAGCTTGTGGGTTTTCATTTTATTATTCTTAAGGATTTTTGGTGTAATCGATTTATATTTATTTTCCTTAATACTATAATTTTTTTTATCATTTCATTTTCGATATTTTGAAATACCAAAACATCTAATGATATTATATATATGTTTTTCTAATTCGATCACACCTATATTATCACACCCTTCCTTGCTCCCGAGCCCAGTGAAACCCTTCACCTCTTAAACAACTCAACCTTAACATTCGAAGGAGCCTACTAGAATAAACTGATCTACATGATAAGAATGAATCACCTTTCTGAGTCTTCTTCAGACAAGTCAAGATAATCTAAGATGAATAAGAGAGTGTCATGTAGTTTTTCATCAATTAAAACTATTCATCCTGAGCATTGAAAATATGTTGTAGTAGGTGAAAAGGAAGTGGAAGAAAAATGGTTGTTGTAAATTAAGTATATGGTTCTAGAAGTTATATAGAACTAAGGATGGATAGATTTATTCTATTAAAATGATTGACCTTTCTACTATAGGTTGGTGCATCTGTTTTTTCCAATTGTTGTGTTTTCCAATGATGAAAAATAATCTAACTGGATAAGAGAAAGAATAAATGGTCAGAACCTTTTTTTCTCTTCAATGCAATGGGATGAATGAATGGGTGTACCACATGATGATGTTTATGAATATTAAAATGGAACCTTTCCATAAAATAGTGACTAGTTTGTATATGAGGATGCACTTGCGAAGCTAATAGGATATGGGATAACCAGAAGACCATCTAAATTAGAGTTAATTGGAAAGTGTTGGCTATAGATAAAATTTTTATAGCACATGTTATGTTATGGAAGAGGTAAAATTTTCACCATATTCTTCCAATATGTATACATAAATTGTATTATGAAATGTGGACATATGTTAAATTTATGTAGATATCTTATTGTTCATAAATGTAAGATGATAAATCCATCCACAATATCCAATTCATTGGTCTATCCCATTTATTTTTTAACAATGTTAAATTCTAAAATCCATGTTTCAAAGGATGAGTAATCATCAGTGTTTGTAATGGTTTTTTCATTTTAAGAGATATTTCTCCATGGGTGAAGATCAACTGGGACCACTTAATGAAGTAGTGGGTAGCTGATGATGAAAAATATTATGTTGAGTTTAACCTTGTGGATCATACTATAAGTCTAAGAGATGTTGTTAACCTAGGATAGCATCCTTGTAATGTTCTTGAGAACTCAAATGATGTTGAAGAATCTATTTTACAAGAATAAGTTTAAAAGGAACCTAATTTTGGTGAAGGTAGTGACCCATATTTTTCACCTTCCTCACCTCCAATAACATATGGGGATTCTATACCACCTAGGAACCTTTCAAAAGAATAAATATTTTTTGGGAGTTATTAAAAAGAAATAGATGTTTATTGGGAAGACTATTTTACAATCATCTCAAAGTATGATGATGAATAAAATTATGATGATGATGAGGAATAAGAAGGTAAAATTGTTAGTGGAAATGGATGTGATGATTATTATTATTATTTGAAACATGACAGTTCACTTATCCAAAAAAATAAAGTGTATAATCCTAAATAAATTATTAGTTCACCTTCTTTAATTGTAGAGATACCAGACCTACATGAAGAAGTGGATGCAGTTTTTAAAGAGGGATATTTTTTTAGGGAGAAATATCACCATCTATTAAACATTTTTATGAAATTAATGGAGCTTATAAAGTTAAATAAATATATGTTATTGATGGAAAGATAGTTGCATATATTATGGATGAGAAGATAGTTGTCATAGGTTCTGTTGAGAAGCATATAGCTGGATAAACAAGGAAAACATTGTTGAGGAAGATGATGTAAATGAATAGTTGGTTGATGTGGCTACTCTTAAAGAATATGTTGATGAGATTAATGATGTTAATTTTAAATTTTTAAAGGTGAGTCTTAGATGAATGAAGAACCTAATATTGGTGAATCTGATGCTACTTCACCTAGCTCATGTATTTAAAAATCAGTTGATTTGCATGTCGTTGTACCAGATGTGGTTGTTTCGATAGTGATTGTTACTATTTATAAACCTTCACATATCTGGGATGATAAAATAATTTAAGAGTGGTATAATTTATCATGTGATGTAGTGGTTACACAAAATGATCATGGAGGTAAGGTTTGAAAAGAATTATATACTGAAGGATTTATGGTAGCTTCGATTGATTTTTATGGTCTATTAGAAAAGATTGTTTTTATTCGATAACATGCACCAGAACCTAATGCTACAGCTCGTCCTACTGTGTTAGTGGAAATAATCACATAATGTGACATAGATACATTTGGTAAAAAGTTTCAATAATATTTTGATAATCTATTAAAGGGTCAATCACATCTCTTGACAAAGCATATTAAAAATGATTCCTAGTTTTTGTTTATGTTGGTGATCCAACATATCCAAAATAAAATTATGCATCACATCAAGGAGATTTATATTGAAAAAAAGAAGATAATTAATGAATTGGAATCTTTAAAATCAATGCTTAAAGAGCTAAATAAAAATTTCACTGAATATTTGGAAGGAATTATGAAAATCCTTGAGAATATGTCCCCATATAATTCTCCCCCCAAAACACATCTTCTAGTTAATATTGATCAGATCTGAACTATTATTAGCTAAGTGGTTATTACTACGTCAAGTGGTACTACTAGTGGAGAACTTGTGATACCATTTGAGATTCTGAGAATGTTTGAGCACTCTTCTAAGCATGATCATATGATGATCAGTTCATATTCTGTGGTCATGAAAGCTGAAAGATAAGTAACAAAAAATCCATGAAATATTAACTTTCAGTGATTTATATAAAAATAATCCATGGATCATTATTTCAAATTACTGGATAAAAATTGTGGATTTCAACGGTGACTCGAGATTTTGAGGAAGATGTTCGATAGTTTACAGATATGGCCCCTGTGCTAAATCAGTTTATGGAAGAAAAATGTGATTTATTTTATGCCATGGATAGAGATGGAAAGATTATATTGGAATTCATAAATCTCATGAAGCTATTTCTTCATGTTATTTTCCAATCTGTTGTGACCTAGGAAGAAATTCTTATTACACAATTGGTATCCCTTATACTTGTAGTTATAAGGTATCCATCTCCACATCTACCTACAAAATTCAATCCTTTCCACATTTATCATGTCCAATGTATGAGATAACTTAAACTATTTTTTGTTATAGAGAAATGACTTCATATATCAATAATTATCCTTTCCACTAGTGTTCCCTCCTCACTTCCTCAAGCTAAACCTTCTACGTTTGATCTAGAAAAATACATTCAAAAAGTAAAAAAGCACCAATGGACCCTTCTTACTAGAATTTATAATATTTTAGGATTATACATTCTATTTTAATGAATCTTAATTTGTAATTAAAATTTTGTTTAAACGTTCAAATTGAATTTTGAGTCTATTTATTTCTGCATCGATTTATATTCTATTTATTTTTTCTACTGCATTCAATGTTATATTTTCATTGTGTTTTACCTTTTTGATTATCCCAAATGGGTGAATGAAATCATTTTATTTTTTTATTTATATTTTCCTATCACATTGATCATTCATAAAAAATATTTCTTTTTTTATTTGTTACTAAACTGATATATATTCATATTTGATGCCACACTATGATTTATGAACACTATTATAATTTCTATTTGGTATCATTGTTTGATATTTTTCTATTAAACCTGTTATATTTGATTAGTTTCATATGATACCATGATTTATTACCATAAAAATAGTTGGATGGTTTTCCCCTTCCTTTTAATGTTCATAAAATCTTCACTCTAATGACAATAATGATTTTCATGTTTTTATGTAAGTATCTTTTATTATGAGACTTGTGATAAGATTGGATAAGTTTGATTCACAACTAGATAAGGTCTCGCCATTAGCATGAAAGTTTGGAAAAGTCCTAAAATAAGTAGCCATCACATATGACACTTTTGTATACAAGTCATCCCCAAGTTGAAATTTTGACAAAGTCTAAGTCACCACCATAAGAGTCGCACAATAATCAATGAGACACTTCCAGAGTATAATTTTGGTAAATTATGAGATACCACCAACCTAACCCACTACTAGGGGAGTCATTTGCAGGTGGATGACTCACCGTCAACTGAGATGTCGCCAAAGTTGATACACCACTAGATTTAAGACACCACCAGACCTCAAACACCACTAACATTAACTAGACATACCTTTTTCAATGAAATTATTAAGAAACCCTTTATTATTGAATCTAATGTTGATTTCATTTTTTATTTATTTTCTCCTAAATGTCTGACAGAATGAATTTATATATTTGTTATACATGTAGTATAATGAAGTAGAGGGGATCCATATATTCCTACTGATGTTTCTAATAGAAGAGAATAAAATCTCCCTCATCCAATGATGAAGAAGGATGTGAAGCAACGAAATGAAATAGAAACACAATGAAATATTTACTCAAAACACGATTTGTGGATCATTGCAACAATTTACACAAATACATCCACCACTAATATACTAAGGAAGTAGAATCAGATTCACATCTAATGTATTCCTTCGATTAATGAACAAGAGTATTCAATACGATATTTTACTGATGTTTTCACAAGAATATGACCTGATCTTGACTCCAAATCGAAATCAAGAATCACGAGATATACTTCACTACAGATCGAGCATATCTATCCCTTAAAACTATTATTGATCAGTTTTTTATTATATTTTACATTACATGAAGTGTGTTATATACTCTGTTTTATATATCCACTCAGTCACCTACAATAATTGGAAGATACATAGATATCTTCTTAAAACCTTTTACACCTTTACATGTACAAATGTTATGGAAAATACCTATTATATTTTGTATTACCATGTTTAACTATTGAAGAGGTCATGTGTGACCTAGTTTTTTGTAAAATATTGTAAAACCCAATACTAGTTTTGGATTAATCTAATTATTTATATAAAATACTTGGTGTTAGGTGATCACCAAGTGGATAAGAATACGAATCAGCTTGATAATGAACCTCTTCTATTAAAATTTCCACTTTGTGTTTTACTTTGTTTTATATTGATTTTACCCTTTAAAAGTGAGATTGTTGTAATATATAATAAAAATTAATACATTTATAGTTACCATAATTTTTTGTTTTTTATGATTTTAATTAATACCAATTATTTCAATAGACTATGTAATATAGTACTTTACATTCTGCAAAACCTATCAATATTTTAAAAACAATTTAAATGATTAAAAATTATAATGATATGCTGTTTTGATTAACTACGATATTTTTAAATTAATTGGGAAATTTAGAATTAATCCCTTTTAAAAAGGGATTTTTATTGGGTACTCAATCCACCTCTCCTCTTTAGATACTCACATCGACCAATATTTATTAACCATATTATAAAGCTAATCCCCCTTTACATCTACAATTAGTCATATAAACACAACGGGGTAACCTTTTTTTCATATCATAGCTTCTCCATAAGTAAAACCATCTATATATATCTAAGGAACTCCTTTGAAAAATACATATATATGTATTATAGGTTCTTCGTATAATTTTATTAGTTAGTTATTATTTCTTTAGTTTAGATTAATATGGTTTAAATCATAATAATTGGGAACTCATTATTTTATTATCATTTGGGAATATAGATGGCGTATTGAAATTGAGATCAAATCCATCATAAGGGATTCCTACGTATCCTTTTAAAAGATAAATGAACCCATATTGTTTAGTTCCACATAATGGGACACGTCATAACTTTTATAGTCATGTGGAGATGAAAAAACCACGTAGTTTAATGTCATATGTTGAGAATGTCTAGGAGAAATGTTACTAAAATTGGTTGGTGTGGGTATTACATCTGAGTATCCCTTGATGGTTGACCACCATTGGAATATATCCAAACATGAATGGATTGATATTTTATGTAATGTAGCATTAGGGATACATCTCTCACTTGGGATATAGATCGATTAGGATGAGATGAATGGAATCATAAATAATATATTCCACTAGGTGTGAATTTGGTTCTACATAGAATATCGATCAGTAAGAATGATGGGGCATTAATGTTTTTGGGTTTGAACAATAGGGATGATTCTTACATATACCACTGCGAAGGAACTAAAATCCCATATAGTTCTCAAATACTGACATATACACATGAGGATAGGACTATATAGGATATTTTTATTATGCTCGTGATATGATCACCACTAATATATTATCTCACATAATACATGCTTAGTTGAAGAAATAAGAGATAGTATAATATTTTCATGTCACACAACCACGTATTAGAATGGAATTATAATTGAAGTGGATGCCCATTTGAAACATTCATCATTATTATATAGATGATTACAGTGGGGATATAGATTTCTCTAAAATAATGAAGGCCTACATGAAATTCTAAGGGATTACTTAGAGAGGGATACCCACGGTGGGCATTCGATCCTCAATCTATAGTGGATAATAGAATGGCTATAGTGGAGTTATCCAGATGAAATATGGGGTATACGTATTCTCATTTCCCTGAATGTTTCCAAACCCACACCTAGGGATTACATATCCACAAATTGTGTAGATAATGCCTAATTTTTAACAAATTCTAGGATGTAAGTAGGAATAAATGTTTCTTCCTGAACTACATCCACAATCCCTTGGGTTAGGACACATATTACTATATTAAATCATTATTATTAATAGTCTTAGGTCCTTCACATCTAAGGAGGTAAAATGAGGGAGATCTTTTTCTATGATAATGTATGACCAGGAGGACACTCTATGATGTACATAACACAATGATATTGATTTGATGGTCATAAATGAGTCCTTATATTTGAAATTATTTTATAGGTAATGGATGTTCATATCGCCTATGTAAGAGTTAAGAGAGTTGAATGGGGTTTACTCAACTGGGTCCTGGGTGGCCAGAATGAGCATTTCCCAAGTAATACATTGGTAAATAGATTAAAAATTTCCCATGATATATAGACATGGTCAGTATGGACCAAAATTAAATAATATATGTGTGTTCATAGTTGATCTCACGTTAGTGGTACTTTTGAGATCAAAATGGAGCTCATACAAGTGATGCATGGGAGATCCGAAGGGGGATCTCCCAAGTGACAATTGAATGGCCAGATTGCTATTGGAAACATGGAATGGGTATGTATCTATCCATATGGTGAGGTTTTTCTTTTAATATTATTGACTGGTTGGTGTATTTTTTCAGAGAAAGTGAGTTTTCTATCATCATACTATGTTTGGACTAAGGGGGGTGTGTTTCCTCAGATAATTTTATGTGTGTTTTAAAATGTTAGGGAACTCTCATACCTGAGTCATTTTTTAAATTATTCATAAATTTTTATTAATATAAATATAATTTATGGATTCTTTAACATGTCTGAGAAAATAATTGAGTTATCTCTGGGTCTTTTAGATGGTTTAAACTAGGAGACCAATGGGTCAATATATAGAAAAAACATGGAATATAGGATAAAGTGGGAATCTATAAGAGTGATCTTGACAAGTTGATTCTGCAAGTGGTCAATGAAATTTATTCATGAAAGTGCTCTAAAAAGTTATTTATGGAAGATATCCAAACTAATGATACAATATTTTTCTCAGTGAATGTGATTTTCACATTTTCATAGTGCTAGTTCTCTATGAAAGAGCTTCACACAAGTGCTCTGCACAAGGGCTATGTGTAAGGGATTCATCTAAGAAATCCTCATAGTAAAATTTTACAAAAAAGTGATCCATGAATGTGATTCCAATATATAATACATTAATGATATGGGAAAGGGATCTAGAAAAGTTTCTAGCATGAGAACTATCATTCCTTTTTGAAATAATTTCCAACTTTCAACAGTTGTAACGTTTGATCAGTTTGTCTGTTTGGGCTCCAAAACTATATAAATCGGATCCTTTGAAAAAATATACACCCATGAAAATTGTGTATATACTACAGGGGGATACATCATGATGAAAAAATGTTTAAAGAACACCATAAAATGTTTATAGAATATAACATTTCTTCTCATCAATTTTCAAAATCTATTACGCACACCTAATGGAATAATACTCACCACCAAAAAACTGGATTGGGGAATTGTTTTGAGGAATCAAAACCATTAGTGTGATAAATATTGTAGAACGTGTAGATGCATTCTAATTTTTATTCTTACATGCAAAAAAAATTTCTAGTAAAACATTACATTCATTTTTAGGTGATAATAATATCATGCGTTATATGGAAAGTGTGTGTGTAAAACCAGAAGCTTCCATGGTACGCTTCTCCTTCAATAATACAACAGCTTGCATTGTATGCAAGTTCAAGTTCTAACACACCGTGAACAATCAAAGTAGTTGATATGAATAGTAATACCTACTTTTTGAAATTATATAAATTTTATATTTCATAATGGACTTCATTTTTTGGATTTGGAATATCGAAATTATCCTATGTTGAGTTTTTGGTATTTTTCCGAGAACTTCCAATTTTCGATGAATAGTGAAAAATACTTAAAAACAACATTTTTAATAAAAATAATTTATACTGATAAATTATAATATTGAGGGGTTTTAAAGCATAATTAGAATATATTTTTACCATTTTATCCAATGGTGGTCACTAGAATTAATTTCACTTTGAAATTGGACATAAACAATTGTCAATCTTTAGATATATATTGTTTATTAAAAACACGCAATTTGTTGTGACAGCAGGAATTAATTATAAAATTATTTAATGAAACTTATATGTTTTGAAATTTGTAAAATAGACATAATTTTTGAATTCAGAATATCAAATATAGGTTAAGGTGAATTTTTGGTATTTTTATGAAAAACTTCAATTTTTGATGAATAGTGAAACCACTAAGTGGTAGTTTAAAAACTAATTTTTCATGTAAACGAAAAATTACCACTTATGTGTACTGAATTTTAAAAATATGACATACATGGTTGTAATTAGTAATTAAAATGTGGTTAAATGTCATGAAAATAATTTTTGGTGAATAGTAACTTTTATGTTTTATTAATCTCGATTGAAGGTAATTAGTGTAATTTAAGGTAAATATAATGGTATAATAAAATGAAATTACCTCTAAACTTGTCATAACCTTATTAGATTAGTCATTTCCAACCAATAAAATCCTTGGGTCAACTTGGGGACCCCATGGAGCCACATGGGTAAGAAAATGACAATAATAACTTTTTATTTAAAGTAAAAATAAAATTGTCACAAACATTTGTTGTTTTAGTAAAAAAATTATTACATGGGGTTATATAAGTTAACTTTTCGACTATTAATATTAATTGGAAATATAAAAATATTTAATTAATTGTATTTTTTTTAATTTTTAGACATTTAATAAATTAAATTTTTTATGACACCATGATGATGCAGCGATTACCACATTAATAAACGATTTAAATAAAATGAAAAGATAATGGAAAATATAAGACCTAAACTTGTCAAAAACTTATTTTATGGGAATATTTGGAACCCTTTTCACCTTATCCTTGAAATATATAATTGTGGGACCTTTAAAATCCGAAACTCATTATATAATAATATAACATTTCATGACTTTCCAAAAGTGCCCCTCCTCTCCTCTTATAAAAGGCCCCCACCTCTACCACTTTATTCACACCATCAAACCATTTGGATCGACCAAAATCTTCCCAAATACTCTCTCAACTTCCCTCTCTTACACCTAGAAGCCTCACTTTGGGCAGAAGTCTTCCCAATGAGGCTTTTTTCTCAAATCAGAAAGAGTTACCCGATTTTAAGGTAATGTCTTCTCTTATATTCTTTTGTTTTATTTTGCTTCTCCAACCCCTTAAACTCTTTTTATTCCTTTATTTTGTAAAAACACCGGTATCTTCAATATACTAGGATGTTTTTATGAGAATCATTTGATTTACACTTACAGACACCTTCGTCTAATGGTTAAAGAACATACTGTTTCTGTGGGTGCCGAATTACTGCCTCACGAAACGACGATTGTTCAATCTTCTTTTAACACCTTTCGTGGTGGCCATTAATATGCCACTATATTTATTTATGATATATATTATTTTTATATTTTCCTTATGCTTCTGAATTTTGCATTTATGGAATGCCTTTAAGATTTCCATTATGGGTAAACGCAATAATTTCATTTTAGGAAGTACGGACTACCACCCCCTCAAAGTGATTTGAATCATTATTTCCATATGTGGGATGTGTAAAGGATGGAGTAAATTATATTATATATAATATTATACTGAAATTATAATACACATTTATATCATAATTATTTCAGTCCATTAAATTCAAAATAGAAATGAATGTAGCGTTAATGCGTAAGTACAGCTTATCGTCTCCATGAACGGTGCATTTCATTTCTTACCTCTAAATGTTATTTAATATTATAAATTCATGTATATACTGGATATATGTATGATATATATTATATCTACTTCATGAATATAATTCTGAATATAATGGATATTTTATCACATGAACAACTTGTAATTATGAGAAGTTTATTTTGACTCAAGTACCAAAGATCGAAAAAATGATCGTTAATAACATAAATAATTACATAATGTTCATAACATGGTAATAAGTGATATAAAAGGAATAATGAACATGAAAAAGGTTCTTAAGAAAGTATAAATTAACTCTAGTTTATTATCTAGGAGTTTAAAGAACGATCGAGTCAAGTCGGACACGAGGTAAGGGACTTCGTCTCAATCTCCTTTCATTGAGGCATATTTTGATTTATACACAACTTTCTTTTATACGGTGTATAAACCCATTTAACCTTTACATTTATTCAAAAGGAATCATTTTTATATGAAGTGTTTTACTAAACGACAAAAAGGAATGTTTTTTTGTCGTAACTATGCGGCGACAACAACTTCTCCACCACCATGACCATTATTTGAGTTTCAGCTTCCTCTACAATCCATAATTTTTTTTAATGAAAAATAAATACCATGTTTTACTTTTATTTTATTTTGGTATTGAAAATGGTTTTGATAATGTTTTTATTATATCAATGTGTTGTATGGATGTCTTGTGATTGAAATGTGGAAATGTTATGTTTTTTATGCATGTTTTATGTGATATGATTATGTTATGGTTTATGATATGTTTAAACCTGTTCATTTGAGGAATGCATTGGACTTAATAAGTGATGGGTGGAGCCCTCTATAGCTCCTTGATGCATCGGTAGGTCACATGAGACAAACTATTGTCTTGGCATGAGGCCTTGACAAAATCTTATTTGTAGTCTTGGCATGAGGTCTTGGCTACGTGGTTATGATAGTCTGGCATTATGCATTCCATCATTATGAAAGTGGTTATTGATTTTTCATGTGATTATTCGACTAGTAGAATATCCATGTGAATAATTAAATGGAATTAATTCATTTTATTTTATCCATATTATGCTGATGTTCATTTTTAAAAGTCTATTGTTTTAGTTATACATTGCCTTAAATGTTTATGTTTATTTTTGAAAGTTTCCGATATATTGTTATCCTTACTGAGTATCTGAGATCACCCCTTTATATGTTTTATTTTTCCTAGGATGTGAAGAAATATTTTATGAATTACCTGTAGGGATAGTATGAGGGGATATGAAGACAAGATGTTATTACAGTTTTTCACTTTATGATGTAATGTAACATTTATGAATGTATCTAGTGTTTCCAAGGCTACTAAACTAATCGGTCTTTCGAGAATTGATCTTTTGTGATCATGAAAATGTTACATAATAAGGCACCAACTCTGGGTAATGAGGTTTGGGGCATTACAGTTGGTATTAGAGGCAGTTTAGTACTATCCTTGGAATCTATATTGAGATAAACTCTGATTAGAGCACATAGCCCTGAGATAGAATTTGAGGATTAGTATAGAAGAACATCCTAGAATCAGGGTCAAGTATAGAGATTTCATGATGTTTTCGAGAAATACATCCCTGTCTGGATACGAGAAGGTAGAGGTGGCTCTGGCACAGATGTACCTATGGGTAAAACCCGAAAACACCGCTTTGAGCTAGACTCGAATGGGAACTGGTGCACGAAAATGGGCCTTGTTGCACTCTTGGTTATGACACTCCTGGGAGATATGATTAGGATAATTCTCATTTTCTTTACAAACCGTTATGAAGGGTTTATGAGTATATACTTCCTCAAAGAAAACATTTCTTTTTTATGATTATGGATTATATCCATAAACTGTTCAATTTATGTTAAGTGTTTTACAAGTATGGAATTATGTATTTTGATTCATAAACTGATCTAGTTTATGACATTGATTAGAAATGGCACCTAGTAGAAGTAATGGAACTATATAAATGCATGCACTCCATGTAAGGATTCCCCACCTGCTCAAGATAATTATAGTGGAGCTGGTGATACAACTGGTGTTGATCAGCTTATCACCATACTGGGACAACTCACTCTGGTTATGAATAATAACCTTACTCGTATGGAGCACCATGATCCACAACGTGGAGGATCAATGTTAGACCGCTTCATTAGGCAACAACCACCAACATTAAATGGGAGTACAAATCTCTTAGTATCTGAGCAATGGATAAATTTCTTAGAGAAAATATTCCATGCCTTGGGGAATAGTGAATGTAAAGAGGTTATCATGGCAGTTTACCGCCTCACTGGGGATGATGATCAATGGTGGTAATTGATTCACAACACAAAGGAAGATGATGAAGTATAAAATATGGAATGAGGGGAGTTAAAAGAGATTTTCTTAGAAAAATACTTCCCTCATGACCATCGAGAAGATATGGAAAGATAATTTCTGAGTCTGAGACAAAAGGAGGATGAGAATGCCGCAAAGTATGCGGCTAACTTTACAAGGCTAGAGAGGTGTGCATCATATTATATACGTAACACAAGAATTAAGATTGATGGTTTCTTTGATGGGTTAAAACAGTTTCTCCATCGATCCTTAGTCTCACAATATTTCTCATCGTACGAGGCTATTGTCTCATGTTCTATCAAGATAGAAAAGGAATTATCTAAATCTTATGACAATATAGTAAAGCAAGAGAAGAAGGGAACGACAGAACAAGAGACAGATAAACGTAAAAAGGGAAAGAAGTATTTTCCATTATGAGATAATTTTGGGAAGAATCACCCCGATACATACCTAAAAGGAATGAGAGTTTGTTATAAAGGTGGAGAAAAAGGTCACCAGGCTCGTGATTTCAAGGGAAAGAAAGAGGATATCAATGTTGAATGCTACAATTGTAGGGAAATGGGGAATTATGCAAATGAATGCCCTAAGCGCCAAGGAAACATACTTCAGAAAAGGCCAAGAGAGCAAGGCCAATCGTATGCTGTTACTACAGTTGAAGTGGAATAATTAATGTATTGGTGCTTTTGGACTCAAGGATTATATTCTGGTTATAAGAATAATGTCATATATATAAGGATTTTACTGCAGTACTTGTTGTTTTCATTAAGGTTTTAATATGATGAAGGTAATCATATTTTTAGTATGTGACAATAAGAGAAACATTACTTTGTTTGGGGAATCTGATGTTACAATTGATTTTGGAATTTAGAGACCATTTAGATAAAGTCTGGATAGAGGTATTATGGATAAATATAAAGGTTGGAATGGATTAAGTTGAACTTTGGATATTATTATTTAAGGTTAAAACATTTCTGAAGATTATTTTTGGAATATTATAACAATATAGTTTTAAGAAAAGGACAACTTGCAGGTTGGTTGATAACCCGTCACGTCAGAAAAAGTTGCAGGAATCAAACCCACAACCATAGTGTGACAGGCCTTTATTACCTACCACTAGCCTACAACAAGTCCCTGGTTATTACAAAATATTTTTCCTAATCTAAATCGTATGTGTTACTATTTGAAACCTTGTACTACTAAAATATATATAATATTTTTGAGTTCAATTATCATTTTGAGGGAAAGATGAGTTTGTGGTAGAAATTAGTTGAAAGTTGAAACTATAATTGCCAAGTATATATATATACCTCTCTCTTATTCTATGAATAAATTAATTCTTAAACTTCAGGAAAGGGATATTGAAAAAAACATGTTATCCTAATACCTTATGTTTTGTTGAACTGATGATATTTTAAGTCACCATAGATTGAAGGCTTTGAGGCCCCCAATTTTACACTTGTTTGTGATTGCTGACCTCAATCACTCTCTACAAATATTTACGTTTTCCTCAAATTATGTGTCTTTAATTTCCACTGATGTTCTCCTAATTGAGATCATAATTTGGTGGTGACTTTTTCATTTTCCTTTCCCTCTTTTTAAGGCTAAATTTTATTTACCTTATTTCCGATGTGGGTTTTCCACAAAGGTATTTTCTAATATCATCCATTTAATTTCTAAGAAAAATTTCAAATTTCGTGGACGCAATTTATTGAAGGAGGGTAGAATGTAACACCCCAACCTTCCACGGTACGCCTCTCTTTCAATAATGCAATAGCTTTCATTGTACGCATGTTCGAGTTCTAACACACCGTGACCAATCAAAGTAGCCGTTATGAATATTAATACCCACCTTTTGAAATTATATAAATTTTATATTTCAGAATGAACTTCGTTTTTGGATTCGGAATATCGAAATTAGCCTATGTTGAATTTTTGGTATTTTTTCGAGACCTTCCAATTTTCAATGAATAGTGAAAAATACTTAAAAACAACATTTTTAATAAAAATAATTTATAGTGATAAATTATACTATTGAGTGGTTTTAATGCATATTTAGAATATATTTTTACCATTTTATCCAATGGTGGTCATTAGAATTAATTTCACTTTGAAATTGGACATAAACAATTGTCAATCTTTTGATATATATTGTTTCTTAAAAACACACTTTTTCTTGTGACAATGGTAATTAATTATAAAATTAATTAATGAAACTTATATGTTTTGGATTTTTTAAAATAGACAACATTTTTGAATTCGGAATATCAAATATAGCTTCGGATGAATTTTTGGTATTTTTCTAAAAAACTTCAATTTTTGATGAATAGTGAAACCGCTAAGTGGTAGTTTAAAAACTAATTTATCGTTTAAATGAAACATTTCCACTTCTGTGTATTAAATTTAAAAAATCTGACATACATGGTTGTCATTAGTAAGTACAATGTGGTTCTTTGAGATGAATTTTTTTTGGTAAATAGTAACCTTTAAGTTTTATTAATCACGATTAAAGGTAATTAGTGTAATTTAAGGAAAATATAATGTTATAATAATATAAATTTACCTTTACACTTGTCCTACACTTATTGTATGAGTCATGGATGACCAAGAAAATCCATGGGTCAACTTGGGGACCCCATGGAGCCACTTGGGTAAGAAAATGACATTAATAACATTTTATTTAAAGTAAAAATAAAATTGTCACAAACATGTGTTGTTTTACTAAAACAATTATTACATGGGGTTATAAAAGATAACATTTCTACTATAAAAATTAATTTGAAACTTAAATAGATTTAATACATCATGATATTTTTTTCATAATTTTTAGATATTAAATAAATTAAATTTTTTATGACACCAGGATGATGCGGCGATTACCTCATTAATTAACAATTTAAATTAAATGAAAAGATAATGTAAAATCTTGGACTTTCACATGAAAAAAAAAATATAAGATGGGTATATTTCTAACCCTTATCACCTTATCCTCAAAATATATAATTTTGGGACCTTTAAAATCCGAAACTCATTATATAATAATGTAACATTTCATGACTTTCCAAGAGTGCCCCTCCTCTCCTCTTATAAAAGGCCCCCACCTCTACCACCTTATTCACACCATCAAGCAATTTGGCTCGGCCAAAATCTGCCCAAATACTCTCTCAACTTCCCTCTCTTACTCCTAGAAGCCTCACTTTGGGCAGAAGTCTTCCCAAGGAAGCCTTTCTCTCAAATCAAAATGAGTTACCCGATTTTAAGGTAATGTCTTCTCTTATGTTCTTTTGTTTTATTTCGCTTCCCCAACCCCTTAAACTATTTTTATTCAATTATTTTTGAAAAACACCGAAATATTCAATATAATAGGATTTTTTTATGAGAAGGATATGATTTACACTTACACACACCTTCGTCTAATGGTTAAAGAACATACTGTTTCTGTGGGTGGCGAATTACTGCCTCATGAAAAGATGATTGTTCAATCATCTTTTAACAACATTCATGGATGCCATTAAGATGTAACTATATTTATTTATGATATCTAATATGTTTATCTTTTCCATACTCTTCTGTATTTTTTATTTATGGCATGACATCATGATTTCCGTTATGGGTGAACGTGATAATTTCATTTTAGGAAGTGCGGACTACCGCCCCCTCAAAGTGATTTGGATCGTTAATGCCATATGTGGGACGTGTAAAGGATAGAGTAAATGATATTATATATGATATTATACTGTAATTATAATAAACCTTTATATCATTATGTTTTCATTCCATGAAATACAAAATAGAAATGAAAGTAGCGTTCATGTTTACGTACGGCTTACCGTCTCCATGAACGGTGCATTTCATTTTTTACCTCTAAATTTTATTTAATATTATAAATTCATGTATATAGTGGATATATATTATATATATGATATCTACATCATTAATATAATTCTGGATGTAATGGATATTTTACCACATGAACAACTTGTAATGGTAAGAAGTTTATTTTGACCCAAGTACCAAAGATCGACAAAACGACCGTTATTAACTTAAATAATTACATATTGTTCATAACATGGTAATAAGTGATATAAAAGGAATAATGAACTTTAAAAAGGTTCTTAAGAAAGTAGAAATTAACTCTAGATTATTATTCAGGAGTTTAAAGAACGATCGCGTCAAGTCGGACACGAGGTAAGGGACTTCATCTCAATCTCCCTTCATTGAGGCATATTTTGTTTTATACAAAACTTTCTTTTATACGGTGTATAAACCCATTTGAATTTTATTTTTATTCGAAAGGAATAATTTTTATATGAAGTGTTTTACTAAATGACAAAAAGTAATGTTTTTTCTCGTACGTATGCGGCGACAACGACTTTTCTTACGTCGTGACCATTATTTGAGTTTCAGCATCGTCTATAAGCCATAATTTTGTTAAATGAAAAATAAATACCACGTTTTACTTTTCTTTTATTTTGGAATTTAAAATGGTTTTGATAATGTTTTTATTCTATTGATGTGTTTTATTGATATCTTGTGATTGAAATGTGGAAATGTTATGTTTCCTTTATGCATGTTTTATGTGATACGATTATGTTATGGTTTATGATATGTTAAAACCTATTCATATGAGTAATGCATTTCACTTAATAAGTGATGGGTGGAGCCTTCTATAGCTCCTCGATTCATCGATAGGTCTCATGAGACAAACTAGTGTCTTGGCACGAGGCCTTGACAAAATCTTATTTGTAGTCTTGGCTACGTGGTTATGATAGTCTAGCATTATGCATTCCATCATTATGAAAGTGGTTATTGATTTTCCATTAATTATTCGAATAGTAGAATATTCATGTGAATAAGTAAATGAAATTACTTCATTTTATTTTTTCATATTATGATGAAGTTCATGGTTAAAAAGCTTTTGTTTTAGTTATACATTGCCTTAAATATTTATGTTTATTTATGAAAGTTTCCACTATATTGTTATCTTTACTGAGCATCTGAGCTCACCCATTTCTATGTTTTATTTTTCCCATGATGTGAAGAAATATTTTATGAATAACATGCAGGGATAGTATGAGGGGAAATGAAGACAAGATGTTATTGCAGTTTTTCACTTTATGAAGTAATGTAACATTTATGAATGTATCTAGTGTTTCCAAGTCTACTAAACAAATCGGTCTTTCAAGACTTGATCTTTTGTGATCATTCCAATGTTAAAGTGGATATCTATTTAGATACATGATAGGAGATCTTTTGGTAACTACATATCCTGAACGTTCACGGAATCATGCGATACATAGTTTTAGTACATGGGATCCTATGTAGATAATTCTCATTGATGGAGGGATAAAACTATCAATATTTGTTTACTGATGAAGAAATATATTATTAAAAATATTATACATATCTATATCATATCTTGGAGATATAGGATCAAAATACGATGTAGATTCTCAATGTACAAGAGGGTGGTGAATTGTATACATTAAAAATTTCCTTTGGATCATTTAAAGATGGTATAAATATTCCTATAGTTTAACAATGTTAAACAAGGTAAATTCACAAGACCTCTTAGTTCTAAAACATTTCAAGATTATGGAAATATGGTTCTAGAAATGAAAATTAAGAAGAGTTTACATGGACAAATATTCTACATTAAAGTGTATAGAATCTTACGAATCAGAGTACAAGTACAAGAAATTATAAGATAGTTAAAATTTCTTTTTTAATCAAAAATTAGTAGAAAACAAACATGAAACAATACAAGTAACAAGTATATAATCTTTTAAACAAAAGATTTGGGTATCCAACAACCTTGGATAAAGGTCCCTTTATTTATACTTTCAAGATATAATATCTCAACTACACCAGGGTAAGCCCTTGATAATAATATCGGAGTCTGTCTTATTATCACCAGAATCCCTCGAACATCAAGGTAGTCGGCACCTCTGTCTTCCTTATCAAATAAGTGCTCAAACTTTAAGGAAGTCATCACCTCTGTCTTCCTATCCTTGGAAGCCCTCGATTGAACACAACAAAAATCGGAGTCGCACAAACAAATCTGAACAAGTTGTTCAGTATGCAAAAAGCATGAGAGTCTCTCTCTCTAGAAATCACTTCAGCAGCATTTAATCTCTAGATTCGTAGATCAGTGTTGAGCTCATTGAAATGAGCTTTTATTTATAGGCACATCTCTAATGGTCGACTCCCTCACCCAACGATCATATTTTTCCTTGAATTTTAGAGGGACATGTACATGTTTCAATCAAACAACGGTTAGTTAGAAACAGAATCCACGACATCGTTTTAAAACAATAACAAGGGTAAGTAAAATATGGTTGCTCTATCAAATATATTTTTCCAGAGTCTAAGGAAAATAATGTTTGGTGTATAAACACATTCAGATTCTATATTATATGGATATTGGGATTCTATTTTTCAATGACCGCGGAATCATAATTCTATAGACTTTAGAGTATGAATTCTGAGGAATTCGGTGTTTGAATTATCAGGAATTCAGATATTGAATATTTAATAATTCAATGTCTTAATTGTAAGGAATTTGGAGTCTTAATTCTAAGGAATTCGGATTCCTAATTATTATAAATTTGGAGTTTGAATTCTAAGGGATTCGGAACCTGAATTATGCGAAATTCAGTGTCTGAATTATAGGGAATTTAGAGTCTGAATTTTAGGGAATTCAGAGTTTGAATTCTAAAGAATTATACGTCTTAATTCTATTGAATTTGGAGTCTGAATTATATATAATTCTGAGTCTAAATTTATGAAAATCTATAGTCTAAATTTCAGAGAATTCGAAGTCTGAATATCTGAGAATTTGGAGTCTGAATTTCAGAGAATTCGAAGTCTGAATTTTAGAGAATTTGTATTCTAAATTTTCGAGAATGTGGAACCTGAATTCAAATCCTGAAAAGAGAATACTCTATAATTAAGTATTTATATAATTCTGAGGTTTTAGATATGAAACTGAATTTTACACTTAGGGATAAAAGGAGTTAGATTTAGAGAAACTAAAATATGAACAATGAAAAACATAGTAATGATAAATTTCCCTGGGTAAAGAAAAATTTTACTTTTTAATATAAAACATGTGGAGAGAAATTTTCCTTGAGACATATTGTTGGTGATTTTCAAAACATAGAGTAATAAAAAAATTCATAAGGAAGTATTATTGAATCAATAATCTCCCATTTTTGGGAAAGCAAAAACATCCTAACTAAAAATACTATATGGAATTTGAAATTTCTATGATCTTACAAAAAAACATATATACCTTTACTTATGGATCATAGTGAATAATACTAACTCTCCCTTTGGATTTGGAAACCCTAAGGATCAAATTCTATATTTCTTGAATGAGATTTAAAATTTTTTTACATATGAAAATATTCATGATAAAAACACCCCCTTGGATGAACTCCCCATTAGTGAAATTTATTCTTTACATAGTATTATTTTTTACATCCCTTTCTCCCCCTTCGTGATTCTCAATAGGGAGTAAAGGTAATGGAAAATAAATTTGGTACTTAAAAGATCAGTACTAAATAATCAAAAATATGAAGTGAAATAAGACGTTCATTAAGATTGGAAGAATTTGTAGAATAGAAAAATACAAAAAAAGATCGGATTTGGAAAATATTATCCTTCCTTGTCCTTCGACATCAGTTTCATCGCAATAGCCTTCAGCTTCTAGTGTTCCTTGTGTTCATCTTCCATGCGCTATAGAAGCTGATCCTGATCTGCGCTTTTCTTCTCTAATGATTTTATCTTTTATTCCTGAGCCCTATGATTCTCTGCCCGGGCATTCAAGAATTCTTTCTGATTAACAAGATTCTCTTCTCTCTCCATTTTGAAATCCCATTCTCTCTTCTAATTCATGGCCAAAGAGTTAATCATTACATTCAAATACTTAACTTCTTTCTTCCAAGAAGACTGTTCAACAGAGAGCATTTCCCCAAAACTATTAGTGAGATCTTTGATCTTCGCATATTCAGTGTCGAATGTAGCGTTGAAACTATCTTGAAATTCATCAAAGATTCTCATCTCTTCTATTGATTTCCATGACCAGTATTTCATCTTCTTGCAAGATCTTTTATGAGCCTCATAGCTAATGAGAAAAGATTTGAAATCTGCCTCGAGACAAACACATTTATCCATCACCATGGATACTAAATCTGATTTTTGATTTAACGTGTGCTAAAGCATATGACATCCTAAGTCTATACTAGGGAATATTGGAATACTCCCAACCAGATTCATAAAATATTGAACAACAATTCCATGTCCAAGTGAAGATGATTCTGAATCCGAGACTTAGGTGGGTGATGATTCTTTGTCAATCTCAGTAGCCTTCCTTTTGATAAAGTACCCAATTCGTTCTACATTACTACAGATTTTAATGGTGTATCAACAATCACCTGTTTTCCCTTATCATCTTTCGGAATGATTTCATCTTGATTCGGTGATTCATTTTCACTATCTGATAGCTAAACAATTTTATCTTCATAAACTTCTTCCTTCTTGACTCCTTCTTCCACATCCTATGACTATATGAAATCATTATTGAAACTTTCCTCTTCAGACAAGTTATTCACTTCATCCTCTCCCTTCTCATCTTTTCCCGGGGGAGAAATTTTTCAATACTCGACTTCAGATGTTTAGATTGATAATTTATCAAGACTTTCCTTCTCCTATAAATATTCTACTTGATTAATCAAATCCTCAATATCACCGCTACCTTATTCTTCTTCTTTCACCTCCTCTTGTTGAACTATTTATTCTTATTGATGTTGTTATCGAATCACTAAAATCATTCTTGGAGTCTCTAGAAATGGTTCTATCAAAAAGGATTCAGGTAAGGGAATTTTTTTAGCATCTTTTTCAGTATCCTTGATATGAGATAGAATGACTCCAGTTTCTGACAATTTATTCCTTTGATTATTTTCTTTTTCTTCCTTTTAAATATTTAAACAGCGTTTTCCTTTAATACTTTTGCCTCAGCAGGTTCTAGGCCAAATTCAGGCTCCCCTTCCTTCCTGTTCTTCTTATCTTCTCCCCACATAGCCTCTACTTCAATAGGATATTCTTTTTTCTTCTTTTTATTTAGAGGCGCTGACTGAGTTTGCTTAGCCACGGGGGGTTTTCCTTTATCTTCTGAATCCTTCTCCTTCCTCTTCCATCCACTTTTCATAGAAGCTTCAGCAACTTCTAGCTTTTTTAATAGAGCTTCAACTTCTGCTTCCGAAAAATCCTAAAATTCTCTAGATTGACTATTAAAGACAATATTCATCCTCCTTAGAGTATCATCAATCAAAATCATCACCTTACACTTTCTTGGCTTATAACTATAAGGAATATTGAAAGACTAAAGAAAAATAAAATGATCTTTGAATGAATGGCTTATAACTACAAGGAATCTTTTTTAGGTTTACTAGGAAATCCAGAATATGACTATAAATTTTCTTCAAGGTATCCTTGATTTTTTCTCAGAATATGAAAACCTTTAACGCATAACTGAAGAATCCGAAGAATTGTAGAGATATGAATAATTTTCGGAGTCTATACCTATGAAAGACCAAGACATGATAGTGGATTTTTCTTGTCAAAAGATCCTATTACATCAGGTAGCTTGTGATAAAAAAACTTTGCTTCTCCATCATAAGGAATTCCTATCAGATTTTCTTCCATGTTATAAGAAAGAGACAATGTATTTCCATAGATCTTAAAAGAAAATTTATCTCTTCCTCCTTAATTAAAAAAACTAAATTTCTCATAGAATTCAACCAGCAATTCTGGATACACTAGATCATGTGATCTTGGTTTTTATATATATTCAATCTCCCAACTACTCGGCTTGATATTCATAGAAACAATGGAACCATACTTGGCATAAAACATCAGATTGACTAAAAATTCAGGGTAGATCTTCCACTCGGATATTTCCTTAACAATAGACATTTCATTCTGAGAAGAGGCCTCACTAGAGAATCGGATGTAAGGAAACATTAATAAAATAAAACTGAAACATCGTTAAAAAAAGAGACAGAGCATCAGCACGCAAAGTCTATGAATTCAATGCTTTAAAACCATTGGGGGGTCCTTTATATAGGCAATAGAGGCGTTAGTTTATCTTTTAGGATTGATCCAAAAATTCAAATCTTCTTAATTATATCTCACTGTTGAGATGATCGTCCAAGAATTATTATAATAGATTCTAAAAATTTGAGGTTTTTAATAAAAACATTCAGATTTAAGGAAAAGTGAATCTGAATAGTTTAAAAAAAAGTAAATACTAACAAGGAAAAATTATTATGAAGACGTAGGAAGGGAAAAATGCATTTTGGATTGCCAAGAAGATTATTTGTAATAAATATTTTCTTTAATAGTTTTAGATTCGAAAAAATTTATTATAAAAAATTTTAGACAACAAAAATTTGAAACTATGAAAAATTTTAAACTGCAAAAAATTTTATACTACAAAAAAATTTTACCTTAGAAAAAATTTGAAAATATGAATAAATTTTCACTACGGAAAATGTAAAATACGAAAAAATTCAAACTATGAAAATTTTAAACAATGAAAAATTTTAATCTATGAAAAATGTTAACCTATGAAAAATTTTAAACTATGAAAAAATTTAAAACTATGAAAAAATATAAACTATATAAAAATTTAAACTAAGAAAAAATTTAAACTAAAAAAATTAATCTACGCAAAATTTTAAACTACAAAAAATTTTAAAATATGAAATGTTTTAAACTATGAAAAATTTTAAACTATGAAAAATTTAAACTCTGAGATATTTTAAACTACGAAAACATATGACTGACATGCAAATATACCCCCCTATGAAAAAGAGTTTGTTACTGTAAAGAGATAGGATTTAATAAAAATTTTACAATGAGAATATCTTTATGGTTGTCATTTTTAAATTCTTTTTAATGTATTCAAATATATAGGATGGTAAGGATCTTGTAGAAATATCAACAAGTTGATCTACTTTTCTAATAAATTGAATAATGATATCTCCTTTTTTTTGTGATCCCTTAAAACATGATGCCTAATATCTATGAATTTTTCATGAGAGTGATGTGAAAGGTTTTTACTTAAGGCAATGGAACTAGTATTATAACATAAAATTTGTGTTTTTTGAAAACTTATACCATAGTTTGTGAGTGTATGTTGCATCCACTACACCTGATCACAACAACCTCGAGCTGCAAAATATTCAGATAGAGTAGTGGAAAGTGCTACTAAGTGTTTCTTTTATTCATGAACAAGAAACTAATGAATCCCCTAAGAAATGATATGTTTTGTTTGTACTTTTCCTATCCATTCTACACCAACCAATGTCAGCATCCGAAAAACATTTTAAAACAAAATCATTTCTAGAAGTATAAAAGAGTCCAAGATCTTAGATTCCTTTTATGTAGTGAAAAATAAATTTCACTTTATTTAAATGAGATTCTTTAGTATTGGATTGATATGTTGCATATAAGAATACTGAAAACATTAAGTATGGACGACTAGCTTTTCAGTAATGTAGATTTCCTATCATACCTCTAAAAGATGTTTGATCTACTAGTTTCCCAGCTTCAACATGATCATGTGAATATGAGGTACCAATGGGAGTAATTATACTCTTAGTGTTGTCATATCAATACTTATTAAAATGATCTTTAATATACTTATGTGGGGATATATAGATTCCTTCTGGTTTTTGTGAAATTTAAAATCCAATGAAAAATGTTAACTCACCCATCATAATCATTTCAAAATCTTATTTCATTATGTTTACAAAAAAATTAGTAAAATATTGCTGAGTTGAACAAAATATAATGTCATCAACATAGATTTGAACAATCAAAACATTTTTCTTATCTTTATTTATAAAAAGGGTTGGTTCAACAATTCCCTTAACATAATTGTTAAAAAAAATCATGTAAGACTATCACACCAGGCTCTTGGGGCTTGTTTAATTCCATATAAGGATTTAGTAAGTTTAAAAACATTTTGAGGATGTTTTGTATCTTCATAATCATGAATATTTTTCCACAAAAACACCCTCTTGAACATAACCATTAAAGAAAGCACATTTAACATCCATTGGAAAAAGATTGAAATTGAATAATGATGAAAATGATAATAAAATACGAATAGATTCATGTCTGGCTACTGGAGCATAGGTTTCTTCATATTCTATTCATTCTTGTTGAGTATAGCCTTTAGCAAACAATCTAGATTTATTTCTTACAATGATTCCATTTTCATCACAATTATTTCGGAATAACCATTTTACTCCAATAACATATGATTTATTAGAAATTTCAAATGGGATCATGACTTTATTCCTTTCGAATTCATTTAGCTTATCTTGCATAGCTTTTACCCAATCATCATCACCTAATGCTTCATCAGTGCTTTTTGGTTCTAATTGGTAATGGAATTATACATGTTATACATCATTTCATAAGTAACTTCTCGTCCTTATAGGTTGATTTACATCACCAATGATATTATCACTAGGATGATTCCTAAGAAACAACTGATTTTGGTTTTGTAAAACTTGTTCATCGACATTGTGTAGGACGTCTTATGGGTTAAATGCTTTAGAAACATTTTATTGTACATTTTCCTTATTAGATGGATCTTCTATCATGGTTTGATAATCAGTTTTTGAAAACACATCTGAGGATGAAGGTTGAGGTTGTTTAAACACAAAAGGATCAGTTTCATCAAATTTAATATGTACTGTTTCTTCAACAGTACAAGTATTTTTATTGAAAACTTTCTAAGACTTATAATTTTTTGAGTAGCCTAGGAAAATACCTTAATCATATATTGGGGTGAAATTGTGTAGATTATCTTTAGTATTCAGAATGAATACCATGCGACCAAAAACCATCAAGTAGGAAAGCCTAGGTTTTCTACCATTCTATAACTCATAACGTGTTTTATTAAGAAAAGTTCTAATCAAAACATGATTTACAGTATAATAAGTAGTACTTATAGCTTTATCCCAAAAATGTTTGGCTACCAAATATTCACTCAACATGGTAGTTATTATCTCTTGAGGAAGTCTATTTCTTCTTTCAACAACACCATTTTGTTGAGGTGTTTTGGTGCTGAGAAGTTATGAGTAATTCCTTTTCTACTAAAAAATGTTTCAAAATCAGAATTTTGAAATTCTCCTCCATTACCACTATGAATAGTTATCAATGGATGGGGTTTTATCATTTTTAACTTGTGCTCTAAAACTTTTGAAATAAGAAAAAGCTTCACTTTTCTTTGCTCAAAAATAGACCCATATAAATATAGTGTAATCATCAACTAAGGAAAATACATAATATTTTCTTCCAATGCTTCCAGTTTGTGTTGGAAAAAAGGCTCCATATGCACTAACTGTAATTCATCAGTAGTTGAAACTTCACCAATTTATTTAAAATATTATTTTTGTTTCTTTCCATATTGAAAAGGATCACAAACTTTTGAAGAATAAAATCTAAGCTCCTGTAGATCCTTAACTAGTCTTTTCTTAGAGAGTTTTCTAAGGTTACAGTGTCCTAAACTTCTATTCCATAACCACGAATGATCTTCAATTGTAGAAAGACAAGGTAGATCATGGATCTTAGGGTCTTCTAGGTTTAGTGTGTATACGTTCTCTTGCTTATGGGCAGAAAGAATAAAATCTTTCATGGAATTGTGTACTAAATAATTTTCATTCCTAAAATTCAAAAGGTAACCTTCATCACATTATTAACATATGCTAATAAGGTTGTGCTTAAGACCCTTAAAAAATGAAACATTTGAAATCTAAGTTTTATCAAGAAGAACAATGATACCAATACAAATAATTTCTCCATTAGCATTATCTCCAAACTTTACTTTTCATCCCTCCGTCTTGATAATATTTTCAAAGAAGATTTTGTTACCAGTCATGTGCCTGGAACATCCAATATCAATGTAGATGAATTTTTGTTGGTACTATGTTTACTTTCCTGAAAATAAGAGTATTAAGGTTTCAGAACACAATCTTTCTTAGATCCAAAATCTTCAGAAAGAAAAATTTTTGGAATCCACATTTTCATTGAAAAATAAGCTTTATGAAAACCTAAAGACTATGTTTTGTTTAAGGAACACTTTTTTTCCAAATGCCCACAACACTAACACTTAGTTCAGAATAGACACTTCGAGTAACAAAATAATTGTTCCTAAATATCAGTTTTGAACTGGTATAACCAAAACCAGAATTATTCCTTAGTGGTCGAATTTGGGAATATGTTTTATCAAATATTTCATTACCTAAGGTAAAGCTTGAAAAAAACATCCTCAGGGATAATATTTTGGGCTTTTTTTTAATAACAATGTTTTTATCTTAAAAAAAGTTTTTTTAGCACTAGAGTTAGTCTCGAAACCATTTTTTTTAGAAATTAGTTTTTCTAGATCCTTATAATGTTTATCCTTCTCAGAATTAACTTCCTTGAGATTTTTTGTAACACTTCCGAAATAAAGGGTTTTCTTATCAAGATCATTAGAAAGCTCTAATATTTCCTTAGTAATAATAGAAATCCAAGAATTTTCCCTATCATGATCTTTCTTTACTTTAGAAATTTCATTCTCAAGGATCCTAGAAAACCTAAATTCTTCTTCATAACTATGTAATGTATTGTCTTCATTAAAAAATGATTATTCATTCAAATGTTCATAATATTTATTATCACTAAAATTAGTATTCAAGGATACATTGGTTATGGATTCAGAATTGTGTACCTTATCCATTAAACAATGATTTTCAATCGGTATCTTGGCTAATAGGCCATGTTATTTGTGTCCAGAAGATTCGTACTCTGAGGATTCTTCAGAAGAGTCACCACCACTGGCACTCCAAGTCTAATTTCCTTTCAAACCCTTATTAGATTTATCCTTGTAGTACATCATTCTATTCCTCCCAGAATGCTTTTCCTTTCTATATTTTCTCTTATGAATATGACAATCTGGATATATATGCCCTGCTCTGTTGCATTCATAAGAAGTGACTTCAGAGTCTTTATTATCCATTATTTCTTTTTTCTTGTATCTATACTGAAATAATTTCTTCCCAACTATCTTGTTCCTCCATCGAGAAATATTATCTAGATCATTCTCACTATGTTCACTTTCACTTGATTCGGATTGAATAACAGTCCTCTTCGATTTGGATCTTGTAACTCTCTCAGGAGTCTCAGCTTTCATATGATTTGATGTAGTTCTAAAAGCAACTAGTCAATTTCCATTATTCTTCATATTTAGATCAGAATCACTTTTCATTCTGTTCTCATGTTGAAGAACAGTTCCAAAAACCTCATCAAGAGAAATCTTTGAGACTTTTTATTCTCATTAATAGTTGTTCTCCTAGATTCCCACTTATTAAGAATTATATCTATAATCTTGTCCAAAAGTTCCTCATCATCTAATCCTTTTTCACCTATAGATTGTAAGCTATTAACAATGGTCATAGACCTTTGTTGTACCTTACACACTAGTTCTCCATAAGGAATGGAAAGACCATGATATTCCGCTCTGATCGTAGATTTTCTAGTTTAGATAACTTTGGAAGTTCCAAAATGGGTTACCTCCAATTTCTTCCAAATACAATTTGTAGCTTCACACGAAGAAATATGAAAATATATATTCCTAGTCATGGAACAATACAATATATTTTGTTCCTTGTAGTTATGTTTATATTCTGACTTTTCTTGATTAGTAAAAGCTCTGAATTCCTTATCAGGAATCATGTAATCTCCAGTAATCAGTACAAAGTTGTCTACTACAGTGTTAATTAAAAAATTCTTCTTACGATATCTCCAATATTCATAATCATTCCCATCAAATATAGGTGGTCTAGTAAGATTAACATTGACAATAAAACCAACATTCATTCCTCCCATATCAAAGAAAATATCATTCCACAAAATCTTGTTAGTAACAAATGTTTTTAAAGAAGGGTAAAAATATCCTACGTAAGGAAAATATAGAAAAATAGAATCTTGATAAAGAAAACTTATATTTGAATAAATGCATTTTATAGACATGATCTGATACCAATAATAGGATCAAAATTTGATGTAGCTTCTCAATACACAAGAGGGGGGGTGAATTGTATACTTTAAAAAATTAATTTCGAACTTTTAAAGATGGTATAAATCTTCCTATTGTTTAGCAATGTTAAACTAGGTAAATTCAGAAGATCTCTTAGTTCTATAAACTATCTAGATTCTGCAAATCTAGTTCCGAAATGAAACTTAAGAAATGTTTACAAGGAAAAATATTCTACCTTAAAGCATTTATAATCTTACTAATCAGAGTACAAGTACAAGAAATTATAAGATAGTTATACTTTCCTTTTTAGCCGAAATGGTGTAGAAAAAAGAACATGAAACAATACAAGTAACAAATATAGATATTTTTAACCCAAAGAGTAGGGTATCCAACAACCTTGGATTAAGGTCCCTTTATTTTTAATTTCATGAAATCTTGTCTTACCCACACTAGGGTGAGCCCTCGATAAGAATATCAGAGTCTATCTTGTTATCCCCACAATCCCTCAAACTTCAAGGTAGTTGATACCACTTTTTTACATATCAATGAAGTCCTCAAACATTAAGGTAGTCGTCAACTCTATCTTCTTATCCCTATAAGCCCTTGATTGTACATAGCAACAATCAGACTCGCAAAAAGCAAATTGAGCAGGATGTTCAATATGCACAAAGCATGAGAGTCTCTCTCTCTAGAAATAACTTCAGCAAATTGTAATCTCTAGAGTCATAGAATAGTGTTTAGATCATTCAAATGAGCTCCTATTTATAGGCACATCTCTAACAGATGACTCCCTCTTCCAATGGTCATATTTTTCCTTTATTTTCAGAAGGACCAGTACACGTGTAACTCAAACAACGATTTGTTAGAAAAATAATTCACGACATCATTTTATAACAATAAAATGGGTAAATAAAATATGGTTTCTATATCAAATCTATTCTTTCGGAGTATCTGGAAAATAATATTCAGAGTCTAACAACATTTGGATTCTATATTATATGGATATTCGGATTCTGTTTCTCAAGGAATTTGGAATCATAATTCTATAGAATTCAGAGTCTGAATTGAAAGAAATTCAGAACCTGAATTCTGAGGAATTCGTATTCTGGATTCCAAATAATTCGGAACCTGAATTCTGAGGAATTCGGTTTTTGAATTATAAGGAATTCTGGTTCTGAGTTATAAGGGATTCATATTCAGAATTCTAAGTAATTTTAAGTCTGAATTATAAGGAATTCAGAACCCGAATTCTTAGGAATTCAGTGTCAGAATTCTAAAGAGTTTCGAGTCATAATTCTATGGATTTTGGAGTCAGAATTCTAAGGAATTCAGAGTCTAAATTTTAGATAATTTGGATATTGAATTTCAGTGAATTTGGAGTCTTAATTTAAGAGAATTCAAACTCTAAAGTTAAGATAATTAGGTGTCTAAATTTCATATAATTTATAGAATTAATTTCCGAGAATTCGGAGTCTGAATTGCAAAGAAGTATGAGCCTGAATTTCAGAGAATTTGGAACCTGAATTCATATCCTAAAAATAGAATACTCTATATCTAATTATTTATAAAATTTTGGCGTTTTAGATTTGACACTGAATTTAACACATAGGAATCAAAAGAGTTATATTTAGAGAAAATAAAATATTAATGTAGAGACCCAAATCTTAACGTACATGGACATTACATTACTTTTTCGGAATACTTAATACCTAACAAAAACAGACACCAAAGGATCGTAATAGTTTAGTGCCTTTGGAAACATAGAAAATAATCTTCTAATCTTGGTGAAATATCCTCAACATCTCCCATAAAGATATTCCTTTTTTTCTTACCTCAAACCTTCATTTTATATCATGGGGAAAAGAAAACATAAAAAGGGTGATCTCAAATTCTCAGTAAGGGCAAACATAGAGAACATAAAACAATCTATACACATTTGAAAGCAAAAACTTGAACATAAAATTTAAACATCAAAATCTTGAGCAAAGACATAAATCATGCAAGTACTTAAGGCATATATCATAATGGAACATCAATCATGATAAAATATAATGGGAATAAAAAATGTAATTGTGGAAACCATTCAACACATGTTATGATTTTCATAGTAGCCAAGGCATTGCTGCCAAGACCATCTTAGTGGAAAAAATCCCTTTTTAAATCGAGTTCACTCCTCGTTTCAGTCCTGTAACACTGAACCGGATTAACTAACCAATCTATACATGTCTATCTCATGAGTTATAAATCATTACCCAATTCATTGGAGGGTGATATAGGTCCCACCCATCTCATAATGAAATCATTCTTACCTGTACCACAAAATAAACATAAAACATTCATCATAACCCAAAGAATAAAATGGGATTCATACACATCATCCCATCATCACATAATCCAAATAAAACAAATGGGTATTTCCTCATAAAAAAAATTGAAACCATGTAAATAATGGAGACATTATACTTGAGACATAAACATATTAAATAATGTCATTTTAAATGGAAAATTGTTTTGATAAAACACTTGAATTGAATTCTTGAGGAAAATATCCTTTCTTCTTCGAAATCCTTTTCTTTTCACAAAATGTCATGAAATTTTAAAAGAAAAGGGTTTTTTTAAAATAATAATACAATCTTGTAGAGGAAGCTTCTTGAAAATGAGGCGTTATGAAACCGTAAAATTCCATTCAAGCCGTATAAGTTAAAAATAACATTCTCCTCGTACTTTTGCTGGAAAAGTCAAAAAGTTCCTTATATGGTAACCAAAGGAAAGATTCCATTCATACAATGTGGAAAAAATTAAATAAAGGGTAAAAATGACTTTAAACATTCATGGAATAATATGAAACATTTTGTGAAAACATTTTTAGAAAACATGGTCAGGGATGATAAACGTAACCCCAGTAAATACTTACGTATAAGCAATCTCAGATAAAAATGAGATTGAAAATTTATCCCTTACCTTAGGTTCGATATGCTTTGTACTTATCTGAAACTCCAGTATAATGATTTAAATAATGTCATTGACTTATTACATAATCATATCCATTGTTATGATATCATGTATGGTTCACTTATGACTTTATATAACCCTTTCTTTTGTAAATTCCATGTTAAAGGAGCCTTTTGTGTAAAATTGTTTCATTTATCGTCCGTGTTTTGACTTGTAATTATTAATATGATTACTTAGATCATGATTAAATAATTCCAGAATATAAAACATAATTTATATTTAACATATATTCCGAATATGCATATATATAATAGATCGATAAATGGAAATAAATACACCATTCATGGAGACGGTAGGTCATACGTACGCATGAACGCTATTTTTGTTTCCTTATTGAATTGAACGGAATTAGGTAGATGATATACATATATATATACATAAATCCAGTAGCATTATTATGTCCTATATTTCATTATTACTTATTATATATACTTTATAATCATTCTTGAATTGTTATCATGGAAAATGAATCTCATTGCGTCGTGGAGACAGTAATCTGTACGTACGCACGAGCGAAGATATCATTCCCATATTTATTGAATGGAATTGGAGTGAATGACATAATATATTAGAATCAGTATGATGTTATAATAATCATATTCAGTTATTCTTTACACCATTATACCAATCAAAGTAAGGTGGTGGTGGAAAAATAGGTTACACCACAGCGTGGAGACGGTATTCCGTACGTACCTACGTGTGGTGATTTCGTTTTCCTTAGGATGGGTAGAAGGTGAAATGGGGTTGTTTCATATTTATAATAAGAAATAAGTATATGAGTGATACTGATGTTATTAATTCATAATGAAACGACTATGAAGAATAAGTAGAAGAAGATATAAATTTGAAAGAATCGGTAACAGATATTACCTCTTCTTCGACACAACTCTTTGAAACCTCCTCTTAGGGCACTAAAATTGGTCTTTGAAGAAGACCAGGACCTCTAGTATGTTGATAAGGAGGCATAGAAGGGAAATGGGCAGGGTTTGTCCAAGCATGAAGGCTCAAAAAGGTGTGAGGAGGAGAGGGAGGAGGTTCCCTTTTATAAGGGGGGAGAGGGGTACCTTTGGAATTATAAGAAATATTAATTTATAATAAATTCCAACCCCACATAAAAACCTCAAATGTTGCTCAAATCAGAATATTAGATGAGATAGGGTTGTCATCTCATCAAACGATACAATTTAGACAAGTTGGGAATTTATTTTAAACATTATCAGCTTGATTTATCCTTATATAATCTATTTAATTTTATTTGTGGTAATAATATTCTAAATTTTAAATAATTATAAATAATTTCTTATATGTTGTGCATTTTCCATAATTTTATGATTTATTAAATTTTCTACAATATAAATTTTCATTTTCAAATTTTAAATGTTTTTTTATTATTAAACAATTTCATAATATGTAATTTTTATAGAATAACAATAGTGTCAACTTTGACACTATTCATTTATTTAAATTTAAATAAAATCCTCACAGAAGATATGTTCGAACTAAAAGCTTTAATAGATTCATTAAATGTCATATTTATCTCTAAAATTAGTGGTGCACATTAAATAATTCATATAATATTGATTTTACTATTTGTAAAACCATTTATTTGATATTTATCTTAATAAAATAGTTACTTCATCATTTTTGTATAATTATTAAATATAATTATTTTTTTTATAAAAAATAAAAATAAAATACTAGGATAAAGATAAATCTTATATCTTTTATAAGAATACATTTAGTTGGGTTTATCTTCTAAAACACCCAATTTTTTAAATTTTATATTTATATAATTATGAAGGTGACAACTTTGACATTATATAAAATAATATAATATAAGTGTCATAATCACTTTTATAAGACTCCAAACGGTCATATATTCGTTCATTGGATTCTTATGGTGTATATATACACCACAAATAAGTTTTGGTCAGGTTTTTGAGCCCTTTAATATGTATTAATATTTCAATAAAAACAATATTATTGATTTTTTTTACTAAATAAATAATTTCTGCATCATTAATGTATAAGCTAATAAGTTAATTAAATAACTCTTAAAAATTAAAAATAAATAACCATGATAAAGAAAAAAAATTATCTTTCAAATTAGTATTTATAACCGAATTTATATTCTATATAACCTTATATTGGAAATACTTTAATTATTAAAGATTGAGTGAGACATATTTCACTTAGCTTTAAATAAAATAAACTAAAGGTCTTAATCACCTACATGTGGGTTCTAATGGATTCCATTTCGACCCAAATATAAATTAAGACGAAATATAATCATCCAATTGTATTAAGACAAGTGTTAAGGTAATTTGATAATATTATATTTACACTTAATTACCCTATTTACCTTTTACTATAGTAAATAAAATTTACCGTAGTTACTATTCATAATGCCCAAAAATAAAATGTAGTATATTAATATAATTTGGGCCCACTGATTCCAAATATGGAATCCATTTTTACAAATTCAATACAAAGAATTTTCATAAATTAAATTAAAATTAATCTCATTGTCGAAAGAAAACATGTTTTGGTTTAAAACATTGCAAAAGATTGAATTGATTTAACCTACGAATTCAATGTAAAATCAATGCTAATGATATACATTATATTAAATGGTAATAATATATTATATTTATTCTTTAAAACCATTCAATATTATAATTTAACCACATAAATTATTACGATGAAAAAAGTTGTTTTAAATTAAAATATAGCGTGTTTTTACTATTCCTTAAAATATGAATGTTATCAGAATAATATGAAAAATTTATCCAAAGTAAATTATTATATCCTGATCCAAAATAAGAATTTTATTTTGTTTAATTTAACTTATAAACAGGTCAAAAACTATATTTAAAGTGGGTGCGCCATCAAAAGGCGGCAAAACTGCATTTTTTGTAAAATACTCATTTTAACCGAAAAATTTATTTTGTTCACATAACATGTTCTATAAAATGTGTAAGATGAAATAATAATGTTATAACATTCAAAATTTAGTTAATAATATTCATAACATCTAGTTCATAATAATATTATAACCATATATCATTGTTCAGTGAAACCCGGTATTGCGTACAACACACGCTATCGAGGATGGTCGTGATTGTGTGTAATGCAAGCCAAGTCAGGGTTGTGTGTAGTGCACGACTCCTTTGTTGTTGCATACAACAAAATACAACCATGTTTCATTAATACATTGAATATATATATATATTCAATGATTCATAGAATAACTACTCTCAATCAAACTTGAAATTGTGTGTAACACGATCCAAGATTAGTGTTGCATATACTGCACGCTAATACGGTTTTGCATATAGTGCAAGATAATCCTGGGGAATCATACAACACAAGACATCAAATAAATAAAAAATAATACTTCTCATAAAATCTCAGGGTGTTACCTTCTACCCCCCTTAAAATGAATTTCACCCTCGAAATTCGTCGGGGTTATAAATGGTTTAATACTTGAAATTTTATTTAATAGAAACCCACATCGTAAAAAGAAATATCAAAACATAACTTTAAAAACTAAATTATGAAACGTAATGGTTACCCAAATTAACTAATCATTGGGTTTCCACATAGGAGAACATAGGTGAAAAATATGGATATGGAAGAGAAATATAACCATCAAGTTCTGATGGAGAGTGGTAGAAGACATGGATATGATAAAGCCAACAGTCAGAAAGCCATAAATTTGTGATGATCTAAGGGACCATCTGATTAATCAGATATGAGAGCACTAGGACAACATTTTTGGTTTTGAAGATCATTTCCCTAAAGTTGATGAATTAAAATAAATACCTACATGATTTTGGTTCAATCTCACTGTTGTTCGGGCCTTGACCAATTTACACTTCATCTCTTAAAGAAATGAATTTGAATTTTTTATTCTTGAAGTGTTAGCAGATCATGTGATAGAATGATGGGTTATTCAATCTGTCTCAAAAACAAGTTTAGCAAAAGTTATTAAATATACATAAGTTGATTAATCGTATATGGTTCCTAAAATGGACTTATACTTCATATCTCAAACCACTTAATATATTAAAACTAATTTATACTAACCAGGGACTTCCTATAAGCTAGTGGGATGAAATAAAGGCATGTCGCACATCGATTGGGGGTTCTATTCCCGCAACCTTGTCCGATGCGACGGGTTGTCGCTCATCTTATAGGTTGTCCTTTTTCTAAAACTACATTATTATAACATCCCATAAATAATATCGAAAAAAAGTACTTATACTTAATCAATACTGACTTATGTCCAACATAATCCATTCCAATCTTTAGGATTATCCAAAATACTTCTGTCCAAGATCATAGTATAAAGAAATCAATTACTAGAAATTTTATCTGCCGAGCATGTGAATACCATCATTTATCCCCCATATATCATAAGATAAAACATGTTGGTCACATTCCAAACATGTGAATACCTTAATCATGTATTCTCTTGAAAAATGAATATCCATTAACCCTTAGTGAAAACATGAATTCTATCAAAATCTAACACTTTCCACATACCAAAATCCCAAAATTTCTATATACTCAATCCATGATATCACATTGTCCTTATACCAGTCATGAGCTCAATAATACTATCAAACAAATCATTATCTCCTTATCCTTTCATTATGCACATATAATTTAGCTTCCAAAAATATTTGAATAAACATTCATGGTTACCAGTACCATTCATCATACACTTTCAAAACTCATGAAAAGGTAATAGTGTAACAATCCTTAGATTTTTTTCACTATACCATAGTACCATACATTATTCTTCATAAACATACAATCATTAAACTACCATCTTAAACCATTGACCGAGATTCAACAATTATTTTATCTCACATATCATTTTTAGTCTCTTCATCATCATCAATATAAATACTACCCATACAACCATGATGATTCACTTCATGAGACATTCCCTTAGGGAATTTGTTTTCATAATGCCCATACATTCCATATTTAAAACTTTTAACCGTTGTTGATGTCTTAGAAATACCATTATCTGTGTCCATGGTGTTAACTAAACCTTTTCCTTTGCAATTACTGGATTTGTGTCATTCTTTTCCACACCCAAAGCTTCTTCCAGTTCCTTTGAAACATTCTCCTTGGTGCCTCTTCACACATGATTTACATGAGGGGAATTGAACTTTCTTTCCTCTATGATCATCATGAAACTCAATCGTTCTCTTATTTGATGATTCAAGATACTTACCAAAGTTGAGATTATTGATCATATTATGAGATTTATAATTTGGAATAATAATGATATGTGGACTTCCAGATCCAATTTATTTTGGTTTCACATGAATAATATCATTCCATTGTCATCATATCCTTAATTATCGTGAATCTTCCAATTTCCAGCCATTTTCTAAAACCCAAAAAGAATAGTGTGAGAGGAAAAAATAATAATCAAGGGGGAGTACCTTCAATATCAAACATCTTAGGTTTAATTATAATATCGTTACTATAATTATAGGACTATAACCTATACATATACTTATCCATAGGGACATCCCTAGACATACCTTAGAAATATCTTTAGGGATCTCACTAAAGTTTTCGCATCCTCGTTTCCAAAGGTTAACTAAAACTTTGGTCTGAAACCAAATGCAGAGTCCCAATGCATTATGTACATGGAAAACACATTACATTTGTGGAATACATAATAAATAACAAAAACAGACACCAAAGGACCGTAATAGTTTAGTGCCTTTGGAAAAATGGAACATAATCTTGTAATCTTTGTGAAAGATCCTCAACATCTCCCATAATGATATTAATTTTTTTCTTACCTAATACCTTTCTTTACATCCTTGGGAATAGAAAACAGAAAAATGGTGAGCTCAAATGCTCAGTAAGGGAAAACATAGAGAACATAAAACAGTCTATGAACATTTTAAAGCAAAAACGTGAACATGAAATTTAAACATCAAAATTTTGAGCAAAGACATAAATCATGGAAGTACGTAAGGAATATATCATAATGGAACATCAATAATGATAAAATATAATGGGAATAAAACATGTAATTGTGTAAACCATTCAGCACATGTTATGATTTCCAAAGTAGCCAACGCATTGCGACCAAGACCATCTTAGTGGACAAAGTCACTTTTCTGAATTGAGTTCACTCCTCGTTTCAGTCCTGTAACAATGAACCGGATTAACTTACCGTTCCAGCCATGTCTATCTCATGAGATATAAATCATTACCCAATTAATTGGAGGTAGATATAGGTCCTACCCATCTCATAATGAAATCATTCTTACTTGTTCCACAAAATAAACTTAAAACATTCATCATAACCCAAAGAATAAAATGGGTTTCATAAACATCATCCCATCATCACATAATCCATATAAAACAAATGGATATTTCATCATAAGAAAAGTGAAACCAGTTAAATAATGATGAAATTATACTTGAAAAATAAACATATTAAATGATGTCATTTTAGATGGAAAATAGTTTTGATAAAACACTTGAATTGAATTCTTGAGGAAAATATCCTTTCTTCTTCAAAATCATTTTCTTTTCAAAAAATGCCATGAAATTTTAAAATAAAAGGGTTTTGTTGAAAATAATAATGCAATCCTGTAGAAGATTCTTCTTGAAAATGAGGCGTTATGAAACCGTAAAAATCCATTCATGTCGTAAAAGTTAAAAATAACATTCTACTCGTACTTTTGCTGGAAAAGTAAAAAATCACATTATATGGTAACCAAAGGAAAGATTCCATTCATACAATGTGGTAAAAAGTTTGTAAAGGGTAAAAATGACTTTAAATATTCATGGAAGGATATTAAACATTTAATTAATTTTTTTTTGAAAACATGGTCATGGATGATAAATGTAACCCCAGTAAATACATACGTATATGCAATCTCGGATAAAAATGTGATTGAAAATTTATCCCTTACCTTAGGTCCGATATGCTTCGTACGTATCTAAAACTCCTTTATAATGATTTAGATAATGTTATTGACTTATTAAAGATTAATATTCATTTTTATGATATCATATTTGGTTCACTTATGACTTTATATAACCTGTTCTTTGGTAAATTTCATGTTAAAGCAGCATTTTGTGTAAAATCGTTTCATTTATCATCCGTGTTTTGACTTGTAATTATTAATATAATTACTTAGATCATGATTACATAATTCCAGAATATAAAACAATATTTATATATAATGTATATTACGAATATATATATAATAGATCGATAAATGGAAAAAATACACCGTTCATGGAGACGGTAGGCCGTACGTACGCATTAACGCTTTTTTTGTTTCCTTTTTGAATTGAACGGAATTAAGTAGATGATATACATATATATACATAAATATAGTATAATTATTATATCATTTATGTCTTTATTACTTATTATATATACATTATAATCATTCTTGAATTGTTCACATGGAAAATGAATCTCATCGCGTCGTGGAGACGGTAATCCGTAAGTACGCACGAGCGATAATATCATTCCCAAATTTATTGAATGGAATTATATTGAATGATATAATATATTAGAATCAGTATTATGTTATAATAATCATATGTGGTTATTCTTTAAACCATTATACCCATCCAAGTAAGGTGGTGGTGGAAAAACAGGTCACACCATGGCGTGCAGACAATATTTCATACGTACGCACGCGCGGTGATTTCGTTTTCCTTAGGATGGATAGAAGGTGAAATGGGGTTGTTTAATATTTATAATAAAATATAAATATATGAGTGGTACTGATGTTAATAATTCATAATGAAACAACTAATGAAGAATAAGTAGAATAAGAAAGAGATTTGAAAGAATCGGTAACAGATATTACCTCTTCTTCGACACGCCTCATTGAAACCTCCTCTTAGGGCACTAAAATTGGTCTTTGAAGAACACCATGACCTATAGTATGTTGATAATGAGGTTTAGAAGGGAAATGTCCAGGGTTTGGCCGAGCATGAAGGATCAAAAAGGTGTGAGGAGCAGAGGGAGGAAGTTCCCTTTTATAAGGGAGTAGAGGGGCACCTTTGAAATTATAAGAAATATTAATTTATAATAAATTCTAACCCCACTTAAAAACCACCAGAATTACTCCAATATGAATGTTAGATGAGATAGGGTTTTAATATCATCAACCCATACAATTTAAACAAGTTGGTAATTTATTTTAAACATTATCAACTTGATTTATCCTTATATAATCTATTTAGTTTTATTTGTGGTAATAATATTCTAAATTTTAAATCATTATAAATAATTACTTATATGTTGTTAATTTTCCATAATTGTATGATTTAATAAATTTTCTACCATATAAATTTTAATTTTTAATTTTTAATTTTTTTTATTTTTAAACAATTTTATAATATGTAATGTTTATAAAACAACAATAGTGTCAATTTTGACACTATTCATTTATTAGAATTTAAATAAAATCCTAACAGAAGATATGTTCGAAATAAAAGCTTTAATAGATTCATAACATATCATATTTGTCTATAAAATTAGTGGAGAACATTAAATAGTTCATATAATATTTATTTTACTATTTGTAAAACCATTTATTTGATATTGCTTTTAATAAAATAATTACTACATCATTTTTGTATAATTATTAAATATACTTATTTGTTGTATAAAAATTAAAACAAAAATACTAGGATGAATATAAATCATATAGCTTTCATAAGAATACATTTAGTCGGATTTATCTTATAAGACACACAAATTTTAAAAGGTTATATTTATTAAATTATGAAGCTAACAACTTAGACATCATATAAAATAAAATAATATAAGTGTCATAATCACTTTTATAGGAATTCAAACGGTCATATATTCGGTAATTGGATGCTTATGGTGTATATATACACCACCAATATGTTTTGGTGAGGTTTTTGAGCCATTTAATATGTATTACTATTTCAATAAAAACAATATTATTGATTTTTTTACTAAATAAATAATTTCTGCATGATTAATGTATAAGCTAATAAGGTAATTAAATAACTCGTAAAAATTACAGATAAATTACCATGATAATGAAAAACATTTCAGATTTCAAATGAGTATTTATAAACGAATTTATATTCTATATAACCTTATATTATAAATACATTAATTATTATAGTTTGAGTGAGACATATTTCACTTTCCTTTAAATAAAATATACTAAAGGTCTTAATCACCTCTAAGTAGGTTCTAATAGATTCCATTTCGACCCAAATATGACTTAGGACGTAATATAATCATCCAATTATATTAATACAACTGTTATGGTAATTTTATAATATTATATTTACCCTTAATTACCTGATTTACCTTTTACTAAGGTAAATAAAATTTACCGTAGTTACTATTCATAATGCCCAAAAATATAAAATAGTTTATTCATATAATTTGGACCCACTGATTTCAAATATGGATTCCATTTTTCCAAATTTAATACAAAAAAGTTGCAGAAATTAAATTAAAATTATTCTCTTTGTCGAAAGAAAATGGGTTTTTGTTTAAAACATTGAAAAAGATTGAATTGATTTAACCTATGAATTCAATGTAAAATCAATGCTAATGACATAAATTATATTAAATGGTAAAAATATATTCTATTTATACTTTAAAACCATTCAATATTATAATTTTACAAAATAATTTATTATGATGAAAAAAGTTGTTTTTAATTAAAATATAGTGTATTTTTACTATTCATTAAAATATGAGCGTTATCAGAATAATTTGAAAATTTTATCCAAAGTAAATTTTTATATCATGATTCCAAAGAAGAATTATATTTTGTCAAATTGAACTTATAAACATGTTGAAAACTATATTTAAAGTGGGTGCGCCATCAAAAGGTTGCAAAACTGCATTTTTTTGAAAAATACTCATTTTACCCGAAAAATTTATTTTGTTCACATACCATGTTCTAGGAAATGTGTAAGATGAAATAATAATGTTATAAAATTAAAAATGTAGTTAATACTATTCATAACATCTTGTTCATAATAATATTATAACAATATATCGTTGTTTAGTGAAACCCGGTATTGCGTACAACACATGCTATCGAGGAAGGTTGTGATTGCGTGTAATGCAAGCCAAGATAGGGTTGTGTGTAGTGCATGACTCCTTTTTTGTTGAGTACAAAAAAATACAACCATATTTCATTAATACATTATATATATATATATATACTAAATATTGCGTAGAATAACTACTATCAAACAAACTTGAAATTGTGTGTAACACGATCCAAGATTAGTGTTGCATGTATTGCAAGATAATACGGTGTTGCATATAGCGCAAGATAATCTTGGGGTATCATACAACAAAATACATCAAATAAATAAAAAATAATACTTCTCATAAAACCTCGGGGTGTGACAATTAAAAATGAAAAACATGGTAATGATAAATTTCCATGGGGAAGGAAAATAGTCCTTATTAAGATAAAACATATGGAGAGAAATTTTCATTAATATATAGTGTTTGTGATTTTTCAAACATAGAGGAATGGAAAAGTCATAAGGAAACCATATTGAATCAATATGATAAGGGATATATTGATATTGATGAGTATTCATGCTTAAGGAGCCATGTTTCCATGGAGATATTTAACAGAAATGAATATCATGTCAATATTTTATTTTACATGAGTTAAGATTCTCTATGATATTTATGGTACGATTATATGGTCCATATTTCATGTAGTTTCAAGACATGAAAATTATGGAATGTTACCCTCTAAAAAGGCATGAGAGGAAAATATTTCCTCTATTTATAATCTATGGATGATGGATCTAGTAAGAATAAATTTTTTTTTCATAGGTTCAAATGGGAGTCCCTAAAATATTGATATCATTTTAATTTCCCCATAAATATTTTTATGCCATTGTTGGGGATACATAGTAGGCACGAACATAGTATAAACCGACTAAATGTTATGGGGTTATAATAGGAGAATATAACCTCAAGGAATTAGTTGGCCTTGATTTTGATAATATAGATATGAAGTGGGTTCGTCGAGAATGGGAATATTCAAGTAGCGTTTGAGCACACTAATGGTTATTCCACTTTCTGATGAAAACGTTCTGATGGGAATAGAATAAAACCTTAGATTATTGATTATACAATCACTTAAATGGGGGGAATGCTCCATAGGAAGGGTTAACGTTTTCGATAATTACATGGTACCTATCGGGGAGATTGTTTTCTCTTGTGAAGGGAATGGAAAATATTCACGTATTTCTTTCTTTACCAAGGGTCTGGTGAGCATATCTATGATTTCTGAATTGTCACACAGTGAACCCAATAAGATTTGTAAATTTTTAAAATACTCTGAAATTTCCTAAACTTTAAAAGTTAATTAATTACTGAAGGAATAAATGACTTTTTCCCAGGATTATTTTTATGGGTTTTAAACATAACAAAACGTTATTATCCTATTTATTTATTAATTAATATTTTATAATTGGAATATTATGTGTTAAAATTTAATGTAATATATAATTGAACTAATTTTGTTGGCATTTCATGTCATAGATCTAGGAGAAAATGTTTTTGAGATGGCCTAGGAGAGGAAAACCTGACAACACTATGTATCACTTCAAAACAAGAATAAATCGACATATATTTCCTTAATGTAATATTATATATATATATATATATATCAAACTCTTATACAAACTAAGATAATTTTTTTTTCATTGGTCTACCAATGACATTACCCACATCATAATATCTTGCATAGATTGGGTTCAAAAACTAGAGGGGTGGAGGGAATTTTCATGTTCTACATAAGTGTATAGAGTTCAGGACCATGCTGATGTACATGGATGTTTCCACGTATACTATTGTGGTGGGAATTATTCCAGTGCATTAATGTAGCAACAAATGGATCCTTATATTGATCAAGATCATATGGGAAGAATATGGGAATTAATGTTCTATGGAAAAGTATTACCAAGAACCAAAGACTTATACACAGATCGAGGTCTCATGTAGAGTAGAAATATCCCACATGGAGGGGGCCACTATGATCAAAATAAGGTCATATAGTATGGGCCAAATATTTCCAACATTTTTCATGGAAAAACATAATCATGTAAATTGGAATATCCATCTCAATCCTATAATATTATATGGGTCAATATCCATGTGAGAAAAAAATATAGAATTGGAGGATTGAAAAAAATAGCAATATTCTACCCTTGGATTTCATACAACACACAACACAAGAATTTTTATCTTTTGGTGGATATGTTTCCTATAGTTTTACGTCATGGAATAAAGAATTAGGTGCTATATATTTCATATCCTTACCACTTGGACTTGTTCTAAGAGGATTAATTTCATGGAACCAATGATTTTTTCATAAAATTGAATAAAAATTTATATAAAGCACATTAGTCAGAGTGAATTTCCATGTCCTCTAATATCAAATGATTTTTTCTCAGAATGTGATATAAGAGGTGACATGGAAAATCATTTGAACCACATAAGAGTGAATGATAAGAAATGTCTGGGGGGATTTTCATTTCAATTAACGAAAGAATATCTAAATGAATTTGGAACTCTTGGAGGTAAAGTGTTTAAATAGATGAAAATTCAATGAAATTCAAGAAATGATTTTTATAATTTGGTTATAACATTAAATGTTTGTTGGATGGTGTAGATATTACATTCATGTCCATATGAAATTAAATGGGTCCAATATAGATCATAGTCTTACATTAGGGAGGGGAAATTTATTATTTCATCCTAGAATGAGATTTGATCAATGTGAAGATATATATATTGTAGATAATATAGAAGACAATTTTTTTCCTACAAATGAGGAATTTAACCCTATCATTTATTTATAGGTTGGAATCATATACCAGGTACCTTTACAAGGATCTATCTTTCATGTAGGTAATAGGTTACTGGTAATGGACTATGTATAATTTAGATGAATTTCATACTATAAGGTCTTAGATGTTCTACATATTTGGTTCATGAACATTAGGGCCTCACTATATAATTTAATGTCTCACAACTAGCGAAAGTGTTATAATGTTTAACATGATGTCACAAAGACTTTATCTATGTATTTTAAAATCATATTTTTGGGATTTATGACTATTTTAGTTTACATTGTCTTAACATTGACCAATTGTTTCTCTTTTTATGGTATTTCATCAAAAAACATTAAGGGTTCTATAGTTTAAGGTTGTATGATTGAGACAATAGGGTGCTATGATTTAATTTAATATTTCTTGGACCATATGGATATAAGAATGATGTACAAGTGAAAAAACATACATGAATGGGGGTAAAATTTTCAATCCAATGGTAGTGTATGAAACATCTCTTATGGGAGAGATTCTTGTGAATTCCCCCGATATAAGATCTATAGTCATAACTATATATACATTGAATGTGAATCATGTAAAAACAGTTATAAAAAATTTTGTGGGAGGAGACTGACACATGGAGTAGATGTATTCTCAAGTGAGGGCGATAAAAATAAAAAAAATTATATCAAGTGAATGGTAATTCGACCATGTAGTTTAACATTTGGAGGAAATGATTGGTTCTCTTATAGATTAACATATTTTTAAAATGATATTAACATGTAGTTTAATATCATATTACTAGGATATTGTGATACAGTTTATCATCATGTTAACAAGATATTTTATTTTAGTTTAACATCACGTGACTTGGAAACAAGAGTTGTCATTCATTTTTAGTTCATGAGAGAACGTCTGCAGAGTGAGTGTCTTGTCCATATGAAATATTTCTTGTAGTACCATTCACTAGTAAGCGGTGTGATATGCTCACTATTAATTGTAATCAATGAATATGCACTATAAGAGTGGACTATACAGATGAATAAATGTCCCTCTAATTTTTTTTATGCATTGGAGGTTTATTCCTAGGTATTATTCAGGTCATGAGTGAAAAAACCATTTCTACATTTAGAAATTAATCAATACAAACATTGATTTTAAAATCCTATGAAACTCAATCTTGATTAAGCTCTAAATTAATCATTATAATCCAAATTTTCTTATCTAGATATTACAAATAATCTAGTTTCCTTTGATATTGACGATTTAGAGATAATTGATTGAAAATGTGGATGTAAATTCAATGAAATTTGACCACAATGGGAAGGAATAGTTATTTCATATAAACAGTGAATACAGGGTGTCTCATTTGGAAGTATGGGTTGTATTATGATAAGTACACATGGTATGTTGATTTTTTTCTTGCCAATATTTATTTCCTTTTTGGGACATTTTATATAGTATTTCTGATAGAGTTTTTTTTTTGAAATACTCTATCACTCTATTAGACACTTCATGATACTAGGGTGAATTTTTTGAATCAATGTAATACTCCTGGTACAAACATTCAATTCATAAGAATATAAATTTGTGTGGGTATCTTTCTTTATTGTTTGAGGGACACAAAATCTGGTAATGACGTTGACTTCATGAAATTGATGATTCTCATTTTCTAGATTTTTATGAAGAGTATTACCTAAACCCATTTTAAAAATAAGTTAGTAGTAGTATGGATGTACTTGAATTGATTTTCTATATTTGGAGGGTATGACGCCATGAAATCTATTCCCGGTATGGAAAAAATTCCAGATAATTTGTCATTGTAAAATAACTCGGGGAGTAGATGGATGATGTTGGCAGGAAATTAACAAGAATGACACTTTTTTGCGAATTGTGTCCAATCATGTATCATTTTTGGAAATAAATATAAAAGCATTATTATTTGAGGACATGGATTGATCCATTACTGGTGGGAACCAATAGAACTTGTATCTACTTCTTGTATAACATCTGAAATCTATTCTCCATTAATACCACAATTATGTAATCTATCAAATATTCACATATATATTATCTTTTAATGATTGGGTCTATTATTAAATGTGAATTTGATTCCACAGAATTATATTTTCTCTTTTATGGTTCTTTATAATGGGGGAACATTATTTTGGAGGTAGTATAATCTGGGAATCATTCAATAATTTGTAGGGACCCTTGGATATCAGATATAATTAAACTCGTTGATCTCTTACATGTTATCATTAAAAAAATGGTGACACCATTTTGTGGTCCACAATGTTGATGACTAATTTGTATTTTTTAGCCTCCTATGTATTTTGCTGTATCTTCTAAGGCATCATCCAGGAAATTATATGATCATAGGATGTGATTTAGTCTTGGATATGAGGTGAATTTTTCCGTGAACCCATATACATAGTCATGAAGGGGTCATATCTTCTTTATTTGAGGTACAACCAATATTAATCTATGTGATCACAAACTATGAGTCATAATTGACCATCATGTGGTTCATTGGTATTTTCATCTCATGTTCGTGAAATGTAATGAGGGCTTGGTACTCCATATAATTATTGGGGCATCCTTCTTTGAAAAGGAATTAGTATGGCAGAAAATCCCTTACAAGATAGTAAAGAATGACTCTGAGACTAGAATTTTTGAGCATGGGGTCTTCCATCATATTTCTTGTTTGAATTCTAGGCACACCACCATAATAAATCTCTTATTTCCTTTGGGAATATTTTCCGGGGAAGACCTATTCATCTGTAAATTCGGTAATCACTGATATTTCTTCGAATGGGGGATACTCTGTGAAAGAATATTCTAATTCAAAATATTTTATTTACTTCTGTGGTATGAAACAAATGTCAAACTATTTTAGAATAACCACACAACATATTGAATGTCCAATAAACATTGGACATTTGATGATATATTTGAGTAGTCCATTTCAATAGATGAATTGGATCTAGTGGTTTAGTAGGTACTTCCACAGGTTTTGATCAAAAAATTTAACACTAAAAAATTCTTCTCAATATATGAATGATTAATTGCAAAACCAGTCATGCGTTTTTAATGTAAAACATTTTATTTTTATTCCTATGTTCAATATTTTCTGGGAGGAAAGCCCCAAGTGATTTCTCTAAATCTGTCAAAATATAAATTGAGTGGATTTCCTTCAACATGGGGAATTTGAACTATTGGATTTAAAAGATATATTTTGATAATATCAAATGAATCGTACCATTATTAATTTCACTAATATGTAGCCAATTGTCTTGTAACTTATTAAAGGGTAATCACTTTTTGGAAAGATTCTCTATATCAAATCAGTTGTAATTTAGGTTCCCCTAAAATCCACTAAACTCCTTGGGGTTTTTATGATGTCACATGTAATGGATAGAATTATTTTTATCATGATTAATGTATGCTCCATGATTTAATTCCATGATTCTGGGAAACATTCTTGAGGTTACTCTAAAAGAAAAATTCAAGGGAGTCATTTTAATGTTAAATTTTTGTAGCTGATTGAAAATGATCTCTAGATTGGTGATATTTTTCAGTGATTCATGGATTTTCCTTCAAAATCAATAACATAAAACTCAATATAAATTCCAATATATAAAAATTAAAATCATATCATGATGGTATTTTGGGTCAATACTCTTCATACCAGAAAAGGATCTCGAAATAAAATTATATCCCTTATTATTCTTTATAAGTAGTGGTTTATTCAAATTTAGTGGTTATACTGATTTTTTTATAAATTTAATTGATATCCATGAATGATAGGCCTTAATAGATATGTATTTTATCAAGGATATGAACTATGATATGGTCCAGTAAATCCTGTTTTGGACAATCTCAATTAAGATCCTAAAAATTATGGATAACTCTAATTTTCCCATTCTTCTTCATAACCAGGGTGATATTGGAGATCCACTATAGTTATGGATCCTCCAATAAACAAAGTTGTCCTTAATGATATTATTAAATTTATTTAAATCTTGTTTGGGATGTGTAACACCCCTATATTTTAGTCCAAGAACATTATCTATGATAGCGTATATGACACACAACAGTGATCTCTAACAACCCACCAAATAAATTATTTATATAAGGCTATTATAATATAGATATTGAATTATTGGATACAAATATGATTAACTATATTATGATATATATATATATATAATGATAATAATCAACAAAAATTTATTTATTAATTGTTATGAAATAAATACATAGTTCTAATTCAACCCATTTGATGCTCCAAAAATACGTTTTCTTCAAAAAAAATTCCAATATCATTTATAAAATGGATAATATAATTAATTTAATGCAATTTTAGTGAATTAATTTAATAAAATGAAATTAATTTTTTAAATCCTTATATTAAAATTGTCTTCTGGTGATATTTTGGGATTTTTTTGAAAAGAGTTATTTTTTAATGAATACTTAAAAATTATTCCCTCAAATGCATTATGTATTTCTATTTTAATTACTTAAAATAATACATAATAATTAATAATTTAAATTAAATATATAGATTTAACATCAATATATCTAGATTTTTATCCATATAATGATTATAATTAGTATTATAGTTAATGATAGATCATCTTATGCTTGAAAAATCCATTCCATGAAAAAATGTTTTTCGACACGTTTTCCGGGATTTATTAAAATTAAAATATGTCAATTTTCTCAATTAAAAATTATGAAATTAATTTCTTATTGGGAGTCATAATAATTAATATTAGTTAATAATTTTATCATAAATTTTTTTCATAACTAATAGTAAAAATATTAAAAAATATGTTACCATGGCTTAGTGTAAAACATGTTTTCCAAAGCATAAACTAATAATATAAGGGTTATGATAGATTAAAATCTTTTCTAATTTACATTTTTTATCCATAACATGTCTCTATATTATATAATTTTTTTAAATTTTCCATTTTTAATCCATATAACCATTATTCTTGGCTTTATAATAGTTAATGGAATGAAAAAGACAAAAATGTCACTCTTTTGGTTTTAAAAATATAATAGGTGTTCATGATGGGATAAAATGAAGTTTGTTCAGTTATAAATATTCAACTGAAGGATGAATAAATTAACTATAATGTTAATTTATTTCCATTTTTATTGATGAAATAATTACCTTAACATCTTACATAACGTCAATACAGTAATTACTTAACCAAAACAAAAACAAAGAAATGATTTGAAATTTTTTAAAAGTTATATTATTGAATAAATTATTTAATTACACTAATTTATTAGATATATATAAACTTTTAGGGATTCATTAATGGTATAATTTCAATATAGCTCTTTCTCATGATGATTTTATAATCAAATCAATTAAATTGCACCAAAATTGACATTACTGATATTTTATAACAAATAATGAATTATTAAATGATTCTATAACACACAAAAAATTATTATATTAAAATTAGATAATATAAAAAGGGTGGGATATCATAAAAATAGAATTTATGGGACATATTTATTTTTTTATGAACTTCCATGATCTGTAAATATTAAAAAATACTTTGTTGTTATAGTAATTGTCAAAAAGGGTTAAAGTGGGTTAAAAACAAAGATAAAGGTAAAATATAATCTAAACCCGATAAATTGTTACTGTATGAGTTTATTTTTACTCATACCTATGTTTTTTGGAATCTTCTTGATTTGTAACAATTTATATGTTCTTATTAAATCAATATAATTTAATCTATTAAGAAATCTCAAAAGTGACATCTTCTACATATATTAAAATGATATTTTTTGGTAAATTACTTTCCTAATAACTTCCTTAATTTTATTACCACTTTGTTGAATCCTTTTTTATTATAAAAGCCTATTATGAATGTAACACCCCAAGATTTCATAGTATGTTAGTTCTTCAAAGTAATTCAATAACATACACTACACGCAGCATCGAGTTCAAGCACACCACGACATACCAAACTAGCCGTTCAAAAGAAGTTACGAATCGTATTAACAAATTTTGAACTAGATATAACCATTATAATTTTAGAATCCATATTATGAGTTTCTTAGACATAATATAAGGACAAATTCATTTTTTTCAGATAAAAGAAGTTTTTTTCCAAATAATACAATTTTACTGCATTTTAATTGCGAACCATTTTTAAATCCAATATTTGAAACTTTTATATATTAAATTTGACAAAATAAACTTCTTCTTTTGATTAGGACAAAATAATTTAGTTTCAATAAATTTTTGGTGTTTTTATGATACCTTTCATATTTTGATGAATAGTGAAAAATAATATATTTTAACTGAAAACATATTTTTTAATCAAAATAATTTATAGTGTTTAAAAAATACATATGAATGGTTTGGATGTATAATTAGGTTATATTTTTACCATGTAATCCAATGTTTTTCATTGGAAGTAATTTCACTTTGAAATTGGACATAAACAAATGTCAATCTTTTAGTACTTATTATTTAATAAAATACGCTTTTTGCTTCTGACAATGGGAGTTAATTTTAAACTAGTAAATGATATTTCTATGTTTTTAATTTCGTAAAATAGATTTCATTTTTAAATTTATAATATCAAAATTAGCATTCGGTGAATTTTTGGAATGTTTCTATAAACTTTTAATTTTTGATGAATAGTGAAAACCAATGAGTTATAGTTTAAAACCGATTTATTTTATTTCAATTTATTTTTGATCAAAATAGATACATAACACCCATATATGTTCGTTGTAATTAATTAGAGTCATTTTGTAATAATATTAGATATACAAAATTTTATTGAACTTTTCACAGTCTTTTACCTATCTCCTAGGAGAATTTGTAAATTCACATAAAACATTATTTTAAGGCTTTTGTGAGTTGAATTTAGAAAATCTGAGAGACACGGTTAATATCAAGGAGTAAAATTTGGTTCAATAAGATAAAAATAATTTTTGTTGAATAGTAAATTTTAACTTTTATTTACCACGGTTAAAAGTAAATAGGGTAATTAATGGCATAAATGATATTATTATTACCCTAACACATGTCCTAATTCTATTGGCTAAGTATAATTTGACCAAAATAAAACCTTAGAAATAAAATATGAACCTATTTGGTCCACCTGGATTATATTAGGACACTTATTATTATTTAATTCAAAGAAGAGTTAAAAGAGTGAAAATCAAGGTTTAATAACTAAAACAATTTTAATATAAGGCTAAATATGAGATACATTAGACTATAAATATTCACTATAAATCAAAAAATATTTCCTAAATAATGGTATTTTATTTATATTTTTTATGAATTAAATAATTTAAATTATTTATGACACAATGATGATGTAGTAAATACCTAATTACTGAAATATTAAAATAATTGATATTGTAAATATCCAAATATATGTAATTTGAGACTTTTTAGGAATAAAACTACTTTTCATGGTTAATAAGACATATTAGGGGTTTTTAGAAGAATTTGTTTAAATGTAATAATGCTGTTATGAATTTCGCAAAAACAAAATACCAAATAGTGTCAAAATTTACATAAAAGAGTTTTTAAAACAAATATTATATTATTAATTTATATGCTATTCCTTAAAATATTTGGTTTGTAAAAAGGACTTATATAATGATAGGTGCATAATTAATGGACCACATGGTGTTCTCTTGAAGTATATAGTAAGTTTATTTACTATACAATATAAAAATACAAAGAGATATGGTAAATGTCAAACTATTTAACTAAGAGTTAGATCAAAAATTAAAGTTAATATAGTGACCCAAACCTGTATAAAACCTATTGTTTGAGTGGTTTTTGACCTATCCCAAACTAAAAAATTAAATAATCCATTTTTGATCCACTAGAAACCTAATATGAATTTATTATAAAATAATATTTCTAGCTTATCCTACGGTGCCCCTCACCCATGTTATAAAAGGGAACTTCCCCTTCTCTCAAATTCATACCTTCAAATCCTTTTATATTGGCCATACCCGGCCCACATATTCTCTCAACTTCCCTCACTTAAACCTAGAGGCCTTATTTTGATCAGAAATCCAACTTAAAGAGTACTTTTGATCAAATGAAAAGGAAGAACCTGAAGAAGAGGTAATGATTTCCCCACCCTCTTTCAAGTTCTTTTCTTATTCCATTTCTTCTTTGTTTGTTATTTCCATTCTAAAATAATAACTCCAGTATATTCTATATAATTTTATGTTATTTGAAAATATGTTATACCCATATTCATTGTTCTATTCATCCTTTGAATGACATGTCACCATACGTGCGTACGTACAGATTGTCGTCTCCACGTTGTGGTGTAATTGTTATTCAATACATTATTATTTGGATGGGTTTAATAATGTTGTGTAATTCATGAAAATAATAAAATATAACATGATAATGATTCTGTATATATGATATACCATCCAATTATATATTATTTTAATATCAAAAGAATGATATTGTCGCTCGTGCGTACGTACGGATTACCGTCTCCACGAACGCGATGAGATTCATTCCCCACCACATCCATTCAAGACTAAATTTAATTTAATTATTAAAAGTAATGTTTAGAGACCTGATATCATTCTGTATATGAATAAGATACATTCCATACATAACAAATATCTCTCACATAACAAAACATATAATGGAAAATGAATCCGTTAACACCAGAAACGATGATAATACTAAGATATTATTAACAAATCAATGTTAAAAGATCATATATGATATCATATTAATTCATATGATTATTTTATAATTCAATAAAAATTCTTTCACCATTATACAGGAGGTAAACCTACCCTCTACCAATGAAAAAGTACAACATAAGGGGTTTCTTATCTCACTTTTAATTCTATGAGACTTCCATTGTTCACCACTTATTTATTGCATGTGGTTTGTGTACTTCCCATGATTGTATTCGTTGTGTAATGTACATTAATTTATGGATATTTACATAATAATTTTACGATCCTTCTTTCATGTGTGTATGTTTCATAAGTTACCCAATCGATAAGGGAATTTGAAATTTCAATTTCCATTCATTTCGCTTTACGCATACTTCATTGATTATTTTACTCCACAATTATGAGTGGAATCACTATTCATTTGCTTATGTCATAATTTCCACTCCCCTTTCATGGATATACTTTTGATACATATAATAACTCCATTGATAACTTCTCGAGTCATCGATATGAACTTGATAAAAGTAATTTTAACTCAATCTCCATTTGATGAGTTAATTATCCAATTAATTGGTGTTGTTTTAAAAGAATATGTGTGAATGCTCTCTGATTGATTTACATAGAATATACAATCATATTGAGATTATTTATATTTGTTACACATAATTATGTCATTGATTTAACCTTAACATAAGGATACCATCTTTATAAGAGATTTCATCTCAATTTACATTCCATTGAGACTTTATTGTTGTTATACACCAAATCACATTTATATGGTGTATATAATGTAATTTGACATAGTATATCTTGAATCAATTTATTCTCATGATTTTACAGTGTTTTAATTACCTCAATTATTTGTATTTAATTTTCTCCATTTTGTTTAGGAACTCTAACAAAAATATCATTTTAAATGTTTTAAAGATTTATTATTCTAAATCTTTTTCAATAATGTCCATGTTTTAGAAATTAGTTTAAGGATTTATTTCTATGGACATTGAGGTTTTAAAATTTAAATTCCTATTAAAAGATTCAATGTGGTATGGAACACTTTTATTCAAAAAAATCTATATTTAAATGGATTCTTGATAAATAGTGTGACTCTTAATTTATTTCAAGAAAAAGGGGGATATTTCGATCTAATATTTTTGATGATTATTTTCATCAATGTCAATATCCTTCATTATTCATGATTGAGGTTAATCTGCTACAATACAATCGTGAATATTGTATTGAATGGGTCATGTTTGATTGTGGATGTGCTATTTTTTATTCCAATCACGGGTTGTGGATAATGTATTGACATTACATATGCTAGTTTTAATATGAATATTTATGTTATGTTTAAACCTATTCATATGAGGAATGCATTAGACTTATTAAGTATCGGGTGAAGCCTGATACAGCTCCTCGATGTATCAGTAGGTCTCATGAGACAAACAAGTGTCTTGGCACAGGGCCTTGAAAAAATATTATTTGTAGTATTGGCATGAGGCCTTGACTATGTGGTTATGATTGTCTGGCATTATGAATTCCGTCATTATGAAAGTGGTAATTGATATAGCATGTGATCATTCAACTAGTATAATATCCATTTGAATAAGTAAATGGAATAATTGATTTTATCTTTTCCATATTATGCTGAAGTTCATGTATAAAAGTCTTTTGTTCTAGTCTTATACACTACCTTAAATGTTTAGGCTTATTTATGAAAGTTTCGGCTATAATGTTATCCTTACTGAGCATATGAGCTCACCCCTTTATATATTTTATTTTCCTAAGATGCAAAGAATTATATTATGACTGACCTCCAGGGATAGTCTATGGGATCTCAGTGTTTTCAATGGAGACAATATTGTTGTAGTTTTCCATTTTATGATGTAATGTAAACCCTATGAATGTATCTAGAATTTCTAAGGCTACTAAAATAATCGGTATTTTGAGACTTGATCTTTTATGATCATGCCATTGTTACGTAATAATGCACCGACTCTGGGCTTCTGGGCTTGGGGCGTTACAGTTGGTATCAGAGGATGTTTAGTACAAACCATGGATGCAAGTTTTAGATAAACTCTAATTAGAGCACATAGACCTAATATAGTCTTTGAGGATTAGTATAGATGATCTTCCCAAAATTTTGTTATTGTATAGATTTTATGAGTTTTCCAAGAAATACATCCATGTATGGATATGAGAAGGTATAGGTGGCTCTGGCACAGATGTACCTAGGGTTAAAACCCAAAAACACCGCTTTGAGCTAGACTCGAATGTGAACCGGTGCACGACAACAGGGCATGCTGCACTCTGGGTTACGACACTTCTGATTGATATTCTTAGGATAATATACATTTTCATTACAAACCGATTTTAAGGATTTTAATATAATATTAGAATAAATATCCTTGGTTAATCCTAAGGTGTTTCATAATTGAAATTATAGTGTCATGATATTCTCTAAATGATTTTATGACTACTGTTACTCACACAATGCTTTCTGTTTTTAGTCAATGGATGGATTCCAAGGAAGTCATAGTAACTTTGAGAATGATGTACAAGGTGGGAACGGTGGTGGAAATGAGCAAAAAAATGGAATGTTGATAGGAATAAAAGATATCTTGCTCATGCCAAATCACTTTTCCAAAAAAATGATCAACAACATATATATTTACCAACTCCCGGACTCAACAAAGAAGAGGAAGGTGATGAATTATAAGAGCTCCAGTAGTGGAGACCATGGAGAAAATAATCCTTAATTTGTATCATGTAGTAAATGTGGAAGGAGACACCAGGGAAAGTGTCTCAATGTAAAAAAGAAATGATTTACGTGTGGTAAAGAAGGACATAAAGTAACGAATTGCTGAGGAAAAATGAAGAGTAATATGGAAGAAAATAAAAATGGTCTAAATAATCAATTTACAGTCATTTTCCGTAAATGTAGAGGACCTGGATATTACCCGAGTGAATTCCCTATTATATAGGATATTTTCTTGGTCAAAGAAGAAGCTATGTGGAAATAAATAGTTGGAGACATTTTTAAAATTACTAGTACTCCTTGTTGATGGGATTACTTTGGAATAATATTCTATTGTATTTGTAACCCTAAAACTTTTCATGTGAAAATGATATTTGAGGAGGACTCATCTTATCCTTGTGGATATAGTTATAAAGAACCATTTGGTTTTATATGATCATTGTCTTTGAGGGAATTACCTGTTATTATATTTTGAGATTAAAATGAAAGGTATGAGATAACTTTGTGGTTAAATTATGTTATGATTAATTTGAGGAACTTATCTCATTTTGGTAATGTTATAAAATATAGTTTTTGAAAAAAAAAGACTTATACCGTGTGACACCCCATTACATCGGACAATGCTGTGGGAATCGAACCCAAAACCAGAGTGCGATTTAGATTTATTTCCTACCAACGGACTACATGAAGTCCCTAGTTAGTGTGACTAATTATTTTAGTTAAATGATTTTATTTATAAATAATAAGTTTATTTGGGATCTTATTACTTATAAAATGAATATCCTTAGTAAAGGAAAATGATTTGGTGAATAATTTTTAGATGTTATTTTGGAATATTCTCACTTTTTTTGGAACACTATATGCCCATGGAATGTAGAATACTATGGGATTTCATTTGAGGAGTAATGGTGGATTTTTATCTATGTTTTTATTGTGGATTTATTTTGATTTGTTTTAATTATGGAAATGATTAACCTATAATAGAGAATATTTGATTAGGTTAATTATTTTTAATTATGTGACTTTAAGAGTAGTTGATGTCATTTGGAGATACAATTTTACGTGGAAGACTACATGACCAAATTCTTCTTTGTTTTGGGTTTCAATATTAGTTTGAATTATATTGATGGATTTTAAGGACAATTGTTTATTGAATGGTCTTTATTTAACTTTGGGGTATTGTTGGTTTAATTTCAGAAATTAATATTACTGTTTCATTCTATAAAGGAAATTCTTTTTGGGGGATCATATGATCTTGTACTAACCATTTTGGTTTTGATTAATCACTAAAGACAAGGTAAATATATAGTTTATCTTTTGTGGATCATGTGGTTCTCTATATGTTTATTCTAGCTCTTCCAGTGTGACTAAGACTTATTGAATACTCATCGTTTAAAAAAATGACTTAGTGGTAGAAATTTATTAAAGAATGAAACTCAACATAAAAAGTAAGTGTATCTCTTTACGTTCTTAGTCAATCTCATTAATAAATTCCCCATCTTTAGTAAATTTAACTTAAAAAAATGTTGTCTATTTAATTTCCTACTAGGAAACTAATGACTGTTTGTACCATCAAAATTTTGTGGTTTTCTTGTTGTTAACTTTATACTGATCATGTTTTCTATCCCTCTCCATCAGAACTTGAAACATAGTTTATCTTCCATATCCATGTTTTCTTACATGGAATCCTAGTATGGGTTATCATGGGTGTCCTTTGCACTTCTCTTTCATTCTTTTAAAGGGATTGTTTTATTGAATCTCTTTCCGATGTGGGACATTCCATTATATTCCCAAGACCAATTTTAAAAATTGATAGGATTCAATTTGTTTGAGGAGGGAAGAATGTAACACCCCAAGATTTTTTAGTACGTTAGTTCTTCAAAGTAATTCAATAATTTACACTACACGCAACATCGAGTTCAATCGCACCATGACTTACCAAACTAGCCGTTCAAAATTAGTTATGAATAGTATTTAAAAATTTTGAACTTTATATAACCCTTATAATTTTACAATCCATGTTATGAGTTTCTTAGACAAAATGTAAGGACAAATTAATTTTTTCAGATAAAAGAAGTATTTTTCAAAAAATGAAATTTACCGCCTTTTAATGGCGAACCCTTTTTAAATCCAATATTTGAAACTTTTATATATTCAATTTGACAAAATAAAATTTTTCTTTGGGTCAGGACATAATAATTTGGTTACAATAAATTTTTTGTGTTTTTATGATAACTTTCATATTTCGGTGAATAGTGAAAAATAATATATTTTAACTAAAAACAACTTTTTTAATCAAAACAATTTATAGTGCTCAACAATACATATGAATGGTTTGGATGTATAATTAGATTATGTTTTTAACAGTTAATCCAATGTTTGTCGTTGGAAGTAATTTCACTTTGAAATTGGTCATAAACAAATGTCAATCTTTTGGTAGTTATTATTTCATAAAAATAGGTTTTTTGGTTTTGACAACGGGAATTACTTTTAATCTAATATATGAAATTTATATGTTTTTTATCTGGTAAAATAGAATTCATTTTTTAATTTAGAATATAAAAATTTTCTTAGGGTAAATTTTTGGTTTGTTTCTGAAAACCTTTAATTTTTGATGAATAGTGAAAAACACTAAGTTATAGTTTAAAACCAAATTTTTATTTAAATAATTATTTATTTTATTTAAATTTGTTTTAGACGAAAATAGTTACATGATACCCATATAAGTTCAATGTAATTGATTGGAGTCATTTTGTAATAATATTAGATATATAAAATTTGATTGAACTTTTCACCGTCTTTTACCCAACTCCTGGGAAATTTGTAAATTCACATAAAACGTAATTTTACCACTTATGTGAGTTGAATTTCAAAAATCTGAGAGACATGATTAATATCAAGGAGTAAAATGTGGTTCATTAAGATAAAAATAATTTTTGGTGAATAGTAATTTTTTACTTTTATTTACAGCTGTTAAAAGTAAATAGGGTAATCAAGGGTAAACATGATATTACTATTACCCTATAACATGTCCTAATTCTATTGGCTAAGTATAATTTGACCAAAAACAACCTTAGGAATAAAATATGAACCTCTTTGGTCTACTTGAATTAGATTTGGACACTTATTATTATTTAATTCAATGAAGAGTAAAAAGAGTTAAAATCAATGTTTAATAACTAAAACATTTTTCATATAGGGATAAAAATAAGATAAATTAGACCATAAATATTAATTATAAAGATATAAATATTTTCTAAATAATGGTATTCTATTTATATTTTTTAGAAATTAAATAATTTAATTTATTTATGATACAATGATGATGTAGTAATTACCTAATTAATGAAATATTAAAATAATTGATAATATAAATATCCATATAAATGTAATTTTAGACTTTTTATGAATTCAACTACTTTTCTAGGTTAATATGACCTATTAGGATTGGTTATATGAATTTTTTTCGAAGTAATAATGCTGTTATGAATTTAGAAAAAACAAAATACCAAATAGTGTCAAAATTGACATAAAAGAGTTTTTAAAACAAATTTTATATTATTAATTGATATTATATTCCTAAAAATCTAAGGATCGGCCAAATGACTTATATAATTATAGGTGTATCATTAATGGACCAATTGGTGGTCGCATGGAGGTATATTGTATGTTTATTAACAATATAATATAAAAATACAAAGAGATATGGTAAATGTCAAACTATTTAACTAAGAGTTAAATAAAAAAGATAAAGTTAATATAGTGACCCAACCAGGTCTAAAACCTATAGGTTGAGTGGTTTGTGACCTATTTCTACCTTAACAGTTAAATAATCCACTTTTTAGCCATTTGAAACCGAATATGAATTTATTATAAAATAATATTTCTAGTTTTTCCTAAGTTTCCCCTCCCCCTCTTATAAAAGGGCACTTCCCCTTCTCTCAAATTCACTCCTTCAAAGCCTTTTAGCTCGGCCAAACCCTACCCAAAGATTCTCTAAGCTTCCCTCGTTTCAACCTATAAGACATAGTTCGATCAGAAAGCCAACGTACAGAGTTCTTTTGATCAAATCAAAAGAAATAACTCGAAGAAGATGTAATATGTCACCACCCTCTTTCAAGTTCTTTTCTTCTTCCACTTATTCATTGTTTTTTATTTCCATTATAAAATAATAACTCCAGTATCTTCTATATACATTGATGTTATTATAAATATGTTAAATCCATATTCATTATTCTATCCATCCTTTGAATGACATGTCACCATACGTGCATGCGTAAGGATTACCGTCTCCACGTCGTGGTGTAATTGTTATTCAATACATTATTATTTGGATGGTTATACTATTGATGTATAATTCATGTAAATAATAAAATAAAACATTACAATGATTATTTATATATGATATACCATCCAATTTTATATTATTTTAATATCAAACGAATGATATTGTCGCTCGTGCGTACGTATGGATTCCCATCTCCACGAACGCGGTGAGATTCATTTCACATCGCATCCATTAAAGACTAAATTTCATTTAATGATAAAAATTAATGTTTAGAGACACGATATAATTCTGGATATGAATAAGATACATCCCATCCATAACTAATATGGCTCACATAACAAAGAATATAAAGGAAAATGAATCCGTTAACACCCGAAACGATGATAATACTAAGATATTATCAACAAATCAATGTTAAATGATCACATATTATATCATATTAATGCATATGATTATTTTATAATTCAATAACAATTATTTCACCATTATACAGGAGGATAACCTACCCTCGACCTAGGAAAAAGTACAAAGTAAGGGGTTTCTTATCTCACTTTTAATTCCGTGAGATTTCCATTGTTCACCACTTATTTATAGTATGTGGTATGTGTACTAACCATGATTGTATTCATTTTTTAATTTATATTAAATTATGGATATTTACATCATCATTGAATTATCCTTCTTTCATGGGTGTATGTTTTGTTTGTTACCAAATCTATAAGGGACATTGAAATTTCAATTTTCATTCATTCGGATTTACGCATACTTCATTGATTATTTTACTCCAAGATTATGTGTAGAATAACTACTCATTTTATTATGTCATAATTTCCACTCCATTTTTTTGGATTTAATTTTGATAAAAATAATCACTCCATTTATAATTTCCCAAGTCATCGATATGAACTTGATAATAGTAAATTTAACTCAATCTCCTTTTGATGAGTTAAATATCCAATTCATTGGTGTTGTTTTTACAAGATTATGTGTGAATGTACTCTGATTGATTTACACTGAATATCTAATAATATTGAGTGTATTTATATTTTTCACACCGAATTATGTCATTGATTTACCCTTAACCTAAGGATACCATCTTTATAAGATATTTCATCTCCATTTACATTCCATTGAGACTTCTTTGTTGTTATACACCAAATCTCTTTTATATGGTGTATATAATGTACTTTGACATATTATATCATGAATCTCTTTATTCTCATGATATTAAAATGTTTTTATTACCTCAATTATTTGTATTCCAGTGTCTCTCTTTTAGTTAGGAACTCTAACTAAAATATCATCTTAAATGTTTTAAAGATTTATTATTCTAAATCTTTCTCATTAATGACCATGTTTTAAAAACGGTTTTAAGGATTAATTTATATGGACATTGAGGTTTTAAAATTAAAATTCCTTTTAAAAGTTTCAAAATGGTATGGGACACTTTGATTCAAAAAAATCTATTTTAAATGTCTTGTTGACAAATAGTGTGACTTTTAAATGATTTCAAGAAAAAGGGGGATATTTCTCTCTAATAGTTTTGATGATTATTTTCATCTATGTCAATATCCTTAATTATTCTTGATTGAGGTTAATCTGTTACAATATAATCTTACATATTTTATTGAATCAATTATGTTTGATTGTGGATGTGCTATTTTTATTCCATTCATGTTTTGTGGATAAAGTATTGAAATTATGTATGTTAGTTTTAATATGAATGTTTATGTTATGTTTAAACTTGTTCATATGAAGAATTCATTGGACCTAGTAAGTGACAGGTGGAGCCCACTATAGCTCCTTGATACATTGGTAAGTCTCATGAGACAATTTAGTGTCTTGACATAAGGCCTTGAAAAAAAATCATATATGTAGTCTTGGCACGAGGCCTTCACTATGTGGTTATGATAGTCTGGCATTATGCATTCAATCCTTATGAAAGTAGTTATTGATAATGCATGTGATCATTCGACTTGTAGAATATCCATGTGAATAGTAAATGGATTTATTTGATTTTAACTTTTCCATATTATGCTGAAGTTCAAGTTTAAAAGGCTTTTGTTCTAGTCTTATACACTACCTTAAATGTTTATGCTTATTTATGAATGTTGATACTATAATGTCATCCTTACTGAGCATCTTAGATCTCCCCTTTCTATGTTTTATTTTCATTGGATAAAAAGAAGTATATTATGACTTCCCTCCAGGGATATTCTATGGGATCTCAGTGTTTTCTATAGAGACAATATTGTTGTAGTTTTCCATTTTATGATGTAATGTAAACCTTATGAATGTATCTAGTACTTACAAGGCTACTATACTAATTGTTCTTTCGAGACTTGATCTTTTATTATCATGCCAATGATACATAATAATTCACCTACTCTGGGCTTCTGGGCTCGAGGTGTTACAATGAACTCTTTTGGTGTAAATGTATGGTGGTTTTTCGAAGAAGATGTATTATTCTTAATTGATCATTTTTATTTTTATTGTTCTTACTGTTAATTAAAATATTATTTAGACATGGTCATATAATAAAATCATATTCTCCAATATATTGATATTTTATTATTTTTATGGAATGCCCAATTCCAATCTCCTCTTCTATTGAAAGGGAAACCAAACTGTTGTTTGTGTGTGTGTCGGACTATGCATCACTAATCGATGTAATTCATTTTCCATCACCACCTATCGTGTATGTTTATAATTATATATATAACATAAATATATTATATTAATTAAAACTTTATCTTTATTATAATATAATTTTTTACTAATTTCTTACGATTCCATTAAATGAAAATTAATAACATCATTCATGCATACGTGTGGTCCACCGTCTTTACAAAGAGAGGTGATTCATTTTACATCATAAATATCATGGATGATATATTTAAGAATATTTGTAGATATTTTACAGAATTTATGATACTATAAACATTTTTAATTTATGAAATAATACTTAGGTTCTTTCCAAAATTATCATTCAAAAATGAAAACATTTCACCTGTGTACATATGGATTATTATCTCAATGATAGTAATATTGTTTGTTTTTAATAACCATATTTCATGGTTGAATTTAGAAGATTAATTTATGTTTAAAATTGAAAATTATATTATTATTATTATTATATTCTTTATTGGAAAATTACCTCTGTTACAATAATCAAACAACCGATGTTTGTATTGACATTTGAACTTCATATCACCAAAATAGAAGATATGAACTTAATTTATTAAGTAATTAAATTAAAAAATGGTATTAAATATAATAAAATTGGAATTTTTATTATTTAATTTAATATGTAACATATGTTTATTAATAATTAATATACATAACGTATGTGATGATTCCGACCTGAGGTAAGGGATTGCATCTCAATTTGTTTTCATTGCGGTATATTTTAATATTATGTAACAATTTATTATACATTATGTATATAATTATCTATTAAATTATATTAGGTGAATGATATATAATTTACGGAAATTTTAGTATCTATATAAATTCTTTCATCTAATGGGATTTGACATGAATCTTACCAAGTGGTAGGTGATTTCAGAACTCAATTTCTTTTAATTATGTTGAATATCTTATAAATTGTAATTGATACTATAATATTATGTGTGAGATGATTTTTTAATATGTTATGTTTTATTTAAATTTTTTTATGTATTAAAAATTTAAACACATAATCAGTTCATTGTCTAATTATAATTTAAATGTTATGATCAATGTTTGGGTTCTTCATCTCAAATACTCTTATTTATGAAATATATTTTGTTATAAACCTATAGTATTTTAGGAGATGTATCTACTACCCCTTTTATATGGTATGAAACTTATAACTTTATATTCATTGTAATTAATGTTTCAATAGATGTTATTTCTTTCGCCGAGCATATGATTAATAAGTTACCAATGTAGAGAGATATTTTGTTATAATCTCATTTTTGTTGTGTTTGTCCATTCATGAATTTTGATTGAAAGAAATTGAAAAGTATTTATATTATAAAACCATGTAATTTCATTCTAAACGGTTATTCATGAAAATTTCATGTAATATTAACATTAATCTCTCTATTTAACTGAAAATGTATGATAAAATTATTTCAACAAAGTATGACGTTATTTTACTAATTGGTAAATATCATTTTTCTTGAATATCCATGTTTTCTAAAAAAAAATTCATTAATTTTTTATAATATTCTCTCATTTTTTAATAAATAAATTATTAAACATTTTTGAAAATTAAAAAGTCGTTTAAGAGTAATATTCCTCTCGTTTTCTAAATGACGCACTTTTTTACATTCAAAAATGAGAAAGAAAACACTTCTCTAACACACTCAATAAGATCCCAATTTATAGTTATTATGTTCATAATAATATTTTATTCATAAATTAAAAGTTTACATGTTTATTTTTAAAGAATTTTTTTTCTTTATTTTTTGGGAAATTTCTAGTTTTGAAATGTGTTTTTATAATAAAGAAGAATATTTTCCTCAAAAAAGTTTTAATGATATTTTATGGTATTCATATTCATCAATAAAAATAACCCTTTATTTTAATGTAATGAGGATATGTTTTAATGAAACTACAATTAGTTTTTCATGATGTTTAATGATAAGATGGACTATGGGAACTATTATGATTCGTATGATAGATTTTTAATAATAATTTTTATGTTGATTATGTAATGAATTTTTATTAAAAAAATTCCCGATTATCAATGAATTTGAATAAGTATGTTATGGGATAGACTTTCGCTAGGAACATGATGCATCATTTGGTCCCATTATAAAATCTATTATTGGGTATTTAGTTGATTCATTACAAATTTATTTTTCATATCGTGGCCCGAGGCTTTGTGAGTATGTTTTTAATGTATTAAATTATGAATTCCATCGTTATGAGATTAATTAATGGTGTCTATGTGATTATTTCAAGTTTTATGATATCCATGGATAAGTTTCATGCTCATGATTCTTATATGGAATTATTTTATCAAAATTTTTTCTTATTATATTATTCTATGATCTCATGTTATTGATTAAATGGAATGTGTTTCCGGATAAATATACTTCCATACAGAGTATGACTTCATTACTAATGATATCATCCATTGTATATAACCCTTAAATTAAATTTTAGAGTACCTGTATTATTGTCTTCTGCTCAGGATATGAAGATGGAATATTTTAATGACTTCGAGGATAAAAAATATTTCCATTCAATATGTTGACTTCTTTTCAAATATAATGTGTGATTTAAGAAAGAATATAGTGTACCAAGCATAGAAAACTAATCGGTCATTCCGAATGTGGTTCCTTGTATGTAGTTCCAATGTTACAATGTGACCTAAAACTGTAGAAGGCTAGGGTATTTATTTTAGGTGTTAGAGGGAGATTAGTATAAATTGTTTGAACAATATTTTGAAATATATATATTACATATCATAACCCTATGATTGAAATTTAATACATTCTCTAAATACAATGAGTATATTATTTAGATAATGATAATTGATGATTTTTCTTGTTACAATCATGTGTTAAAAAGCCTAATAAGATTAAATTTTCAGATACCCCATTATGTGTTTTTATGGTGTGTAAATAACATAAAGATATTTACTGAGTTTTAACGGATGTTTTAGGTATATGTTACCCATATATATTTTTTCAGTTTTACTAATAATGGTATTGGGTAACTATATATTCTATATTTTAAAGAAATATGATTAATTTTACTAACTATCATTACGATATATTTTATAATTGATATTAAGGTAATAATAGTAAAATAAGAATATTTTAATTTTTTTCAAAAAAAATATTTGTATAGAAAACCATTGTGGATAAAAGGTGATTTGATGATTAATGTTATTTTTTAGGATGTTCATCTTATTTTCTAGAACAATATAGTAATTAAATTAATGTGATTTTACAAAATATTCCAACAAAACAAATCTAGAATGATTTCGGTGCTTGAATACTCAACCGAAGGGTGACAATGATGTGGTTCCTACTAATGGACTAGGAGTTGTCCTTGTTTTTATGAAATTAATTTTATGATTTGACGGATAAATATTAAATTTGATTTTTTAATCATATTATATGTTCTAATATTTAGAATTTTTTTGGGTTTTTAAGTGATTAATGGTATAATAGGAGTCATTTTATTGATTTGAGTTATATATAACATGTTTATTTAATGTATAGTATAATTTTTTATAAATGAAGTAATATTTTTAGAGATGTAATCTGAATGGTTTTAAGGGTAAAAAGCTATAGATTAATTGATTTAAACTTTGGGTGTTACTATTGAGGTTTAATTGATTAACATATTATTTTTAGAACTACTTCAAACCATTTTGGATTAGTAAATAATGATGTAATATCTTTTTAATCTTTTTTAGAATACCTTATCCATTATATTTTTATTTTAGTGATTCAAGCATAAATCAATTATCCTGGATATTCATTTCTTAGAGTATAAAATGATGAGTAAACTGACTAAATCACTACCATTAGATTAAACTATTCTTATGAAATAAAATATTCCAAGTTTCTTTTCTGATGTTCTCTTACCAGATGACAAAAAATACCCAAAAATTTATGAAAACAATCTTGAAATAAATATTTTATACATTTTCCCTTATTTCCTATGAGTTAATGCTCTTTTCTCCCATTATAGATTTATAGTTTTTTAGTAATTAACATTTTCTTGATTATTCACATTTATTATGATCATTGATCTATATCACTCACCATAATTTTTTAGAAAATATTCTTCATTTCGAGGTCAATATTTTCACTTCATACCACTGTTCTCATACCTGGAAACCTAGTTATGTGTTATTATATATGACCCCTATATTTTTTCCCGTATTTTCAACATAATGTTTTCTTATCCATTTTAGGATGTGGGATTTCAAGAACTATATTTTCAAATGACTAGAATTTTATTACTAATATCATGTTAAAATTGTAAGGATGAAATTTATTGAATTTTGGGATAATAGAATACCTTAGGATTTTAAAAGAAGAACATTTTATTTGATATAATGTATGAAAAGAAAAACCAATATTAAAAGTCCTATGAAATATAAAACTTAAATATGACTATTATAACCTCTTTATTGAATTGGAGGGTAAGAATAGGATTGAAAACATTATGATATATATATATATATGGGTATGGACTAATTAAAAATTGATTAATATTTAGGAAATAAACAAATATTTTACACTAAATTTATTTTATACTCCATGAATATGTTTTCTTCTAAGTTCATTTTTATTAAAAATTGGGAAATGATAATATAACAATTCCATAAACATTTAGAGACATTATTTGATAGAATCAATGTCTTTTTTGAAATCATAATTTGAAAATTTCCATATAGTGAAATTATTTTAATTTTCTAAACAAATTTTTTTTTCAATGTATAGGGAAAAATTATACTTCTAAATGCATAATTTATATCTATTTTAATTAATAAAAATTATGTATTATATATCTAGATATATGCATTTAATGTTGGGTCGGCACCCAAAATTAATTTCAACTAAGATCAATGATCATTCGGGGATCAATATGATGATGAACACCAGTCCCCATGGCATAGAATCGAAGATTTAGATAAAGAAGGAAGAGGCACAAAACCATTATAGAGGATCTTTCACATCTTGTTTATAATTAATTTAATTAATTTCATAAAGAAAATAATACCAGGATCTTCGGTATTTTCTTCATTGATGATGTTGATCATTCAGAATGACCCTTTTGGATTATCTCATTGCACTTGGGAGGATCCAAACTAGAATCCCTCTAGCAGTGATCCACACGTGCTCTGATGGCCTCTGATCGACACCACTAATTCTCTATGTACGTGCGTAGTGATGTAAGTTCCATGTGTCGGTCGTTCATGCTCGCTTGTTCTTCAGTCTTGAAGAACGTTTCTCATTGTTGAGAGGGGAGGGAATAGTATTCGAGAGAGAAATCGTTTTGCTCAACAATTCTCAATTCACCAAGTGTGCGGTGTGTTCTATATGGCACAATTGACATTCTTTTCAATTAATAATCATGGAACTTCAATTACCATATTTAATTGCATAACAGAAATTAAATACATTCATTAAATTAGATAAAAATGATGATCCTAATAATAATAATGCCTCATTATTTATGGTGCGCTAACTTGCGCAAAACATAATTATAAATAAAATTATGTGTCATAAAATAATAGCAGCATCATTATTATTTTAACATGTTCCAACTAATAATTATTTTCTATCTTGAAAATAATTATTTTACAACCGGACGTGCCTTAGTCCGCTCGAACTCCACTTCCATTTATTGAACACTCGAATAAATAAATAAATAATTTATTCTCTTAAGTAAATATTTTATTTACAAACTAGTAAGTAAATATTTATTAAATGTTCAATAAAATAAATAAATATATTTAATTTAATTTATTTTATCATCTTAACTTGAATGAAATTATTCCACGATCTTTATAATAATATTTATTTCCTTAATTAAATACAAAGAGAATTTAACAGTGACCACAAAAAACACTTAATGTGTGACCCTCTAGGATTATTTCTCATTGGAATTAGGCAAGCCTGCCTAAAGTCCAAGAGTACAATCTAGAAATGGGTTTTGTTTTTTTATTTTTCTGAAATCTATAATTTTTTATGATTAGTGAAAAACATGGAATTTAAAATGGAATCTATTTATTTTTTTAAATTATATATAAATATTAAATATATTATAAATATTTTTTCAAGTATCATTAGTTCAATTATAATTCTATCAATTCAAATTATGTAATTGGAATAATTTTCATATTGAATTTAGATATTAAAACATGGTAATCCATAGAAAAGTTTTTCTCTAAAAACCCATATTAACATCACAGATACAAAATTTATTTTAAATTAAATATTTCTACTTCTGATAATTGAATTTGGGAAAATGGAATACATATTTCGAATACTAAAAATTTATGATATAAAATATAGTTAATGTAAATTTTTACCAAATTTTTTTTCAATACATTAAAAAGTAATTACCTCAGTTGAGGTAATAACATATTTGATGGGGGTCCATCTAAGAATATATGGGATAAAATTAACCTAATATATTTTAAAACACTAATTCGATGGAAAAATTTCCACATTAATGCTTCGAGGTTTAAAAAATGTCCATCATGGAGACCTTTTCAATGACAAAAACGTTGGTATGACTGAATTGTTTCAAAAAAATTTAAAGTTTTCCAATCACCACATTTATAATAGGAAACCCCCAATCCTCTCAACTTTAAACCTCAGAACTATTTGTATTACCCGATAATTGGCCTAATTCCTTCAAAAATCCATCCTCTATTACTATAATACTTTCTCTTCATAATTGAAACATTGGAATGCTATTGTGTTATCTTATGAAAGATACACGAATAAGAGGCAATGTTCTCTGACCTGATTTTTTATATTATTTCTTTCCCTACCTCCTTCAAGGACTCATAATAAATTATGATATTTTTACCAAATTATAATCCATATAATGGTATTTCGCATAAAAGATTATTTAACTACATCCCTCTGTAACTGCGTAAATGTATTAATGAAATCATCATTCATGGGTATAACTTATAACGCCCTTGGGAATAGGTATCACTCGTTTTCTGTTACTACCTATAATAATTCAGTATGATGATGGATCTAAAATATATATTTTATATTTATAAAATTATTTTTCCTCTTGATTCAATATTTTTTATATACCAATTTTTTATTTCCATTCTCTTATGGGATACAATTACCTCACTCCTGTGTATAGCGTACTACTACCTTTTGAAGAGACGTGATTCTTCTTTCAATAACTCATTACGTAGAATGTAATAAGGATAAGATTATAAATATATGTGATATAAATTTCATTATTTTTATATTAATGCGATTTTTGGATTCTAAAAATATAATAAATATAAAGTTCCTTCTTACCTTATCAGTAAATGAAATATTATAACGTTGTTCATGTATGTGTGGATTACCACATTCATGGTAAGACGTGACTAAACTATCATCTCCAAACTAAATGGATTTCATATGTATGTATATTTAAAGAGGTTATATGGTATTTTTGATATTATTATAATTTTTAGTGATAAAATATTACAGAACTCTTTCATATAATGGTCATTTGGAAATGGAAACGTTACTCATTTGTATGTATGGGCTACCATATCCATGGTTATAGCGTACTTCATTTCTCAAAAACATCATTCATATTTAGAGATTAAGGTTTAATATATTTATACATATGATAATTATGTAATTATTATAATTAATTTTAGGATGAAACTATGTAATATGTTCAAGAATCACACCATTAATGTCAAAACGTGTATAACAAAACAATACATTTAAAAACAGAAACAGTGAATATAATGTATGTTTATTAACGAAAAAGGGATAATATACTATACAATGATTGCATATGATATTATAAATATTAATATGTTTATATTTTAATTTAATAAATTGTTTAAAATGACTATAAATTTGTTTAAATAAAGTTCATTAAAAAAAGAATAATGAGGTAATGTATTTCCTAAAATAATTTTTGATTATTGGGTTAAAATTATATTTCAATAATTATTTGTTTCAAATAGTATGTTTATAATTAATTTTTACTAACATATTTTTTATTTTAAATTTTAATATGGATTTTCATCTAAAAAATAACTGAATCATTGATTAATTCTCATTCGAAATCTATAATCACCATAGATGATTATATAACCATCACATTATAATTGAGATTTTTTATTATTGATTTTCAGTTAAGGCAAATTATTTGAAAATTACCCAATAAATCCATTTCATATTATCAACATATAGTGATTCATGATATCTTCACATAATAGTTCCATTTTTCTACTGTGGGGAACATGTTTAATTGAGAAAATGTTTTTAAAAAAATTCCAACTTCATTTCTTTTTCAATCATAAATCCGTTTTCTTCTAAAAAAATGTAAAAACGTTTTAAAAATGTTTTTTCCCTTTTATAAATGCGTTGTTTATTGTAATTTTACACATTTTTTCTTTCAGCACTAAGTTTTCAAATGTTTCTTATTTCATTTTAATGCAACATAGGTATGGTTTTTACTAAAAATGTGCAAGTGAAATTGGTTTTAACAGTTATAGAATATATATTTTTATCATTCATCATGATAAAAAAATGGTTTACACATTTCTTCATAAATTTTCATGTTTATTAACCAATAAAATTATTTTTAAAATTTATTATTTTTTAAAATATATATTTAAAATGAAAAGAATTTTTTAGATGGTTTTGAAGGCCTTTTTTATATCTTTTTATTAATGAAATTGAAATTATATTCATATTCCAATGGGTAAGTATTGTATTAATACCATAATTATTATTCATTTGGATGGTTTATGATCCTTGTGAATAAGGAATGTTTTAACATTCACTTCCTTCATTTATTTTTGTAGTCAATAATATTCCCTTGAATTATTCACCATATTTTGGACATTAAATTTACCCTAAATGTCAATATTATTTATGATAGATATGCTTATTTTTTAAACCATGTATCAGTTCAAAATATTGTGCTATTATTTGAGATTTATTTGATTGACTAGTGGAATACTAAAAAATTCATATCTTTTACTGTATATAGAAATTTTTTGAGAAGGTGTACTATTCATGAATTAAATAGCGCATTTGATATATGAGGAATGATTTGGACATGTACTGAAAACTGGGGCCAGGACTATATAAAAACACTCAATCCGTCAATGGGACTCATTAAAAAAAATTTCTAAATTAAATAGGTTTCTACCTATATTTTTAAACGTACTAGAGGATATATTTTGATAGTATAGGTTCACATGTTTTTTGGACTTAAATTCCAATAATTATGAATTTCCTTTATCAATAATTTAGTTATTATTATCTATGTGACTTTACCAAATATATTAACTCAGAAATCATTTAATTCTCAGTTTATTAATTAAATGTATAGTGTTTTCTGTTATTTTCCATTCCATATCGACTATATGTTATCAATTCTAGTAATCAATTTAATTAAATGCCATGTTTTTCAGTTACCTAAAATTCCTTTTTCCGTATTCATGGATTATTCAGGATAGTTTTCACTATAATTAATTCTTATTGAGTATTTTTGATCGCTGTTATTTTATTTCCTTTATTATGAATCCATTATTTGTACTATGTATAATATTCAAGGAATTGTGGGGGGAATAATTTTATTTTTGAGAAAAAATTTATGTTGTGATTTTTTATTTTGAATGGAATGAATGACTCTATAATGTATCTAGTTTTTGAAGAAAAATAAACTATTCCATAATTATGGATTTAATTATTTGTCTCTTATGCCTATATAATAACTTAGACACAAACATAGAGATACTAGGTTTGGGTTTTCTATAGTTGGTTTTAGCTGAATTTTAGTAAGTACCATGGAAACTAAATTTTTTAAAATATAGATTATGGAACATAACATTATGATAGACATTTAGGATAAGTATATAATAAAATCCTAAACTTTTGGGAAGGTGGATATGATGCATTTCATCATTATAATAAATCACAGTATGGATAGTACTTGTGAATGTGGTTCTAGAACATAGGTAGTGAAACTCCCCTAGTTTTTACAAAATAACTTATTTAGAATTAATTTAATCTTTTCAATACCCTATATTTCATACAACACTAATTGTAGCTTATGTTATATGAAATTATTGACATTGGAATTTGTTTCATGAAAAAGAAAGTTACTTTATCAATATATAGAATAGTTAGATTATCTTATAGTACATGAAACACCATGTTTGGCTTGCGTTGCATCCAGTGTAGAGTTCCATCGATAGTTTATGTTACACGAAGGATCAATTTTTTCTGAACTACAGCATTATATTAATATTTTTAATTAAAATGATATTATTGTTTCCATTTATCCATTGGAAATGAATTTTCGAATAATAATAAATAAATTCTAAAAATATGGTATATATATGCATATAAAATGAATCATTTAGTTGTTAATTAGATATATATGTAAGTAATAACTATTTAGAAATAAAGATATTATTTTTCTATGAAAATTACATGTTTATGTAAAAACACATTTTATCTCAATAAATTAAACAGAACAATTTTGATGAAATATTTAAAAGAAATATATAAACTATATATATTCAATTCATTATTTAACACTCATCAAAATTTTTTTCTAAATAAGATAACAAAATAAATCCAATCTTTTGCATAAAAAGATATATTTCTTTCCAAAAACTAATTTTACAACATTTTAATGGTGCACCTTTTTTAAATATAATTTTTGAAACTTTTATGAATGTTATTTAAAATAATAATACATATTTTTTAAAGAGGAATATAGAAATTTCCTTTGGTTTAATTTTCTTATTTTTCTAAGAAGTTTAATTTTTTAATGAATAGTGAAATACACACAATTTTAATTTGAACCTGATTTTTGATATAATTTATTGATATAATTATTATATATTTCAAATTCATTTTAAAGAATAATTAGTTCATTTATAAAATAATAAATCCAATTTATTTAATTGGAGTCAATTTCACTTTGAAATTGGTTATACAAACATTTAAATCTTTTAAACTTTTTACATTAAAAACCCATTATTATATCTCATCTGTAAGATTAATTATATATTTATTTTTTCTACTTCTATGCTTAAAATATAGAAAATTTGATTCCATATTTTGAATCATTATAATTTAAAATTTCTAGTAAGTGCACTTATATTTCTTCCAAAAAATAATAGTGAAGGTAATTAAAGTTAATCATGGAGATTATGGTAAAAATGAGTTTACTTAGTGGTCAAACACTATCTTATGTGTCCAAATAACCTGAAAATTTTTCTAAAATACATTTAATGTCCATATTTCAACTATATCCATCATTATATCTATAAATTACAATTATTTGATGCACATGAGGTAAGGGATAGCTCTGAATAGTGTTTATCATTTTATATTTTTATGAACCACTCCTCCTTCACTCTAAAAGGGAACTCATCCCCTCACTTATTCACACCTATCAAGACATCTAGATCATGAAATAGATTCCCAAATAAGCTTCCAAAATACCTCCTCTCATCCTAAAAGTCACACCTTTGGAAAAAGTTAAACCAAGCTCATCCTTTGGTACAAACCAACATGAATTACCCAAAGAAGAGGTAACACCCTTCTACATGAACTTTTATTTTATTTCATCATCCACCACATAAATACTTCATATTTCATTATTATATAACATCCTAAGTCTCCATAATATAATAATATGTTTTAATATCACACCATGACCCAACATCATGTGATCATGGTCATTTTTTAATTTATATTTGTGTCTTTTGGTTTCTTCAAGTATACAAATTTATTAAATTAATATCGAATAGAAATAAAATAAAATAAATGGAAAACGATTTAATAATAATAATACTATTATTATAGTTAATAATACTATTTTAATTATGTTTAATATTATTATAAAATTATTATGAATATTATTTTTATTATTGCAGTTTATTATAATTCTTATTAGGTTTAATATTATTTTTTATTGTCTAATTTTATTTCATTTTTTTTATTTTTACTAATTTATTTCTTTCTTTTTTCCTATGATTTCCCACTTTCTCCTTATATCCCCCTCACATGTCCCCCCCTCCCCCTGCTAACTTCCTCTCACACGAACCTCTAGATGTCCCCCCCTCCTACTCTAGTGATCCTTCTCCCATCCCCATGTGTTCCCTTGGATGGACCTCTATTTGGGAAACCTCATTACTCACGACCACAGCTCTATGTGACCCCCCCGGTCGAGCCCTTTCCTCTCATGATGCTTCCACTTGATCTCCCTATCCTTCGCGAATTTGAACTAGTTTTTATAGGATTTGGGTCTGATCCTTCAAAGAATGTGTTTCTCCCATCTTCCACTGCCATTTTCGGTTGATTTGAGGTATCCTCATTACCTTAAAATACATTGGCCAAACCATATAATGTTTGGGGTTTTTATTTTGATTGAATCCTAATATTTAGGGTTTTTTGGGTTCTGTTAAGGCTAGTTCTAGCTATTGTCATCAAGGTCATTGCATTCTCCACGGATTTTGGATAAGGATTTTTGAATTTATTTATTGTGTCTTAATTTTAATTTTGGGGTTTTATGATTTTTGAGTTTTTAGAAATTTAATTTAGGTTTTGGGGTCATTCTTATGGTGTTTTGAGTTGTTGGTAGATTTTTTGATATATTTCGTTGAACTCTTCTTTTCATTTTCGAGTCTTTGGGTCTAAGAAAACTTTCCTAAATGTGCATAAGAAAATATATATGTGTATTTTGGTTCCCACATTGCATGTTTAATCATTCATGGAAGTGAATGTAAATGTATGGGCTCATGTGTGCCCGTGTATATATTTGATAATGCTAACATAATTGAGTATCGAATAGAATATTCATATAAGAATATATGTAAGGATCTCCTTACACAGGTTCATGGCCATGTAGATGTGTGAATAGGGGCTTCATGTATTTACAAGTATGTGGAGGTGCATATTCTTTATGGGGGAGCAACAGCTTTTAGTTAGAAATCACCAAGGGTCAAATGTTCAGTTTGGTTCCACCCTGAGGAAGATCCCTTAGGCCAATACCACTAATTTTAATTTGATGATTTCTAGAGTGTTTTATTTTTTATCCAATACTTAATAGTATATATACGTGCTATGAAAATTGATAGAGATGCTTGGTGGTGGGATACGTTTAAATTTTATAATTCACTTTTATGTTTTGAAATAACATCCGTGTATACATGTGGTTACTATAATGACACTTTAAATACTTAATGGTGTTTTTAAAAATGGTTTTTTTTGTGGGGTTGGTATTCCCCATGATTTTAAGTGTTGTGCATATTTCTTGTGAAAGTTGAATTTAGTGAACATGGGTTGTATTGTGATTTAAAAAAAAGGAGAAAATATTATATTTGTGTATGTTGGGAAAGAACATGGGTTTTTTTGTGTGAATTTGAGATTAATTTTATGTTTTAATCTCTCAATTGGTTTTCTTTTGTTTAGATATGATTTCATGACTGTTTGAAAGTGTGTGGTTCTATGGTGGTCTAATTGATCTTTTAAAGACTTTTAAAATTAAAAGTGTTGGGTAATTTTAATTTCTTAAAATAAAAGTATTCCTTGTAAAGTTACTAGGCATGTTTGGTTGTTTAAAATGGTTTTTTAATGTGGAAACCCCTACATGTGGCATTCAACCTAATTTGAGATATGTGATGCAAGTATTAATGTGTAATTTTTGATATATGCCTTTGGTAAAGGATTATGTGTAGTTTTGTCGGTAAAAATGGATGTGCCCATGGATGGAGATTATTGGGGAGAGGGTGGGTCTATTTTTAAATAAAGAGAATGATATTTTCATGTATGTTAGTCTGACGAATAGTCAACACCACTTGAAAAAGAACATATGGGAATCTTGGGGTTGTTGTGTGCGTGAACTAGGACTAGTGTACTAGATGATACAGAAGTGGTTAATCTCAGTTAATTCATTCTTGATAGTTGCTCACAACACTAACTATACATAATTATTATTGATTGGAGACTGATAGGTTATGGTCGTGTTCTCTACTAGTGGATCGTGCATTTGGAAAAAGATCTTTGTGGTTGTTATACGAATTTTCATTGATGTATGAGTTTCTTAGGGTCCCATTTGTGAAAGTTACCCATATAGACTGAACATGGGGATCACTTATGACATTGTGTTTGTGAAATGATTTAAATTTTTATTACATCAATATTTATTTCTCCTTCTTCAATACATGTTTTCAATTAAAACAAATTTCCTTTCATTTTGGAATGTTATAGCATGCTTGGAAGCAATTTTGAAAATATAGCGGAATAAAAATTCTCACTTTCAAAACATAAAATTGGACATTAATTTGAATAGAATGAAAAAATTATTTTATTACATCTTATTTGGATAACTAAAATGATTGGGTTTCTTCTAAAAGTTAATGCAATAGGGAATTTTTGTTCTTTGGCATTCCTAATGAGAATCTAGATTCTCACACGTAATTTATATTTCAGTTTGAAGTTCCTCTAGTTTTTTATCTCTCTTGGAGCGAGTGTAGTTGATTTTATATGGTGACCCATGAGGTCACTTGACGTATGTCTTATTGCATGGTTTAGTTTTTTCATTGCTAGTTTGTTTGGTTTATTTTCTTTTTTCTATTTTATTCGTTTTATGTTTATTTTAATTCTTCTTGGTGGAACAAATCATTCCCACCAAGTTTGTTTTGATGCTCGACACTAGTTTGCATCCCGTGGGGATCGGGGACACCCTTCCGGCCTTATCGATGGCCGACTCGGGTGACCGGATCAGGGATGACCTGGGTTGGTTAGTGAAAAATTGGTATCATAGGTGGCTCGTATTATTTGGGGTGTCAGATTTATTGGAGATTAGGTGTCCCATGACTCGAGAGGTAGGTGTATGAAGGAAATCATGAACACTTTCTCATCCCAAGCCTCGACTTTCCAGCGGTATTTTGGGAATTGAATTGATTTTTTGCTTGCTCTGTGTACATAAATGATGGAAAAGGATATGATCTCGTATTATTTGATGAGCTTACATGGAGTAGTGACCCATGTATAGCCTGAGTACATGGTTTAAGAGACTTACCATGGTGGATTATCGCTCGGAGCATGGTCTTCTAAACCATGTTTCTTGGTCGGCATGTCCAATAGTTCCTTATTTTTGGAGTTTTCATGTGAGTTTTGTCTGGCCGTCATTTTGGTTGCTTTGAGTGAATCTCAAAAATGAAAATAGTATTTATTGAGAATGGATGTTAAAAAGGGAGTGTGGTTGTTGGAGTGGAGAAATAGTTTTTGAGATGGAAATTCTTTTATTTTAATAGAATGTATGGTTTCAAAGGGGAAAATGGGATGTGTTTTTGATTTTGGTTTGAGATCCTAGTAACACTTTTTGGAATGTGAATTGGAAAATGTTTGGGAATTTGTGAATTTTTTTCATTAATGATAAGTGACAATTTCAAATGTGTTGAAAAATTTTTCTTTATGAGGAATGATATATTTTGAAAATGGGATTTGTTTTTAATTAACCCATGGAATTACTATGAGGCATCACATATATGGAGTTATTCAATTAGAAAGTGGAAAATTGTGGTATGTGTGAATGGGTGTTTGAACTAGTATAGATATATATATAAATATGTGTGTGTGATACTTAATGGAATACTAATGGTGGGTATTTATGTTTTAATGCTTGTTGAAATAATTTTCAAAAAGGGTTATTTAAATTTTTTGAAAAGTGAGTGAGAAATTATTTAGTTTTCTATATTTGTGTTTGGTATCCTCTTCCAGTGATCATTATTCTGACAAACTGAATTCTGGTTGGAATAGGGATTTTCATTTTAGTTTTATTTTGCGATTAATGTGTGGAATTTTTATTTATGATGAGTTTTGATTCGGATTTGTGCATCTTTTTTTAAATTATTCCACCTAGAAAAGTCCAAGAGAATTCTAGTGTGTTTCGTCTAGTTGTTGGTTCTACCCAAACTCTTAATAGATTGTGGGAATTGAGGTATTTTTAGATTTTTTCTATCTTCATTGGTGATCATTTCCAATTGAAGGTAGCTGCCTACCATGGTGAAATAGTTGGCATTTTCATGTTATTAGAAACTCCCAATGCTGTGAAACTCTAATGGTTCAGCTTCATTTGGGGGTTCGTCATTGGATTTGTGAAGGAGATAATCCCAACATCGTTTCATAATGGGATTTCCTGGATGGTTTTAAGACCACTTTTATCTGAAATTTTATACCAGAGGAGGTGAATCCGAGGAAAGTGACAAATATCGTGAGTGTCTAGAAAGACCAAAAAACTATAGAGGCCCACATTGGGAATCTCTAGGTGATGGTTCCTATTTCATTGAAGATAGAATTGTTGAATCAGCTAATGTTTCACATGTGTGGGGTCTCATTACATGGGTCAAGGACTGATTATTTTTTGTGTTCAAGATGGATCCTCATCTGGTGAAGAGAGAAAAGAAGAGGATCCCACTTTATAAAAGAAATCATGTCAATTAAATCTTTAAATATTCATTCCACCCTCCTGTTTACTTCTGGTGCGATTAGTTTGAGTACATTAAGTCACCTTGTCTTCATCCTTCAATGGATTTTCCTTGGTGTTGATTATCATTTAATGGCTTGGAAGTTTCAAAACCGAATTGGTTATGGTTTTTGAGGAAATTCTGAATTAGTCGGAGCCTTTCCTGATTGTGGACCACACTAGAGTCTTCGTGGTTTGTTTCCAACCTTCGATAGCTGAAAAATATAAGAATGTATCATTTTTATAGGCCTACAAAAAGATGTTCTATCCAAAATGGTTTCTTGGGACATTCCAAGGGGGTTTTGTAAGTCACTCTACCAAAAGTGGGTCTTTTTTGATAATCATCAATTTCTAACTGCAGGGTAGCAGATGCATCAATACATCAAAGATCTATCCATAGCTATCAAAGTGATGCTTTTCATGAAGCCAGGAAATCATTATGTGTGGAGGATCATAGTCGGATTTTTTTCTCTAGTGATAAAATGGGGAAGGTTTAAATTTATTTATCTTAGTTTCCAAATATTTTCATGTTTTGTTCTTTAAGAGTCATAATGGTATCATTTCCTCATTGTGGTATTTATTCATTGAATACCCATATTTGGTTATAAGGAGGCGTGGAGATCGCATTTTCATGTAATTATAGTTATTGTGACTCCTAAAATTTGAACTTTTAAGGCTATCTCTTTGTGGATATGAGTCTCGAGATGATTATCTCTCCAATGTGGTTAGCTAATTTTGTGACCCATTCTTGTTTTAGGATGTGATTTTTTTGGAGAATCATGTGTATTGAGAAAAACATTATAGGGTTTTAGTCCGCCGTTTGGTTTGCGGTTTTTTGTCGGGGACCCCATGTGGTTGGGGTTTGGTGTGTGTGGAGAGTTATTGTGTCTCTTTGTATGGTGGTTCCCATATCATGTTCATACTAGTTGGCCTAAGATAGTTGGTTCTTAACTGGTGGGAATACATTCCATGGATCTAGTCATTCCATCTTCAGGATTGGGTTTTTGTATGTGTTTGGGCTGTATTCGTGGTTTCCTCTTTGGTTCAAGATAGCAGTTATAGAGTTAGGTCATGCTGAGAGTCTCAATGTCAGTCATGCTTGTCATGTTATTATGTTAAATAGAACCCTCCTTTTTTTCTTGATGGATCTCTTCATTATAGTTTCCCTTAGAGTTGATCAGGTGAGACTGGATGAGTGAAAATTCACACCGAGTTCATGATTTCGTTGGCCTTGTCCAGTTTCAAACTCGAGTTTGATCCGTCATTCGATTGGGTGACTTTCTAGGGGTACAAAGTTTTTGCAGTGGGAAGAATTGTCACTTCCCAACCTCACATCTTGTGGTCTGAGTTATTTTGTAGATTTGTATTTGTGTCTTCTAGTTTTTAAAAGTATTATTTTTTTAAAATTAAAATGAAAATGAACTAAAAAAATTAGAAATAAATTTATTTATAATATTATTATTATTATATTTAGTAATAATATTATTAATTTATTATTACTGTTATCATTATTATTATTGGTGTTTATTATAATTATTATTAGAGTTATTATTATTTATTAATTTTTTATTTATTTTATTTTATTTTTTATTTAATATTTAATTTCATTCTCTTATCCCCTCTTTCCCATCTTCCTCCCCATATCCCCTTCACACATCACCTCCACTCCCCCTACTAACTTCCTCTCGCACGACCCGTCAGTGGTCCCTCACTCTCCAGTGCACATTCTTCTTTCATCGCGTATTCCCTCAGACATACCTCCCTTCGGGTGACCTCTCACATCAACACCTCACATCTGCACGACCCCCTCCCCATCTGGACGACCCATTTCTACTCACAACACCGCCTCCCGAACTCCCTCTCCATCTTGGATTTCATCCACTTTACACAAGATTTTGTTTTGATCCTTCATGTAATAGGTTTCTCCCCTCCCCTCCTTTCATTTCCACCTAATTTGAGGTCTCCCCATCACCCTAATGAAATTTGGCCAAACCCTATTGTGTTTCGGTTTATTCTTTGGATTGACTCTTGTTATTTATGGTTTGATGGGTTTTGTAAGGGATGGTTCTATCCTCTATCATCAAGGGAAGTGGGTTCGCCAGGGTTTTTGCATAATTATTTCTAAATTTATTCATTTTGTATTAATTTTATATTCGTTTTTTTATGATTTTTGAGTTGTCGGCAATTTATTTTGGGCTTTTGCATCTTTTTCACTGTGTTTTGAGCTACTGGTAAACATTTTTATATATTGTGTTGAACTTTTATTTTTGTTTTTGAGTCACTGGGTCTAGGGAGACTTTCCTTCATGTGCATCGGTTTATATATATGAATATGTGGGTTCCCATGTTACATGTATAATCATCCAAGGTAGTGAATGTACATGTATGGGTCTCGGTGTTCCCATGTGTCTGTGTGTGTGTGTAAATATATATATATATAAATTCATATATATGTGAGGCATGACTAGTTTATGCATATAATAATATTTGTACGGATCCCCTTACATGTTTTCATGTCCAAGTGGATCTGTGCATAGAGGATAGGTGTCTTTACATGTATGTGAAGGTGTATATTCAAAGTAGCAGAGCAACAACTTTTAGTTAGATAGTGCCAAGGGCCAAATGTACAGTTTTTTCCCACCCTAAGGTAGGTTCCATATGCATGTACCATTAATTTTAATTCCATTATTGCTTGAGTGTTTTAAAAAAAGTGTACGTTCTATGAGAAGTGTTAGTGTTGCTTGGTTTTGGACATGCATTATTTTTGATGTTTCACTTTTATGTTTTGAAATATGTGTAAGAGTTGGTGTCCTAGAACCATGTGGTTTTAGTTTGAATACATGGATATTTAATTTATTTTTACTTATTGTTGATTCTTCTGCATGACTGAAATGTAATAATGTCCTTGAGTATTTGTTGCATTGATAAGGTCACGATAGTTCCCTACTATGATGAGAACCTTGAAATGCTATAACAATATTGTTAAATATAGTTCTGCAGTTGGATGACATGCTATGCCGTGACACATAGCATGCATACCGTTAGGTGCGAGTACTCGTAAGAAGATGAGACTTCCTCTCATGAAGATCGTACTTGGTAATCTCTAAGATAAGATATTATGATAATAGTCCCACTAGTAGGATTTCCACATGTTTTGGTGTCATCGGATATTTATATCTGCGAGCCTGTATAATGATACTTAGAAATTAATATTATCATTAATACATGTCATGGATTACGCACTTTTATTTACGGATGAATATAGTCACGTAGACAGTTGGTGGGACATAGGGAACATTGGGTGTGTCATGAGTGGCATGTTATTAATGGATAAGTCGAGGAAGGATTCCTAGCTTCCATTTATGGAAGTGGATATCTTGGCCCTTTGATTGAAATAGAACCGCTGCGCAAAATTCCATGGCCATGGTGTAACAACCTATTTATTTTAGGATGTCAAAGAACGATGTATCAAGCATAAAGGTAGATGACACAATCATGAAACCTTCTTGATGAGATATTGGGACAAAGGGATTATATTACATAGTGAGAGTTCGTTTGGGGATGTCATTGTTGAGACTATACGTTCTTTCTCTTGGGTGCCTTGACCAGTTGCTAGATAGTACTCTTGTACTTTAGGTAAGCCCAACTAATTCCAACGAGAATGGATCCTAGAGGTTCACACACTAAGTGTTTTTTGTGGTCTTAGTTAAATTCTATTTGAATTTAATTAATGAAATAAATATTATTATCCTGACCAGGAAAAAATTTTATTCTATTTAAGATGATCACATAAATTAAATAAAATATATTTATTTATATTATTGAACATTTAATAAATATTTATTTACTAGTTGGTAAATAAAATATTTATTTAAGATAATAAATTATTTATTTATTTATTCAGGTGTTCAATAAATGGGAGTGGAGTTCGTGTGGACCATGGTCGCTCTGGTAGTAAAATAATTATTTTCAATACAATAAATACTTATTTAATTAGTTTGCACAATTCAAAATAACACTGTTACTATTTGGTGATGCATAATTTTAATTATAATTTCATTTTGCGCAAGTTGGGGCACTATAAATAATGACAAAATATTTTTTTTAAATGCATGTTTTTTTCTCAAAGTTCATGAATGTATTTAATTGTTGCTATGAAATTAAATTATGTAACTGAAATTCCATGTATATAAATAGGCAAGTACCCCCATTGTTCCATACACCACCCCACATGCCTGGTGAATTGAGAATTGTTGAGCCAAACAATTTCTCTCTCGAATCCTCTTCTCTCCCCTCTCAAGAATGAGAGACGTTCTTCATCGCTGAAGAACAAGTGATCAAGAATGACTGACACAAGTCACTCGCTTCGCCACGCTAGCACCCGAAGAATGAGGAGTGTCGATTGTAGGCCATTGGAGCATGTGTGAATCACACTAGAGGGATTCTAGTTTGGATCCTTACAACCACAGCAATATAATCAGGAAGGGTGAATCCGGACAATCAGCATCATCAACAAAGAAAAATACCAAATACACAGGTATTATATTTCTTTATGAAATAAATTAAATTATTTATAAACGTGATGTGAAAGATCCTCTCTAAAGGTTTCGGGACTCTTTTTATCATTATATAAATATTTTATTATATTCCATAGAGACTTCTGTTCATCATCGTATTGATCCTGGAATAATAATTGATTATGGTAAAAATCAAAATTGGTTGCCATCCCAACCACGCTTCCACAGGGCCCAAAACCTTCATGTGGTATCAAAGGGGTGACATCATACTTTATAATTATTTGAATATTTCATTGGTTAATTACACATTTAATAATTTAGTTTTTTCAAATCAAGTTAATCATTCTATAAATCTGAATCTCAAGATGTACTCTTCCTCTTTCGTTTCTCGTTCACCATACAGAAATGATATTTTATTTTTATTTTGATTAAAATAAAATAGAGGATCTCATTTGGAGGTGCCAAAGCTTCCTGGACGTACAACACTAGAACACACGACAGGTATTCAGAAGTACATGTCATGTAGTCAAGATTCAATTCATTAGATCAGTCCTCCAAACCAAGTCATGTGTTGGAGTCTTTATAAGAATTAAATTACTCAGTGTGTTGACCCAGAACACGTGGAACACGGTTTCTAGATTACATGCCGTATGGCCCAATGGAAATGGCAAGTAGTCCCTTCGGGTTAAGGAGGGATCATGTACCCCATACAAGGCTTTCCTAGATAGAGACCATGTAATGAGGAACTATATGGCTTGTGTCCCACTTATAATGCCGTGTACTCCAAATATTTCGGAAGTACACTCAAATTCCATTTCCCTAGGTATGCACTTCAGATAGACAGTGAAAAATAGTACACGTCATATAGTTATAACTACACATCATGTACTCATCCAAATTACATAGATTTATTAAAAATTATTATTATATTATTCAAACCCTTAAGACGTGTACCATCATGCAGGTATAAAGTTGAGGCACAACACATGATATGTGTTTTATATATATGTGTTCAATTTAACATCTCTGTAATGTTCATTTCTACCGATTTGGTATTTACGAATAAAAATTCACTTGGTTGGCTCCAAGGTAGAAGTTATGAACAAAGATAATTTTAAATGAATTTATTTGCTTAAAATTATTATGGATGAGAATCTCAAGGAAATTCATAAAAGGATTTAAGATAAAAGGATTGATTAATTAAAGATGATAATTAATTGATTCGAGCATGATTTATCTTAAATGAGAAAGATTAATGAATTGAATGCTAGTTTTATTTATGAGTAACCATCATTGAATATATGAAGCATCATGAGCTAGGACAAGACCTTTGTATGTGGATGGTTTCTTTTAATTAATTTATTTAAATTAAATTTTTTGGCATGTGAGCCTTCTCCTCATTAATATGTATGGCCTTTGTGACCAAGGATTATTTTATGTAAAACCCCTTTTTACCCCTCGCCTACATGTGAGTTAAAAAAGACATATGTAACGGATGGAACTCCCAAGATAGTCGAGGCATTTCAAGATAGAGCCGAGAGGAAACCAATCCCAGGAGATAAAGAGCTAGATAGGTGGAAGCTGTAAACAAGTAAGGAAAAGGCTCAAGTTGTTTCTCCCATAGGTTAGGGGAAATTTATCAACCGCTAGATAAACTAACCATTAGAAAAGCTCGTGATCATTTCATTTAATTTTTTTATTTCTGTTAGTCTCATGGTTTATCATTATGGATGTGTTTTCACGACAACATAATTAATTAATTAAACAATCATGCAATATGGAACTAAAATAAACCAGACTTATGAATAAATATTATCAAGATTGGTTAATCACTTAAGTAATTTTGACTTAATATTAACAAGCGTGTGATAATGATAATAATTAATTCATGCATAAGAGTTAAAAATCCCTCAAATAAAATATGATGTCAGAACTAGACTTGTGTTACTTGATTAAAGGGGAAAACTCAAAAACAACTATATGTTTGAGCAACCCTTGTTGGGAAACTTACTTTTATACAAGAAGACATAGTGAAAGGTTTTGGGTTGACTTAAACATATTACATCGAGAGGAGTATCCCTTGATAGAATTGGTGTAATATTGGAGGCAAGTGTTGAGGAAATCCAAAGTCATGATTTCAGGATTGGGGAGTCTACTCAACATATCAAGAAGAAGCTTGCCCGTAGATGGAAAAGGCATGTCTACCTAAATACCTTCTAATAGCTTGACCAACCATTTTTGGTATTATGCGAAGAGGATTATAGACCCTTTCCACTAGATGTCATAGAAACTGGATATTATTAGTTCAATGGCGAGGGCCATTGGGACATGATAAAATAGTTGTAGACTTTATAAAATTTATTATTTCTAATAAAATGTTATCAAGAAAGTACTAATGATCTAATATTTTAATTGTAGAATAAAAATGAAAAGCTCATCAACCACACTATCCCTGCGATCAATTTTGTATAAAGACAACATCATAACCATTAGTAACTTCCAATCATGGTTTAGACACCTTCGGGTTATCCTACTCCATGAACGGGAGCCTTACGTGCTGGAGTTAGCATTACCCAATCCTCCTACTAAGGAGGTGAGTGATGAGGATTTGAAGGACTCTGAGAAATATATGAATAATGCGATCGACGTTCAATGTTTGATGTTATCATCAATGTCTAGTGAGCTCAAGGTGTCTCATGAAAACATAGATGCTTATAGAATTCTTAATCGCCTATATGGTCTTTACCAGGAGAGATAAAGACATGAAAGGTTTGAGATATCTAAGGGACACTTTCATGGTAATATTAGAGAAGGTTCCCCAGCTAGGCCTCATGTAGTCAAGCTCATTGGCTACATTGAGCACCTATAGGTTCTAGGGTTTAAACTCCCCGAAGAACTGGGCACCAATCTCATTCTTACATCACACCCTCATAACTTCTCTAACATTGTGCTAAATTTCAATGTGAACAACATTGATAGGTCTCTAACTGGTCTTCTTATCCTCATTCTCCAAGTTGACAAAGATATAAAGCAGAAAAAGCCTTCTATCCTTATGGTGAATAAGAGGAAAGGGAAGGTGAAGAGCTTTTATCCCAAAGTTCATCACAGCCTTCCCAAAAAAGGAAGATCAAATTCAAGGCAAGGGAACAGGAGGTTGTTTGTTTTTCATGAGGCAAGAAGGCCCACTGGAAGAAGATCTTAATCCAGCCTATGAAGCAAGGGGAAGCTTTAGGTGCATTTGTTATCAAATGTAATCTATCTATTTCTACAAATTAGGTATTAGACTGTTCTTGTGGTGCTCACATATTTATCCGAATATAAGAACCAAGTAGATTCATAAAGATTGATCGAGGGGAGGTAGATCAATGAGCAGCCAATGGAGCTAGACTTGTTGTTGTAGCTTTTGGGGACTACAACCTCACATTGTCAACTGGGATGATATTTGTGTTAGAGGGTTGTTTTTATGTGCCTTCTATAACGAAAAACTGAATTTCTGTATCCAGACTAGATATAAATGGATTTTTTTCAGGTTTGGAAATAAATTTAGCTTCTTTTTTAAAGATATCCTTTTATTTGGATGGCCACATTTATATAATGGGCTTTATGTGTTGGATTACACAAACCAAGTAATGGAAATCGATGAAAAAGATACTTTACATGACTCATACCACACCCAACATTGAATTATCTAGTAGGTCATGCAAATGAGAAAACACTTGAAAAAGTTACATCAAGATTGATATTTAGATTCTTTTGAACTAAAACCACATGGAATATGTCATGCATGTTTCCAAGGCAAAATGACCAAAGCCTCATTTGGTGGAAAAGGTGAAAGGGCTAAGGAGCTTCTTGGATTGGTTCATACTTATGTGTGTGGACCATTAATTGTTGAAGCAAGGGGTGGGTACTCATAATTCAGAAATTTTATTGATGATTTTAGAAGATAAGGATATATATACTTAATGAGGTATAAGTCGGATCGCATTGATAAGTTCATGGAATACATGAATGAAGTTGAATACTATCTTGGTAAGAAGATCAAGAAACTCCGCTTAGACTGGGGAGGGGAATATCATAATCAAGACTTCATTGATTACTTACGATATTTTGAGATCCTATCCCAACTCACTCCTCCTTACACACCTCAAAGGAATGGTGTAAGTGAAAGGAGGGACAACACCTTTTTAAACATGGTGTGATCAATGATGAGTAATGTAAGTCTTCCATTATCCTTTTGGGGATATGTGTTACAAATCGTGGAACACATACTAAACCAAGTACCAAATAAATTGATAAATGTAATTCCATACGAGTTATGGAGTAGAAGAAAATCTATGTTATCTAATTTACATGTGTGGGGTAGTGAAGAATTTGTTAACGCCTCTTCAGGTAATAAAATCACACCCTGAGGCACAAAGTGTACCTTTATAGGATACCCAAAGGGAACATAGGGATATTAACTATAAATCAACATATAAAAATAGGTTATAGTGGAAATACATGCCATATTACTAGATAATAAACACATCTCTAAAAGAGATAGTGGGAGCAAGATAGACTTTGATGAAGTTGAGGCTCAAGGAGCACAAGAGTTGGTACATGAACAATGCCCCATGGAAGAAGAATCTATTCCAGAGACATAAGTACTAAATAGACGTATAAGAGAGGTTAGAGAACCAGAATGGTATGGTTTTCTAGTTACCATGGATGGTGAATCTTTATTAGTTGATAATAATAATCCTATAACCTACAAGGAAGCAGTAAGTGGAACAGAAGTTCCCAATTGGAAAGAAGCCATAAATTCTGAACTGGATTCCATGTATGAAAATCATGTATTGATTTTTGTAGATCATCCAAGTTATGTAAAGCATGTTGGTATAAAATGGGTATTAAAGATGAAACTACACATGGAAATACAAGTTGGTAACTATAAAGCGCGACTGGTTGCAAACAGTTTTAAACAACATCAAGGAATCGACTATGATGAAACCTTATCACTAGTTGGAATGCTAAAATCTATCACAACTATACTTCATATTGCAGCTTACCATGACTATGAGAGTGGGAAAATGAATTTAAAAATACCATTCCTTAATTAGAACCTTTAGAAAGATTTCTACAAGACACAATCTGTAGTGTTTTTGACTCCCAAGGATACCACAAAGATATGAAAGTTGTAAGAATCCAATTATGGATTAAAGTAAGCATCCAGGTCATGGAACAATAGTTTTGATGAAGCCATAAAAGAATTTGGTTTTATAAAAAATTAATGTTAGCCTTATGTCTATAAACAATTTAGTGGGAGTGAAGTTGTTTTCCAAATAGTATATGTTGATGACAAATTACTCATTAGAAACGAGATACCAGTCTTGTAGTATATTAAGGCATGGTTGAATCAATGCTTCTCCATGAAATAAGTGGTATAGGTATCATATATTCTTGGGATGAAGATACATCATGATAGATCCAAGTTATTGATGGGCCAGAGTAAAAGTATATACATTGATAAGATACTAAAGAGATTCAGTATGAAACATTCCAGGAGGGGATTATTGCCAGCATCACATGGGTTTCATATTTCCCAAAAAATGTTTCCTTAGACACTTGAGGAAAGAAAGATAATGGAAAGGACTCTATACACTTCATTAATTTGGTCAGTCTTGTTTGCCCTGCTATATATTATGTTGGATGTTGCCTATGCCATGAGTGCGGAAGGCAGATTTCAAGCTGACCCAGGTGACCGCTAATGGATAGTAGTCAAGACTATCCTAAAGTATCTAAGATGTACTAAGGATATATTCCTGGTTTATAGGGGAGATGGGGAACTAGTAATCAGAGGATATGCAGATGCATGATTCTAGACTGATCAAGATGACATGAAGTCATAAATGAGATACATATTCACATTGAATGGAGGTGTAGTGAGCTGGAAGAGCTCAAAGAAGAGTGTGGTCACAGATTCTACAGCAGAGTCTGAGTATATCGCAGCTTCTAAGGTAGCTAAAGAAGTAGTTTGGATGCAAAGCATCATCAACAATCTAGATGTGATACATAGCTATAAATATCCCTTCACGATGTGCTGTGATAATACTGCATTAGTGGCTCTCGCAAAAGATCCAAGTTCACATCAGGGGACGAAGCTAATACTTTGGATGTATCAAATCTTGAGAGATTTTTCTCATAGTGGTGAAGTTATAGTGAACAATATTTCCATGGAAGACAACGTGGTGGACCCCTTGACTAAAGCCTTGACTCAGTAGAAACATGATCATCATGTGAGGTCTAGCGGACTGAAAGTTGTAGGAAGTTGGCTCTAGTCCAAGTGGGAGTTTGTAAGAGTATGTTTCATAGAACCAAATGGTTTGTACGTTGATTAAAATAATATTTAATGTATTGTTACATATTGTTCATTTTTATTCATGACTATAATGTAATAATATTCAAGAGTATTTGTTGCATTGATATGTTCATAGAAGTTCCTCATTTTGATGAGAACCTTGAAACACTATAAAAATATTTTTAAATATAGTTTTGTGGTTGGATGAAATGCTATGATGGGAAACATAGCATATAGACCATCAGGTTCGAGTGCTCATAAGCAGAAGACACTTCCTCTCATGAGGTTCACACTTGATATTATCCAAGATATGAGATTATGAGAACATACCCGCTAGTAGGATTTCCACATGTTTTGGTTTCATCAGGTATTTCTATCTGTGAGTGTGTGTAATGGTCCCACTACCACAAAAACAGTTTTTCGCAGCGCCCCCCTTTATCAGCGCTAACGAAAAAGTGCTGATAAAGGGCCCCCCTGTATCAGCGCATGCTTAGTAGCGCCGATAAAGGGCCCCCCTTTATCAGCGCTTGCTTAGTAGCGCTGATAAAGGGGGCCTTTATCAGCGCTTTTTTTAGCGCTGATAAAGGGTCAGCTTCAAAAAAAAATTAAAAATATAATAATATATAAATATAGTTATACTGGTATATAAATATAATATATAATTTTTAAATATATTTTAGATAAGTATAAATGTACATTTACACTTATTATTCTTAATATTTAAGATATTTAGTGAAAATGACTTCTTAAAAAATTAAAAAAATATTTTTAATTAATATGTTGATAATAATTATGGAGTAATAGTCATTTAATAACAATTTGAGGACTAAAAAAATTAAAAAAATTAAAAAAATATCCAAAATATGTTGAAAACGCAACTCAAACTTCAAACGGCCATAACTTTTGATCCGGGTGTCCGTTTGAGCTCTACAACATATCAAATCGAAGCCTGCGACGAGCTCTACATCACTGTGACTTGGTGGGACCCTAGTCAAGAATTTTTCGAGGCCAAAAGAGGCCCAGAACGCCTCCAAAACTGAGTTTTTTGTCGGGGTACCCGGATTTTTTAACATTTTGTGGATTTTCAAACTCGTTTAAGGGGGTATTATTGGCTTTTCGTGGTGGGGACTGAATTTATTCCAAGGTATACATTCATATTGATATAATGTCTTTGAAATTTTTATCTTTTTTTATAATGAACTGCTATTTATAATCAAATATATAACTATATGTACATATATTTTATATATTCGCACCTAAAAATGAAATTTTTTAAATAAATAATTAAAAATATTTACATATAAAATATATTAGCTTTATCTATATAATAACCAATATCCATTTTATTTAAAATACCAATATATGAATATTTATATACCTATATATTAATCTAACTATATATATATTAATCTAACTATATATATATATTAATCTAATAACTATATATATATTAATATAGCTACATATATATATATTAGTATTACTATAAATATATATATTAATATCACCATAAATATATATATTAATATCACTATATATATATTAATATAACTATACAAATATATATTCATATAACTATATATATGTTAATATAACTATATATATATATTAATATAAGTATATATTACTATACGAATAAATATAACTAAATAAATAAATATATATATATATATATATATTAATACCACAATATATATATTAATATTAATATATATATTATAATATAGCTATATATATATATATTATAATATAACTATATATATATATTAATATAAATATATATTACTATACGAATCAATATAACTAAATATATAAATATATATATATAGAGAGATATCATGAATTGGAAAGAAAATCAAAATAGAGTAGTGGTAAGGGCTTAGGCACGCAGGGGGGAGGTCTCGAGTTCAAATCCCGGTGGAGGCAGGGGTGCGCGCGCATGGGGAATATTGGAGTAAGCGCTGCTAAAGGGTGGAGGGGGTGCGTGGGGTGCATGGGGTGTTGTATAGGGGCTGAAAAGCTCTGTAAAAGGGGGGGTTCAAGCGCTATAAAAGCCCCCCCGATTGGCAGTATTTTTTTAATTTTTTTAATTTTTTTTAACTTTTATGAGCGCTTTTTTAAAAGCGCTGATAATGGAAGCGCTGATATAGGACCCCTTTATCAGTGCTAAAAAAAGCGCTGATAAAAGGGTCATATATCGGCTCTTTTTTTAGCACTGATAAAAGACCCCTTTTATCAGCGCTTTTTTTTAGCGCTGATAAAGGGGTCCTATATCAGCGCTTTTCGGAGCGCTGATAAAGGGGACCCCCCCCCCCCTTTATCTATGCTGGCTTTATCAACGCTTTTCTAGTGCTGATAAAGACCATTTTTAGCGCTGATAAAGGCCGTGTTTGTAGTAGTGTCCTTATGCTTAAATATTATCATTAATATGTGTCACGACATACACAAATTGATTTACTGACGAAAACCATCACGCAAACAGTTGGAGGGAAGTAGGGTATGTTTGGTGTGTCACGAGTGGCATGTTATTAATAGATATGTCATGGAAGGATTTTCCCTTACCTTTATCGAAGTTGATATATCAGCTCTTGGATTGAAATAGAAACGTCGTGAGAAATTACATGGCCATGGTGTAATGATGAGTTTATTTCTGGCAGTCGAAGAACGACGTATCAAGAATAATTGTTGATGACACAATCATGAAACCTGCTTGATGATATATTGGGAAAAGGGATTATATTACATAGTGATAGTTTGTATGTGACTCTTTTTGTTGTGACTTTACATTCTTTCTCTTGGGTTCCTTGAACCATTTCTAGACAGTACTCTTGGACTTTAGGTAAGCCCGCCTAATGCCAGCAAGAATTAATTTTAGAGGTCCACACTCTATGTGTATTTGGCTATCTTGGTTAAATTCTATTTGAATTTAATTAATGAAATATATATTATTCTCATGACTGTGGAATAATTTTATTCATGTTAACATGATCGTATAAACTGAATAAAATATAATTATTTATTTTATTGAACAATTAATAAATATTTATTTACTACATTGTAAATAAAATATTTATTTAAGAGACTAAATTATTTATTTATATTTTCGGGTGTTCACTAAATAAATGTGTTGTTCTAGCAGACCAAGGTCGGTCTGATAGTAAAATAATTATTTGCAAGATGGGAAATAATTTTTTAACTAATTGGCACAAATAAAAATAACACTTCTATTATTTAGTAAAGCAGAATTTGATTTATAATTCCCTTTTTTTGAATGTTGGTGAACCATAAATAATGACACAATATTATTATTAAATTCATGGGTTTTCTCTAATTTTATTAATCTATTTAATTGTTTCTATGCAATTAAATTTTTCAAATGAAGTTCCTTGTATATAAATAGGCACATACCCCAACGGTACCACACACCACACCACACGCCTGGTGAATTGAGAATTATTGAGCCACACAATTTCAATATCGATTCCACTTCTCTATCCTCTCAAGGATGAGAGATGTTATTCATGGTCAAAGACCAAGCAATCAAAAACGACTGACACAAGACACTCACTTCACTACGCTAGCACCCGAAAAACGAGCGGTGTTAATCGGAGGACATCAGAGCACATTTGGATCCCCACTAGAGGTATTATAGTTTGGATCCTTAAAACTACAATGAGATAATCTGGAAGGGTCAATCCTGATGATCCAAATCATCAACAGAGAAAAATAACAATTATACATGTATTATTTTTCTTTATGAAATTAATTAAATTAATTATAAACATGATGTGCAAGATCCTCTCTAAAAGTTTCGGGCCACTATTTTTCTTTAACTAAATCTTTGATTATATTCCATGGAGACTAAAATTCATCATCGTATTTATCCCAGAATAATAATTGATAATGGTAAATATCAAAATTGGGTGTCTTCTCAACCACACTTCTGCTGCGCCCGAAACCTTCAATATGGTCTTCTTTTAAATGTGCCCCCAATAATGACACATTAAATGAATAAATGTGTTTGGAAAAATGTTTTTAGGTGTGTGGTTGGTAGTCTCTGTGATGTTTGGTGTTGTGCATATTGGTTGTGAAAGATGAATTGAGTGAACATGGGTTTCTGTGTGATTTAAAATAGGGGGAATCCCTTGTCTTGGTACATTTCAAAAGGTACATGTGTTTTTTGTGTGAATTTTAGATTAATTGGAGGTTTTAATTTATAAAATGGTATTCTTTGTTTTAGATATGGATTCATTATTTTTATTAAGTGTTTGGTACATTGGTTCTCAAATTCTTCTTTTAATGAATTTTGAAATTAATAGGGTTGGGTAATTGTATTTACAAAAAATGAAAATATTCCTTGCAATGTAACAAGGCTGGATTGGCAGTAAAAAATTGTTTGTGAAAGTGGAAAACCCAACATTAGTCATTCCCCATAATTTGAGAAATGTGACTCAAGTATTAATGTGTAATTTTTGATATGTGCCTAGTGTAAAGGCTTGTGTGTGGTAGTGTGTCATAAAAAGGGGATGCCCTCAAGGCAGGAGATCAGTGGTGAGAGTGTGGGTGTGTTAGTAAATAAATATAATGTTATGTTCATGTGAGTTAGTCTAATGGAAACTCAACACCACTAGAAATAGAGAACATGGGAATATTGGGATATCTAGGTGGGCAGACTTCGAATAGTACTCTAGATGATACAGAAGTGGTTCTTCACGGTTTCATCAAGCATGATTTTTTCTTACAACACTAACTAATCATAATGATGATTAATTGGAGACAACTATGTTATGGGTAAGTTATCTACCGGTGTCTTGTGTGCTAGTATGTAGTTCTTTATGGTTGATATACCACATTTCACTAAGGAATAAGGTTCCTATGGTCCCATTTGTGCTAGTTACCTATAGGGATTGGCCATGGTGCTCACTTATCACATGGTGTTTGTGAAATAACCTCTATTTTTGTTACTTCAAGATTTTTTACTCATTTTTAAATCCATTTTTTATTTAAACTATATTATTTTCATTTTGGAATGTTAAAGAAATCTTGGAAACTATTTTAAAATTTTAGGGGAAAAAAATTCTTCAAAACCTAAACTTTTTGCTTGAATTTGAATAGAATAAACAAAATAATTTTATTTAGTCTAATTTTAAAATTAGCATGATTGGGTTTCTTAGTAAAGGCAAGGGTTGAGGGAATTTTTGTTCTTTAGTATTCTAAATTATCATCTCGGTGCCCGTGCCTACATTATTTTTTGGTCTCAAGTTCCTCTATTTCCGTATTTCTCTAGGAGCGAGTTTAGATTATGATCTATAGTGACACATGAAGACCTTGTAGGTATGCCTCTTTACATAGTTTATTTTTTTCGCTCCCAGTTTGTTCAACTTATATTCTTTTATTTATATGTGTCTTCAGTTTAGGTTTACTTACCGGTCTTTTTTGGGCCAAATTGTTCCCAACAAATTTATTTTGATGCCCGACCCTAGTTTCCATCCCATGGAGACCAGAAAATCCCTTCGTCCATAGTCACGGGCCGATTAGGGTGATTAATTTAGGGGTGGACCGGGATAGTTTGTGACATTTAATGATAAACATTAGACCTAAAAATACACAAACATCCATCAAATGTGATAGAAAATTATCATTCTTATGTGTAAAAGACTACCACTTCACTAACTAATGCCTTTTGTTCTCCCACAACCTAATTTCAAGGATATGAATAATGATGGAATTTATTTTTTACATAATAAATATGATATTTAGGATTCATTTATGATCATTTAATTATTATATAACACATATATTCATACTTTCAATTTTTTGGGAATATGATAACTTCCTTTGTGGATGTTTGGACTACTACCTCCATAAATTTATGAGATTCATTCACACTTTAAATGGAATGTTTTAAGGATTGGTTTATTAGAAGTATAGGATATATAAGAAATAGAAATTATATTGGAATTATAATATATATATATATATCATTTTCATTCTTTCTTTCAATAAGATAAGAAAACAGAAATAATGTTCATGTGTACGTACAACCTACTGTCTCCATAAAAGTTATATTCCATTTAATGTTATTATCAAATATAGATTATTATAAGTACTTATTTGATGAATATATATTATATTAGTATCATTTTTTAAATTATTTAAATAATTAATTCATGATATATGAAATAGGATAAAGAATAATAATCAAAACATTTAAGAGAAACAAGGCGATTATTACCTGAAATGTATCATTAACCTGAAATTGTTTATAAAAGACTAATATAAATTAATTAAAAATAAGATCTATTATGATATATAAGAATATTATTCTATGGTAGATGTATAATAAAATAATATTTATTAAATAGGAGGTTTCAATTTGTAAAAAGAAAGTCAAGACTTAAGGTAAGGGTTTTCTCATCCCACTTATACTTGTGTGAGAAATATGCTATATTCACCACTTATTATTGTTATGTGGTGTATATATATCCATATAAGATTTTATGTCCTGAATTTAAATTATTTCATGAAATTAGAAGTTTAAATTTATTAATTATTTCATTATACCAATGATTCAATAGTAACTCTAGAATTAAGGGGATTTATAGTTTCACTTTTATTTCTGTGAGACACATACCATATTATTCACTCGTTTATTTTATGTGTAGTATATAAAGAACCCAAATGTATTTTATGATTATTATACTTATATTATTGGTTATTTACATGTAAATATTATGATATATCTTTCATGGGATTCATGTTTCAAAATTTAGAAAATTGATAAAGTAATTTTGTCTCTATTTGCCTTCTTTGAGACACATGCTTTGTTTTTCACCTAAACTCTTTTACGAGGTGTATATACTATCATTAGAAATTTTGAATCAGGAATATAATTATATTAAATATATATTAATCTTCATTTAAATTTATTTTCTCCTGGTGATTATGATTTAATGTTTTCAAACCTATAATATTTTATTGCTACAATCTCATCATTTATCTGATTATTTGCGATTATGATTCCATTTATGAAATATTATGATTCATATATCATGAAATCTCATTTAAAATATTCTCCTAGGTTATTTATCATATTTTATTTAATTAAACCATTTTCCCTTTATTATTTACTTAATAATAATAAGGAATTTTTTTAATAAAATCTAATGTTATTTATCTCTTCAATAGAAGTATTTGTTTATTCAAAAACCATTTTTTCTAAAAAAAATTCATCATTTTTAAATGATATTTTAATCTAATTTTGAAGGAAAATTATTTTAAAACTTTTTTAGGTCTTAAAAATGTTTTTTAAATTACATTCAATTCTCTTTTTTATAAGTTTCAATAGTTAATTTCAATAAAAAATGGTTTTAAAATGTTTTACTATTTAAAAATATTTTTTCAAAGTGGAAAGTATATATTCATGAATAAATGTTATAAATGATCCTTTCACAATTATGTTACATATAATATGACATCATTTGGAAAATTTTATTCTTTACTGGTGATATGATATAACGAGACCTTTATTATTACTTTATTGAATTATTTAGGTTTAAAATGACATGAGGTTTATCAAACCCATTAATTTTACATGAGAAAATCATTATTATAAGAGATTGACATGATAGATATTTATATTCCATGGTTTCATGAAGTTATAAAGGGTAAAATCATTATTTATGATTATATTAAATCAATTTTTTACTATGTTCATCTTGTGGTTAATGGAAATTTATTATACTATGGGGTGGCCCAAATATCTCCAGGTTATCCCATTACAGATTATATGATGGGGTTGCGTAGATAGTTCTATGTAGGCATGTTACCTCTTATATGATGGCATGGCCCTGATAGAACTAGGTAATCCCATTAGATCTTATATTATGTTGTGGCCCAGATAGCGTTGGGTAATCCTATTACAGGTTATATGATGGGGTAGCCTAGATAGTGTCGAGTAAGCCTATTGCCGGTTATATGATGTGGTGTCCAAGATTTTATCAGGTTATCCCATTATAACTTTTATTATTGGGTGGCCTAGAAATCAACGGGTATGCTCATTACATCTTATAGGATGGGGCGGCTGAGATAGCATAGGTTGATTCCATTATAGCTTCCATAACGTGTGGGACCTATATCTCCCTCCAATTCATTGGGTAAAGAGTTGTATCTCTTTGGATAATAATGGGAACACATCGATGGGATTGATCCGCTATAGGAAGATTGTATAACTGGATCCACTATACAGAAAGTTCTATCACTGGGGATGGTTGTGTGTCCCACATTACAGGTGTAGCCCCATCAGGTTACCTGATATGTTTTGAAAATGAGACTTGACTTATAGGGAATGATTTTATATGCCTATGTCAATTCCAAAAATTCCATTTCTAATTCTTATATTATGATTTCCTGGAGTATTATCTTTATTACCTTATGAGTCATGTCTTATAACCTTATAATCTTTATGAAAAGAATATTGATTATGATCTTTCATATGCAGGGTATGATCTCTGTTGGTGCCAAAAATGTGGCCCGAAAGAAAGGAACGAAAAAGGCCAGCGCGTTGCCTCGCGAAGCTCCGCCGTGAAGCCCCGCCGCGAAGCGCCCCAACCATGGCGGCGACGCGAAGCTCCAGAGGCGGTAATGCACCGCGATCACATTTGACGTTCACGAGCCTCCGCGAAGCTCCAGAGGCGGTAATTCACCACGATCCCATTTGACGTTCGCGAGCCGCCACGAAGCACCAGAGGCGGTAATCCTCCGCGAACCCATTTGATGTTCGTGAGCCGACACGAAGCACCCGAGGCGGTAATCCTCCGCGAACCCATTTGACGTTCGCGAGCTGCCGCGAAGCACCAGAGGCGGCGCATGAGTCCTGCATCGCGGCGCCCCTTCCCTATAAATACTGGACTCCCCCTGAGTCCCGGGGACGGAGAATCTGACCTTTCGGCTTCTCCTCTCCCGAATCGCGAAGCACTCTTTGCCCCGGGAATCATGAGCTCCGCGAGGTATTTCTACTTCGCGAGACGCCTCTGCTTTGTCTCGTTTTGAGCCCCTCTTCCGAGAGGGATGCCCTTCGCGAAGCTCAAGGGCGTTCGCGGAGGAAGGGGATTCCCAAGGGAACCCGGGCAGCCGCGGAGGTTTATGCTTCGCGAAACACCCAACCCATGCTAGTGATCCCTATGCCAAGGAAGGATCACTATACATCGCGAAGCACACTGCTTCACAGGACCCTGCTTCGCGAGGCACCCCTTCTTCGCGAGGCAGTGCTCTGAGAACACTGTTCCACTTGGCGAAGCACCTCCCCCTCACACCTATGCCCCATGCTAAGGCCAAGGCACTCCACTTCGCAAAGCACACTCCTCTTCTTAGCGATTCCTCTTTCCGTGCGACCCTCCAGGTTTGCACGATGTAATTCCAAAGTCCCATGGACAATACCACCTGTAGCGTTGCTTCGCCTAATGCTTCTTCTCATAGGCACGCTAACGGCTATTGCTTCTTCGCATAGCCACGCTAACGTGGACCCCTCAATGGTTCGTTCCACGACCCCCCTTAACCATGGCCTTACCGGTACCTTCCCTTCCCCAAGGACCAGAGGGTACCGGTTATGTAAGTCCTAGGGGTGTGGAGTGAACCCACCTCGTCCGAGCTGCAGGACGTTAAACTGCCAAGCACCACGTCTTCAACACATGACGTTAAACTGTGACCCAACCTCGTCTCCCTCACGAAGGGTCGCCCCCAGGTCAAACATTCTTTACACCACTCGTCTCCACGGGAATGGAACTCTTCCTCACATGGAATGAGATCCTCCTTGTCGGAGTGGCGTATGTTCGCAGGGGAAGGGCTGCCTCAGAGCGTAAGCCCCTAACCTTTCGTACGGATGATTTCACCCGTGCATCTCTGTACTTCCCCACTACCAAGGTCACTGGAGGGCGTGATAGGGAATGAGGCACCCCCCTCTGGGCCTCCATCCTGGAGTAAGTCCCAACACCATGGGCCGCCCAACGCGTAAGCCCCTTTTCGCTTCTCACGGACGCACCCCTCGTGACGTGATCGTCAGGTCCTTGCAACCTCTTGTTTCTCACACCAAGCATGACTCACGTGGGCTTAGAGTGAGCACCGACCCTGACCACCCAACCCCTTTTGAACTACGAGGTCTCTGATCCATGTCAAGGCATGGTACGTAGGAAGCCTTCACGAGGTTCAAGCCCACCAATAGTGGACCCCGGGTCTACTTTCACGTCGGTTCGCCGACAAACCCCTTTTGAACTACGAGGTATTTTATACATGTCAAGGCATGGTGCGTAGGAAGCCTTCACGAGGTTCAAGCCCACCAATAGTGGACCCCCGGGTCTACTTTCACTTCGGTTCACCGGCAAACCCCTTTTGAACTATGAGGTCTTTGATCCATGTCAAGGCATGGTACGTAGGAAGCCTTCACGAGGTTCAAGCCCACCAATAGTGGACCCCCGGGTCTACTTTCACGTCGGTTCACCGACAAACCCCCATTTGAACTATGAGGTCTTTGATCCATGTCAAGGAATGGTACGTAGGAAGCCTCCACGAGGTTCAAGCCCACCCATCATCCATTCACGTCAGGTCCCATTCTGGTCCAGTGGTAAGCCATTGCGACCCATCCCATTTGAACTACGAGGTCTTTGATCCATGTCAAGGCATGGTATGTAGGAAGCCTCTATGAGGTTCAATCCCACCCGTCATTTCACGTCGGGTCTCACCCCGGTCCAGCATGACGTTAAACTGCATTCTGGTCCAGTGGTAAGCTATTGCGACCCTTTCCCACCTGAACTACGAGGACTTTGATCCATGTCAAGGCATGGTACGTAGGAGGCCTCTATGAGGTTCAAGCCACATTGCTCGGTCATTCATTCACGTCGAGTTTCGCCCTCGTCCAGCATGACGTTAAACTGTATGCCCCCCTTTGTCCTGCATGACATTAAACTGCCCACCTATTCCCATTTGAACTATGAGGTCTTTGATCTGTGTCAAGGCATGGTACGTAGGAAGCCTCCCAGAGGTTCATGCCCATCCCTCATTGGACCAAGGTCCACTTTCATGTCGGTTCGCCGATAAAGCCCCATTTGAACTACGAGGTCTTTGATCCATGTCAAGGCCTGGTACGTAGGAATCCTCCCAGAGGTTCAAGCCTAACTCCCATCGGACCAAGGTCCCCCATTTACGTCGGTTCGCCGACACCCATCGCCCGCCGTTTATTCACATCAGGGTTCACTATCGTCCCTCATGACGTTAAACTGTATTCCCTGAACTACGAGGACTTTGATCCATGTCAAGGCATGGTACGTAGGAAACCTCCCCAAGGTTGAAGCCCACCATTAGTGGACCCACAGGTCTACATTCACATCGGTACTCTGACGAGGCCCATCGGACCAAGGTCCCCCTTTCTCGAACTAAGCGGACTTTGATTCCCTGCCACGGGGATACGTAGGAAGCCTCGTCAAGGCTCAAGCCCAACTTCATTGTCTCCCCCTGCGATGGTCCCATTTCACTCTCCTTCCACTCCATTCATCAACCCACCACCCGTTCCGATTCTCGCCCGGACCATCTTATCCTGGTGAGACCATGTCGGTACGCTCTTCTTCACAGTCGCCCATGGGCTGGCCCCAGTATCGATATCCCTTCAAGGAGGATCCCTCAATCCGATCTATCCTAGCTAATGCTATGGTTGGGTTGATCCGTCTCCGCTGGACGTTAAACTTGCGGCATACCCTGTGTTGAGCACGGGAAGCTGAGGAAAACCTCAGATATGTGTCTATGACATATAATTCCCCACGCTCGATGTGGGATGCCTAGGGCTTCCACGCCCTCGAGAAGCCTTGTGGTCAAGGATAATAGACAGACATGCCAGGTACCCCAGCATCCAGACATGCTACTGATGCCTCAACGTGACTACTCCCCTGACCGAAGGTTTCTGCCCTGACTGGACCCTTTGGAATGTCCCGACAGAAGTAGTGTAATTAACCGGCGTCCATGGAAACATGGCACTGGGAAGAGTTTCACGAACTACGTATTAAATCTATAAGGGAGACCCGGACTAGGTGATGAGTTCTGAGGAGGAATCCGCATGAGGAAGAACCGACATCCCATCATCCCGTTTCGATCAAGGAGTAGACGTCCCTGAATAAGGAGCGAATGCCGCCCGCCTTTGGAAAGCGGGAATGCGGGGAAACAGAAGCGCCGCGCGTCCTCCCCCACGGACGGACGGGCACGCGCCCAGGAGAAAGCGTCAGAAACAATCTCCGAATGATATGATCATTTTATCATACCCTTATTCTTCTGTTAGGCTTACACCTCTCACTTTTTTACCTTTTAAGAGCATCTAAGAACAACATTTCTCATGTTTCAATTCCCTAGGTTTTAAAAAATGGTGTTATATAGGGGAACTAAAAAATTAAATCTTGGTGGGTCACAGTTAAGATCATTCACTATGTTAGAAGATTGAGTTCAATTTTATCAAAGACACTATACTATTACAGTCCTTGGGAATGTAATTTTTTAATGTGATGAATATTCATCGAAAATGATTTTATGTCTGTGTCTATTATGCCTATTTATTCATTGCTGGTTTCAAAGGAACTGTTTAGCAAAACTTTGGAAGCTAAGATGGGGAAACATTAGTGATATACCTAGGGATATTTATAAGGATATGTATATGGGTGTTTATATGAATAAGTCTAAAGTTACATAGATATGAAATAACATTTTCTGATTTGGACATTTGATAAGTAAATTTTCATGATTATGTGATTTTTTTCTATGATAAGTGCTGCTCACACTATAATTTATGGTCATAGTAAATAGTATAAACTAGAAGGAACTAGGTTAAAATTGAATGTTTCAGATGTGAAAATAATGTGCATTATGAAAATCTATATCCTAAGTGGAAATATAAAAAAAATTATCAAGAAGTTAAAATGGTAATTTTTTATACTGGTGATCATAAAGAGACCGAAAATAACATGTGATCTTTTTGGGGTGTTCTACTAATATTGTGTATATAAAACATCAAAATCATGATTATAGATAAATTAAATTTGAATGTAATGATTACCATGGAACTAATTATGGATTTTTTGAAAAAATTAGTATATGAAATCATAGATTATTTTTAAAACTATTTTAGGATTTAAGGAATATGTCCAATAATATTTGGAATAAGAAATCAAACAAGTTTTCAATAAGGCTTTATGGAAATTTAGGTTATTACCATGTTTTATGATAAATCATGATTAAGTTATTCACCTTTTTTTTATGTGACAAACAAGATCTAATTTATGATATAGGGGGGATCAATGCATTATTATTTTTGAGAAATATAGTGACCTTATTTCTAATGTTTTGGTCCTTCATCGGTTATATGGGTTATAAGGATAACCATATATGGAATAGTTTACATCAAAATCCAGATGAGGTTTTAATGATCAAATTATTATCCCTCTATATGTGGATTTATACATATTTGATAACATGTGCTAACCATTTTTTCGGGATATAGACAGTTGGAATGACCTATTATTCAGTTTTTGGATCTCAGGATCTGGTAATTAATCTAGAATGAAAAATTCATCTTCATCTCTTGTAATAAGATATGAAGTGGAAACTGATCACCGAATAACATTGGGTGATATTATTATGAAATAAATTATGTATATCTTCATAGAAAAATTATTAAACATTATGAAAAATGACTTGAAATAAAAGGTTGTCCCATTATCATCACTTTTAATGATATCAATGACCATTCTCCAACCTATTTGGTTCATGGATTTATCTTTTTTATTCTTTTCAAGACCATGTTCTCTATCACACTCAATAAGAACATGATATCTATATTTCTATTCCTTGACTTTTCTTTCACTTTCCACATATTCTCTCTTATGTGGAAACCTAGTGATGATTTACTTTGGATAATTGTTATGTTTCCACCTTTCCCCTTTTAAATGATGTTCTAATATTCATATTTAGAATGTGGGATTATATGAAAGGACCATTCATGTATTAAAAAATGATTACTTATATGGATTATGGTGTTAAAATTATATTTTAATGGCGGTAGAATGAAACACCTCAAAATGTTGGGAAATATTATTTTCAAATTTAGTTACTATTTTTAATATTTTTCATTTAATGTAAAACGGAATATAACTTGTGTTAAATGAAATTACTAAGTTTTTATTGTGTTACATGAAATAACCATTTAATTTTGCACTAAAAAAATTATTATATTATATTTTTAAACATTGAACACTCATGTTGTCTTCTGTTACACAAAATGCCACATTACTACAATAGGTTTTGTTACACACAACACTGAGTTTTAACAAACTACAATGTACTATTAATAATATTATTAAATTGTTATTATAGCTATCACCTAGCTGTTGGAATGGTTGTTATGAATAATATTATGTAAATTGTGAAAATATGGTTTAAAAATCTATATAAAATTAATATTTTGCTTATCAAATTAGATAGAAATTAATGTAATAAATATATCAAAAAATAAAGAGTATCCTTTTCTAAGAAAACTATTGTTTCTATTTCAAATCATCTTTTATATCAAAAAATTTTAAAAAACAATTTTTATGATTTATTTTTATGAAATATATATTAAATATATTCAATCGACTATATAACACTCCTATTATGTGTTTTCTGGAAAAGATATTAGAATAAATCCAATCAACACATAAAAATATATAATTTTTCTAAAACGTAGTTTCAATGTCTTTTAACAGTGGAAATATTTTAATTATAATTGTTTTACACATATATAAATTATATTTTAAAATAAAAATTTGTTTGTGGAATTATAATATCATAATTTAATTCTGGTGAATTTTTTTTGTTCTTAGGAGATGTTTTATTTTTCGATAACTAGTCAAAAACAATGAATTTTAATTGAAAGATATTTTTTCATCTCATTAATTTATAGAGATAAATTATAATTAAAAAAGGGTTTAAAATATAATTATTTCAATAATATGATAATAAATAAAAAAATTTATTGGTATAAATTTCACATTGAGAGTTGATAAAAAACATTACAATCTATTGATATTTTTACTTAAAATACACGGTATTACATACCTCGGAGAGATTAATTTTAAATTAATTTCAAAAAATTATGGGTTTATAATTTGGAAAAATGGATTTCATATTTTTATTAATAATAATTTATAATTTCTAGTTTTTTCAATTTATATTTGTGTGAAGAACTATTAGTGAAAGTAATTATAATTAATTACATCGATTAATGAAAAACAAGTTTACATAGCAATTAAAATTTAAATTAAGGGGTCAAATAACCTAGATACATGTCCAAAATTCATCTTATATCTATAAAATGATGATATAATACAGTTTATAAAAAAATATAATTATTGGATGTACATTAGGAAAATATTACCTCTCAATAGCGTTTACGATTTTATATTCAGAAGAATACCACTCCTCCACTATAAAAGTGAACTCCCCCCCACTGACTCACACCTCTAAAAACATTCACATCTTCCTAAACCTTCCAAAATACTCTCCCGACATCCCTCATATCAATATATAAAACTCTCTTTTGGAAGAAAGAAATCCATGTTTGTACTTTTGTTGAAACCAAAAGAATTACCCAAAAAAGAGGTAAAATCGTTCAACAATCACTTTTGATTATTTATTTATCCACCCATAAATTATTCTAATTTGAGAGATATATAATAAAAAAAGTGACCTAAATATATAGATATTATTTCATGTTCTAATTATGAACTACATCTAAACACACTTCCATCAAATGTGATATAGAATCATCATTCATGTGTACAGTGGGCTACATTCTCTCAAACCGATGTAACTCATTCTTCTATTACCACCTTTCAATGTAACGACCCAAACATTTATTAAGGAAAATTATATTGATATAATTAAATTTCTTATTATGTAAAATTTGTATATAACATATTATCTTCTTTGGTTTTGTGATTTTTGTATTTCAAAAAACTTTTATGAATTTTTATCGTTGCTAACATAGACATTGAACCGTGATCAAATGATTAGTATAAATATAGGGCTCTAACAAATCCAATGTAATTGGAAAAAGGAAGTGATGACTTCATCAGGTAGAATTTATTTGTATGAATCCTGTTTTTCATATCTTGGAAAGGATGTGTCGTCACTGGGCTTCTCTCTTAACCAAGCCTAATCTGAGCTTCAACACGTTAAGCACTAACAGAACCGCCTATTAGAGAAGTGGATGTTGATAGAGATTACCACATGAGCAATGTTATCTGAGCCACCCCAAGATTCTATCACCTTCACACACCTTACCCTTTGGATTTATGTGGGTGTTATAAGGGGTTATGTTAAAAGACCCAAGCACTGTGATTTTGTGGATTATTTTAGTATAGATTAAAGAATGTACATTCTGGTTATTATTGTCACTTTGTAAATAGTTTTTCAAGAAAAAATAGTATTTTTAGATAATATTCAATTAAGATATCTATTTTGATGAATTGATGGATATTTTAATTAAATATTTTTTTAATAAAATATTATTACTATATTAACTTTTATCAAATATAAACTGTTGTATAATTTTAATGAATACCATTGTATTTTTTATTAAGGTTTGAAAGCTATTTTCGACAAAAGCGATGAACTTTTGAAAAATGTCAGTTTTTAATTTTAAAAGTAAAAATTCATATAACTATAAATTTATTTAGATAAAATCAATATTATTTTTGGAATTAGGACGTCTAAATTTTCTAATTGTAAATTTTTCAAAATTTTCCGAGACAGTAGAATTTTTGGGTGAAAATTAAATATTGTTTCAATATATAGTGATTTATGACATCATTATGACCCAATAGTGGTGTAATAAAATAATATATATGGGATGTTCAGAAAATATACGTTTTATCATTAAAATCACGTGATTTTATATTTGTTTGATTAATTATATGGTGCCTTAGTGGACATTATAAGACTTATAAAATATTTTTACTTTTTAAATTGATTTCCATGATAGTGTTACACACATCTAATTAAAAAATCCTAATATTATAATATGTAAGTCCATTGGACATATTAAATAATATTCCCCACTCTCCTTTGGAAAAAACATTGGGCAAAAACCATGGGACGGTTTTTTTTATGATTAGTTTAATGTGTAATGTTCAAAACCTAAATAATAAAGAACTCCCTCTTTTTTCTTATATAAACCCACCCATGATCCCACATCCCCTTAACTCAAAGCATTTGGAGCTCTACAAACCCCTAACCTCCTCCCTCTTGAATCCTCTAATGGTTCTCCAAGATCCAAAGTAGCCTCTCTAAGACCTTTCCCAAGCCATTGGGATCACATGTCCACGTAAGAGATTTCTTCCTCTCTCATTTTTGTCCAAGTATAATTATATTGATATACCCGTGTATTTTCAATTAAAAATGTTCACATATGATTTTAAACCTCCCCCATACTGACCTTATTATGTTTGATTGATTATATACCCCTTTCCATCTCGTTAAGGACTCCAATGTACACCTATTACCCAGCCGAAATTCCATAACTGATTTATCTCTCCTCATTTACATTCAAGAAATTCATTGGTATTGTTAATAAAAATTACATTACATATGTTGGGTATTGTATCTATATGATCCCCTTACATTCCATTTCCTGTAAATAATATGAGACCCCCTTTCTCTCTCGTCAATAATTCTTAAGAATTCTTATGTCACGTCGTTATGCTACCGAAATTGCACAACAATTTTCTAGGCCACAGTCATTGTTTAGTGAATACCATGCTCGTTTAACTATCAGGTTTATTCACCTTTATGTACATTTACTTGTTGATTATAAAGTTTCATGTAATAATAATACAAAATTTTATCATGGAATAAATGATGACTTTTATTTAATCCATCTTATATGATCCATGTGGAACACTTATGCATGAAATGAAATGATTAAGAAGAGTGAGCCCTAGTAGTGATCCAATGCATTGGGTAATGATTAGTATCATGATACATCAAGTAATATGAGGGTTTACTCATTATAGTTCATGTGAAATTAGTGTTTACTCATTCTCTATGTGTAATGAGACTTGGATCAATCGAATATCATGGTAAATTTTGTTGCCGCAATTCCATGTTATGATATTCATGCTATATCACACCTTTATGTTCATGTTACAATTATGATCCTATGATTTGCCTATTTCCTAACATGTAATGTATTCCTCATGTTATTCCTTATTTACTCCCTAACGAGGCTTTACATCTCATCCTTTTCTTATGCATTTCCTCAGGTTATCCCATTCAATGATAAGTACGAAGGAATGGGTGGGTTCATGTAGAATAAGTTTTCAATAAAGACGTGTATTTCATGTTTAATTATGTTATGTAATTTTCCTAATCCTAAAATAAACTACACAAATTGAACTTCTATGTTGTTTTAAATGAATTTTTTATGTCATAAATTATGATTATGTGTGAAATAAAGAAGAGGGTTGTTATAATTTGTATTGGAGGATGCTTTAGTTATTATTGGGATTTGGATAACAAAAACCTATTAAAATCATTAGGTATACGAATAAGGATATTAAAAAATCCCTAAATACTGGTGATTATTGAGTATGTTATTTATCAAGAAAATACATCATTTTCTTGATACGAGAAGGTAGATGCAGCTCTGGAATAGATGTATCATGGGGTAAAACCTGAAAAAATCACTTTGATATAAACTTGAACGAGTACTAGTGCATGAAAATGGGACTTGCATCACTCTTGATTACGAAACTCCTATGGTATATGGTTTTTTGAATTCATAATCTTGTTACAAACCATTATTAAGGGAATAAAAAAATTCCCTTAAGAATATATGCTGGGAAGTAGATCATCGATAACCTAGATTGAAGTTTATAACTTCATTAGTAATGGAAAAAATTAATTTATATTTTTTTATTTGGATTACACCTTATGTGTCACCCCAAACATTCATTTTATTCCATCTATTGGCCATAAATAGGGGGAATCGGGCTAACAACTAATGCGAAGATAAATGTAATGATTTTTCTAATGGGATGCACAATATGATGGGAGTAGGAATCACAATCGTTGTTACAAAACAATCATAGTGAACTAATGTTTTGTTTAGAACCATGGATCAGGAGAAATGTTCAATGCACCCCCCCCCCCCACAGGAAACAATAAGTCACAATCGAGAGCTTCATGAGACTAAGGCCTCATACTTTCAATGGATTATTAGATCCCTCAATTTCTAAAAAATGAATTAACTCCACTAAAAAGATATTTTCCATCCATCAATGTTCTGAACAAGAGAAGGTTCTTATGGATGTTATTCATTAAAGGGTGAAGTTGATCAATGGTAGACATTGATAATAATAGGAATCTTGATGTGGAGATTGAGGCGTTGGAATGGAAGGATTTCCAAAAAATGTTTTTCGATAAATATTTTCCTTGAAAACTCTGACTTATTATATAAAGGGACTTTCATGCCCTCATGAAAAAAGAAGTTGAATAAATCATATAATATGAGGAAAACATAACAAGGCTTTCATTATATGCCTCCGGCTTTGTCGTTACCCACTAATGCAAGGTTGACCGCTTCATTGGTGGGCTAAATCCTATCCTACATAAAGCCCCATAGATCTATGACATTGATTGTTGTGAGGAAATTGTCTGATGTTCCCTCAAAGTCAAAATGGTGATCAGAAAATCCCAAGGGTATCATGGGGACAAGAAGTGTAAAGTGGAATTAAATAATTAGGATCTGAATGATAAATCCAACGGAGATAAAAAAATATAGCACCCCACTTGCCAAAGGTGCAGAAAAGAAGCACCCCTGAAACTGCCTGAAGGGTTAGAAAAAATTCTTTAGGTGTGGAAGAGAAGGGAACTTAGCCATTAAATGCAGACTAGAAAAACCCACGGTTGCGATATAGGAAAGGAATGCTCCATTAGACCCTTGATTCATTGTTCATTTCTTTTTCTACAAAAATCTAGGGAACTTTTCAAACCAATACCCTAAGAAAAGGGTTTTCAAAGGCAATCATTAAACTACATGTTAGCAAAGGTGATCTTTTTTAATCACTAACGATGAAGTGAACACTAAAAACAATGTGGTGATAGGTAAACTAGTTATTCATTCATTAATAGAGACTTTTCTTTTTAATATTGGTTTTATTCATTCTTTTATATCCATAAAATTTGATAGAATAATCCCAACACCACTACAAATCATCAACGAAAATATGTCGGTGAGAATGGAAAATGGGGAAATCATTGCATCCCATGAATATAACTCCTCCCCTATTCTAATTTATGAATTTAACATCACAGAAAACATCATCATACTTTCTGTGGTGTAATTTCATTTAATTTATGCCATGTATTGGAATTCCTTATATAGAGCCAATATAAAATTCCATGAGAGGGAAATAAGTCTCCATATGTTGAATCGACCCCCGATTCTATGAAAGTGCGAGGAGGATGATGAATCATCACTGGAACCATCATCTCAATAATGGATATTACATCCCTATGAGAATGTGTATCTTTCTAAGATGATTTATTCTATGGAAGTAACCATCCTTGATGTCATACCTATTGTGAGGTATTTTGTTGAAGTGTTTCCTGTGGAATTTTCTGGTCTTTCACCTAGGAGATATGTTGAATTATCAATTGATATGATACCTGAGGCTTTCCAAATATCCAGCACTCTATATAGAATGGATGTTGTGGAGCTTGAGGAGATGAATAAATAATACATTAGAATCTAGATAAAGGGTTTATACACCCAAGTGCTACACCGTGGGGGCCACCAGTCCACTTCTTCATGATGATAGATGGGTAAATGTGCCTTTACATTGATTATTGTGAACTCAACAAAATAACAATAAATAACAAGTATCCTATGCTCCGAATTAATGACTTATTTAATCAGATACGTGGATCAAAATACTTTTACAAGGTGGCTTTGCGACCAGGATATTACTAAGGGGGAAGAAGGAGGATAACCCCAAGACAACTTTTTGTTCAAGGTACGTGCACTATTAATTCATAGTAATTCTGTTGGAACTCACTAATTCTATTGAAATATTCATGGAATTGATGAATAGTTTATTTATATATTACCTCAAAAAAAATTTGGAAGTCTTTATGGATGATATTATAATATACTAAAAACCCAAGGAGGAGCATGAGGAGAATCTAAGCATTATACTTGAGACCTTTAGAAAGTAGAAGTTCTATGAGAATTACAACACATGTGAGTTCTGGTTAAAGGAGGTATCGTTCTTGGGTCATATCATCACATGTAATGAGATATGTATCTATCCTTATATGACAGCTGCAGCTAAGGGATGGTAGAGGCCAACATCGGTACCAAATATTCGTAGATTCATGGGGTTAGCTTGATATTATCGCTGATTTTTGAGACATTTCTCAAATTTTTCAAACCCTCTTACCAAGATGACTCAGAAGGGAGTCATGTTTTTTTGTAGTGATGAATACAAATAGAGTGTTAAGGAGTTGAAAAGGAGTCTTATCACTTTGCATGTGCTCACACTACCCACAAGTGGGGAACATTTTGTGGTATTTAGTGATGCTTCGAAGAAGGTCTTGGGTTGTGTGTTAATGAAAAATGACAACAGCATTGCCTATATTTCTAGGGAATTGAAAGTACATGGGAAAAATTATCAAACACATGATATGGAGATGGTTTCAGTAATATTAACATAAAAAATTTGGTTTTATTACTTCTTTGGGGATATGTATGAAATATACAGAGACCACAAATTCTTGAAGTATATATTCACACAGAAAGAGTTGAACATGCACCAATGGAGATGGTTAGAGTTTATCAAAGACTATGATAGCTCAATCCATTACCTACCTGGGAAAGAGAATAAGGTGGAAGATTATATACATATAAAGGGCCCATCAATTTAATCATGGATAAGAATTGAAAAGGATCCAATATTCCTATATTTAATGGAGATGAACATGAGAATCATGAAGAAGGG